>OW388156.1:7007329-8247272 GCA_936450015.1 Meganola albula | reverse complement strand
TAAATAATATTCATGTTTAATTTACTTATAATAATTGTATGGAAAGATTCCTATGAACGATCTGCGGCTCTAACTAGCAGCACGTTAATGATCACAAATCCACTTACATTGTACTGAGCATCTATATAAAAATATTGCTAAATATTTGTTAAAGAAAGAGGTCATAAACGCGACTTGTTTTAATGCGATAGTTTTGTAAAATTGCTAATGGGCTTACGGCCGAGACTACATAGTAAATTTTAGCCAAGAAATGTTTAGGGATTATTCTGAGATTAAATTAATAACCGGTTTACAGTATTTTTAATTAAGATCGTCTTATAAATACGACAAATTAGCAGACTTACTACAAGGTTACGCGTGTTCGCATAGTTTCATTAAGCTTTTAGTATCACGGAGAAACTTAAATGCGCTAATTAAAGTTAGTAATGTATTTAATGAGCCGTCGTCGCCGTACAGTGCATAGCAACTGAGTTCTAATTGAAATAAAGCGACGCTCGCTACTCGACGAAGTTTCCTAGACATTTAGTCATATGTCTTACTTCATACATATTGAGACAACTTAATTTCGAGCGGTGTTCTGTTATGTAATATCAAAATGCAATACTGTTATGTAATACTCTATGTGCATAAGCAGTATTTCAACTTTTCTTCTCCCACTGGTGGGCACGGGTCTTCTCTCAACTATAATAATATTAGTAATAATATTTTATAGGACATTATCACACAGAGATAATGACCTAAAAGAAGGGATATGATCAGAAGCTGGTATATATACGAATACTACTTTTTTTAAAACCTAGACTCGAGACAAACAGACATGTTCATCACACGAATGTCTGTCTCGGGTAGGTATCGAACCCACGTCTTGGGGCGTATAAAGCAAGTATCTAAGTAAGCTATCGACCACGCCACCACCGGCCTGTCACAATCTTACGAGTTTAACCACCGGCTTTAACCATCTTTAGCAGCGGCCTTTGAAATGTAAGTTCGCGAGTTCGAACCGCGGTCGTGCCTACGCATTTCTGTGTGAATTGTTTCATCGCTTCTGTTCAATATCGATGAAGCAAAATATTGTGAGGAAACCGATATGTGATATCCACTAACCCGCCCTTAGCCAGCGCGTGTGAATTAAGACCTTAACTCTCTCATCTCGTAAGATAGTTGAGAGAAGACCCGTGCCCAGCTGTGGGACATAAAAAGGGTTTGAAGTGAAGTGAAGACTTAGGGTAATTGTTCTCAAGATAGAGTGTTAGAATTAACTTCCTGAAAATTATTCATAATCTTATATTTTTTTTCTTATTTGAAACGCATAGTATTTTTTTACTGTTTTATTAAAATATTTTCTAACAATGGTAGTTTGGAGGAATGAAATCGAGTAAAATCGCTGTCGTACAGCTAATTAAGTACATTACACTTATGGATCATAAAAATCATATACTTAAATACAAAAATTGGTATCAAAATATTAAATAAACCTGAAACAAAGATAAAAGCAGAAAATAACTCGTGCTAACGTGTGGCACCACATTTTGCCTAAAATTTCATTCTACGAATGACCGCGCGCCTGGATTTCAGTTCCCACATCACAGCATTGAGTTTTCCCAGCTGAAAATTTAGTGTAGCATATAAAATGCAGTTATATGAAACAGATTTTCATTTACTTTATGTATCTAGGTATCTCCTTGTCTATAAAGGTAACTAAAGTTGCTATTTATAATAAAACTAGCGACCCGCCCTGGCTTCGTACAGTACAAATCATACACATACCTAAACCTTCTTCATTTAGTAGTACTAGGTTTTGAGTTTATCGCGAAGTGACAGCGGTTTTTTTTTGTTCTATTTTTAAAAAATTTCAATTGAAATGAAATTTTACTACTAACGCAATACTCAGTAATATTCTATACCTAGTTTCAAGAGCTTTATTTCAATGTGAAATGTTTAGTTTTTATTTTTTTTTCTTTTAGTTACTGATTTTCCTATTCCTCTTGTATTATCCCCAAAATACAGTTTTTTCTGTAAAATGGACCTATTTTATTTATATTTTTAAAATACGATCAAATATGATAAAAGGTTTACATTTCAAATTTTCATTACATTCCACGTAATTTTATGTTAATAGGCACTGGCGCCGAGCAAAAATGTTAATGTAGGATTTTGTTGGTTTATGCTGGATTCCAGTAAATTGTCGTTCATTTATGCCAATGAGGATTAGTATCAAGTAGGTAGGTACATTGTAAACCTATATTAGTAGAATCTATATTACCGTGTGACATGAATTATCCATAAAATGTTCATTTAAGTGCATCAGCGCATATGCGACTAACCCATCTGAGGTTACTTATAAACGTTTCTAGCAGGGGGTTTTACGAGGTCAGTCAATTTGCAAACACTAAGTCTGAAGCTTTATTTCTGATTAACACGTAAGTTTGTATCAGAACTATTCACCTCACGGACCGGTAGAACCAAAGGAGCTAATTAGAAATAGATCTTACTTGTACTTTATTGAGCGTATTGTTTTCCAGAGCAGTCTTAAAATCAACGGCCATAAGTCCCGTAAGACGTTAGTGATCATATTCGCTTGCATTTTACTGCGCGTCTACATAAGTGTGCATAATATTTGTTACAGAAAATGGTCCTAAGAGCGATTTGTTTTGATGCGATATATTTGTAAAATTGCAGCTGGACTTTGGGCCTAGATCGTACATAATGATCTCGGCTGACCGCGGGGTCAATAAATGTATGTAAGTATTGTGAACACATATTGCGCGTATGCGGTTCACGGTACATTTTATGACCAAATGATCATTAGATAAGTACCATCATCATACAACGTAAGCTGTTAAAAAATGTAAAGATATTCAAACACCCTTTACCTCCTTGAGCATAGATTTTATCTATTTGATTTACATGTGACATCAAACTGAGCGGCATGTACGCAGATTGCTGATGTTTCTAGTCAATCGCTTCGGTAATGTTACATACACTTTGCGCTCAAATTGACTGTGCGTGCTCCTTTAGCGACAAAAATAAAATAATACAGAACTCACATCTGTATCACCCGAAGGTTTTAATACAGGTAAATATAATGATCATCCGCATTTCGCCGGGTACCTATATTTATATTTGTTTCAATGTTGACTTTGTTTATCTCACCTACAATTATATAAAACATTTTATTTGTATGTTGTATAAACTTTATAAGAAATGCTGAATTTAATATACATTTAATCTTTACCCACCTTAATCAAATAGCTACATCTCAAACATTACGTCACCTAATTAATCCCCACGCTATCGTTCCATATATTAGCTTTTCACGCGAGTCCCTTTAACCTTAGCTAAAACGAAATAAACCTTACTAAATTGTTTTAAAGTGAAATTTAGCGTGACTAGAGAAAACGCACTGTACAATTTTCTCGTCTGATACCGGCACAATAAAACATTTTATAGCTTGAATAACGACCTTCTTAAGCACACCTTACTATTTATCTCTTCTAGGTGTCTGTTGCCATACACCCATTCATCAACGTCACGTAGACAATAAATTACTAATTAATTAACCGAAAATGTATGCAGTCTGTGTTTTATTGAACTTAGGGTTAGTCACTTGAAAGTTTTATTAAATTAAAATTTATACTCACAAAAGTTATTGGTCTAACCAATTCGCTGGTTTAAAACAATTCAAAATCAATATTTCGTTAGAATGACGTGGCAATCCTACGGCCTTACTTACTAAAAATAATTCACTAACTAGGCATCAATTCAATAATATGTTAAGTAACGAAACGTAAAGTTTGACTAAGGCGTATGTCCACCCGTGAACATGAAGTCTGAAAAGACTTTGAAACGTCATGATCTATAATCTAAAATAAACCGCGATAAAATCCGTTATAACGTAGTTTTATTTCAATGAGGTGTAAAGTTTGTAGAGAGCCTAAGACTGGGATTCACGCAGAGCACTATATTATACGAGTAAAAAATATATACAATTAGTAAGAGAGTGTTAGACTAAAGCATTTAGCTAGGCTCTCTTTATAAGAAAAAAAATACAGCGTAAAGAATAAAACTTCTACTTACACACAAATGTCTATCTATGCCGCTTCAAAACTAAAGATATGTTTTTATTCTTAAATAATTATTTCATTAAAATATATATGTTTTAATGTTTAAAGTGTCGTCATAAATTCTTTTTAATGTTAAATAAAATAACACTAAATTGTCTTTGTATAAATAAAAGTCATCTATATTAGTTATAAGGGTTTCGGAGAATTAATATGATTGCGAAGCAGACAGATAATTTTAGATAATGTCGTTAACGCGATCAAAATTCACGGTATAAATAACTGACATTTAGGAATATAAACAAAATACGTGTTTATGTCACCATCTGTATCCATATTCTTTAAATTTATTACGTTACAGACAGACAGCTAGACAGCTGGAGATGATCTCGATCTGTCGCAATTCCATCTCGAAAATGCAAAATCAGAATCCTTTTATTACTAATATAGCAAATCTGAAAGTAAACCGCCAAACACATTGAAATTTTTGGTATATTGGTAGATTTTTATTATTAATTTTCCCTGGAAAATTATAAATACATTTAGTCTGACGCCGAAAGAACGCTGAAAGAATGTAATGGTTTTACTGAAAGCACCCTGTAGGGGCTTAGATGGAATCATGCTTCTTCTTTAGTTCACAGAATAAGGTAAAGTACTACACAGCATAATCACACTAAGATTGAAATATATAATTATAATACTTTATTGTCTCAGAAAGATGCAAACTGGATCAATAATTCGTAAAAGAAGTCTAATATAATAACTAATACCTAATGCGGTTGACCAAATTAAGATTTAACTTGTGGTATAAGTATCAGGCCACATAAACATGTAGTTTTTGCTACCAGCAATATATTCCATTTTTAGTAGGTATCAAAGGTTTGTTAACAGATCAAACTGCTTATTCCGAAACATGGGCAAAAAGAGAAATACCTTAACATTTACATAATTAATACAGAGGAATATGCATGAGATGACATAGATGTAGGACACAGGGAGTGGGTGCGCTATGTTAATGGCCCCATGGCCTGCCCTGTTTGTACTGCCACACAATACAAATATGCAAACTGTGCTTAATGTATTTAAAGACTGGCCATATTAACCTACTAACGGGAAAAACGGTCGTATGTTGTTATAAAACAAAACACAAGTTTAGCATTCTATAACGTAAGGTTCCGATGCAATGTCCGGTGGCACCATTTAGGAGGGTGGGTTGGAATGTTGCTCCTTTATGGTTTCTAACCATATTGAGCATCACTTCACACTGCCACATTCTCACCGAAAATCATCAGGTGAATTGAATTTATAATCCCGAATGAATTGGTAATTAGGCAGGCTCGTTCCATTGTAAACTACATAATTACTTAACACTAGGCAAGATCTGTTCAAGTGTATTTCAGAATAAAAAGGTAAACATTATTTAGACTTCCGATTTGATAGCATTAGATTTCGGGTAATATTTGGCATAAGACTAGTCACACTATTTATAAGTATTCCCTTCATTCATCGGACAAAAAGAGGGCTATGTGCCACCGATTTATGGTGGAAATTCCATGGGCAGGCACAACGCGTTTCGCTTGCACTTTTACTGTACGAACTGCCAAGGTGTGGAACTCGCTGCTGGCATCTATATTTCCTGATAGCTATAATCCCTGTCTCAAGGCACAAGTGAATAGTTATTTACTGGGTAAGCGCGTTCCATCGTAGACTACATCATTGCTTCATATCAGGCAAATTGTGGTCAATTGCAAGCCTATTAAAGGATAAAAAAATGTCATAATGATCTCTGCAGGTGGCTGTAATGAGCTCTATGAGAGAAGCCGCGGAGCCGCCCATAGATATGGGGATATTTTAACTAAATCATTAGTGTTTATGTGCAAAATGACGTAAATTTCCTGCATATAGAAGAAGCTAATGAAAATATAACAGAGTTATGTCTTGTTTATGGTCCAATAAAGGCATTTTTATTTCTCATGTTATGAGGCTAATCTAACATTAGTACCTACCTACAGGTAATCTAGCAGCTTATTGTTGGTTTCACTTGATGCGGATATCTATCTGTTCACCTGTAAACTGTTCTGTGTAAAATAGAAGAAAATTATTCATATTTAAAATGTTGAAATTTATTTGTATACCTACCTATTTCTGTATATTTATTTTTTATTTAGTTTTCCTAGCTATGGAAAGTAAACAAAGCAAATTCCTCCGAAACGGCCCGACCGATTTTTTTGACAGAAATATTCGGTAGGTCTGAGTATCGGTTGTAATTTATTTTCGGACCCGGTAAATGGCACTGCTTTATCGGGCAGGACGACATCTGCGGGGTCCACTAGTTTATTATAAATAGGTATATCGCATATTTAGAGCCACGGTTGTGCAGGAGTATAGGCCTTGCTTTTGAAATATTATGTCGCGGATTCGATCCCCGGTCGTGCCAATACATCTTTGTGTGAGTTGTTTCATCGCCGTATTGGGGAAGGGAAACATCGTGAGTAAACCGCCATGTCTAAGAACTAATCATTCGACGACATGTGAGATCCACCAACCTTCACTTGGCCACTATGTGTGGATGAAGGTCTGAACTCACACGACTCGTAGCTCGTAAATAGTTCGGAGGAGACCCGTGCTCGGCAGTAGGACACTAAAATGGGTAGAAGTCAAGTGATATCGCATACTATCAAGTGTAAAGAGTGTGCAGAGAACTTTAAACTACTTGCGAAAATTTTCGTATTTATTCATGCCAGCTCATAAGAATATCGAATAAGCCCACAACGAAATTGCGAAACCAATACTGGGGCAATGTGAGAATTAATCAATAATATTATACAATTCGTTCTGTGTTTGTGACGCTATCGTATTTAATCGTCACGTTTGTCCTATGAGTATAATGGAATAAGTAGAAGTCGGTCAATGCAATGAATGGTTGCCAATCAATGTTATACATAGTTAAATAGCTTAGTTGCTACTGGTATTGCAATAATCAATAGCTTATTTATTACTCGTTGACTTCGTTACAAACTTCAGATAGTTACTTGAACTAACTTGACTTTTTTTGGCATTTTGGCAAAACAATCGCGAGGTTTCGAAACATTAGTAGCAAATCAAAAATGGAAATTTTCTCGGATGAATTCTAATAGGATGTAATTTAGCAGAAAAAAATCTACTACGGTCGAAAATGAGTTACCTATATGCGAAATAAGTCATATCGGTTAATTCTCTGACTCAACAAAAAAGATCCGTGTTAGTGCAAAGCTAAGGTTGATTTTTAACCATATTAATATAATAATATGTATATATATATATATTTACAAATATAAAGCAATAAAAATGTAAACTTAAAACCTGGTTACTCAAAAATTAAGTTTTGTGGGTTGAGTCTTTTCTGCTACGTCTTGGGCTCCTATTACGTATGGTTAGACCATTGAATATAGGAACTGTTAAGCGCACGTGTTCCCCTCTGCCTAGTCTGTGCATGTTTTGTTTGTGTGTAGCTTTTATATACCTACGTGTGCATTTGTAGTCTCTTCAACTTTTGTAAGTGTGCGTGGGTAGTATAAAAAAGTGTGTAAAAGATTACCTACCCTCTCCCAAAAATTGGCAGAAACAATTTAGTACTAGAAGTTGCGTATAACACACCCCGTGTAAAATGTTCTAGGATGTATGGTATCAAAACAAATCCGGCGAAATGTGGGTGATACTCAATGAAATCTATTGTGTCTGTGGGTATTACCTGTACCTACCTATAGGCCTGAGCGCAATTTTTTTTTTAATTATTATGAAATGTAGGTAGGTAGGTATGTCTAAAAGTTAATATAGCTTCGCAATAACTTATCCTACTTATCAACTGATAGCTAAATCTTGTTTCCTTTTCTTCAAGTGGATTTATTTAAAATCCAAGGCTTTTAGATGAGTGCGAGTTTATTTTCAAAATAATATATCACACTTAACTTAGATTACTGTAAGCTTCGTATAAGAAGATATATTAAGGACTTAATACAAGGGTTCGGTGCTATTTATTCTTTATTGGTACATGCGCAAAAAGATCTAAGCTTGTTGCCAGTGTTTTCAACTTATTGGGATATTTTCATCTGCCGTTGTATATTTTAGAAATATTTGATTAGTCTCCAACTTATAATAGGGATTACGACAAGGTATGAAATATCGTATTTTAATTTGTACATTAGTGAGATAAAAAAATGTTAGATATTGTTTTTTGTTCTATCATTGAAATGAAACAATATTAAGTTACATCGCATGAAAGTTATGAAATAGCAGTGCGCTACGTCAAATACTCGTAGAGGTATAATACCTGCCTAAGCGTGACGTAAAACGGGATTTCGCTTAGACGTATCGCCGTAAGTACCTAGTTTTAAATCATACAAAAAAAAAAGAAAAATACGTGTCCAATATTTTAAATTCATCTATCTGACGGACAAAACAAAGAAAATGTCGCCATCTACTATTATAATATAATCTTGCGACTAATTTGAAGTAGATATTAGTTTTTAGCCTACAACTCAATGAATTGGAACGAAGTTTCTTACGGCAGGCTTGGAGGGGATAGGGATTTTGCTGCGCGACCGAACTGAAAAAAATGTGATAGTAAAACCCTAAGAAAAAATCCGTGGAATAAAACCGTTAAATGAGAAGTGCGCAGGCGCGACAGTCGCACACACAAGCGAGTAGTGTATAATACCTTTCTCTTTCTCCCTCTTTCTTTATTAGCCGAAGGAACTTCGTTCCTACCTGGTGTCCCACGACACCACATCATTTTTTTTGTTTAAAGAAAGTAGTCGGACTCTATGTAACTTAATAGATGCAAATATGTAAAATGACGTAAATAGAATATTTTGTTTCACTTTTACTTCTTTTTTTATTAATGTTAAGGTAAAATTCCTGAGATTTATGCACATAACATTAGGTACTTAAAAGTATTTGTGCCAAAATACGTCTGTGTATGTGTGAAAACAAAATACGGCACTGATTAAAAAAATATAATTCAATCAAGTGTTTTATATTAAAAATATAATTCCTATTAATGTTTATTCAAGTAACAGTAGGTAATTCCTGTGACGATAAAGTCTACTCTTATCGGGAAATGGTCATAAGACCCCTTTAGGTCGTCAGAGGCTGGATGTCTTTGCCGCGTTGTCGCGCAAAGGAAACTTATCTCCTTTATTCATATATGTAAATGTAGTTTCGCCCTAATGTTCAGTGTTCGCAATCACGATAGTGCCGTTTTACTTGTTAGAAGTTAGACTAAGAATGTAGGTATAGGTTTGTGTTTCACACTTAACTGAAGTAAGTTTGTTCGTACATAAATCTGTAAAGTAATATCTCAAAGATAAATATGAAAGTTACAAGTGAGTTTAAGATATTTCTGCAAAGTCGCTTGGCCTTTCGTCTTTTATTGTAAGAAAATCTTGCGGTTGACCATTGCTTGCCTGTTATTAAGCGATAATCTTTCATCGGACGAGTTGCATCGCCGTTCCTCTGTACGGCTATGTGGCACCGATAAATGGTGGAAATTCGACGGGTACGCACATAGCGCTTTGTTTCCATGTTTTTTCACCATAATTCAAAGTAAAAAAAAAAATAAAAAAAAATAACTGCAGCTGATTTGCGTTATAAGTGTGCGTAAACCGTACAGTGAGTGTATTTGTGTACACGTACAAATGGATAGACGTATAAAAAAATTTAATGTTAAATTTAAAAAAAAAATATTTTAACCCTTTATAGTGTCTCATTGCTGGGCACTGGTTTTCTATCAATTAATATAGGAGTTGAGAGAGTTTAGGCCTTAAGTAAGCGGCGATGTTACAATTCACACAAAGATATGTGGGCACGACTGGGAATCAAACTCACGACCTTATAAATCTGGATTTATTTAGATTTTTCTGCATGAGATCTGCATTTTTTTACACATTTTATGTTTATTTACTGGAAATATTTTTGTGTATCGAATTTAAATTGACAGCATTTATTTTTTCTCATACCGACATAATGTCCCTGAATTAACATTCTTTGTAAATAAAAAAACATGTAATAGCTGTTCGATAACCTAAATGACGGTCTAATGACATTTTAATCGTGGTTAAAAGAACTTAATAAACACCAGTAGCAACTCGTTTGAGTCTTAACACGAAATGTAAATGATATTTAATCATAATATTTTATCCTACGTGCTCTCTACATTATTCTTTATAGAAAAAAAAGATGGATGTTTCAATAAAGACCTACTCTTTAATAGGTACAACCGCTTTTTAAAAAAAATACGTACGGTTTTCAATGTTAAACAATAAAATTAAACCCGCTCAACCAATTTTGATAAATTTATATAATATGAGACAACCAGGAAAGTATACTCTTTGAAACAAAAAAGTACATACAGTGGAACATATAACCTCTTACTTTTTTGGTAGTCGGTTCAAAAAATGATCAAATTCGATCTGTGTTTGGCGGAATTATCGCGCAACAGAGGTATATATAAAAAAACATACAGCTGAATTAAGAACCATATTTATGAAGTTGGTTGAAAATTGATTCGTTGCTTAGTGGTAATTGTGTTTGCCTAATAATCAAGAGGTCCTGGGTTTACATCCAGGGACGAGGAAATAGAGGTTTCTATTATAGAATATCTTATATTAGAAATAATCTTAATATCAGCTCTAAGTTGGGAACTGTCCCCCAAGAAAGACAATAGGCTTTATGTACTTACTGCGACGTTAGCTTACAAGGCGAACGATGGGTGACGTTCACCTCTGCCTACACCTTTGAGTAGGTAAGACAGGCGTATGCGCTATTTTATGTTATATTGCATATGCTAAAAGTTCAATTATTTTGTAAGAAGAAATTTAGCGAAGAGATTTAAATAACTTTCACGAATTATATTCACAGACAACACTAAATGAGTTAGACTATTACCAAAGGATTTTTTTTTTTTTGTTTCATAGACCGGACGTCGAGTGACATTAAATAATTAACCGTGACCACAAAATATTCATTCCAGCGGCATCTATAAGGACGCGACGTTCTCCTGGGATTACAAAGCTACCAAGCTTAATAGAAAAAATATTGCGTTCCTTTACATTTAATGGAGTCATAAAATATGCACTAAAATTGCTTATAACCAATGTTAAATTAGATTAAAAACTGTGACGGGCGCGGGCCGGTGAGTTCGATTCCCACCCAAGACAGACATTTGAGTGATGATTACTGTTTGTCTTGAAACTGGATATGGTTTTTTATATGGGTATTACAAACGAAAAGTACTGTATGTATTATATTATCAATTATTTGGTTTTCATAGATCAAGCTCTTCTTAGTATTGGATCAGATGATCGTGTGTGTTAATGTCCCGGAATACTTAACATTTGCTACTGAATTAGCAGTAAACCATATTTGTATTAAAGGCAGTACAGGGCTTCTAGCGGCATCTTAAGGTATTATAATGTTTAGAAAAGTTAAATGACAATAAATGACAAGTATTTACAAAAAACAAAAATACAATTGCCAAGAAAGTTAAAGATTTTAAATAATTATGCCTAAACTAATTCTTCGATAAATTCTTCCACATCAATTAGGTGTTTTGACAATTTCATGTCTTCGAACCTGAGCGCCACGAACATCTCAACACCAAATAACCGAAATACGTAAATTCCTATCAGGTTTTCGTATTTGCACCGATTAATACATTACATTACCTTTTGTAATTTTAATAATTTATGACTGTCTAAAGCTTTTAAGCAAGGTTCCTATTTTATGTCTAACTAACCACATACTTAGCTGTGTAGTATTATTAACCTTCTTAACCAAGACATTATCGGTTACGCTAACGACAGCACAACTGGTAAGGTAATTAAGTATGCATCTAATATTAGCGACTCCCAAGAGAATGGTGTCTTCTGTAGAAACCTTGTTTCCGATACACGCTCTAGACAACACCAGTTATAGGTACCTAGAGTGAAAATTGGTTCTTATTTATCTAAAAAATATTTGTTTTCACATAAAGTCCGTAGATAAACGTATTAAACATATTGTTATTACATTTATTTTAATAATTAGGTACCTACTTTGTACCGTTCTTAATTGTTTTGGAGATAAATCTAAAAAATAGGATATGAAAAAGTTCTTGAGTCAAAATCCTGCGAGTTCGTCTGCGAGATATACAGGAAGCATTTCAAAGGGACTTACTACTGAGATAAAAAGTAATCTAGTACTGTTAATCCAAATAATTTACTAAATATTTGTATAATTTTATTCTAATTAGTTTATTCGGTTACCCGTGAAAGAGGGATAAGCATCCATCCCTACAGCCTCACAAACTTTTGCATTCGTAATAGTATTAACACAAGTCATGGAATAATTAAATCTTGATGATAAGTAGGTGCTAATAAAGCTAATTACAATTTACAATATCAAATTGAATTATAGTATCATTTTCAAGTTCAAATAAAGTTAGCTTCCTAATCACTTCCCACTGAGTCGAGTTGTTAGATCAAAAGTTGTAACAATGAACTAAACAAACCAATCTCAGCGAGAAAATACAAAATGCGTAATTGTGCTAAAACGCCTACAGCTATTGTTCTCTCTAACGGTATGATTATATACTGAATCATATCTATTGCCAAGTTCAATGAACTAGCAACAGTTAAGCCCTTGGTACAAAAGAATCATCTATTCATTATGTGGGCACAAAAAGTTGGCGTGATTGATTAAAAACATAGAATAGTCGTAGCCATAATTGCCACAAATACTCGGGGCCTCTGGGTTTCAATTATATAGAAGTTAACCTACCTTCTTAATTAAACAATCTTGAGATTTCTGCCAATACAGTACAGCGCACGACTTTCCTATGTAGTACCTTTTATTCGTTAAAAATCAGTAAAGGAAATTGAATAATTAACCGTAATACGCTTTGTCGACCAAAATGCTGTATTGAGGCTCTAAGAAGTTGAACCATTAGAAAATCATTCGCAAAAGAAAATCTTGAAAATTTCCTCAATGAAGCATTACAATTTTAATAACGAGTTATTAGTAAAGAAATATAAACTATTACAAACGATTAAAGGTCCAAAAAGATCTGTAAACAAAACCTGCAACCTGAATGGGTCGTCGCGTCGCGTCGGCTAACAAAACATTCAAAGAAACGAGGAAGTATAAATTAGGAAGAGACGTGAAATTCCTCGGCTCGCTGTCAATCCTTACAAAGGTACCAATGAATCTGTAAAGGAATTAAAATTCCATCCAAATGGGCATTTAAGCGGCCTTGGTCAAGTCGTTATGCTAGGTATGTGATTTGTGTGTTTTAATACCTACTGTTTAAATATGAGGTCCGGTTTTCTAAAGGTTGGCTTTAGAAACAGAAACTACGTCGTTTCAACTGATTGTAGGTATATCATTATAAAAAAAAATCGACTATCGTCGCGCCTTAATCATAAAGATTTGCTGTTATGATATTTTAGTACCTATGGCATGAAATGGAAGACTGGAAGTATCCTTATATTATGTAACTTGTAACGGGACATACAGCACACACACGTGTCACAACTTTAAGGAACGTTTAGAACCCTTTTAAGTGAAGTGCATGTTATCGGCCTCCTTTAAGTGGTCGAAATATCTGTTTACCATAAAATTCTCGATAGCGGATAGCTCTGTGTGTCAAGGACCATTACTTACTTACATTTTTGGAATTCCTACGTAATCGAAATCTTTGGGGTCTAGTTGGGTACAAGTAGGTACTATCAGGTATTGAACGATAGAAAACTTTTTACCTTTTATAGATCTGGCTTGGCGGTTTATTGAAATTTCTATTCAAATGAGACACGCGTTTTTTCCAATAAAACTTCGCCTAAAGGCTCAATTATTAAAATAGCTTCTCTCTTGAATCCTGTGCTACAGTGTTTTATTACTTTTGTGCCAAATAGTCTTTAGATATTTATGTAATTTCTGCATTTATATGACTCATCTAAATAATCAATGCAGTAAGTTTTTATTTCATACTAGTTTTCCGCCCGCGGCTTCGCCCGCGGATGTCGGTTATCGCGCTAAACCATTAACCTCTTTTTTGGCAGTCGGATAAAACTATCCTTTCCCGGGTCTCGAACTATCTCAATACAAAATTAGTTCAGTAGTGTAGGCGTGTAAGCAACATTTTGAAATCGGCAAGCACCCATAGGTATATCCATAAATCTATAGGGGTTTCTTAAAAAATACTACGTCTCTTAGACCATGATCATTGTAAGTTTTTGATTCAATATTTAAGAAGAAATAAAATTTAAATTTCGAATTCTAATAATCGGTCTGAGTTATCAAACGTCATTGTGTCAAAATAAAAAGTAATTTAGCTAAAAAGCACGAAGGAGTATTGATATCAACTTTGAAGAAAATCAAACTCAGAATAATTTCGCAGGCTTCTCCCGCGTAATATTAGGATAAAAATAAAAAAAATTGGAAAAATAAAAAACACGTGTTTTATTATTTGTTTTAAGCTTTATTTATACCGAATTTGAAGTGAATCTGACCAAGGACTAAACAGTTATGGAATATTTAGTATTTCCAAAAAAACTCATTTAACACCCCCACCGGGGGTAGTTTTTGAAAAATAAAAAACACGTGTTTCATGATTTCTTTTAAGGTATATGTGTGCCGAATTTGGAGTGAATCGGACTTCAGACTATACAGATACAGAGAAACTTTAATTTTTACCATTAAAACTCATTATCCACACCTCATAGGGGTAATTATGGAAAAATAAAAAACCCGTATCTCATTATTTTTCTTAAGGTTTATGTGTACCGAATTTTAAATGAATAGGACCAAGGAATAAAAAGTTGCATACAAACTTCACCCCTCTATTTAACCCTCTTAAGGGATGATTTTTGGAAATATTGTTAGCCTATGTCCTATTCTAGGGTATACATTACCTACATTTCAAAGTTCATTAAAATCGGTTGAGCGGTTATGGAGATACGCGGTAACAAACCTTCACACACACACACTTACTTTCGCATTTATAATATTAGTAAGATAGTTTTCCGCCCGCGGCTTCGCCCGCGGATGTCGGTTATCGCGCTAAACCATTAACCTCTTTTTTGGCAGTCGGATAAAACTATCCTTTCCCGGGTCTCGAACTATCTCAATACAAAATTAGTTCAGTAGTGTAGGCGTGTAAGCAACATTTTGAAATCGGCAAGCACCCATAGGTATATCCATAAATCTATAGGGGTTTCTTAAAAAATACTACGTCTCTTAGACCATGATCATTGTAAGTTTTTGATTCAATATTTAAGAAGAAATAAAATTTAAATTTCGAATTCTAATAATCGGTCTGAGTTATCAAACGTCATTGTGTCAAAATAAAAAGTAATTTAGCTAAAAAGCACGAAGGAGTATTGATATCAACTTTGAAGAAAATCAAACTCAGAATAATTTCGCAGGCTTCTCCCGCGTAATATTAGGATAAAAATAAAAAAAATTGGAAAAATAAAAAACACGTGTTTTATTATTTGTTTTAAGCTTTATTTATACCGAATTTGAAGTGAATCTGACCAAGGACTAAACAGTTATGGAATATTTAGTATTTCCAAAAAAACTCATTTAACACCCCCACCGGGGGTAGTTTTTGAAAAATAAAAAACACGTGTTTCATGATTTCTTTTAAGGTATATGTGTGCCGAATTTGGAGTGAATCGGACTTCAGACTATACAGATACAGAGAAACTTTAATTTTTACCATTAAAACTCATTATCCACACCTCATAGGGGTAATTATGGAAAAATAAAAAACCCGTATCTCATTATTTTTCTTAAGGTTTATGTGTACCGAATTTTAAATGAATAGGACCAAGGAATAAAAAGTTGCATACAAACTTCACCCCTCTATTTAACCCTCTTAAGGGATGATTTTTGGAAATATTGTTAGCCTATGTCCTATTCTAGGGTATACATTACCTACATTTCAAAGTTCATTAAAATCGGTTGAGCGGTTATGGAGATACGCGGTAACAAACCTTCACACACACACACTTACTTTCGCATTTATAATATTAGTAAGATAAGATAATTTTAATTATTTCTGCACTGCAAATATTCCACTTATGCCAAAATATTTCCAAGAATTCTTTTGAACGTCATTTGCCCTGTCTTTTCTATTAAGTGGTCCGACACAATTGGACTCACAATGGAGCTCTATTAGACCTTTTTGGTGTGGAACTTTTTTTGTTCAAATACCATCTTGTTAACTTTTAAGGAAAAAATGTAACAAAACATTTGTGGATGGGCAATAGGCGGGGCTTTACTAATGAGTGCATTCGTGGTGTTTAGTTTGTGCCACTAGCAACAAGTTTCTGATTGACAACGTACGATTAATATTTTTGGTTTT
Source organism: Meganola albula (assembly GCA_936450015.1). Taxonomy (NCBI): domain Eukaryota; kingdom Metazoa; phylum Arthropoda; class Insecta; order Lepidoptera; family Nolidae; genus Meganola; species Meganola albula. The sequence continues at coordinate 8,230,829 of OW388156.1, read as the reverse complement.
CTTTTTTGGGATTCATGCTTGAAAAAAAAACAAAAGAATGTGTTAGTTCGTCACTTCTGTGTTCCACTTTGTGGCTGTTTAATAAAATGTATCTATGTTGCCCATGTTCTCAAAGAGTCTTTTTTTGAATTATCATTTTGTATTAATGTATTGTTTTATAAATTAACGGAATCGACCTTACAACTAAAAGTCCCTCGTTATACTAAAAAGGTAATGAATATTGGAACGACAAATTGTGACAAACAAATTACATTAGAAAGTAAAATATCTAGTAAGGAGTATCATTATAATAACTTTCCTTCAATCCAGCGCATTGGGCATTAATAAGTTTTCTTGAAAGTAATCTAATCAAATCCCATTTAAGCACTTTGTCTTCCTTTCGTTTTAGGTAGGTATCCTTACTAGACCGTAACTTATTTAGCTACATACGTAAAAGGTATCGGGTGAACCTTGTTCATACTTTTATTCAAGCTGAAAGCTTACTTATAATTCTGTCGAAATGTTGTACTCCGTCAATTATAAATATCTTAATTGTAACATCTCTCCTTTTAGTAAGCATTCAAAAAATAATTAACTTGTAACGTTTGTAATAAGCAAAGGATACATGCGCTAAAAGTTCAAATTTATACGATAAGTATAGTTAGTATTAAAACAAAACGTAGCTTTATTTAGCATTTGAGCTCAAACTGATCCCAACTTTATCTATATAGGTATATACGTTTACTATCAATTACTCGGTTTGGCGCAAAGGGTCTTCGTAAATCGCCTGTGATATCCCAATGTTTGCAGGTCATTAGAGGATGTAGGGATCTATGTTTTCACAACATTGCCTTGCCCGAATTATCAGTTGTAAACATGACTTTCCTACACAAATTTTTTTGTGATGTTGACGGAATTTTTGTACTTAACTCGTGGTATTTAATTTATAATTAACTTCAACAATTTTACGAATGTTGTCAATACTAAACATCACAGATCAGTAATATGGAACTACGCTATTATTTCTGTAGTAGACTTGGGTCTCCGAAAGAAACAACTATCTATTACAAAACAGTAGACAATAGACAAACCTATGAGACGACGCGACGTAGGTATATTATAACAAATAATGTTTGTAGTCCAATCAATGCATTTTAAGCAGATACACTCCTGCAGGTATTTCTAGCTATCTGTCAAGTATAACTGAATGAAATTAATGAAATGAAATACATAGAACATAAGTGCAAAGTGCATAGAAAAAATGTTATACCAAAAATTCACTCTAGTTTTACTTCAGTTAAGGTTACAAAATCCTTGCCTACCAGTAGAGTTCAAATAAAGAAAACACATAATCAGGCATTTACCATGTTGAATTATCAAATTGTAGCAACTGTAGTCCAACATAAAAAAGTAAATAAAAGTGTGTATTAAGTTTGTCTTATAATTTTGTATTCTGTCCTTCAACCTGAACCTGTGCTGGTTTTGTGACTACTTACTAATTTACAGTTATTACCAAAATAAAATATATTACAATGATAAACACACCAAATGGTCAATATGACCCTCTCACGAGATCTGTCGTCCATAAATATACGTCCAGAGGTCACGAATTTACGACAGGTGCAAATAAAGAGATAACAGAAATACCTCAATGAATAAAGGAAGCATACGTTCTTAACCCGCTTCGTCTTAGAGGCGGCTGGCCAACCTCATAATAACATATTTTATGCATCGATAAAGCACTTATCGGGAGCCCTTTGCTCAATAACAATCCCAGCTGTATGAAAGATACAAAGTCTAACTTTATCTTTGTAATTTTGGACCTTTTGCAGGGATGTTACGGTTGTTATTTCGATTTACCATTGTGGACTAGTATCTGATTTACGGCCAGGTGGGGGTTCTCGCCGTTCGCCACGTTCCATTCAGAGCTTGCACAAAAGTAGGACACCTTTAGATTGGCGGTCTCTGATGAATTCGCTTCATTTCAACGTTGATTCAGATTTAAAATTCTTTTTATTGACAACCTGACTTTGCCAGTGATGTATTGTACAACAATTTGTAATTTGATTTTAACCGTACAATGATTTGACATATTTTACAGGTTAACACGACGCTTCTTTTGTTAGACTATAAAATGAGGTTGATATTAAACAGGCGAAGGTTTGACCAAACCACCGTATATCGTAAAAATGACAAACAAATTCCAATAACGCATCGACGCGGTTGTATTATTCAAACAGATATCAAAACTTCCTTTCGTTTCACGTATCTCGCCGATTCAGCGTCATATGAATTCAGTATTCAGTGCAAAGTAAAGTGAACGTCTACTGCACACGGGTGAACACCGCTCAATTTTATTGGACACACTTTTTCAAAGAAAATGTTCTCTTGGAGGTTAGTACTAAATATTAAACTTGATTTTATATTTTCATACTTTGCATGCTTTGCTTTTGAGTCATTCCTAAATTTACAAGATTATTTAAAAAAAACGTTGACGTTTCAAATAGCTAACTATATTATTTTAAATGCGCAACAGATAAATAAATTCCAACAAGTGCTAAGAACAATACAGGTAGTAGACTCTGTCGCCTACACTTTAATGTCTCATAAACAAAGCCCCAAATCTAATGCCGAAATTATGTTATGTGTTCGCCAGACATTCTTAGTTTTTTATTTGTGCATTTTTGGAACGAGGTGTTGAGGGGTGCACGCTATCATTCTGTCTTCGCCCGCCGTATCCGTCTGCGTCAGTCAGTAACTTCGAGCCCTCGGTTAGGGGTGGTCGTGTGCTCCCGCGATGCCGAAAATCGGCCCTTTCCGATATTTCCGAGGAATGTGAAGTTTTATTACCAGAACGCTTTTTGTTGTTCGGATTATGCGTGAGTTTAGAATTGGCTGGAAATCTGGATATCGATAGATTTAATGGCTTAAATTGTTGATTTTATTTGTTATCCCTATGAAAGCAATTTGAAAATAATTTATTTCCAAAGTTTTCGATATGGATAGCGTCTCTTTGTATTAAATCTATAATAGAGTTAATTTAGGTTTATAATTACTTTTATTCTTCTGCATATTTCGGGTAATTTATTGGTGACGCCTTATTCTTCTAGTGCCATCGAGGTTTAGTTCAAGATCGCAGGTCAATAAAATCTTTATGTTATTCCCAGCTACGGGCACTTGAAATGTCAAGGGCTTGGGAACGTTTAAATGTAAGGTACAAGTGTTAGTGCTAAGTGCGTACAAGACACACATGCATAAAATTTGTGGTATATTTTGATTTAAACTGCTAACTACAACCTTCACCCTATTTTATATTCATTGACCATTTTTCTCGTATATTAAAAGTTGGCAAACTTAGTCTATCAGAACTTAGTGCTTACTATTAAATACACCCTCGCTTTCGCACGGTCTTCAATGAAGCGGGAAATGTTAAAACAATTATAACTTTCGAACTCGCCCCTTCTAGGTTTTCTTGCAGTTTTAATTAAAAGTATGTCGCGCTACAACATTCAGCAGGACTGTGAAGAATGTACAATAATGTACATGTTCTTCACATTATTTGTAATATTATGTACTTACTTCGACTTATCTTCTTTTTTATTTTAACCCCGACTGAAAAGGGATGTTAAGTTTGATATGGGTAGGTATCAATGTGTTTGTGTACTTATGTATAAGTTTGTAACTTCTTAGAGCGTCAACAAATGGACCGATTATATTAGTTCTTAGCTACCTGTCAAACAAAAAAGACTTCTGATATACTAATGATCTTTGTTGCAGCTTAAAGTTTGGAATTGTGCCCGATGAACGGCGATAGGCTTACCCCCTATTACGCATGGGATAGCAGGAATATAGTGGGTGATATTAACCTCTGCCCACACCTTCGGGTAATTTAGGCATGACGCTATGTATGTACCTACCTAAGTTAGCTAGGAAGCAAGAATTTTTTTTTCAGCATTTTATTGATTATCTCTCAAAGTTAGACGGTTAATACAACTTTTATGGGTCGTATCTATTTGAAATTTGAATTTCTGTTACCTACTATGTTACTGTAAGTGAAAGTTAATTAGGTAATAACGAGTAGACATGAAAAAAGTAGTAACAATTTAAGTCGTTATTTTTTCCAAATTTAAATAACTAGTGAATAACAGTATGCACTCAACCTATTTTTTAATTAATGCACTCATAAATCAGACTCAACTTTCACTAACAAGAAAATGGTAGGTAATTATATTTGTTAACTAATCTTTCAAAATGTTAAACTCAGACTGATTATAATTATCAATTAAATTATATAACTAGAAAATTAAATGTTAAATTTCGTATTTTAATTATAAAGCCAGTAGAGTATCTGCTATTTAATATACCTACTTACTGCTACTTAAGTAGATAATTATTATTTATATCGATACCTAAATCTAAACAAAATCTCTACCTAATAACGTTTATCTGTGACGCAAATACTAGAAAAAAACTCAACTTATTCCGGTCTTTCTGAACTAATGTAATCGGCATAGCCCAGCGGTTAGTAAGCTGAAGCGGCAGTGGGCCGGTCATAATATCTCCCTCAAAACCGACAACCGTCAGTGGGTAAACGAGTTCTTGAGTGGAGACCACGAATTGGCAAACGTAGCGTAGGACGCTCTCGGACTAGATGCAGTGACAATCTCCGCAGGGCGGTTGGCAAAAACTGGATGGAGAAAAGCCGAGATGTCATGCTCAGTGGCATGCTTTCACTTCACTTCAAACCTTTTTAGTGTTCCACGGCTGGGCACTGGTCTTCTCTCAACTATCTTATGAGTTGAGAGAGTTTAGGCCTTAATCCACACACGCTGGCCAAGTGCGGGTTGGTAGATGTCACATGTCCTCGAATGATTAGTTATTAGACATGCCGGTTTCCTCACTATGTTTTCCTTCACCGATATTGAGCAGCGAAGATGAAACAATTCACACAAAGATGTGTGGGCACGACCAGGATTCGAACCCGCGACCTTATTTTTCTATGGCGAGGTCCTTACCACTGCGCCACCGCTGCGCCACCGCTGCTCATACTTTAGGAGAGGCCTATGTCCAGCAGTGGATTAAAATAGGCTAATGAAGATGATGATTCCGATTTATAGTAATTTTACATGAGTATGTTGTGTATTACATAATATATAATGTTCAGCTCTGTTTCCTTTATCAACATAAGTTTTTAAAATAAGGCTCTCAAAATTTCTCACTTAAAACTTTACCGTTTATTCTCGCCCGCAATTTTAGAGCGACACCTGCGTCTTTTGTCAACTCTAAATACATGCATTCATAAGCTGGTGGCCATTGCTTGGACGTATCGCCGCTATCTATAATCATCACACACAAAAAAGAGAGAAATATGCGTCCAATATTTTTAACTTATCTATATAACTGACAAAACAAACAAAACTTCGTCGGGCCCATTCCAACCTGCGACCTTATATTTCAAAGGCGAGACCGATACCGCTGCGCCACGGCTGCTTTTACGGCACGGCATATATAGGTACATATGTTTCGAATTTATTGGAAACTAGGACATCCCCCTGCGCAGACGTGGTGGTTGTATCACTTGCCAATAACTCGACCTGCCCACTTTATTTATTTAATTCTATTTCTACAACACTATAAATTATTAATAATTTAATTGCTTGAAGAATTTTAATAATTTAATTTAATTGTATCTATTTAATAGGGAATTTAATATATTAGGAGAGGAGAGGACGCTCGGTGATGTCTTACAAAAGGGACAAGTGCGTAGCACACACATCCACCGCGCATGTATGACTAGATGTATGAACATTAGTGAGGCTAAGGAAGTATGTTTTGATCGTAGCAAGTGGCACTCTTTAGTCTCTACCTACCCCATGGGAAAAGGTGTGATTGTATGTTAAATATATTAATATTTCATTTCCTATTTATGTAATTCTAGCACAATAAGCCATACACAGAATGTCTAAGCTATAATATACTACATCGCAAATTGCGGTAATTACTAACATTAATTAGTCTCTCAGTATTACATAATATTCGCTATGTACAAGCTTTATTAATATTCTAGCATCTTACTGTTGACAGAATGTAGATGGATAATTAATAGAATCATTGTTTTTACAAAAATCATTTTTATCAATACCAGATGGCAGGAATAATGTTTCGTATATTTAAAACAAAACTATAATAAAAATATAAAATATATCCCTGAAACGAATCCAGTTTATTCCTGATAGTATTATAGGAATGAGTGACGTCAAAAGTGAAGACGAGTAAATGTTTTTTAGTAAAAGGGACTTTTGATTCTCATGACTCGTGATTTTAATAAGATTTTGTATCTTAGTAAAATTACAACCTCAAGTGTCTTTAAAGATTTTTTACCCGACTGCGCCAGAAGGAGGGTAAAATATATGTTTTTCGTGTGTATGTTTTTAAATATTTCTTTTTGGCATGCATATAGAGCCTAAAGGGCTTGTCGCATATGAGCTTGAAAGGTATCAATAGTTCGTCTTAGTCGTGAGAGTGACACTTGGTAAATCGAAATTATGAGAAAAAGAAGTATTTTTCGCGCCAAATTAGTTCTCCATTTAATTAAGTTGGAAAATGTTGACGCAGTCGGGGTTTGATTTTAAATAATTTGTTTAAATTCTAACTGCTTCTGCATTATTTTTTTTAAATAAGTGTAACGATAAAAACGTTTGGAATTAAGTGGCTCTAACACAACACACTAAATAAAATGTAAGCAACAGATATAAGTACTTAATTTAAAAAAGAAAAAAGCCTACAGAATTTTTTAGCAGTGTTTCTAGTTATTTATTGCACAGTAGGAAAATAAAATGGACTATTTTTAAGTAAACTCGCGTTTAAAAAAATGAAAAGTATTTTCGAAATGAACACACACGGAAACTTGTTGTGGCTTTTTATAGGGTGGCTTATATTGTTTATTTACTCGATTTCTTACAATTTTGCCTATTGAGACAATTAATAAACATTATACCTTTCATAATCTGTAAGATTTACTCGTTGTAATAGCATCTATATCCACTTACCTTAAGTTATAGCTACCTACTTAGTTACAGTTACTGGACTGGCCACCGCGCTATGATCTAACTAATAAATCGCAATCACAGCTCCAATAAGATACGACCAGACATTAATAAAGCGTGTTTACTAATTAAACTGAACAGATAGTTGTATCGGCTACTTTATCAGCTGTATTACGGGATTTCGTCCGGTTGTCTTATGAAAATAGGTTGGTTGTAAAGAGGCTTATTAGATTGCTACTGTACTGTCATTATCACGCAATTAGAGGGCTTTGATCCTCTCAACCGTCAGTATGTAGTTTAAAGCGAAAATCATTAGCTATCTTACTTTTGCGGGATTGGTTTAATAGTGGCCTATGTCGGTTTTTTCCAAATATTAAAATAATTGCAAATGTTAATAGGTAACATAAAAACAAAGTTACTTTCACATTTAGCAGTACCTTACCCTTCTATTTAATAATCAAATATTCTGAAGCTTCCTCTTTAGGGCTATGTAGTCTAAGGAACTCTTTTTATCTGCCTAACTTTCTACAAATTCAATTCCTACAGTAATGTGTATTTTGAAATATGTAGATACCAAAACCAAGCAACGTTAGCAATAAAATAAACGATGGCTAAATTTCACTCAATTACATAATATAATATACCTTTTTTTTCGCTGAATGCTTACATGTTATGAAACTCTAAAATTATTTTATTATTTCTGACTGCTAAGTTTGATAGTATGGTTAAAATAGGTGTATTGTACACAACCGACTTCTAACAGGAAGGGTTCTCATTTCGGACTTTTATGCAGGCATACATTTTTATTGTTTCTTCGGGTAAAACGCCGTTATAGTTGGGTAATTAAAATATTATTTTCTGGGTTACTTTGAAGTGATCCCGTTTTGTGAAGTTATTTATTAATACTGAAATTTTAACCAGGCATTTACTTAGAAATATGACGCATTTTCGTTTGTGTGTTTCTTGTGTCTCAATAAATTAGATCGAGCAAATGTAATTGCAACTAATAATAAGAAAAATATGACGCATTCTCATTTCATTTGTGTGTTTCTGGTGTCTCAAGCAAATAGAACGAGCAAATGTATGCAAACTAATAATAAGAAAAATATGATGCATTCTCGTTTGTGTGTTTCTAGTGTCTCAAACAAAAAGATTGAGCAAATGTAATCGCAACTAAGAATAAGAAAAATAAGCAAATACTGTTACAAAATTTCCACTTTACGAGTTTAGTATTAAAATACTTTTGAGATAAAATAACTTAGACTCTTGAAATAAAACTACTTTTTAACGGATTTTATCGCGATTTATTTTAGATTTTAGATCCCGACGTTTCATGGTTGGAATATACCACCAGCTTGGGACCCAGTGCTTAATTTACTTGTACTAAGACCCAAGCAAAATCAACTCAGAATTCAAGACACTGTGAGCTCAGTTTGCCGAATAAAATCCGTTAAAAAGTAGTTTTATTTCAATGTGTGATATTCGCGTAAATCTAAGACAATACATATTTGGCTCTTTTATTTCTGCATGTGACAAAGTTGTAAAGGGCATCTGGAGTAATAAACATAAATGACTTTAGTGTTAGCATTCCTAAAATCTAGGAATAATAAAGTTCTCCGTCAAACTAAGAAAATTTTCAGCAAGATGGAAGACCTTATTGCTGTATATCATGAAGTTTTAGGCAGATGTGAATATTACCCATATTTCTTCGGCTATGTTCAGTCTTCATACGTAATAGGAGGGAGAGTCTATTGCCATTTATCGGGCACAATTCCCAACTTCGAGCTTCTACAATTTTAGGAAAATCATTTCATTCGACCTGGGATCCGAATGTAAAACTGTTTTATTCCGACATGTAGTTATTTATGGATTTTTGTGAACAGCATGTTTAATTTAAAACTGCACATTATTTTATTATTTTGAAAGAACATTTAGTGACAAAGGTTATGTGGAGAGGATGGATGATAGACGATTGACGAAAGGTATAACGGCAGAATTTAGTGGAAACGCTGGGAGAGGACGCCTTTGGACATTCGCTGATCTCAACGGTGATATCCTTCAAAAGGGACAGGTGCGTAGCACTCACAACCGCCGTACATGTATGACCAGATGTTTAGATCGTAGCAAGTGGCACTCTATAGTTTCTGCCTGCCCCCATGGGAAAAAGGCGTAATTGTATGCATGTATAGATTATTCTAAAACAAGGTTCTAAATTAGACTTAAGTATATACCTTCATATCCTACTAAGTACAGTTTTATTAGAACTCACTGCCGTCTTTCTAGGAAATTATTTGAAATTCTAAGTAGGATACCTCTTCAGAAGACAGTTACTCTTTTTATAATATTCTTCCGCTGGCGTCTTCACTGTTAAATATTTTTCAGAAATGGAATAGGAATTTTAAAATTCATTACAATTCTTTTACAAATACTTTTATTTTCTGTATAATTTTGCATTTATTAGATTTTTATTTGAAAACTAGCTGACCCGACAAACTATAAATATAATTCGTGATTTTTTCTATTGTGCTATTCGGGATTACAAAAAATCGAAGATATGATGTAAAACAGTAGATACACCCGTTTTCAGTAATCAATGCAATGAATTCAATCATTATATCTAGATAGATACAATGAATTAATTAATGATAGATTGATCTCTAGAACTGAAGTCTTCAATAAAATTGTATCGATGCATTAGGTAAGTATTGTAAGTGAAATGCTTTTGTTCTTCAATTTGCGAATTGGCTGAATACCAATACACTGCGAGAAGGTACTTTAATGTTAACAAATGAATGCCTGCTTTTAGAATTTCATTTTCGAATCATAATAATAATTTGTTTTTATTAAAGTATCATTCCTTAATATCCAATAGGTACCCACTCTGTCAAAACGTACCTAAATAAAAAAAAAACAAATTAAATTATTGATACCAATAGCAATAGATGCTGATATTGTCAGTAGCGATATTTCTACCTTCTTTTAATTTTCGGGCCTGAAGTTTCCCGCTGGAATAACAGTCAAACTTTATACATAAAAATTACTAGGTAAATTAAAGTTCGTATTAGCTGTTTATTTTTTGATCTCAACTCTCAATGTTATTGATCTCAACCGGGTTAAGCACCCATAACCTTTTCACACGTGCCAACGTTCATCCCAATTTACAGGAGTAGCAGTCTTGAAGTGTGTATATTGAAATATTTACTGTTTTAGTAGTCCATTGATTGGCGTATTAGTTTAATAAAGTATTTAAAAAAACATTGTCAGTGTGTTTAAGTCTGAATCCTAGGTAGGTCGAATCAAGACATATTGCTTTATCTTTACCTAGAAATACCTAGGTAAGAACTTGTAGTAGAAAAATGAGCCTGATAAATGGGTAGCATATTAGCGCACTTTTATTGATAGGTACCAGCGGCGAAGAGTCCATACAAGCCGATTCCCATCGGCTTCCCTTTAGGAAATGGTCAATATCACATTTAATTAATAATATAATATGTAACGCCTGAAAGTTTTAAATAGCAACAAAAATAAGTAAGGCATCTAGTGTAAGAATGATCGGTGACGGTACCTATTGAACACATATTATTTTCATAAGTAAGAACTTTTTTGCTCCATTAAATGAACTGTATTTGTAAAAGTACTAAAAGTTTTATTAAACAAAATAATGAAATACTAATTTAAATAAAATTAATCTCTATTTTCAAATAAATTGGTTTTAATTAATCCCAAGTCTTAAATAAAATATTTTTTATGAACACTAACTGAGGTAGCTGGTTATTAATCAACTAAAGCCGGCAATTATAGTCTCATTAAATTGATTACTTAACATTATGGCTATCGTTAAGATGAAGTCTTTTTAAACCTTACGATCAATTCAGCCCTTAACGAACTGTTGATGTACATTTTAAATGCTTTAGACTTGACTAACGAAGTTACTACTAGGTTGCTGCTAGGTGTATATTTTTATTTATTTGGCCAGATCTCAGAATGTATTTTATTACATGTCGTGGTCAACCCTTTCATGAAAAGATTCTACTTCAGGATATATTTAGCTGACACGAAACATATTATTACAACTTTAGCGTTTGATGCGATTAACAAACGTTAGGACACATAATTAATTAGTGATAATTTATTTAATTTTTATCTTGAACCTAGGTATTACTATGAGTTTTTATTAGAAGAAAATAATCTGACGCCATAATGCATTTCAAAACTACAACAAAACTGCTATTTGAAGACTAATGTGTGATCATATCATGAAGTAGCAGAGCATCAATCGTAATCTTGGTGTATATTCATTGATCCAGCCAAGCCATTTCATGAAATGGTATACCACATCATAAAATGACGAATTCTATCAGCTGACTACGACGTGATGTCTAGGAAAGAAGGAATTAAATAAATATTCTTCGTTTTTGAAAATAGAATAGATACTTATACTGAATCGTTTGTAAATCAATGTCCGAATCAAATGAAAAGAAACGACAGACGCTGTTGTGATTTTAGGAACTGTAGTCGATAAAGATAAAAATCAGGAAAAACACAGTTTTGTTTTATAATAAATAGGTACCTATTTAGATAGAAGCATCGTGAAATAACCAACTTAAATAAGTTATTTCTTACTCTAAAAATTATGAATAAAAGACAGGCGAGAAGTTGTTCATATAAAATTTTAAATTTTATTCCATTTGAAATTTTGAGTGTCTACTGCAAACTGACTTTGATATTATCTTCTCTACGCTTTTCATTTAACTTATCTTATTAGTGTAATTTTAAAGTAGGTAGTCTTGGCACTTGTGAAATGCCTATTTTTTTTAACCACTTATAAAAACTTACTTATTTTATTTATTTATTTATGTTACAACGGTATACAATACCAATTACAACAACATACCTTTACACAAAAAAAGAAAATGAATACAAAATAAAAATGTAGGTATAAAAAAACCTAAAGTATGAAAAAAAGACTTAAACTACTCAATTGTTTTAATAATATTTAAATTAATGTCGTTTATACTAGGTAAAAAGTGATATTTCTGATAGAATTTGGGACAGTTTCTTATGAAATCTTATATTTATATTCGGCAGGTCTGAGAATTGGTCATCATAATCTATTTTTCTTACGCCTAAGTCTTATGGGTGGTTCACCCCAACCCCAAGTTTTAATACTATTTTTTAAGATGTAGTAGTAAAAATACATAAAAGCTTAAATTTCCACCTCTTTACTGCCCACCCCCACCTTTCTAATGCGATATTAGTAATTTAACAATTGTAGGGAAGGTTCAAAAGGCTAGTAATATGATACAATTTATATTTCGATATACCTATCATTGCCTTTTATGCTTAACAATTTTTCACATAGTAAAATTGAACGCTGTGAAGAGTAGGTTTTATTTAACTTTTTTACGTAGCATCAACTACTAGTACCAACAACAAATAATAAGTATCAACAACAAATAATATCAACAACAAATAATATCAACACAGTATAGGTAGTCCAACGGGTTGGGTGCGATACCGATTCGACTCAGTACCCGCCATTCAGAGTTGAGTAGTATTGCGTCGCCACTCTTTTTCGTCAGGGGTTAAAATAAAGTTTAAAAAGTGATAACCTGGTATAAAGTAATGTCAAATGGAAGCGGTATTTCGCGGGATTTAAAACTGCGTTGGACCATTGTAAAAGTTTCCTTGCACTTCGGTATTAAAGTACTTATACACATTATTTAGTATCTGGTAGGTACTGTAGAGGTATGTGATAAATCAATTTCTAGTTCAATACATGAATAATGATGTAAAATACTAATATAAGTAACAAATCATACAATAGCTAACTAACTAAGCTACGTAGATAACACAAAGATGTAGCCAATAACGCTGCTCTTCACATACCTTCGGGATAATAAATCTCCCCGGGATAAGAGGCACAAAAATACGTCTTGTAAACAGCTGAACACTTTTTCGTCCAACATAAGCCAAAGTAAAAGGGGGTATTAAGTTAATGATCCCACCACACTCAACAGGTAGAATATCGTGGTAAACCAGCCGTTGAATATTTGCATGTAATAATGTAACCCATTTTTTGCTGGAGATCATCCCTTGTGCAGTGATTTTTTCGTTACACAGGTGCAATTTTAAAGCCACATTCAAAATAAAATTCCTCCAGAATTTAGATAATTATGTGTTTAAATATTACATTGTTTAAAAGTCAAAACAATTCTTCGTTCATTAGTTACTGTTTCTACTCTATTTCTGAATTTATGAATATGTATACAATAATAGATATTATATTGTTTAATATTGGTATTTTAATTGTACACACAAGAAATTAATAATATAACTTTAAAATGTCTCTGTGAGAAGTGTTTCTTAGATGGAATTTAATTTAAGAGAAATAGAGAACTGACGCTAATGTTTTTGTTGTCGTCACGAGTCGGCACAATCTGAAGGACTTTTTTGTACGTGATATATCTGCCACCTTAGACTTATTCGGTATGTGTGGATTAAGATCTAAACACTTTGTTAGTTCTAAAGGTAGTTGAGAAAAGACCTGTGCTTGAAATACAGGCTAGGCTCCTTAACACAGGCTAGCTAGCCTAGCCTAGCTAGGAGCTCAGCATTTCACCCACTTTATTTGTGTAAAACTACTTTTAGTACTCCTAGACGAAACATGTTTTACACAATTTTCTGTTAAAAATAAAAATATTTTTATTGTTAATATTCAAATATCCTTGTTTCACAAAAGAGTATCAAGATCACCCAATGTCTACTGACGTTATTGTTTTCGATTTCGTATTTTACGAATTCAAGTCGCGTCGCTTATTGGTATTTAGGTCAGGATCAACTCCATGCCATTGTCTACCGCGTCAATGGATAAAAGTGTTGCATGTATAGTTAAGTATAATACAATGTCGGGATGAATGAATGTTTTTCTTAGAGCAACAATATTCCTAAGTGATCATCCTTAGTGGTTCATTCATGCTTTATATTTCCGAAATTTAGCGTGATAAACGACCTGATATTTTTTAGAAAAGTGTTTTAGGGTATTGTGCTTGATTTTCTTCATGTTTTTTTAATATTCGTTTTACATAGCAGCAATACAAATAACTGTTACTGTTATCATATAATGTGTCATCTTTAATTCTGTGTAGTCTTCAGCGTTACTTGGATCGAAGAGATTTACTTGCCATCCCCACGTATCTCCTTTTTGATTAAATTTTGATCTAAAACAGTTTAGTTGTTCTGGGTCTTGGCCGGGTTTCAAAATGCGCATCACAGGAGTAGCAGTAGTAGGGTTTGGGTTTCACTAAAATACAGTTATCTTTAGCTATATTGACAATTTGAAATTTCGTTATATTATCCTCACTTATATCAAAGTCGTGATAATAGCGAAATAGAGAAGCTCAATAAAGACGGTGATAGTGTGCTACAGATGACACAACGTTATTTTAAATAAAACCTAGTCAATATGTTGGTATTGATTTAATAGATAAACTAACCGCAGCTTTATTTTCTTTATATCACCGATGTATAGGCTTTAAATAGGTACATTTATGTATTTGTATACTTATTACAAAAAGTACAAGAAACATTTACAATGAAAACATATCACAGGAAGGAAACAAAACTATAGGTATACAGATAACTTTAACATAAACCGTAAATAAATGAAAATGAATGCAAAAAGTTTTTTTGATTTAATTTTATTTTCTGTTGAGTTGCAAATTTTATTAATCCTTAATCAGATAAACTTCGCCCTATTGGATGAATCTGATGGGGCGATATTAATATTCCATAATGAATCAAAGAGCGTTAAGGATCTTGTTTTGCTCAATATTTCAGGAGTTTTTGTATAAAAGTAGGTACTTTATTACCTTCATATCAAGGTAGAAAATTGAGTGATAGTGTTATAAGTATATTTATTGCTAACGAGTAGATATCTTACATCAAAATTGTTCAGATAACTCAATTTTAAGTTTTCGGCGAAATTGATTTACGGTTGTTTTAAACTAGACCCATTTTCTATGAGATATTTGGGTTTAATAGACGTTAAATTATCCATTACCCCGCCCGACAAGCTATGCTAACGAATTATTTATTGAGCCTATTATAAAGGCCTTAAGTTGTCATTACGTTCGTGCTTTATACAACTATTGATTTATGAGCGAACACAATTTTCATTAGGATCTTGAAACTACTGCAAATATTCCTCAAGTTTCAACTTCGCACATCGCACATACGACCCATTATTTTCTAGAGAAGGTTCAATGAATGCCTTGGTACTATATCCATGTTCCGATTGACAACCATCGCGTGGCTGCTTATAAATTCGATAATCTCTTACTTAATGGTTTATTTTTAATTAAGTGAGATTATGGCAGAATAAACATCCGCGTATTCGTCGACCAAGTAATGCCTGAACAAAGATAAAATACAAAAAATATCGAACTCATAACCTCCTTCTGTTTCACTACGATGAGGGACTACCGGTTTTATAGATTGTGATATTTTTTGTCGTTTGACAGTCGTTATCGTGAGACGGTTTCATCTTCTAAAAAATTTGTAACGCTAAAACTTGGAAACGGCTGAACCGATTTAAAAGGTAAGAAATAAAGGTAAGAATAAAGTACGAAGTTCGCCGGAGGTGCTGGTCTTGAATAACTATAAGTTTTGTTTGAACTATAACACGTACTTTAAAGTAAATCAGTAATACTCATTGTACGCAATTCGGTATTACTTGCTAAACGACGACACTATTTGACTTTGATTCAATTAATACAGATAATTTAATTATCACAAGTATAAAACCAATTATGGAGATATGAAACAATGTAGTCTTGATTTATCATATTACTCGTGAAGTGGTTTCTGAGATTACACTTCAATAATAAATTAGGATTGTACACCCCTTCATATGAGTTTCGACAGAATATTGTGGTTTCATTAACTTTATGATAAACTGTGGGTTGGCTTCTAATATGTGATAATTCGTAGAAATGTCAGAATCAATAGAATTAGAAGGGGTTTGTTGAACGAACTGAATAAACCAAGGGTTATATAAACTTGATTTCATGATTAGAACAATTGATAAGTGTTTGACTGTTTTTGAGAACAACTAAACGCTTTATCGCGTGCCTATAACATAGAAAAGAAATATCTATGCTATGGATAATAAGATAAATAATGTTTAGATAACATGAGCCATTTAACAAAGGACCCATAAACCTATCTCCCTGCATAGAAACTGGAAGTTAAAAGTTTGTTGCCGTTTTCGAATTGAGAGTTATATTTTCTTATTATACTGCGGATTATTTTAGATTTTTTAGAACCGTCCGTAGTTTTATTTTAATTAAAACAATTTTGAGGAATTTATAGGGATCGAAATTGTTATGGTACGTAGGTACTACCTTCCTAATTATATATAGACTATTTTTAGATACTTATGACGCAAAGTTGGTGTTAAAAATTCATAAAATGCTCAACTTGTGAAGCAGAGAATTGAGACACCACCTTTTCTTTACGTCGCGTCGTCGTTTCGTCTTACCTTTTAATATGAAACATTTTATGAGACTTGATTTTTTGTCAGAAAAACTTCAGCTTAACAGCTTTTACCGCAGGTAATAACGCTACTTCTCGAAATTAAATTTTTAGCTCACTTTGTAATAAATATTATAAAATAAGCTAAGAACCGGCTTTTAAACCGACTGCGATGCAAAGGAAAGGTTTGTGTCGACGCAATCAAGTCAAATATGACGGACCAGACGATACTATGCCCGTGGGATTTTAGTGTTCTAAGTTTTAGCATTAACTGGTATATTCTTTGTAGTTTTAGGAAGATTACAATATTGATAGATAACTTACGCGGTATTTTTGCTAAAGTTATTTTACTTAAGAAACTTATTCCTTTCAGTACTTTTCGTATTTTCAGTTTTATAGTCATCTTTTCGACGTAACAAACACTTTTACTAACCATTGTGAGGGAAATTCTTCTTAATTTTCCGCTAGAGCGTTGAGTTGAATAATAACGGTGTTTTAATAGGCTTTTCCTGCTCCCTTATTTTACGAAAGTAGAGTGCTTTTAAATGAACGAATGTGAACGTCGTGGTTGGATTTGAAAACGCTTAATCTGTTTAAAAAAAAATCTTGTGTGTACTGTAGGTATGAATGTTCCTAGCATTTCTGTATTTTCGTGGGGCTCTTGTTTTATTCATGGGTGTATTGCGTCAGTTAAATAGCTATATACTACATTATTATTACCAAATGGATGTTCTATAGTTTATTTAGCCATTTATTTTCAAAACTTTAATGAGGCCACTAAAGCAAATTATTTTGACTGCACAAGGAAACTAAGAAATGCGTTGCAAATACTGTTTAATTCTACGATCCAGGGTCTAGTGGAAAGATACAGTGTTTTGTTGTGCGGATACTGGATAGGTACTACTGCATTGTCAAAATTTCTGATCGTCGGCGTACCGAAAATACTGAGCCGCGTGCCATCAATAGACTGGCCATCCCTGTTTTAACAACAAGTCAATGGCACTTAACCTGGTATTCAGCCCTGCATGTTTGGCTGATGCGAAACATGCTGCTGTTTTACGAGTAGGTGCATATACCAATAAAGCATTTACTTTCTCGAAAGTACTTAAAAGTATACATAAAAGTAGTATATTTATGTCAGTAGTAGTTAATAGTTGTAGGTATTATTGCGTAGAAAGTTACTGAAATGGGTAAAATAGGCTGATAAATTCACTAAAATACTACAACTAGGCTATCGACGCATATCGATTTTCCTACGAACCTACCTATCCACGCTGTAATTTCCTACGCCCAAAATATCTGAAACTTGCTTAGCTCTTTGAGTCTGTAGATGAGATGCGATAGGGGTGAATAGGAAACGGGGGTGGGGGCGAATTGGTTCAGTAAAGCTTCTAAGCTTGCTTCCGATGTATGTCATTTGGCACTATATAATGTTTTTCGACCGATATTTACGTCTCGTAAAATGCGATTTTATTTTACTTTTTACATAATGGCTGTTTACAATTATCTATTGGTAATGTGTTATATAGTTATATTATAGGTACTAGGTTTCGTCCGCGCGGAGTTATTATAAAAAGTAGGTAGACTAAAAATAGGGTTTCATCCAATTCCGTCCAATAGTTTTTGCGTGATTGAGTGACAAAAATCCACGAAATTTTGCATAAGTATTATTTGTGGGTTATGTTGTTACCTTACAGCACCAGTTACATGTTACGTACCTATTGAAATAAAACTATGATTCCCTCGCAACTATGGTAAAAATGTAAAGCATTTGGAATGTTGGTACATAAAAACTAACATAAACTGGATCTATACCTACTAATATTATAAAGTTAAAGAGTTTGATTTTTGATTGGTTGAATGCGCTAATCTCAGGGACTACTGCTCCGATTTTTATTCTCGCATTGTTAGCCCATTTAATGAGGAATACTGTGCTACTTATTATCCCACTGCTGGGCATGATATAAAATTAGGGTCACGCGGGCGAATCCACCTGCGAAAATCTAGTAGTATCTATGTAATATTTTAGTAAATATAAAAATAAACCCTAAATATAACACACCTATTTTAAAAATACAATATCCCAATATATTTTCCTTGACAGCTGGTAACAACATGCCAAGTTATCGGTGAAGCGTTGTCACAAAGATATTGATGTTTTGGGTAAGGCTTCTCAAAAGGGATAGAATTTTATACATACTTGTATCAGTGACTTGACAAATAAAATGCTGATATATTGTGGAACTCGCAAAGGCCAACAGCAAATTCGATAATGTCAACTTTTCACTCACACCATAAGTGTGTATGTATGTGCCGAATAAAATAAACTTGCTTCAGAACTTTTCTCCATAGGGAAAGGATTTCAGGACAGAATATTACGTGGACTCGCTTTCAGCTTATTTTGTTTCGTAAACTCGCTAAATGACTTGAAGGGTTATTCCGTTTTGTTTATTTGAGGTTCCTTACTCATCGTTGTATTTATTTTAAATTAATTTCACTGAGATCCCATATTTACCTATATCCGGTTACCATCATCTGGAAACGCCATTGCATGTGTTTATCTATCATTAAGATGCTAAATTATAGTCATGACTACTCTTATTCAGTTGAATACAGCACGTCTTAACTGTGGTAGCTTACTCCAACAACAACTTTCATACTTTATTCAATGTATTCCCAATTCTTATTTGTAATAACTTACGTACTTACTGCATTTGATTTTTGTATAACAATACTGTCTGTAGTAATCAGATTTCCAGCCAAGTCTAGTTAAACATAATGTTAACAGTGACACTAAATAATATGTGATTCTAATGATGAATGATAGATGACTATTAAAATGTTAGCGTGTGTGTGTCAACCGACGGAGACGGCGTTATTGTTTAAAGGGGGACCACCTGTTGCCATGGGGCCACTAAACACAAACAAACTACACAACACTACTACTGATGCCATGAAAGCCATCAAATTAATCCAGGCGCCAATACCATGCTCTAATGATGAAATAAGTTCAGTGTCACATGACTCGTCTCCTACGCTTCTGAACAAGAATGGAAGCTTATTGAATTTAAGGAAAATTGAACGAAAAGCAAAATCGACTAAAATCTTAGTCAACCCTGTATGTTCTGACAGCATCGGATCAAGCGATGATAGCAATCGCTCTAAAGATTTCAATTCTAGATGGAATGGAAAGAAAAAACGCCTTAAGTCAGAAACTGGAGCTAAAACTTGCAAGAAAGACGAACTCAAACGTAATAAAAATGATCCAATTAGTAGAAGCGATCTTAAAGAAGATAAGATATCGGTATCTTGTTTTAAAATAAAAAGTTCAGAAAGTAAATCCCCTCCGGATGAAGATCAGAAGTCAGGCAAAGAAAACTGTACAAATGAAAACGTAACTAATCTGATGAGTTCTGAGAAACCAGATATTATAAATCATTCTAGGAAGAATAGTAAGGAGATTTTAGTAGATGAAAGTACTATGACCGACAACGATTTGTTGAAAACTGACCAGGACATGAGAAAGACTGAAAGTATTGTAAATGTTAAGAGTAAGATGGTAAGTTGCCTTAGTTTTTTTTGCTTGTAGTGCAGTTTAGTCACCTGTCTTCAATCGTTCCTGAAGCCTTAATAATAATAATATTATTCTTCCCGCAGAAATCATTACAATAGGTCTTAGTAACTAAACATATTATGTAAATTAATGGAAGATATTAACGTCGAAAAGCACAGTAATTTTATTCTAATTCTTCAACAACACAATGTACACAGTCGAGCTTAATTCAAATTTGAATTAAGCTTCTTAATTAATTATTTTATTCTGTTACCGAAGAGCCAACTACAATTTTATTGCTTTAATGGAATAGAATATATATAGAATTTGGTTCATTACTAGTATTCCAATCGTAGCCGACGTTAGCCTCAATCTGTATGCTAATGACGGACTAGAACATTCTTCAATTGCACTCGTCTCTTTGTTCTTTCATTAATACTCATTTAAACTCTTAAACAGACTAATGATATTTTGAAGTTTAAGTTAAAATTTAGATTTTGAATATAATTAGCAGAATTCAATATGTATTCCCAAATCTTTTATTACAGTCTCCAATTACTACAAAGCAGTTACAGTCGCCAATGTAACTGCTTGGTTGGTTGAACATGAATACATATTTGCTGTGGTTGATGCCAATGGCAAATAATGCTAAATTATCCGTCGCAAACACGTTAGCTAGTTGCCCCTCGTATGCTTAATATCCGGTGTGAGCCAGGGGCTAATTTTATTGTGGTGTTGCTAAAATCGATTCGTTGTCAATTGCCTATCGAAAAAGCGCTGTAAAATTTGAACGTCCATTGATATTCTGCCTTTTAAAGCAAATGATTTTTATATCCGTATTTACATAAATATTAGTTCTGTTATATTCTGAATTTTGGCCCGCAATTACTTTAGCTAACTTGATTTTCTACTGATTTTGAAAGTATTTTATAATTATAGCAATCCTCTTTAATGTGTATTTGTTTTATTATTATTTTTAACGAAAAATCTTTTCCTTATAATAGTAATCATAAAAAAAATGTAATCAGAAGCCGACGCATTTGGCAATCAGTTTTTATTATTAGTATGACATCTTGATGCCATATTAATAGAAATGTTACTAAATATAAAAATCAATTTTCATGTGTCAGTTATGTAGACGTAGATGTTACAGCTTTTATTTTTCTCTTTAAGTAATATGTTTGGCATGATTTTATTTTTACAACAGGCTGTTAGTGCAGCAGATGTTTGAGTCATTGCAAATGTTCCGATTCAAAATCCGGATTTACGGAACGCGAGGATTGCCTCTTGTGTATCCAACTGAGAACACAGTAGAAATACGGACGCTGTTTATAGAACCTTATATTTACTGTGGAACATTATTAGTGTGGGTGCGAGTTTATTTTCATTTGTATTTTTATAGTAATCAAATTATTGTTTCAATTAAAAATTAACAATATTTCTACCTTAATAAGTACGTACGAACACACTTTTGTTTGACTAGTGTTTATTTTTTTCGTAGTAGAAAATTTATAAAAGCCCTTCAGATTTTTTCATGAAGATTCATAGTCGCCGGCTCTGTTACTTAATCTCGGCGGTCAAAAATTGGCTTTTATAGAGGCAACGTACGTAATAATAATTTATTCTTTCATATTACAGTGACAAGTCGACTGCGTAGGTAATAGCTTTTAATTGCGTTTCAAAACATTAGCCCCCATAGTAACTTCACCTTCAAAATAAATTAAATGTTTCCGTTGTTTGTTTCAGGTAAGTGTTTAAATAATTTCACCCAGTGTACGCGGGCGTTAAGAAGGTATTTAATTAAACTTCTCCACGTGTTACTATTTTATAATGCTACACAACCACCAAATCTTCGCAGATTACTGTAGTGTATGTACGTATTTTTAGAGAATAGTCCTACTACTGTTTTGTTGGCTTTGACCATTTAGGTTTATCATAGGTATTATTTTTACTTGACAGATTGCGGTAAGTATACATTAGGCGGGTAATGCATTGGTATTTTTCATCAGTAGGTATTCTCTTGATACTGCCTTGTTCTATCCTCGTGAATTAGATTTTATAAAAACCACATACAAATGGGCATAGCTGTAATTAGGTATTTAATAACTAGGTCTGTTTTTTCTACTAATAATATCTAAAATTTTTAATTCAATATTTAATTTTGAATGAAGGAAAGTCAATATTTATTTAATTACAATTTTATCTCATCATCATTATTATCAGCGGTTATATTTTGCCAAAATTTCAATAAAGTCAAGAGCTGTATGCAGTTTCATATCCAATTCAAATTCAATTCTTTCTATGCATTCGGTGGCTGTTATACATTTCAAAAACGTTCAATGCAGGTGAGAAAATTGTGTTAGCGGGCGGCGAGATTGACAAACTAAGTTTACACCATGAACTAGCCTGTTTGTGCCTCGCTCAGTTGTGGTTAAAATTGTTACTGGTTATATACCCCTATTTATTTTCAAGTTTAATTAAGATCTATAGACGTTCTGTAGCAGTAAACCCTTCTTCATTATTATGTGGTAACATCTTCTTTATTGATTAAACTTCAACCAAAACTTAGTCGTAAATATAAGTAGGTAGGTACCTTAGTCTTCAGAAATTGCAGCTCAGTTCTATGTTACGGTTCTACTTGCTTCTCCTACCCTACTTACTACGACAAATGCAAAAGTTTGTGAGTATGTATGGGTGTCTAGCAGTGTGTAGAGCAGCGGTGGCGCAGCCGTACGAGACTCGCCTTAGAAAAATAAGGACGCGGGTTCGAATCTTGGTCGTGCCCACACATCTTTGTGTTAATTGTTTCATTTTCGCTGCTCAATATCGGTGAAGGAAAACATCGTGAGGAAACCGGCATGTCTAAGAACTAGTCATTCGAGGACATCTGACATCCATCAACCTGCACTCGGCCAGCGTGTGTGGATTAAGGCCTGAACTCTCTCAACTCAAGATAGTTGAGAGAAGACCCGTGCCCAGCTTTGGTACACAAAAAATGGTTGAAATGTAATGGATGTCTGTTACTCTTTAAAAGGAAAACTGCTAAAGAGATTTAGGTCAAAATGTGCATAAATTTAAGTTACTACCTACATATGATAATAGGCAACCTTTTGTTTCAGTAATATGTTCCTTTGAATTTGTACTTCCTTTACATCTTGCAGATGGAAGCCATCATGATGTATTGGTCATCATTTTCGAAGAGGAAGAATAAGACTAGGTACTCTAACTCCATTCAAAATGGAAAATTTTAAAGCCTAAGAATTAGTAAAATAGTGTAGCACCCAGTGAGCTGTTAACAAAGTTTTCAGTTAAACGACTCCGACAAGTAAAAAGCGTTTAGTTGACTAGATTTATGTGTGAAGTACACACCGTTACGTTTAGTGTTACCTATTTTTTTTATTTACATTTTCTGTACCTATTAAAACTTCTTCACACCTGGAGGCGTACGTTACTTTGTCTTATTTATTAAGCTCAGTTTTATGGTGTTTCAAAACTTTGTAAATACCAAAGAAATAGTGACACTGTGGACTTGTTATCGGTGTCTAGAAAAATGTTTATTTTATAACTTTTTAATGCGTTACAACATAGCTGTCATTTTTATAAAAACGCCAAGTCATAGTCTCTTTTGAGGTAAAACGAAAATGGGGCGAGTGAGCCGGTGTTGCTTTGTGGGTCGTGGCCTTGTATATTTACATTTGGTCAAAGGTAGCGTTGTGGACTGAGAAATGAATGGTCTGAAATAAAGCGTGAGCTTCTGAAAGCTTTTAGACTGCTGTTATTATTTCACAGCTGTTATTTGTTCAGTGCTTGCTTTGATATTCTAGCTTCATATCGCTTTAGGTCATCAAATAATTATATTAATGTAGATATCACACACACCATTATACAACCCGCAGTTTTATACACCACAAACTTGTATCACAAAACTTCTTCACTCTTTCATCTCATTATATACCTTATTCTTATTATTATTATATACCTTATTCACGGTTTCATTTTTATTTTATGTTAATATTTTTATGTAGATAGTATTACTATGTCGAAAAAGACCCTGCAACACAGGGTATCCTAATGCGGGGCACAGTGTCATTAACTATTTACTGGATCTTATGAAATAAATGAAGGTTGTATTTTTTTATTTTATTTTTGTACCGGTAATTAGTGTGAAATACTTTACCACGTGGGCAACCTCGTGCACTAGCGCTAGCACTAGCTCAGGCTCATGATTACAAACAACTTTCTCTAAGCAACTTTTTGTTAGACATGCAGTAATTCCTCTGTTTTTTTTTATTAAATTCGCCATTTTATATTAAACCGCGTAGTAGAAAATACTATAATAGAGTGAAGAGTAGGAACGGACGAGGTGACACCGAGCGCTTCGGTAACAATCGTCGGCTTTACAGCGCGGCTCAATATTACATCATTCATACCTAATTTATAAAAAAAAAATTGCTGCAAAAGAGTTTCTCCGGGAAAGTTATTTTTAATCATGAGGACTACTACATGGTAAAGTGTTTTACACTAATTACCAGTCACCCTATACGTTAATGGAGCAATCATCAAAAACATACAAAAATGTTGTTTTGCAAATTGTGCTTAATTTGGTCCGAAAGTTTTAATATTTTCTACCGAGTAACCAATTTCGACATATTTTTACGGTTTCCAATTACGTCAGCGAAATGGAAGTATTTTCGACGAAAACATTTGACTCTTCCTAGTTTTATTTTCAAAGTAGACAACGCCAAGTTGATGGATTTAGTTTTAATAACGTTTCTGGGTTTGATTAGTTGTGCTGTTATTGTATAAGGTTGAAATTGCGTCTCTTTTATTACTTAATAGGAAGACAATTAGATGTTGAGCATGTTACTCGTATATTAATGTATCGAACAGGTTCAAGTAATATAAGGTTGTAGAAGGTGTAGGCAGAGGTTAGCATCACCAACTTTTCGCCGGCTTTGTTTATATCCCATACCTATTGCCGTTCATCGAGCACTTGGAGCAACTTGGAGCTGCAATCAAACTTCTCTAATATGTTATCTCTGTCTCTGGATGTTAGAAAAATCATTTTCTCTCGACCTAGGAATTGAACGGGACCTCGCCGCTTACTACTGGATCACTGAGGCAGTTTAAACCCTACCTAAATCCTTACTATTATTATATTTTTAGTAACTCTGTCTGTCTGTGTTGCTTTCACGCCTAAACTACTGAACCGATTTGGATGAAATTGGCTATGGAGGTAGTTTGAGACCCGAGAAAGGACAAAAGATAGTTTTTATCCGACTGCGCATAAAGAAGGTAATGTTTTGGCGCGATAACCGACATACGGGCGAAACCGCTGTCGGCAAGCTAGTATGAAATAGTTTAATAATATCGTGGGACATCTGATCCCAAACTAAGCAGAGCTTGTACTATGGGCCCCATCTAACTGATATTGTTTACTGCATATTATTATACTTTTCTTTTGTAAATACCAATGGCGTAGGGTGGAAGTTTGAAAGAGGGAAGCCGGAAAAAAAAAAGTTGTTACTTAGGAAAATAATATCTTTTCACTACCGTCATCGATCGTTCTTACACTTGATGCGATACTTATTTTTGTTGCTATTTAAAACTTTTAGGCGTTACATAATAAATTATTAAGTACGTGTGATATTGACCGTTTCCTATAGGGAAGCCGATGGGAATCGGCTTGTATGGACTCTTCGCTGGTAAATACATAGAGTAGGTCAGCACGGGTCTTTTCGGAACTATCTTACGAGTTGAGAATACATACAAGGATACGTGTCAAATTCTTTTACTGACAGGAAGAACAAAAAAGAATTGTCATAATCTCTATTGACTAACCATAACGTTGCTTCTGTCTTCCATGGTCCTATCACAATTATCATAATTTGGTTACCAGTACGCCATAATTACTTTATAATGATAGAACAAGTAAGTAAAAATAGAGTTTATCGAAGACATCATTAAAATAAACCATCTCTTATAAAAATGAATTCCTGTTTGCCTTGGTCTCGCCATCACGCGTAAAAAAATTGAAAATCCAATCTCCTCCGATACGACTTGACCGACTTTTATGGAATCTTATATCTATATTCGATAGGTCTGAGAATCGGTCGTAATCTATTTTCGGACCCGGTAGGTGGTACTACTTTATCGGGTAGGACGACGTCTGCGGGGCCAGCTAGTATCTTATACTTTTGAACCTATATAAAACATTTTATTCAAATCCGTTCACCTGTGTTAGAGTGAAAGAGTGAATATCCATCTAAATATTTCCTCAGAAACTTTCGTATTTGTAATAGTGGTGAGAATAATAATAAATTGTTTTCCTCAAATAAGAAACGTAGTGTCTAGTTGCTTCTGTGTAAATACTCGGGTACATGTAGACCTAAATAAATAATGTCACCCTTCATATTAATCGAATTTCCAATACATACGGCAAATACGAGTGCCTACGACAACGCGACGGTAATGCTAGTACGAAAAAAAAGAAGAAACCAAACATCAAAATACATTTAGATATTCTAAAAATACTTATTTACTTAGCTACCGAGGCAGATAAGTATAAATATGTAGTGAGGTTATATAACATTTCATAATCATCATCATCATCCTATTCTAGTCCACTGCTGGACATATGCCTTTTCTAAAGCACGCCACTAAGCACGATCCGCGACTTTTCCAATTCTTGCCGGCCGGCTTGCTGAGATCGTCACTTCACGTAGTCTGAGGCCGTCCTACTCTACGTTTGCCCATTCGTGGTCTCTAAAACTCGTCTACCGCAGCGGTTGTCGGTTCTACGGTTTATATGGCCGGCCCACTTCCACTTCAGCTTACTAATCCGATGGACTATGTCGATTAAATTAGTATTTACTTTAGTTTAATAATGTAACATTTACTTCTGTATTACCTAAAGGTGTAGGTGTAGATGTCATCCACATGTAGCTGGCTATGTTTAGGTTTCATACATAACTAGCGGCCTGCCCCAGCTTCGCCGGGTAACTTCAGCCCACTCAACAACTTACAAAAAATGTGATAAATAAAGAACCGCTCAACCGATTTTGTGCAAACTTCACATATACCATCTACTAAATAGTCCAAACAATGCCTAAACATTTGGTTTGAATAGGTAAGCCCGTTTTTGAGTTATACAATTACAACAAAAAGTGGCATTGATTTTTATTTAAATAGATAAATAACGAGCCTATTGTCGTTCATTGGATACAATTGCAAACTTCAAACTCCTATCATTTTTCTGTATGACCCATCTAGTTAACAAATTTTATTTTAACATTGCCTGGTACTAAATCTTGGGCCTTGCGATTATTAAGCTAACACACCTGTAGGCCGATGAAGCAGTTAACAAATACTGAATTAGTTAGTTATTTTACTTAAAGTGCTTTATTTACGTAAATGAACTCGCCCCCTATTATAAGAGACCTAAACAAAGCCGGCGAAATGTGGGTGACGTTCACCTCTGCCTACACCTTTGGGTATTACAGGCGTAACGCTATGTTTTGTTATGTGCTGTTTTATTTAGATTCTAATTTATTACATATCTAACATTGTTCTTCGCGTTTTATTGTATTTAATTGTTTACAAAATACAACAACTCTAGAAAACATTCTTTAAAACGTTACATTGCACTCTTTTTAACTAAGCTTTATTTTCCCACAAAGTTCACTAACTTGACTGTTTGTTGTCCTAGTTTAACTGTGTTAGTTTCCGTTTAAGTCGTTGGATTTTTATTGTCTGATTTTTTTATCTCGAAGCTAAACTCCGATGTATGACTTTGCAATATGTACCTAAGTACGCATTGCAAAGTCATACATTATTTATTATTTTATTATTATTTATTTATACATCAAAATTGTCAAGGATCGAGTGAAATTTAGAGTACCTAGGTATAAGTTCTCTCTCTGCTTAGTTTGGGATCACATGGCCGTGTGTGTGTTAATGTCTCACTATATTATTATTTTATATTTATAAATATAAATAGATAAATAAAAAATATAAAAAATAATTAGGTATACACAAATAAAAAACACATGATTTACTTCTTTTAGAACCGAATAGCTTGTTCTCCGCACACTCTAGTAGTAGGTACTTAAGTACCTACCGAAATATTTGTTCACCTAAAACGAGTGTGACCTAAAATTGAGAACGAAATCGCTATTTACGCTTATGTAGATAAGTGTTTATCTGGTGCCATAAAGCGGTCTACCCTTCGAGGCTACCGACGTTAGCTGGCACCTAGCACGCTGGTTTCACACGACAATGTTTTATTAACATTTAGGTATGAACGCTTACATAATCATTTTGCTAGGGTCCCGTACATCAATAGGTAAACTAAACCCACATAATATTAATACATTCTCCACATAATATTAATACATTCTCTGTCGATCTTCTACTGGACGTATCGGGAAAATTTGATATATCTATGTAAGTTGGTGACCCAGAGAAGACCCATACCACGCCAGATAGTAAATAAAAAAACAAGGAGGCCACTTTTCTGGTTTCAGTTAACAAAATAAACAGTTTAACTTATAATTTATACACAACGCAGGGAGTCCTAGTGTGAAGGCTAGTATTCATAACTACGATTGTAAGCTTTTTTTTAAACAATATTTTTTTCATTTTTTTATAAATAAAAGAAATTAAAAGTAATTTGTTGAAGTCTTTTTTAGGCCTAAATGGTTGTGGTATTTTGTCGTACCTTTGTTTATTTATGTGAGCTACATACGAATATATGTGTTTAAAATTGAATATTATGGCTATACTTATTGAACAGGGTAAGAAGGTACTTAACTAAAAATTTTCAGCAAATTATTAAGTAAACAAACCCTACACCTAGATAGTTAAAATCCTAAGTAAACCCGATAAAAGCAAACGCTCTAGATTAAAATTTGAATATTAGGTGAACCTAAAACTATATTGACTTTGAATAGGTGTATTTTAAAGATATGTATTTAATTAATTACTATCTAATTTTAACACACTGTGGTTTCACTTATAGATATAATTATTTAAGGCGTCTAGTGGTTTCAAGAATTCAGTAAGTGGATAACTAAACATTATCACTATTAATAGTGAAAAGTTTAATGAATTAGTTAATAAAATACATCATATGGTCTGAACAGATCTGAATGAAATTAAGCTCAAATTTTGATTTTGATAAAATAGCTGGGATGATTTCGTAAAATAGTACATAATGCCATAACGCAGTAAACAATAAAATGGTGTAATTTTTAAATATTAAGTAAAAAGTAATCTGTATTATAAAAAGTATACTGGGGTAGGTAAGGAATATGTATACTGGGATAAAAGTACCCTATATAATGTTAATAAATCATTCTTCATTTTAATCTGTTTATCTGTTTTCCTGCAAAAGTAAGAAAGATAAAGTCCATCCCCATAAAATTCCAATCCTAAAGTTTAATAGTACATAGTAGAATGATCAAATTATTCTTAGCTTAAATTTACGAGTATTCTCTAACCACTTTTAAAAACTGTCAAATTATTAGTAAATTTAATGATATTAAAACAGGAATCGCAACAATTCTACATAATAAGATGTTAAACGTAGCGGAATCAACGCAGATCTAATTTGTATTACAATAGAGAAGGCGAGCGTCCCACAAATAGGATTATGTGATGTGAGAATTCGTTTATTCATTTCACCGCGTTTGTGACAAGGGTGTAGTGTGAAATATTATTATAAGATTATTAATTAACGAGAGTAAGTACTTTTGTTAGAGGCTTATTTTGCTTACTTTTTAACCAACTTCAAAAATGGCCTCAATTCCAATTGTTTTTAAACCCCGACACAAAAACGACGTGGTGTTAAAGTATCTGTGGCATCGTAGCTCCCGACTTGATCGATCGATTTTATTTTGTTTGCAAGGCGAATTAGTAGGGAGTGTTCTTAGCTAAAAAAGTTGAAGGTCGGGAATGTTAAAATTTTAATTTAGTGTTTATATATTTATTATATTTTTTTAAGCATACCTCCATCATATTTAAAAAGATTTGAATAATTATCCTTTTCTTGGTCAAATAAATTAAATTCAATATGTGTTAATTAGAATTTGAAGTCTACTTTGTAATTTTTTCAAGATTATGCTAGTACCTACATATCTACATTTTGAATAGGCACCTATTGTTATTTTTATCTAACTTGCGCCTTTGTCTGGTCACTAAACCACGACCGAAGCCTACCTCCTGTTAATAACAAATAAACTTAATTACCAGTTGATTGTCACCTGATTTGCACTACCCGGGGGCCACGTGTGGGGATGCAGATAAAAGTTAAATTTTCCAATTAATTTTTTTAAGTAAATATAGGAAAATATCATTTTATAATTTTACGCGGAATAAATTGCGGATGGTACGTAGGAAATGTAAATACATATAAAGTTATTCAACCTAAGATAGTTTGGAGCCAACTGTAGTGAAGTTAAATTTATTCCAGAATTGAATTTCAGCTTTATTAAAGCATAACTTTAGCTCAACTTACTAGTCATTAGTCAACCATTTGAAGTTTCATTTCACTTCCAACTTCCTAACGTAAAGCACTATGATCCCGAGTGAATCGGTATTTTTATTTATTAAGTTTATACAATGGCTTAGTAAAAAATTATTTTAGAATAAAAAAACATTGTTACTTAAGTACTAAGACAACCAAATCTTGCACAACCGCTGAGCTGCTTCCATGGCATTCTGAAAAAAAATAGTTCTTGAGATTATTGATAGGTACAAGATAATAATCTTCAGTGTCATAAACTCATCATCAGGCTCCATACCTCTTTTAACATTAAGTTTAATTATTTCCAAATAAATCCTAATAAAAGTATCAAGTACGTCGTGTGAAAAGTAACATAATAAACCTTTCAGCCTTACTAGGTCTCAAATTACAAAGCGAAGTCTTAAAACTTTACTTTCAAGTTTATAATGTGCTCTATTACTGGCAACAAGGAGTTCCAAAGTTGAAGTAGCTGGCACGAGTAGCTGATCCATTGAACAAGAACACTTGTAAGCGATCTTATAGTTATTTTACTTCTGAAAGTACGACTATTACTTTTGGAACTTTTCTATTATTCTAATGTATCTATCTATTGCCAAATGGTTGTTTACATTTAATTACGATGAGCCAGAAAATTTAGTGAAGACCGTGTTATACAGTTGTGGTGTTTTTTATGTTTTTATTATTTATAGATTTCAAGAAATAATTCTTAATGTATTTTTTATTTTATTGTTATCAACATGAAAAAAATATTTATCAACATTACTGCCAAATTTCAAATTTTACCGCTGGCATATCATTTTATGATTGGGTCGTCGCGATAGAGGCTTGCCCAGTGTGAAAACCACAAAGAAATCTGTATAATTTTAAGTGATGTGAACAATAAACATTTTTTTCAATTTCTTTTTAACTCTTATTGTAGTTGTGATAAACCAGAAAATAATGCCTCGAAATTAGTGTACTGTAAATGCGTTTCTGTGAAATGTGTTTCGTATTTAATTTGTGTTAATTATTCTATTTCCTAAGCCAATTTAGGCAGATCACATTTATATCAAAATATTAGGGTAAAAACAACGCTTATTGGGAAAATAAACGCTAAGGATGCTCTGTATGTCATTAGTAATGATATTCAAGGATAATTTTGCTCGTTTCATTTTCAAATATTCTCTTGCCATGTTTCAGATTTACGTTTATTATCAGATTCTCATTCTAGATAGTACTTATTGTTCATTTGGTCGTTGGACAATTTATTAAGTATTTACTTAATAAATTGTCCAACGCCCATTAAAATTTTAATTAACCCTGTCCTCATACGCCCGCTCTACGCCGCGTAACCAAGTTGTGTTTAAAAATATTGAAAGCTGCTGACATTTAGTTATTAAAATAACAAAGATAAAGTATTGAATTATAACTGTGTTTGATTTTTGTTACCTACTAAAGGTAGTACTTATTTCTAGTATGTACAAGCCGAGCCGACCGCTTTTGCGCGGCCAGATAAAAACTATACAAGCCTTTCTCAAGTCTCAAACTAACTCCGTGCCAAATTTCATTCAAATCGGCTCACTATTTTAGCGTGAAATTGCGACAGACATAAATACTTTCGCATTTATAATACGTAAGGATTAAAACCATATGACTTCGAAATAGTCAATACGTACTGATATAAAGACAAAATATTTTTATATTAGTCATTACTGTCTACAGTAATATTAAGATAAGAGGAAAAATTTGAATGTTTGTTTCAATTCAATAAATTTCAAAACTCCCGTGATTAAAAAAACTTTCTCCGTTAGATTTACTATCGCTTTACTTTATTTTAACCCTTTTTAGTGTCCCACTGCTGGGCGCGGGCTTAGCTAATAAAGTAATCTTTTTCGCTAAACTATATTGTAAATATATTCAGTAATAGGAATATGAATATTTTACCCTAATATAACATCACTAGCGATTATCACTAAGTAACAAGTTATAACTTGACGTTGTGACGATGCAAAAGAAATAAAGTTAGTAAACAAAATGTTTGAATAGTTATAAGTTTAAGTATTTACAAAGATCAAACAAAATTAATCCCGATACGTATTTCCGAAATCGTATAAGCATCAACAAATTGGCCGCTGAAATTAATTTAACGGATCAACTCTTGGGCTGTTTTAAGAGAACCTTATGTTCAGCGAAGCCATATTTCCTAATTACGAGTAGGTACTACAAAAGAGATTCAAGCGTGGACTTTGATCCTCTATTTTGATTTAAAAATTACAGTAATTGGTGCGTATGTGAACTCGAAGCTTTTCTACCAGGAATGCTTTTTCATGTATAACCTATAGATATTAATTCATCCACATACGCACTGTTAGACACTGCCTTTAGTGCTTCACTTTGCTTTTGTTGTAGTACAAATATGTCACAACTTCGAATGTTTTAATCGCCAATTCTGGTCCGTCTACATAGCCAAGCGATAACGAAATTTCGAACAGAATAATAATATATTGTCTTGTGACATTTCGAAGGTGAATGTCAATCCGAAGCATTTTCTTCCTTTCTATCTTTTGTTATTGCTTCTCTATGTAATTTATTTAGGGGCCACGAATACTATTGGAAGTTAAAGAGTAAACGCTCAAAACATCAAAATTACCTCCATCTTTGTCGTTCCTCTCTTGTCATTACCCTTATACGAGTTGATCAATACGAAAAAAGGTTTTAATACAGAATTCAAATTGTTTGTTTTCGTTCAAAATATTTATCAAATAGAAAATGGAATGCTAAAACTAGAATAAAATGGATTGGAAACGAAATAGGTAAAATCAGTTTTACTGATAGTATTCGAAAACTTTGTTCGTATTGACTACTCGTACTAAGGGTACAGGATGCTTGACACCATATTACAAGGTATGGCGTCCCCATCGGTTATAGAGGCAGACACAGCTCCCTGGATGATGTCCCATCAGTCAGCTACGCTATCTTTTCGGGAAATGTATTTGATTAGGTCAATAACTTGCCTGTATATCAACTTACATATATTATTTAAACACCGTGTAAGTACATAATAAGCACTTTAATAAGTGTAGGTATTGTATTATCACAGAAAGAAGGGCTACTTTATCTGCTACAATAAATTATTGTCAAACAATAAAAGCCTACTTGATTCAAGACTTCCATTAATAAAACCAGTACCGATGTCTGTTTATTTGCCGGCCAATCTTGAAACTTTGGAACAGATACCTACTTGTTTATCCCTAAATCTTTTAATTAATCTTCTAGAGCCCTTCGTCTAATATTAATCTTCTCTGCTTAATTAATAGTATTTCTAAATATAAATTGAGCAGTTTCGTGTAACCTAAAACGAATAGGAACCTCCAAAGATTAATATCAACGAAAAACTGTATATTTAGTACAATTTGAGGGAAATTTCATTAATTTTTGTGGTATTTTTATCTAGGCTGTGTAGCAAGGCGAAAGAAATTGGGATTTTATTTCTAGATAGACAAAAGGAAGCGGTTTATGGGGTGTAAGCAATGATACAACTGTGTAGCGTAATGGGTAAGCTCGAAGCCTTTTTGGAAGCTAGAATATGCGATGAAGTGATCAACATAGACTACCAGGTTAGGCAGCTAAAGTGGCAATGGGCTAGCTGCAGAACCGACAACTGTTTCGGGTAACTTCGTGAGTGGAAACAATCAATTGCCAAACGTATCGTAGGACGTCTTATACGATTATCGGTGATTATCTCTGCTAGATGTGAATAGAC
This sequence comes from Meganola albula, assembly GCA_936450015.1. Classification (NCBI taxonomy): domain Eukaryota; kingdom Metazoa; phylum Arthropoda; class Insecta; order Lepidoptera; family Nolidae; genus Meganola; species Meganola albula. The sequence continues at coordinate 8,196,450 of OW388156.1, read as the reverse complement.
GCGACTCGTGCTCGGTGGCATGCCACAGGTCTACATCCAGCCATGGACTAAAATAGCATAAACGATGATGTTTGTGTAAACTGGTATAAGCATGCTAATTTAATTATTAAATTTTCATTAATAATGTACCTTAAGTTTGTTTATAAGTAGCTACACGCTTTTCAGCATTACCTTATTAATTATAAATTTTCTAACAGCAAAGTGAAGTATATTGTTTTAGCTCGAGAGTTGTGACTTCGAAACTCATGTTTTATGATCTTTGATAGTTGTCTCTCGGAAAGTATTGTACGTGACTTGTCAAGTCAATTAATTAGTTTACCATGAGTAAAGTGCTGGTATGTTAAATAAATAGGTTAATATGATGTTTAGTTTTCGTATAACTATTAGAAATTATGTAAAATGAAAAATCACTTCATTATTAAATAGATTATTAAGAAAATTGGTTAAAAACCTAACTTTCCCAGAAAACTACGCCATAAAGAAAAAGTGTATTTCCCAACCATCTCCACATATTTCTACAGTCACAGCATTATTTTTGAAGCATATTAGTTTTTTTAGCTGTATGTAGTAAGTACTTCTTTAAAATTAATTATCAACGATCAGTCAAATTTCTTGTACCTTGATACATTTCTTAGTCATCGTCGTAAATTGATAACACAAAATAAGCAAATTTGTAAAGCATAAAGCATGCATAACAAACATGTTTATCCTGAACATGTCATGATCCCTCTGAAGTATGGCTTATGTTATTCTTGGTTGAGATGAAATTTAGTTTAGGAAAGGTCTGTTATGTTTTACTTGTATTGACGTATACTAATACAGTTTGGCTTGGGAAGAAGTCGTTTATTACTACGCAAAATTATGTGTTCTTACTTTCATCTATTTATGTAGACGCCTACGCAACGCAACATTATTTTATCAGGTTCTTACCGTATTGAATCAATTTGTTAGAATAAATAAGGTGCTTTTATTCCATTTTCAGAATCCAAACAATGTTCAACAACTTTCAGAACCCATATAAAAAACTACAGTTTAAAAACTAAAGTTAAATTAGGTACCTAGACTACACAAAATAAAATTACTTACCAAAAACTGAGTAGAGTGCGCGAAGATAAAACAAGGTAGTAGTTTAAAATTTACGTTACTTCCACAATTTAATTTAGTAAAACCACGGCTTGAGCTCGCTTTTGGGATAACAAAGTTGCTGCTTTTCGTAAAAACTAATGTACAGCGCACATTTTAATAAGTAAAGTGCTATTTATTACAGCTTTGTTACAAAATCCTCGTTTCATTGAAGAAAACATATTGTGAGAAATGGCGACTAATAAATTGCGAAAATAAGAAGCCTATAAATTTCTCGCAGTGCTCTAAAGTATTAAGATTTTTAATTGTGCCCAACAAGGGATTTACGTCTACATTTCTCTGCGGACTTATGAACGGAGATGAAAAGTCCATGACCCCCAGACCTTCGTCATAATAGAAGTAATGATTGTGCAGTTTGAATGTGGTGACTGAACACCTATGGTAAAAATAGTGCCTTATGTAGTTATAAAAATAACTACTAAAAGCACTGCCGCATTCATATCTGGTGGAACCTTTTGGAGGTTGGTCCTTTATAGTTTTAACGTGGTCAACTATATTGAGCCTCATTTCACTTTCACCTTCACACCGAAAATCACCCGTAATTATGTGTATTGGTGTTTACTGGGTTGGCGCGTTCTAATTTAGACTATTTTGGAACACAAAAAATTTAAATGTACTAAAGTTTTTCGCTACCACGAAGTGCACAGGTATGGTAGTTATCAACCTTTATACTTTAACTTAAGTCTGATGAATACGAGGTCACAATTTATAAGAATTTTATTACTCTATATTTTCTTAGCAGTAAAAGCGTTCTCATTTTTCCAGCAACATATTATTGTGGTCACATAGTAGCCCCTCCATTGTGACGTATGTATTAAACTACGAACTCAGCTAAGTGCAGAAAAGTGTCGAGATGCCTCAGCTGCCAGCGGCACAAGAATGTCCGCAATAGGGCTTTTTGATGTCGCTTTTTATTAGACACTACTTGGCTTTTGCGATAGTCCTTGCAATTTAGTAGACTCGGTGGTCTTTACAATAGTCGGTTAAAACACATTCGCACATAAAGATTAACCTCCTTATTCATAAACCTCATAGAAGCCTATTCAATTCAATTTATATTTTTGGCCTGTAGATAGAAGCTTAAAATAGCTAGAATAGGTTTATAATTGGTCCTAAATTGGTCGGACTTTGTCGTCATCCTGACATTTATACTAGTGAGAAAGTGTCAAAATCCATTTTAACTATAGAAGTAAAATTTTTTATGAGTATGAAAGATAAATATTGTACAAATAGTTTTTTTTAAATCATAATTTATGTCACTATAGTATCTCTGAGCTCAGTATAAGATTAGTTTAGTTGTGATTACATTCTTCTTATTATTAAAAACTTATTAATAACGTGGTTTCTGTTATGATATTTGTGCTAAGATTTGCTTTATGATTGTGATTTTAATACACTCACAAACTTTTTAAATCTAGGAAAGATTTGTAAAAAATAACTGTAAAAAATTTCAAATCATCCCTTTTAACACCGCTCTTAACCTGATATGTCAAGTATCTCTCGGATATTCTTAGATCATACAATGGCCTTATTTTTCATATGTGACTAAAGCTGGATAAGACAATAGGCCAAGTAATAACGTGAGAAGAATAGGGCTGGAACAAAACATGCTGAAGAGACGTAGGGTCAGCTATTGTTGCTTGAGATATTTCGTAATCTACATGCTACCTACCTACGGTATTATAACGTTTGATACTATAAAATGAGTGGCGCAGTCTTTTTAATACTGCGTCATCAAAAATAAATGAAGAAGTAGAAGGTATCAAAAATATTTCCTGGAAAAAAAGCACTCCATTCAAGTACTCTCGAGTTGAGAGAGTTTAGGCCTTGATCCATACACGTTGGCCAATTGCGGGTTGGTAGATGTCACATGTCCTCGAATAATTAGTTCTAAGACATGCTGGATTCCTCACTATGTTTTCCTTCACCAAAAATGAGCAGCGGCGATAAAAAATCACACAAAGATGTGTGGGCACGACTAGGAATCCAACCCACGACCTTATGTTTCAAAGGCGAGACTCAGACCGCTGCGCCACATCTTGCCTGTTGTTAACCTTCTTGCGCTTACTCAGTAAATTCTGATTGACTCGTGACTTGAAGACGGGCAGATTATAGCTATCGGGAAACAGATGCTGGCAGCGAATTGCACAACTTGCCTGGGAGCAAAGCGACGTCAGTTAAACCGATCTTATATGGCGACAGGAGAGAACATGGAAATTTATAGGAACGTGAAACGTAGAAATTGCTGAGTCTATATAGGTACTTTCTCGAATTCAGGGGCTGACCTGATATCCTAGATAGACCTACCTGGAAATTTCGGGAATATGTTTTCGCCAGTATGTAGACACGCGCTAAATAATTTACACATTCGGTTACGCATATGAGAGCGAATGAGCGACCTTTATTTTAAGTATTCAGTCCAACAAAACAGTAGTTAAGCACTGCTGCAAATATCCCTCAAATTCGAATATATACAAAGCATTTTGGTGGTATGGTAAACAAATACCCAAGCATGTTGTTTTGTTACCCTTATACCATTGGCGTACCGCATTCCTTCCTTTATGAGCGAAATTTCAGAGCATAGTTTAATTAAGTGTAGTTTAATAATGACTGAAACAGCGAACAAAACGAATTGCTTTGTAAGGAAAGTTACACCACACTGTTTTCTTCCTACTTACTAAACTACAATAGTAGCGCAGGGGTAACGAGATCAGTTTACAACAGCAAGGTCCCCTTAGGTCGAACAAAAACACTTTTCTAATATATCTATACATAAAAAAAAATTAAAATATGAAATAATAAAAAAAAGCGGGAAAGAAGTTAATTATAGTTTTAAGTTTTTAGTTTTAAGACACAATCTACTTCTACACTATCAACTATTCATCACTCTATATACTAACAACACTACACTCTACAATTACACACACCAATGCACACAATAACTACTTCCTCAATACACTTCGACTACATATCAACATTAATTTTCACCCACATTCATACAGCAGGCAACAAGAGAAGGCGTAGTCCATTAGCGCCACTTTTGTTGCCTCACCATCACCTTTCTCTCATTATCAAAAAAAAAATGTATAAATACATATTTAATGAATTATTCATAAATATTATTCAATGCAGTTTAAAAATATTTAATGGATAAATCAATAGCTCCTTTGATATTTTCACGGCATTTATACTGAAACTATATATTAGGTTTGTATAATATCTATTTTAAAAGGCTACTTGACCAATTACATTTAATTTTTTCAACAACATGATGATAAAGTGTCTAAAGTTTCCCTTAGCTACTACTTGTACTAAACTGTTAAGGAATTATTTAGTAAACGCACGTAAAGGACTTCAGTGTAACACATTTAAGAAAGTTAGTCAGGAGCCCCATTTTTTCCAACCACGTGGAATTTAAATGAGGTACTGGTTCAGTACACCTGACTTTGAACGAATCTCACACAAATCAATAACAGAACCATTTTTAGTATATTTACGGTCGGTTAAGAATTTGTTTGAACTTAGGTCTTACAATATTAACACGCAATCGTACAAACAGATATTGATTTTTATACAAATAATACACAAGTTTATTTATTCACGGTACAGGTGCGGTGGGCACAGTAAATCAATGTCCTACCTCCATTTAACCGATCTACCAAAAACAATACGAATTCAATTTCATTGTGTGTTTTTTATGTTTATTTGTTATATGTATTGTTGTAATTTGCATGGTATTGGTCAATATTTGGAAAACATTGTTGTTTTTAATATCGTTGCTCATATACTGGGGCGGGGTTAGCGCACATTAATGGTGTGGAAGCGGAGAGACTAAACAATTGAAGGTCCGCTTAGTAATACAAAAAAAAAATCTGACGATCGCCTTACCTTGCGCTCTCGAGGCCTATGCGACTAAAATTCCTTCAGCGGATTGCTGTAAGGAGTAAAAAGATAAGCAAACTTCACTTATATACTTTCAGTTTAAAGTAAATAATAACATGTCTATTCTTTTTATATTCTGAATACACTTTCGTATTCATTAAGTAGTATCCTACTAATATTATAAACGCGAAAGTCTGTAAGAATGTATGGATAAAATAATAACAAAAAAGTTCTCAAATGAGGCAAATAACAATCAAGAAAAAAGTCTTACTATTTTCCTACAAAAAATGAAAATTAATTATGTAGGTACCAGAGTAAAGTTACCTCACGCTATGGCTTGACCTTTCATGCCGTTCGTAGTTTCCACCCTTAATAGTATTACCTTGACCGATATTGTTGCCTATTAATAATGGTATGATAATTTGTGTGGGTGTTAATCGATGTAAGTAGAATGAGGAAAGTACCCAAGTACCTTATCTACCAAATTTCATACCCCTTTTGTTTGTTGTCTATTGTAATAAAATTAATTAATGTCAAAAAAAGAATTCCTGCATACTCGTATTACAAAAATAATATGAAAAGTGACAATAAAATTGATTATAAGGTTTATATTTTTAATGATCTTTTAATAATACTTTTAAATTATAATTCTTATAGTTTTAGGAAATAAGTTTACTTACCGTACTTTATCTTACGCTTGGTGCATAGAAGCTGGATGGAAAATAAAATAATGGCAAAGGAAATTCGTATTATTTTAAATGCTTTAACGAAATTGGTTATTTGAGAACTCCAGCTAGCCTAATACTCGTATAATATCATTCGTACATGGCAAAGGCCGGTACCTAAGTGCGGTGTTAAAAAACTCTGATAAAAATGTTTAAATATTTATTATTTTATTTTATTATTGTTTTTATAACAAATATTTTAATACATATTTTATCAGTCTATAGCTACCTAGTAATTTTATATGGAGTTGGTACCAAGTGTTCATGACATGAATCAAGTTGGCTCACGTCACGTGATTTTGATTAATGGGTGTGTTGATAATCACCGTTAGATACCTATAAGGATATGTAGGTATTGGGTTCGAAAGCAAAATAAGTAGGGAAAATAACGAAAGTACTTTATGATATAGTTACCTATAATTTTATCTGTTATATAATCATATCTATTCATCACGGTTATCGTAGAATTCACACATGGACAAAGGTCTGCCCAATAAGCGCCATTACACCCTGTCCTCCGCTTGCTCCCAGCAACTGTGCAAATTCACAAATCTTCACTACACCTAGCTGGAGGTCGTCTCACTAAGTTTGTCAAGACTAGATGCGTCCCTCAATCAAGAACTTGCTGACCTAAGCGGTTATCGGTTCTATGACAACATGGCCAGCCCACTGCCACTTCAACTTGACCCTGGAAAACCCATCTAATCGTTGAAATCGATACACGTACTTTATCCTACTCAGTGAATATGAATGTTAATTTTAACATTTAAAACAAAAGTCTAATAAGTACGCCTTTGATGGTCGATGTCACGCAAGCAGAATGCTTAGTTTCTTTAATTAGAATTTTAATAATTAGTTAAACTTTCTAGAAGGTAGTTCTGGTTAGACTTATTCGAAAACAATGTTAAAGAATTTTCCGAACTAATTTGTATGCATGGTAACATCTTCAAAATAGCCTTGTCTTTGAATAAGGTCGCTTGTCTTTACTGTAGGTACAGTAAAAACAGAAAATAGTTTAATGAGTAACTTGTCGAGGAATGTTGGAAGCTGTAGTGACGAGATTTAACTATAATAAAGTATTCAAATACTTTTGTAAAGGCATAGAGGAAATTAATTGATAAAGTTCACGTCTACGTGTACGGGCGTCATAAATATTAATCAGTTTAACATTTTAGATACCTAAAACACAGTAGATAATATGTATATGCGAAAGCAGTAGTTTGAGTCAGACGTACTTGAATTTAACGCGCACTGTCAGACAGAATTTTCAATAATAATCGTTATTAAACAATATAAATTAATTTATTCTAGTAGCAGCAGACACACACTCGCTGAATTCAGATAATGCGATGCTCGCGCGCGACTATAGATCTGTTGGAGAGTAAAGTGACGTTTCGTAGCGGTCGGGGGAAGGTGTGCTCGTATGATGACGTTTGATTAAAGTCGATCTACTGCTTTAGCGTGTATGATAATATCGACTGTGCATAAAACGTAAATCTATTTCGTTCCAAGCAAGTTTCGCTCGGTTTCATCCTATTAAGCTTTTATAAGCACATTATTTTGCTGTATAAAGTTGGCGATTGTTTAAAACGAAATTTACTTGAACAAATAAGTTTATTTGCGTATTGTATGATACTAAATTTACACGTTGATTAAACCACGGTCGACGTGTTAAGTTTCATTTAAATTCTAATTAAAAGTCGTGTATGGTTAAGTAAATATTAATTTTAGAGTGTCGCACAGACTGTAGGTTATGTTAAATGTATTTTATGTAGGTTTTATATATCAGCAGGAAAATGTTTTGTTCTATTGAAATCATATTTTAGTATAAACACTTTTACACTGTATGCATTTAATAATTATCTTTGTTGATTGAATAACATACTCAGGAAAATTTTACAGAATACGAAAATTAATAATAAAAAAATATGATTAGGTACTATTGTGTTTGAAGGCATTGTGTTTGACATATTTTTTCTTTGTACTTACACTGATTAAAAAGTTTTCCTTTGTAACACTACTTTCCAGCCTACGGCTTCGCCCATGTGCCATTAGGATAAAAAGCCTATGTGCTATTCCAGACTATATTTAGTTTACAAGTGGGAAAAAAATATTATTGCCATATTAAGAATCTACTTAATTCTTTTAAATAATAAGTACGCTGTAGATTTACGACTGCTTACGTAAATTCTAGGATTGCAGCTAAATAAAAGAAATTACAGCTGCCATAATTCTTGTAAATAGCCGCATTTTTTGCTATAGCCGTGAGACATTACGTCACGGCATTAAGGCAACTGTCTTTAATATTTATTTTTTTACTTTCAACGAGCAAGTCTTATATACTTTAAGTCAGTTTAAGTGTAAAAAGACTTCGGAAATGGATATATCGATTTGGATAATATTTTGTAGGTAGTTTCGGAGAGTATAAAACGATCTGTATTTTATTTTTAGGCAATCTTTTGTTAACCATGTTATATAATTTAGTTACGATAAGAATACGATAGCACATTAACATTTACATATTTTGGAAAATTTTTGGGTCTTGCATCCGACAATCTTCAGGTAAAAGAACAAACAGTCGAATAGAGAACCTCCTTCTTTTAGAAAGTCGGTTCAAAAATACCAATATGTGACATAACTTTTTACGTTTTTAGTTTATAACACCCGACGCTAAAACGATTAAGTTTGTCTGTGTGTCTGTCTGGACATCGTAGCTCTCGAACGGATGAACCGATTTTGATTTAGTTTTTTTTGTTGTTTGAAAGGTGAATTAGTCGGGGAACTCGGGAGTGTTCGTGGCTAAAAAAAATGTACGGTGTTATGAAATTTTTGATTTACAGTCATAACAGAGCTAGGTTGAGCTAGACCACCCAGATATTTGTTATTAAAGTTTAATTTACTCTGCACGTCTGTTATTTTATACTCTAATAAAAACGAACTCACACGATTATGTATTATTCATAGGTTTGTAAAGGTCTTTTCAGCTGTTTTGTTACCCGGTTGTCCAAACAATTGCATTAATTACCCTTTAAACGAGTATTTTGCTTTTATTTTTACTATATTAACTTTTAAAAACAGCCTTAGACCAAAACGAGACATTTAAATACTTTTCTAATATACCTACTTTGAGAATTTTAATAGCAATTTGGAATTGTGGTTGAAAACGGTAATAAGTAAGGCTCGCCCCCATTGTTTATGGGATTTAAATATAACCAGCAAAAAGTGGGTGACATTCACCTCTGCCTACATTTCCGGGTATTGTTTAAAATAAATATTACAAACTGTAGTACATATAAACTATAATAAAGTTCCTTTTACAAACTAAATACGTCTTTATAAGTTTATATTAGATTTTCGTGTAATACAGGCATGACGCTACGAGATTTACCCGGACTAGCCACTTGAACTCTTCCTAGCCGTACCTATATTGGTGGGGATTAGCTGACTACAGCCACGGACGTAGCATATTACAGAGCAAAAGGGTACACTTTCAATTCCCTTACACTCCGTCCGAGTCCGGGAAACAGAAACTCCGGCCAGACATCTGACAGGGGACCAATGGCCTGACGTTCTCTCTGTAGTCAGAAAATTTGAAAAGTCCCAACACTCTTCTTAGTCTAGCACTAGGTTCGTACTCACGAAGTTCGACCCAGGGAAGGATAGTTTTTATCCGACTGCACAAAAAGAGGTTAATGGTTTAGCGCGATAACTACATAGGCACGGGCGGAAATCCAGTAGACGAATACGTTATTCCCTACGGCGCGGCGTAACAGCTACTCGGCAAATTCCGAGTGAAAAGTTCGGAATTTGTTTACGTATAAAAATACAGTCAAAAGTTTTTAATGTTCAATTCATTTCGAAAGGTAAATATTTTATTCCTTTAGCTTAAACGCAGTAATGTGTTAGGTCGCTTTAAGTTATGCACAACATCTTTACTAATATTATGAAGCTGAACACTTTGTTTGGTTGAACGAATTTCAGAGCCTACTGCTCCGATTTTAAAAATTTATTGAGGAAGGCTATAGGGTACTTTTTATCCCATTGCTAGGCATGATATAGATGTAGAAAATGCTGGCAAACACGCCGGCGGAAAGTTAGTATTTAATAGCTACCTGACACATTTTAAGTAAGAAGTTATTGTTGTTTCTTAATTAGAACTTAGTCATATACTAGTTTCAGAGAGATATAAACATCATTATAGTGTAAATAGACTTTTATATAACTTAATATTGTAATTAGCCTGTGTACCTACCTATATGATTACTTTAAGTTCATTAAACTTATTTTTATATTTATTTTATTTTTATAATGACATGGTAAATCTAGCTTACGCCCGTGATCCCAAAGTTGTAGGCAGAGGTGGATAATACTATAATACACAAGTTGTATTGACTAAGTAGTTACAAATATGTTAAAAACTATAATAGGTAAATAAAAACCTACTAATAAGAATTTAGTACAAACGCGGTCATAAAGTCCCAAGTTCTAAACTGCAAATGCTTTCTAATCTAGAATGAAGTGAATTTAATATTCAGTTTCAGGATTTACGTTACAATTAAAATACATGTTAGCCGTTAAGCATATTTTAGATAGAAAGGAGCCGTCAAGGGTCATTCTGAACTGGATTGGATTGTATAAAACGTAGTTTTACTCTAAGCGAGTAATTAATTTGTGAAAGCAGGCGTTAGCATTTAACGACACTAAGCGTAAAGCTGTTAAATACTTATTTGTGAAATAAACGAGTCACATAGGTATATCTACTGTATATATGTTTTTAATATAAAACTAGCTCCTGCCCGCGGTTTGGTATTATGGTAAAAAGTCTATTCCAAACTATAATAATAATAATAACAGTGGGACATTAACACACACACAGTCATCTGATCCCAAACTAAGCAGAGCTTGTACTATGGAAACCAGATAGCTAGTAATATACTACATATAATACTTTTCTTTTGTAAATATATACTTAAACTAGCTGCCCCAGCGAACTTCGTACCGCGCAAAATTGTGAATCTAAACCATTCCCAGATCCCCTTGAACACACACAAAAAATTTCATCAAAATCGGTCCAGTCGTTTAGGAGGAGTTCAGTCACATACACACGCACACAAGAAATATATATATTAAGATATATATACTATAATCTACATCTGTGCCAAATTTCATCCAAATCCGTCAAGCAATTAATTCGTGAAATAGAAACAAATCTTGAATCACTTCAATATGACGTATTGAAATAAAACTACTCAATAACGAATATTATCGCAGTTTATTTTAGATTTCTGCTGTGTTCTCCCGTAATTGAGAGAGCACAAGATCTCGTTTCTTATATTTCTTTATTTCTTTTAATGTAATGTAATGTGTATTCCTTGTTGGAGAACCAAAATAAATAAATACCTAAATAAATTTCTGTACTGATATTTTGTACTATGCTTCGCTATGTGATTTGTGTGGGCCCCTAGACAAATGACATGAAACGTGATTGAGTAACAGAAATCCAAATTTCTAACAGTCGGATTGCAAATATTCACACATGTAAGCAAGGATAACAGGATCAAATAATGTACGTAACAAAAGTCAAATCAGCGCATTGCGACGAACCAAATAAAAGCAAAATAAATAAATCCAGTAACAACAAAACGTTGTTCGCCGACTTTGTAAAAGAGGATTGGAAATGTTTGGAGTTGTATGTTATTTCGTGAATGTAAATACAAGACCAATTCTAAACGCGGCATCGCTAAAAGATCCGTTTGTAATGTAACTCATACGATTTATATCTACCTTTTACCTACTGCAAGTCTATAGAAGTACCTCTGCTATTTTATCGACTTCGAAATGGACGAGGTTACCAATTTGTATGATTATATTTTATTATTACCTATTATTAAATTTAGAAAAGGCTTTATTCCAAAGTCGTATTTGCTTTATTAAAATTGTTATTATTTAAACAATTTTATGTACATAGGTATTGATCGTGAAGTGCCAATATACAACCTTAACGATAGTTATTTTACTATAGATATTTATTTTAACCCTTCCAGAGCCATTCCATTAAATGCGGTGCAATTTTTTAAATGCGGTCTACTTTGTTCAATCAAGCACATAAAGAATTCATTGAAAAGAAACCACGATAACTGACCATTTGAAAAATCACTCGCAATTGTTACTTGGACAATGAGAAAAGTTTCTACTAGAGATTGCACTTACAGTGAGTTTACTGAATAATTTATTTTCATCTAGCATCAGTTCACATTCTCAATGAGGTGGCAACGAGACTAAATACGTTGACTTTTAATTCAAAATTTTGGCATACAGTTGAAATGGTATGAAAAGAATCACCTTTGAGGGCACTGATTTGCTTACCCAAGACAATAGAAAGGCGCGGGGAGTGAGCATCAGTTGTTTTCAGTTGTAGAAACCAAATTCAACCGCATCACTGACTCCTTTAATATTTATATTACAGAAGTCAGTGAACCGCATGTTAAAATAACCCGAGGTTATACTTCCTAATAAAATATATTCTTAAGTACCTACTGTTTTTCTAAAAATCTCTTCTTTGATGTTAACTTGTGATACCTGATCATTTTTGACAACGTGCCAATACGCATTCCTATAGCGTGGAAGGTATGTGGGACTTTTGTTTGGGGCCCGTGCGTTTGATGACTCTCGGGCTACGGGTCCTTCTAGAACCGAGCAAGCTATTCAGAGTTATTTAAATAATTGTAAAGAAAAGTTGTCTTTAAATTTCGTGTTGTCAACGATGATCGAATGTTGTGATTGAAGACAATAATAAAGTATAGTAATAGTAGGTAACTACGTGAGTAGGTAGGTACTAGGTCAAATGAGACCATTAGTGACATTGAGAGTATTTATATTAGGTATTCATAAACAATTTTACTGGATACCAAGCCACAGGATGTTAAAGTTTTTAGTATACTCAGACATATAAATTCACTCACGGTTATAACACTAAACTATTCATAGAAATATCCTACAATAACATAGAAAGCGAAATAGGTAGGTAGGTAGGTACGTATGACCTTTGTGTTATGAATGAGACCCAATATTTGTGTAACCTTCGTTTAGATTGAATGTACTAGTGAAAATAGGTTTGTAGATGAAAATTAAACTAGAATTTGAATTTTTTGTGTGGCGTTTTGTAAAAATTTACCTCAAGGATGAAGTAGTAAGTATAACTTTAACAAAAGTACAGTCACAATCCTTGGTATTCTTGTATGTGGACATTTCTGAAAATAAAAAGCCGTGGGATGCCTCTAGTAGGTACTCACAACGTTTACTGACCAATATGCACATTGTCTACGTTTGACACTGATGGGACACACTGTTTAATTATTTTTTTTTATCCTTTTTAGTTTATTAGTCAAATCATTGTTTTTCTTTATTTCCTTTCAAGAGTCTTCTCTCGACTATCTTAAAAGTTGAGAGAGCCATAGTCCACATACGCTGGCCAATTCCGAGTTGATCACATTCCCTCGAATTTCTGGTTCTGACGTGCTCTATTTTCCTTCACTGGTATTGAGATGGATGGCAGCTATAAAGAAGGACCTGCAAAGCCCCAGATTATACCAAGGATGACCTAGAATCGAAGTTTATAAAAAAATACAAAGAGAGCAGACTCCAAGTAACTGGTAATTAACTGATGGTAGGCTTCAACCGTGGTTAGTGACCACCCATCAGACAAGGCCGCAACGCCAAGCGGCCTTGCTGTGTTGCGGTGCGATGTCTGGTGACACCATTTAAGGGGGCAGGTCAAATTTGTTGCTACTTTATGGTTTCAACCATATGGAGCCTCATTTCACTGCCACCTTCTCACCAAAAGTCATTCGTTATCAGAGTGAATCGGTACATTGGGCTGGTGTGTCCCATCGTTGACCACATCATTGGTAAGTTGTAGTTAAGCGCTAGCCTATTCGAGAATAAAAGAAAATAAAGACATACCTAATTTCTCTAGACTTTTTTGTGTTTTAGGATAGAGTAGTTTTGGTGTGTCTTATTTATTTGTTTGAACATAGTATTATATTATCTGTGGTTCCAACGATACGTCTGAAGTCTGAACCCGATGAAACTACTTGCTTAAGAGTCCTACTGCCCTGCCTCCTGCGACATATGTAGGTACCTAGGTTACGTATAATTTCACTATGTAATGTTACATTTATGAGGCTCAAATTATAATATGTTACTTCTTCTCATTATTATTTAAATGAGAAAGTATGTTTCGAATGTGTAGGTGTGAATGTTTGTTACCTACTATTTTACGGAAAAATACGGATTTAAATGGAAATTGGCTGAAATAGCACATAGGTTACTTTTTACTCTAATAGCACGAGGGCAAAACCGTGGGCGGAAGGTAATGTCCATTAAATGCTCATTAATTTGGTGATGGCTCAATAAATGTTATTATTATTCAAAACAACAACAAATTCCTTGTTTCCCAAATAAATCCTAAAATCCTATTAGCTGTTGAGAATACAAATAAAATAATTAATTAGGTACTTCATTATTTCTCTGTTACAAGACCAAAAGAAAGATAAGTATCTACTAACAATTTCAGAAATTATTCTATGTATTAATTAAGATAATAATCCAATTGAATGTTAGAAACATGAAATGTAATTGGGTATCTACAGACAAAAAGTAATTATCTACATAATTATATAAGGTAGGGTTTGCACATAACGTTTTTTAAACGCACTGTAGACTAGTCACTATTGCATCCTGTCGCTAAAAACTCGATTTTATACCTATAGGTGCTCGGTGGTCCAATGGTAAGCGTGTTCGTGTTTTTGTAACAGAAATATTTTTTCGTAGAATTCTGTAGATAATATTTTATTCCGCTGTCCATTTCCCATCCATTCATATGTTTATAAGAATAATTGACAGCTTTGTATATTTTATCGTTCACATCCCAGTCCATTCATCCCAAATTTCAATGCGGGGGTCAGCGTCATTATAGGCTTTCACGGTCTGACAGTAATACAATTTATCTTTCCGCCAATACATCAGGCCTCGCCAGGGTCGCTATCAACAAGTAGGGGATATAAATAAAAGTGCCAGATGCCTTTAACTCTTCGGATAAGCTAAAAGGAGGCGAACCAAAGTATTTTTTCTACCAAAGTAAATAGCCGAGTGAATATTACCCGTTTTTCGCCGGCTATGTTTAGGTCCCTTGTAACAAGGCGAGCCTAAATTGCCTTCACAGGCACAACTCCAAACGTCGAACTGTAACTAAGATTCTCTAAGTAAATTTGATCCTTTTTTCGACCCGGGAATCAAACACTGGACGTCGCGGTTATTAAACGAACACGCTTACCACAGGACCACCGAGGCAGATAGACTGAGACAACTTTACATAACATTAAAGTATGTATGTAGCTACTTGTAATATTAACTCATGATAGGTAAACTATTAATTAACATTGAAGTTATATTAACTGAGTGTAGGATGGATTAATTAAAAACATTTAATTAAGGTCCTTTTGATTGGAATATAACTTTTTAATTTTATGTAGTTATTAATAAAATATGTAATGACTAGCCAATAACAGTATGAAGGACTTCCAATTACTGATTAAAGCTGTTATTAAGTAGCAAAATTGTTTTATGTATTTACTATTATCATTGTTTTAAAATTGCAAATTCTATGAAAATTTATCAAAAAATAAATGCTATGATTTCCTTAGAACGAGTTGGTATAGTCCCAAAAGATGTCACATTATTTATAAAGATGTATATAGGGTGGAAGAAACAGCTCTCCACAAACCGAGAGGGTGCATTCAGCTCCTTAACTTGAATTATTTTCCACAGGAATTAGAAGAGAAAAACATTGCTCTATTTCAATTCAAAATTACTCTGTACGCAAAACTCGCTTTGAATGAACAACAGATAAAACAAAACATCCATCAATGCATTAGTTTAAGGAACGATGATGCGTGAAATGACGTGGTGCGATGCGAGTGCGCTTAGTGGTAAGGACTAACCCCATAGTGGAAAAATTGACCGTTCGCTATTAGGGTTTCAAACACGATTATTGGATACCCATAAAGTTTCTGAACTAATTTCGTGTACTGATCACCTCAGTGAGTTATACGGATTTCACCCTATCAGGTTATGGAGGACAGTCCGTTCCATCCGATGTTATGTATGCATACATAGATTTAAATATAGTAAGGCAAGGCATAAAATTAATAATAATACTTACGTAATCGAGGTATAAATATTAAAGTCATAACGGGGTACGATAAAAATAATAAATACGAGCCATTTTGCCGCACCCACTATACTTTACACTTGACTTATGGGAAAGGGCGACACACCTAAATTATGAAGACAATTTCAGAAAGCAAAGCCCAATAATACTTTATAATACTTAACCACTGACCTAGAGCTACTTATCTCCATTCGAGTTACACAGACAAAGTGCCAATTCTTTTGTTCAATAACTAAAAATATTAGAGGATCACTATATTTTAGAAACGAGCAGCGTAAAAAAGAACGGATACCGCTGTAACCTAAATTTGAGATATAAATCCAGTTTAAAAAATATGCTGAAGCGCAATGCGTAAAATACTTTGACATTTTTAACTCAGCTTAAAACTATAGGAATAGTCGCCCTTTCTTACTTTGCCTGTAGATAAGAAATAGCGAACCTTTATTTCTTGTTTAGTAATATAACAAGAGAATCGGCTTCAATGTCAGTATATTTTTCGTAATCCTACAATATTGTGGAAATATCTTTGGTAGACACAGAAATGCAATTACTAGATACGATGCCGCGATGGTTTCGCCCAAATTCCTATATAAGCGGCACTTATATATTTTTAGGGATACCATCCTGTTTCTTTGTGTTTCTAGTGTACAATGCAATCAGTTCGTTAGCTTCCGATTAATGTGCGTTGCAGTAGAGAGTTTCATACAAATGATACTGAACGGCTCGAGTTGATACGGTGACGATTTCTTTCCAAGTTGATATCTCCTACAACCTTATCTGCATCGAACAAAATTCCAAACTTCGAACAAACTGATAAAATGATAGTCAGTTTTTTAAATGCATATTTTGTTAGTAATGTCTTTCTTAATACAATAGATAAACAAACTAACGACGAAATATTACGATTTTTAAATATTATTCCAATAATCTTGTCGGTTCCGTCAGAATCACGCATCTTTATCTTTAGGCATCTTAAGGCTTTCAAAGAATAGCTGGTAAACTAATGCACTTTTTTTTAACTCTATGGTAAGGTTCTTCCCTTTGTAACCATGTCACGTCGCTGTAGACTTCTAAACCAAACACTATGAAATGTACTATGTCAAAAAAATCCATCACAGTCACATTCTAATCGATTGAGACTATGTGATAGATTTATTTCTAATTTTAATTGCGATTAAGAAATTTCATTAACATTATTATTTATTTAGCCTGCTGGACACAGGCCTCTCCCAAAACATGCTACTGAGAACTAGGCATGACTACTCTCATCCAGCTCTTGCTAGCCACCTTAAAACGACCGTCACTCAACCTAATCTGAGGGCGTTCTACGAACGTTTGCCAATTTGTGGTCTATACTCGAGAACTCGTTCGGTTGTTTGTTGTGCGGCAAATAGATTAAAAATATTGTAGCGTATATAGTACGGAAACTTTCTATAAAATTGCTTTAATATTTTTTCTTATTGTTCACAGTTGGGGGAAGGGGTGGAGCTGACATTGGGCGAGCTGCGCGCCATGGCTCTCCGCCAACAGCAGCAGATCGACACGCAGCATCAGCTGCTTTGCGCCAAAGAGCAACGACTACGGTACCTGAAGCAGCAGGAGGCTAGGCAACATCAGGTATATAATTAGATTTAATTAATTCTAAAAAGATATCGGTTCGACCGTCCTCGGACGGCTCACCGAAACAGTCCGATGAACCAATAAAGGCCCTACCAGCCGATTGGGTTAGGTCATCCGCAAAAAAAAATTAGAAAGCTATGATGCCACTTAAAGGAGAAGAAAGACGACTCCTACTCAGACTCGTACCTAGTGCAAAGGTTTGCTGTTGCTATTCAACGCGGCAATGCAGCGTCTTAGGCACATTTAAATCCGGGTCATTTAGGAGTGGTTTAATTTGATAGTTTGGAAATTTAAAACTTATTAGTTTTTTTGTCAACCAATTGTTTTTAAGTATATTTATTGAATTTTTTTTTTTGTAAATTATTTTATTATGTACTTCTCTATACTAGTATATTAACAATAATTTTATAATTTTACATTTATACTAAGAAGGACTTTTATAATAATGAATAAGTTATAAAGATGAGTATGATAAACGAAAAGGGTTAGTTAGTTATGCAGTGAGTAGTTCTGGATTGGACGTACGTGATCTTGATTTTAGTCCTGTTTTTTGAGCGGCTTCCTCTCGACCACAATTTATTGTTAAGCAATGGTGCAGTCTACGATAAAACGCGCTTACCCAGTAAATATCGATACCGTCGTGACTTGACGACGGGCAGATTATAGCTATCGGGAAACTACAGCATAGCATGAATCTGCAGGCAGCGAATTCTTACAACTTGGTATTTCGCAAAATTAAAGTGGAGGCAATGCGCTTTGTTCGAACTACAAACTTATTTGTTAATCTTGTAGATCTCTTACGTTTCAACGGCATGTTTAGTCTTGAACGATTTTATCAATCGTTATTCTAGTGCGTAGGTACAATGATTTGTAGGTGCGTACCGGACATTTTGCTAGAAATTCTAAAGAAGAAGCACCATTTAAACAAAAAAAATAAAGGTGATTTAATTCTCGTTTAGCTTGAGAGCAGCTTTAAATACTTAAATTTAATATACTTGAGTGGAAATACAAAAAAATACATTTATATTCTGTAAGAGAGTATCTCAGTTACACGTATGAATTCCCAATGGAATCTTAAGTTCTACCTTACAACATTTATGATTGTGTTCTTATATGACCAGAATAAAAGGTAAAAACTTATGTTAGTTTAATTCTCTAGAGTTAACAGTTACATTGGATAAATAAATAATAAATAAATGTAGGTATATGTCTGTTTGTGTGTATATCTGTGTACAAATTTGTGACAACGTAGCGCTTAATAGAAGGATCAATTTTGATATGTAATTGGCAGTGATAAATGGATCGAATGTGGTTACTCAATAAGAAAGTATTTTTCAAAACTCACCCAGTAATCGTAAGGGGTGAAACGAGGACCACGCGAGCGGAATCGTGTGCGGAAGCTAATTATAAATGAGAAAATAAATCTGTACGTCAGTTACTGAACCAATTTAAATGAAATTTGGTACATAGATAGTCTAGAGTCTGAGAAAGGACAAGAGCTACTTTTAGTCTTAATATCACTCGGGCAAAGTCACGGTCAGAAATTAATAAGCTATATGCGAGACGTGAGACTAAACTCAAGGGGTGAGTTAACACTATAAGACACAAAGGATTGGTACTTCACTTCACTTTTACACAGTTTAAAAGTAATTCTCAAACCTTATTTTAACCATCAAACACATGAGGTAATGTAAAAACATGTACTACCCTAAGATTCCATAAATATTTTACTATAAAGTTGTCTGTAGGGATGTGGTGATGGATTCAATTTGTGGAAGTGAGACTTGTAGTGAATGTTGAGAAATTTAATAGTCTCTGAGGAGGTTTCGAGATCGCTGAGTTGGGGACGGAAGCTTATTAAATAAACGAATAGTTGTATAAGGATATGCCTTTACTTTACTGAAGGAGCACTTCGAGCTATAATAACACCATTATCTACGAGTTGTCAATTATATATAAGGTTTATTTCTAGTGAGGTATACAAGGTTTAGTGAAGGATACTAAGGTTCAGGTTATATTATATACTAGCTTGGCGAGGCTGCGGGCGTTTTGGAGCAAAGTAGAGTACCTACCTATGTATGTGATATTCCAGATTCTACGATTCTACTTCTGTACCAAATTTCATCCAATTCCTACTAACAGTTATTGCGTGAGAGGGTAACAAACCTCTACACATCCATCTTTACAAACTTTCGTGTTTTAGTATTAGTAGGATATACTTTCCATGTACAAATTGTAACTATAAATAATAATAATAATAATAATAATAAAATTTATTAAATTCAAGTCGTCATTTTACATATCAATCGGAAACAGTTATAGTAAGCTAGTATAATTACATTATTACCCGAACTAGGTGGAACCTGTGTTTCGGGGTTGTTACCACTACATAATAATAACGTAAGAATAATAATGATTACACAAAAATAATAACTTTTTTAAAAATAATTCTAATATAATAAGATACCCAATCACTTAAAATTAGTTTTTTTTATGTATAAAAAAAAATAATATAATATTTTAAATAATCCGACAAAAATACGTTACATTTGATTAACCTTAAACTATATAAATCTAATGTCATATAGATCTAATTTTTTGTACAAATAGGGCCCTAGGAAGCAGAAAAACTGCTAGGAAGTATTTTGAGAAAATAAATTAATTTACGTATTCTAGTATGTAGGTCAATATGATTACGGTAATTGAGGTTATTGTCAAGTGTAATACCTAGATATTTAATTGAATCAGTTTTATTCCAAAGTGGGGCAGACGCATGCGGAGTCAGCACTAAAACGACAGTTGTTATTGTGCGCCAATATGTTATTGGTAATAGGTATGTAGTTAATTAGGTAATAACTGTATGTTATTGTTCCGCATCGGTGTCAACCGCGTAGGTACCAATAAGCCCGTTTCGAAGTTCTAATCTGCATAGATCATTTATATGGATCAGGAACAACGTAGGCTCGAGTATACTGTACTAACTATATTTGATGTATAGCGCCCTTAGGCGCCCTCATAATCAATAGAGTTCATGTATTTTTCCTCGGCATACTTTCGCGCTGGACACATTTCATCTCCAGTTTTGTGTTCGCTGGGTTTTTTAAATCTTTTGCACGTGGCGCAGGTAGGAGGAGCAGCTTTTTTCTCACATTCACTCATAGAATGTCCTAGGTCTCCACAGTGGCCACAAGTGGGGGAGGTTTCACGACAAAACTTAGCTGCGTGTCCGTATTGTTGGCAGTTGTAGCACCTCGTAACTATTGTGAAGTCCCTCACCGGGCAAGAAGTCCAATTTATAAAAGCTCTTTATTGATTGATCAGGATTTTCCTTATGCTAGATGGAACTTCAATAATATAATTGCACGATGGAGTGTTCTTCTTACCCGATTTATGGCTAAGTTTAATTGATGATATAAATGACTCACAAGTTAGCTCGGGAACTTTTGTCGCCAAATTTTGTTTGAAAATACACTCGAACACGTCTTTTTCGCTCAGTGAAGTAGGGACACCAATGACGACAATTCTTGGACGGCGTTTAGTAGGTTCTTCTACTGTGAAGCCCGATGATATTCATTGTCTTGAGTTTTTCAATTTTTCAATATCGTCCTTGGTCTCAGTGCTAATAATAACGCCGCCGTTTTTTATTTTTCTGACGCCACGAACATGTAACTTCATTTCTTCCGGGGAAATGATATTTTGGATCAATGTCTTTGTTTCTTCGCTACTTGTTTTTTTGTCAATAGGGTAAATTGTAATAGATTTTAGGCTATTTGGGCGAACAAAGTTATTACTACCCTTCTTCACCATGTCGGCGAACGATTTCCTCTCAGTAGGTACTCGTATATTGCAGGTATTTTCAACAACAACTTCCTTAAAACTCTCAAGGGTCTTTACTATGTTTTGATTATCCTGTAGATGCTGGATAGTATGATGGGCTAGAACAGTTTTTTGTTTCAACGACTGATACATAACTGCCATATGAGATGCTCCACTAGTGGCTTTCCGACACAGATTGGTTATTCGCAATTTCTGTTCTGAGTTTAGTTTTCCCTCACCTGCGACTGAACAAACTTCTTCCAATATACAGTTTATTTGCGACAGCCATCTCTGTATTTCCTCCGTAGGGACAACTTCAGGAGGCAACTCGCTAGGGATAGGTGGTAGATTCTCTGCAGTTGTATGAGAAGACGGTGAAGGAGGTGGAGGGCTTCTTGAGGTAATTCGGCTCCGCCTAAACGGGCTAAAGTTAGACATTATTTAACTGATTATCATTTACCATAAGTAAAATAATAATTTATTACCAGATATCTACTACCGTATTTGCAGTATAGGTACTAGGTCAGCGTAAGAACTCGTAAGTGACACACTTAGTTTTCTCGGTCAAACATGTTGAGCACACACTAATATTTATTTTTGTGTAATATTTATTTTCTTATTGAGCGCAATAAACAATATGCACGTCCACTTTGCATCAACAACGACAAAGTAAAAAAAACTGTTAAAGAAAGCATTGAAAACCTTATCAAAATCAAATCAATTCCATTCATTTTTATTAAAACTAAACATCACCTTCACTTATTACATTTTTCAATTATAAAATAAAATAATAAACCTAAATTCAAAAACTGGAATTAAAATGATTTGATTTTTAATTATTACTTAAGTAGGGATTACCTTATATAGATTGATCAAAATATTATCGACTCGGTTGGAGAAATCGTCTGTCATTAAGGCAATACTCACACGACTGTTGGTGAACATGCTAAACAAAATATGAGAGAATATCATATCATTCGGTAACCTAAAGAAATGAAACTTAGAAGCTTGAAGAAATACATACAATTGTTTATTTTTTCGCCGATAACTCGCCGACCTAGAGCTCGTCATTATTAAAAATATTATCACCAGCAATGATAAAACGCCTTAACGCCTTAAAATTCTCTTGTTCACTTGTTAATGTACGCTCAACCTAACCTTTGTTCTATTTTTGTTATTAATTATTTATTCCAAGCTAAAAAAAACGTTCATTTTTAAAGATTTCTGAAATCTTTTAGGACATTTAAATTAACTATGGGATTCGAATACTTAATTGAATCTTTGTTTTAGAAAATGATCAGAATTACTTTTGTAATCAAAACTTTCGTAATAATTCTTTACAACTGAAACAAAAAGTAAGTGTTCAGTAATTGAATCAAGTCAATTCGTAATTTTGGTGTTGAATTTCAGATTTATCTTCTAAAGTTTTCTTTTATTTTATTTTGCAAAACATAGTAAAAAAAATTAATACATACTGACTTTTATTTTATCATATAGAAAACAAAACTAGAAAAGAATAACATAAATCATTCATGCCGTTTACGACTTTGGAAGAGAAAATTGCGGCATTAGTTTTCCTCATAACATTTTTAAAAGATAAAACAGCTACGTATTTAAACACGTGAAGGTTTGAAAACAGACAATCATTATCACAGTACAAAAACATTTTTATACTTGTAACAAAACCTGTTTGAATTTAATATTGAAAGATCTCGTTTTCATACCAATCTTATTGGAAATTTCTTTTCGTTTAAGAAGCAATTTTCAGGTATTGAAAACATTTTTAAGAATATTTGATAAAATATGATAGGCGTGTCATCGGTGTGTCTGATACAAAGCTGTCGTTCCTTTTATAAATAATATCTTCGATAAATACCTTATTAGGGCTCAAAATTTTATTTTTGTCACAATTTTTGACTACGTTACCCGATTTATAATATTAAAACAGATACCTAGGTATACAAAAGTACCTTATATTAAGATCATTTTCTTACATGATAATATACGTTGATACTAACGTCAGTACCGTAGATTTAATTAATTTTACGATGGGTAACAATCTCTGTCCCAAATTCGAAGGATCTAATCGATGAAATGGGAAGTTTCGTAATTTTCGTAGGTATTGCACAGTTTAAGAACGGGGACGGTAGTTTATAGATGTAATAGATAGTATTGAATTATAATTACATTATAAAATCTTGATTGTAATTGTTGATGACATCTGCCTTGATGAGTGTTAGTTAGGGTCGAGGTTTGAATTCCAAAAATGATTAAGAATTGCAAATTATTTTGGTAATAGTCGACGATGACTTAAATCCCAAGGAAACATGATATCGGATTAAAAATACTGTCTATTGAAATAAAACTACTTTGTAAAGGATTTTATCACGAGATATTTTAATATTCTCGACCAAGAAGTCTGAAAAGACTTTGAAACCTATAAAATTTAAAATATACTGCTATAAAATCCGTTAAGTAGTTTGGTTTCAGTGTAAATTTAAGAGAATACTTATACTATCGGTCTTAACCATTAAAATCTTATTGGACTTTTTAGTTGAAATGGACTTTGTCTCTTTCTTGCTAGTATAAATGTCATAATGACAAATCGTTCGTAATCACGAGCGAATTGGTATATTAGGCAAGTTGTAGGTAAACAAGCGCAAGCCTATAACAGAATAAAAAGAACAAAATAATGAGACGGTTCGCAACCCTTTAATAGTAAGTTGTTAAAAAAACGTGTTAAAATCTATGTTCATTTTATCGTAGGTGGCAGTGGAAGGCGAGCGGCTACGACGGCTACGAGAACGCGTAGAAGCGCAAGAGTTGAAGCTACGTAGGCTACGAGCGCTACGGGGCCAGCTCGATAGAAACAAGCAAGCGAATTTAGCACTAAGTAAGTACATATTAAAGTTTGTTTTTGGTTTTATTTACACATTCGGATAGTTTTGTCAATTGTATTTAAATTAACTTGCTAAACTAAGTATTAATATTTAGTTTAGAAAGCTAATTTAGACCTAATTGACTGTTAAGTAAGTTTATTGTTCCTTTTTTTGGTTGGTGGTATTAAGAATCTTTTGTCCCTTATTAATTTCATTCAATCGCGTTGAAGGAAATTCACCTGATTTTTTTCAGCGTGTTACGTAGTTAGTTAGTTTTTTATCCACCTACGAAAAAGGTGATCCTCACCCTTCTTTTCATACCTCTTTGTCAAACTTATAAATGTTTAACGTGTGTATGTCTGAGTTAGGTTTGTAACATCGTAGCGCTTCAACGATTTTAGTAAGATTTTTATAATCTAAGCTAGATTAATGTCAATTAGCTAGGTTATTGGAAAATGTACTGTACTGTGTTTCGGGGCTTTTATTAAAACTATAATTTATAGTTACAATTTACAGTTTATCAACATACTGCCTTGGTGTTTGAAGCCCGTTTGATTCTCGGTCCAAGCAAAAATACTAATATAAATCTTAGCTGCAGCTCTAACTTTGAAATTGTGTCTGTATAACGGCAATAAACTCGCCCTCAATTACGTATGGGACTTCATTAAAGACAGCGAAATTGAGTGATAGTCACCTCTGTCTACACCTTCACGTGATACAGGCGTAAGTAGTAGTATAAATACCAAAATTAAAATTTAATACAATCAAATCTTAGTCTTAGAAATATAAGGTCGCGGGTTCGAATCCCAGTTGCGCCAACACATATTTGTGTGAATTGTTACATCGCAGCTGCTCAAAATTGGTGAAGGAAAACATCGTGAGCAAACCGGAATGTCTAAGAACTAATCATTCGAGGACATACATCCACCAACCTGCACTTGGCCAGCGTGTGTAGATTAAGGCCTAAGCTCTATCAACTCGTAAGATAGTTCAGAGAAGACCCATGCTCAGGAGTGGGACACTAAAAAGGGTTGAAGTGATGTGAAGTGATAATGAAATACTGACTATAGCTCCGAATAGATTTGCTATACATATGCTAATGTGCGAATTACTACAGAGATTGAGTCAACAGTAATCCTCTATTCAATTACGAGTACGTACTATTAGATAAGTACTATTCAACCGTGTTGACGCTCTACTAACGAGTATTTAAGCACAATTAACTGAGCAAATTCCAATTTTATTTACATTCACGTTAGTGCAGTAAAGGTTATTTTATGCGGGCACTTGTTTGCAGCAAATGCAGTACAGGCAAGGCTAATAGTAAATGATCAAAGTGTGCCAGTAAATTGTTTCTAAATATGTATGCACGATTGTTAAGTGTGCCACATATTAGCTTTATGAATGACCGCCCTTGGTCATTCATAAGTCTATATTTGACGTTGACTGTATCTACTTATTATATTTCGTTAGCAGAATAGAGCGTTATCGCAGCGGTATGGGTCTCGCCTTATAAGGTCGCGTGTTCGGTTCCTGGTCGTACGAAAAGCGGCAAGTCTAAGAACTAATCATTCGAGGTCATGTGACATCCACCAACCCGCACTTGGCCAGCGTGTGTGGATTAAGGACTAAACTGTGTCAACTCGTAAAATAGTTGAGAAGACCCGTGCCCAGCAGTGCGACACTAAAAAGGGTTGAAGTGACACTTCGTCAGTATTATGTAAGTATGTAGCTAAATGCAGGATTTTTTTTAACGCATTCTTCAAAACCTGTTTAACCTACTTAGGAGGAAATATACTTTAATGGTTCGAAATAAATTTAATAACTGTTTAAATTATTTTTTCACCCTTTTATTTACTTCGACCTTTTTAAAGTCGAAGTAAAGAAAAGGATTTATATTGATTTTTAAGTTATAACTGCTGGTCAATCATATTAAAACTGTTCACAAATAGTGAAGTGGGTGAAGTGCTGTTTTATTAGTTGATTTTTAATGAATCACTTATATAACTCCTTTTAAAATTTTAAGATAGTTTCTAAAACCCACTATCAGGGCCTCCCATACTGTGCGTCCTATGCCAAGATCGTCGCGTCGCGTCATGAGACAATCCACATCACTCGACCACCATCAACACTTTCGGCAGAAGAACAATTGATAGAACTGTTCTTTGACTTCAGTCTCGTGCTGTAAGTTAAACGGAGTTTTTCTGATAACTTATTACTATGATAGAACTACCATTTGTATTTTTGGTAATTTTTATTCAGAGCATGGGGTTCCGCAAATAAATGGCACTTTTCAAAACGCGTTAAATTAAAAAAACTTAGGAACAATAAGTAGCTTTCTAAATATTTTGATACTGTGCATATTTTGGTAGTTACAAACAATAAGTTTACCAAGGTAGAATAACACATTGTTTTACCTATTAAATCAATAAATCTTTATTACAAGATCCTTCGCAGCTGTGAACTGTTTGTAAGAGTTAACTGGAAAAGTTTTACAAACTGTTCTAGTAAATTCTTTCTCAAATAAATAAGAAATAAACAATATGATTAAGGAAAATCGTTGAAACCTTTTTCGCTTTTATGTTTCCGTGAAATCGGTTGATGATTGTTGTTCATAAAATGTTACTGACAGCTGTAAAAAACATTACGATGAAAACGTAAAGATATAAAATGCTTTGTCACCTACTAAACGTTAATAAATCTTACATAAGCTTCATATTTACTTCAAGTCCATTGACTTACTTCCGTCTGACCCTTGCCAAATAAGTAACTTAAAATATTACGAAAAATAGTGTAAAAAAATAATAATACTTCAAATTTAACTAAAAATAAGTTCAATTAATGTTGACAATGTTTTTGTTTATTCCATCTTAGTATAAATTAAAAATATTGGACCTATATACCTATTCCTTTTTTTGCGTGTCCTAAAGATCTCGAATGACGTCACACTTAGGTAATATTGTTTCGTTTATAGTTTTTTTTTACTATATTATATTATGAAATTGAATTATTTATTTTAATTGTTATTTTAATTTATTTAATTTTAATGCATAACGGTATTAATTGTTATAAAATCTATATTTAAATGACAGTATTCATACGCCCTATGGTAAGACATGGCGTACTCATCCATTTTATATGTCACCATATTGTTGAATCCCATGTAGAATAAATGAATAATGAATTATGATGAAGCAAAAAATACGTGTCCCACCTTTTTTTAATCTTACTGACGAACTAATTAAAAAATGTTTTTTTTTTATACCTGGTCGTCATCCCTATTCTAGTTAAAATCCCTGTAATAGAAAGATTTTCATCAGTTTGACCACGGAAATATCGCACTGAAAATTTGTTTCCATTTATAGATGAAGCAGTAGGCATACTTGAATTACTATAATATAAAACTGTTCTGAATATAAAAATCTCTGTACCATTAATGAATACTTTTACCCGCGTATTATTTAAAAGGATCAAAATAGCATAAGTTTTATTCCAAAATCTATCTCTCCGTGCCTAACAACAAACAAAACAAAAGAGCAACAAACATCCACTTATGAAATACATACAAACTTACACATTTGTAATATATATTAACTGTAATACTTTATAATAAACATAGAATACCGCTTGTATTACCCGGAAGTGTAAGCAGAGGTAAATATCACGCATTTTTCGCCAAAATAACGTATGATCCCATACGCTATAGACAGTTTGCCTATTGCCGCTAATCGGGTACAATTCCAAACTTCTAGGTACAACTATTTTTTTTTAAATATATTAGAAGTCATTTTGCTCGGCCTGGGAATCGAACCCGGGACTTCACAGCTATAAAGTGAAAACGCTTATCACTAGACTACTGAAGCATAATCGCGGGTATCGAACCCGGTCGTGCCCACACATCTTTGTGTGAATTGTGTCATCGCCGCTGCTCAATATCGGTGAAAGAAAACATCGTGAGGGAAACGAACAAATCATTCAAGGACAAGTGACGTCCACCAACCCGCACTTGTCCAGTGTGTGTGAATTAAGACTAACTATTTCAGATTGTAAGATAGTTGAAAGTAGACCCGTGCCCGGCAGAAGAACACTAAAACTGGTTTGACTACTCTCAATTATATTTTATTGTAAAAGATAACTCGGTCGTAGATATAATATTTCAGTAAATTAAATATTCTCAACTAACAAGTGTAGATGGACCGCGTTATTGGATCAAGACCATCTATTTAGAGCGCAGACGGGTACTGACATTGGACTTGCAGCATAGAATTGTAAGCCATATATAACTAATTTTACTTTAGTTTATGTTTTAAATGCATTATTTGTGTTGTCTGACCTTTTTGTAGTTACTGTAGTAATTAATATAACTGTTTTGAATGAATGGAGAGAGTTATTTTATAGTAATTCTGTTTTGTGTATAAAAATCCGAAGATCTGTTTTATTCTCTCAAAATTATAAAAAGGTGTGAGGGGAAAAATAGGTTGTTATGTTTGGGGAATTCACTTTAACAAAAAATTTTAATAAAATTGAATAAGAAATTGGAATAAACATTTTTCAATAAAAAAAATGTCACTGGATTGAAACACTTGAAATATTTTTTTTTCTTTAAAATTATTTGGTTTACTTTTAATTTTTTTAATGTAAATAAAATACTTTTTATACGCCGTAAATCACAACTAAAGATGAAAATCGTGATGAAATTGCAAGTTATTTTTTAGACGATGTTTCTAAATGTAACTTCAAGTAACTAAGTAATTAGTTGAGTACTTTCTGAGAATATTACTGCGCTAACCACACCTCTAAAACTGACCTAATTCACGATAGAGAGGTGTGGTCAAATATCCATAATTGCTATAATGTAAAACACTAATTTGAATGGCACCCAACTTGATTTCATTATGAACATTTTGCCCACTTCTCTTTTGATTTAATTAATATCTCTGTAATTAAAACTGAAGTGTCTATCCTAAAGGTTAAGTAAAAATAACTTTAAAAGTATCTTAATATCATACTGAAATCACATTTACTCGTAATCCATATTATCTTTAATCTACATAATACCTGCAAAGAAATAAAAATCACCTTTAAAAATAATACCTTCATATTTTTTTACTTTCCTAAGACGTGAGAAAACGGTACTAAAATAAGCCCAAGGCTCCGTCCGCACGTATGTCGGTTATCGCGCTAAACCATTAATTTCTTTACACGCAGTCGGACAAATACTATTCTATGTCCTTTCCCGGGTCTCAAACTACGTCCAAACTAAATTTCATCCAAATCGGTTGAGTATGTACCTACTTTTGGCGTAAAAGTTTGGCAGATATACATTTCGCATTTTTAATGTTAGTAAGGATTATTAAGGGAGTAAAAATTACAGTAACTGAGTAGGTACCCACATACTGTAATTTTTTTAATGTATTTTTAAGTAGGTACTTGTACTCTCTTTCTAAAATTGTATATATTATACAAAATAGGAGCTATGTTGTAATCGTTAGTTGCATCATGTGAATAACTTTACATTATCATGGTAAAAATATATTTTAATAGACAGTACCTAATAATTAGTCCTAGATACATTGATGTTGACATATGTTATTTAACAGTAAAAAAAACTGAGTGGTCCATTTCTATTTCGTCATTTTACACTTCCCACTTCGAGTTTCGAATGTGTTCAATACTCCTTACAAAATCAGTTAACACAAACAAAAGAAATAATAACATGTCAATTGACCAAACAAACATCTCAATTGTAGTGCCTCAGAGTTTCTATTTTCAAAAATCATAACCGTTAATGGAAATGTCAAACCGCGCGTATCGCCGCCTTTCAGTCCAAAAGGGAGGGGACACTTTATCGCTTAGTGACCAGGAGGTTGGAGTCGGTCCAATTGTCCTCTACTGAATCAACAGGGTTAACTCGAATGCTATTGTATTAGGGACGTAATACAATCTTCAGAACTCTCTTATCAATTCTAGAGTTGTTCAAAGGAACATTGTTTGAAATAGACATGTCTTCAATAGTCTTCCTAAAGGAAATTACGTGTGTAAAATGTTATCTGAACGGAGATCACTTTCAATTTTATTTTTTGAGGGCTATGGTCCGACTACAAATTTCAGCTATATTTTACTTACGATTTTTGTCGAAAAACATATTTTCCAGGTAAATTTACTTGCAAATTACAATAATGGACCTCCTAGAAACTTAGTAAGTTACTAATACTTATCGCTGCTTAGTAACTCACCCTTATCCGAAGTGGAAAATGGCATTGTCGAACCTTTGAAGATCGTTGAGAACGAAAGTTTGTTACAAAAGAGTTCAATAAATCTTTAAAGAGTTGATACGCCTGGAAATCCTAAAAATGCTTTATTAAAATCGGGGACTGGGAGTGATGAAATTCTTCAGATATTAATATCATTCAAAATCATAAAAGTCTTTGGTATTTTAATATTAAGACGAACTGGCACCAAAAATATTTTCTAAATATTATTTTAAACTCAATTCCTATAAAGATTGTAGGTACTTAAAATAGAATTTAACACGAGTTTGTTGCATTCACTTCAACCCTTTTTAGTGTCCCACTGCTGGGCACGGGTCTTCTTGTTGCATTACTACATCTATAAATACAAACACATTGTCTGCATTATTGAATGATTTATCTTTGAAATAGGTCATTGTAGGTATGAAGGTACGTGTAGAGGTCTCTAAAACACATCACTGAACATAATGCAATGAAATTGTCACTTACTTAGCCTTAGGTGTGTTTGTTACAAAGACTCGAGAATCTCAAAATAATAATAATTTTTCATTCATATATTCATTGTTCGGTTATAAATTGAACGCTACAATGAAGAAATAAGTTACGTAATTATTATTGTCATAGTAAACTGCGACCCGAATCAATTTACCTCTTTCCTGAAGGTTATTTCATATCGTGACGTTCCCGCAATGGTACGGTCCGATAAATATCAATACGCGTGTACATATTGGACCCTCGTTTATGAGGTCTAAAAGGATTTTCTTCGTCCCTAATGCTATTTGTTGGCAACCCAGTATCTACGTTTGTAAGAACTACTTCAGACGAGCGTTTTTACTGATTCTGTGGTGTGTTCGTCCTGATTAATTATTGAATTCTTACCTTGTGGTCCTAACCTATTAATTTTAAAGTATTTTTCCTGATTCAAAAGCTGGCCATCGTAATTCAGCGTGGAAATGCAGCGAGTGTGATAGGCACTTTTGTGCCGGGAACGCTCAGGAGCGGGTTTTAAATTTGCATTGTATTGACGAGTTTTCCAATTATCTACTAATTAATAAAGTAATTATGTACATCTTATACATCTATGTACATCTTAAACACATAAAAAAATAAAACTTATATAAATTATATTTTACCCACCAGTAAGTTAGTCAAATATCTGGTATCCAGTATCCGCTTCATCTCTTACATTTAAAACTACACACGGCTACACATCAAGCTATACTTTCCCAGTATAAGCTGATCTCGCCTTATATAG
This sequence comes from Meganola albula, assembly GCA_936450015.1. Lineage (NCBI taxonomy): Eukaryota > Metazoa > Arthropoda > Insecta > Lepidoptera > Nolidae > Meganola > Meganola albula. The sequence goes on along the minus strand of OW388156.1, from coordinate 8,164,648 downwards.
GATTTCCGTATAACGAGAGGTCACCATATTGGTTTCGCATAGCTTGATGTGTTTGCAATGTAGGTACTCAATCGATTTTAAATTCGAAAAAATATATAAAAGTCTTTGCTTCCCGTGTCAATAATAGGTACAATAATTAAGCACGGTATCTATATTTTTTATGACACTCACCGTCATTGATTCAGACGTATGGTACCTATACCTAGGTACGCCGAAACAAGTCCGCATACGTACGCGTCAATAATGCGCCAGTCTGTGACCGCTCTTATGTCTGAATAAATCCTTATTTAGAAATACATGCATCTTCCTTATTCTTGTTCCTACTAGTTTATTGTCGCTTTGAGATATAAAGGAACAACTTTATTTTAGTCCACCCCAAAGTAAAAGTTGTTCTCACGTGTTAATAATGTATGTATACATTAGGCAGAAACTAGGTACATATTTTAACTTACCTTAGAGATATTTTCCACCTTAACGCTTTATACAGAATTGAAATATTTTGCACAGATCTTGGTGACTGCCAACAAGTGAAGGTATAGAAATATACCAAGACAGAGTTCGTTTGTGCCTGAATTTTTATCCTTTAGTAAGATATAAATGTACTTAATAATTACATTATTTTTACACATACACACAGCGCTTTCAAGTCCCAAATTAAGCAATCATATTTGCTTGTGTTATAGTTACTAGAAACCTAATACCTATATTTTTACTTTGTACATACATACAAGTTCTAGATAAATTATACACAGACACAGAACAAACAATCATGCTCATCACACAAAGATTTGTCCTGGGAACAATCGAACCCACGATTTCTTGCTTAACAGTCACAGTCACTAGCCCTTACGCCAACTGTTCTAGTTTTGGCAGACTCCGGACTTAGTGCTTGATTCTACTCTAGATGCAGTTATAGTAGAAACACGAGTTAGGAGAAACTCAACTCGTTAGTAGACTAGCCTCAGAATGTTCAAGAAGCATCTAGAATGCGTTCCACTAATTAAAAGCACTCCGTGTATACCACGGAGCGAGCGCTCAGTAAATAATCATAACTGTGCTGCAGTGGGAACTGCAGTCTATGCCAATTAATATTTCGATAATTGACATCGGGTTATTGTTGAAGTTACAGAAATAAACGTTAAATTTGTTGCAGACTTTTTATAAAAAACGAAATATTTAAACATCTGTATTCTTGTTATATAACTTGGGAAGCAATTAAAATGTTGCATTACTGCAATTCAATTGCGAAACTGCAGGCATTGCTGCGCAGCGGTGTCCGGTGGCACAGTGATATTGGATTCGGCTTTCACATATAAGTGGCAAATTTGATTCCCAGGCGTGCCCTCCCATCTTTAAGTTAAGGTTAAGTTGCAAAGCCTCGAGCATCGCTGCATAGTTGCTAGTCTTTCGGACTTTTATCGGATACACTTCGGAGAGTGTGCGTTGGAATTACACAATCTTATTCCCCCATCCCCGTTCTTCCATCGGACAAGTAGAGTAGGCTATGCGCCATCGTTATATGGTAGAAATTCCACGGGTACGCACAAAGCGCTTTGCTTCACTTTTATTGTGCGAACTGCCAAGTTGTGGAATTCGTTGCCGGCATCTCTGTTTCTCGATAGCTATAATCTACCTGTCTTCAAGTCACGAGTGAATCGGTATTTATTAGGTAGGCGCGTTCCATCGTAGACTGCAACATTGCTTCACATCAGGCAAGTTGTGGTCAAGCGCAAACCTATTATAGAATAAAAAAAATGTTTCATCCTCACTGCTCTATATCTGTAAAGGAAGTTATCGTCATCGGCATGAAACTGAACATTGAAGGAAATATTACATCCACCAGCACGCACGTTCAGCCTTGGTAAAGGCTTAAATTCTTTCAACTCTAATGAAAAGACCCAGCTGTGGGACACTAAAGGGTCGTTACTTCTTCTAATTGCTTTCCTTCAAAAAGTTCCTGACTACTGCAAAATAAATGTTATTTCTCAAATATTACGATCAACATTAAAAGATACCTCAAGCTAAACAGTGAAGTACCTAATTACTAACAGAGCTGTTTTAATCATCTCCCATCTATGATATGTAAATGTTAATGTAAACATTAACGTCTAGCTAATGCCGTGATCAGTGGCAGAATAGCATAATAGCGGTTGACATTACTCACGGCTCGAATGATACAAAGCTATACAGTGTGGCGAGCGTGGTGTCTGTTGTGTGAATTCCGTGCGTTGCTTTGAATAATGTAATACCTTAGTCACATTTTCTTGTTTTATGCTATACTACAGTCTAAGTTCCTGCTTTTATAATAACGGTCTTCTTACATTAGTGTGCTAAAGCCTACCGCACGCTGGGTTTTGCTTAAACCTAAATTCAGAAAATGTGTGTTTTTGTCTACAAATAATACTCATTTTCTGTATATTTTGTGTATTATTAAATATTCGTATTTTTTAATATTATCTAATGCCCAGGTAATACTGATGAAACGCTAGAAAATAAGCTTGCGTATTTCTATAGGTAGTAGGTACATACAGGTTTATATTCGCAGTGATCTGTAAAATTACTAAACTGATTATACTGGGTATGTTAGAGTGTATAATACTGCCGTCATAAGAAAAAAAGACGCATGACATTTCTTCACTAACTGAGTTATTAAACAGAGTAAAAAAGATGCGTCCCTTTTCCTTGTGACGGTAGAATTAACCTCTGCTAGTATTATCTATTTATCAATTTCAAAATGGAAATGCCCAAAATCCCCTAAATCCCTAATATTGAGTAACACAATTATAGTTACTTACCTTCTATGCCTTTCCTAAAACATATTCGTTGAGCAAGGAGAAGGATACAACATAAAATTTTAATATTTACTCTCACGCAATCGATCTAACTAAGAACTCCTTACAAATGGTGATTTGTGTAACATACTGACATGCGAAATTGATTTGCCCTTCAACATGATATTTCTCTGTTCCCTTTTTCTAATTTACTTTCTTATTCTATTCCCCTATGTACCCATACATATACGATGACCTTCCCCGAAACCGGATTTGATACCGCTGAATTACTACAAAATTTACGTGTGCTTTATGAGAGGGCTAAATCACGAGTTGAATTTTTGAAATATTTACCCATTTTTGATATTTTATTATTCAAGGAAAACTTACAGCTAATATTTTTTAAGACATATAGGTATGTAGAGAATGGCCAATTACAAGTTTTCACAATAAATAGTTAAGTAATATAACATGTTTATGAAGTTCAATAAAATGTGCTATAGGTATATGACAGTCCTTTAAAAATTACTAGCACTGATGAATTGAAGCCTAATTTTTCTCAACTCTGAAAAAAGATCCGTGCCCGGCTGAAAGAAAGTAAACCGTTGTTAGATTTTTAAAACGGATGACTTTGTTTTATAATTATATAGTAATGATTGTGAAACGATAATTTGGAATTGTTACTTAAAAGTTTAAAGGCAACAGCAAATTGTTTTGAACAAGAAATTTTGTGAAACATTTGATTTTTTTTTACAAATTTCAACACAAACATTCTGTATACATAAATTCAATGATTTGTGATATAATTCAATTTCGTTGCGCTTTTTTATTGTCTAACAGCGAGAATCACAAAATATTGACTAAATAGTAAGCTGAATATTGAAAATATTGTTTGCTCCGTGATTTATGAAGCCCAAACTTACCTTAAACAAACTGGTTATGTAAAATACGGGTAACACATAAGTGGGCACCATCGCTGTTGATTGGTGATTGTCGCTGTCTCAGTTTTCGTCGGAAATTTTAAATGTAGCTAGGAATAATACGTAGTATTAGAAATTTTTGATCTCGTTGAAAGCGTACCTGCTTAAATAATAATATTATATTCACTTATACACATAGCGCTATCTAATCCAAAATTAAGCAATTATATTTGTTTGTTTTATGGAGATTAGGAACTAACATACTACAAAACATATTTTTTGTGAATGCATACACATAGATAAATTACACCCAGACACAGAACCATGATGATCACACAAAGGATTATATTGGATGAGAATCGAACACACAATCTTTGGCTTAGTAGTCAGGGTCACTAACTACTATGCCAACAGGCCAGTCAAGATATAGGTATATGTATAACTAACATTGTTTCAAAAGTTTGCTAATGCCCGTTGTTTTGTTAGATGTATTGTAAAATTAGTTTTACAGGTTAAAACCATTAGTTTAATTTAAACGTTAGAACACAGGAGCTGTAGTAAGGTTAAACGGATAGTGTGAGTGCGAACGATGTTATACAAGCCATGAATAATATTAGAAATAATGAAAACTTTTTTGGTTATCCACCTTTAAATATTTGTATGGACTCTAATTATCTTATTACTAGCTGACCCGGCGAATTTCTTACCGCCTAACAGTCTATGAATGTCGTTTACCTTTTAGCTGAACTAAATTAGGCTTTGATGAACGTAATACAATGATACAAAATAACATTATTATAGATAGAAACATAAAAGTATTATACCTTAATCAATGATTATGAAAACATACACAATGATAATGAAAATTAAAAAGTACTTCCAACTCATGTCAGAAAAAAATCGAAAGCCCGGAATTTCTTGAGCTGACGCGAATTCTATGTAAAATATCTTCAGACATGTTATCTTTGTATTTGTTCCATAGGTCACGTGGGTTCGATGGGAAGCATGTCGAAATGATTATAGCAAATTATGTGCGTATCTGACTTGGAGATGCAGAAATAATTTCTATAGCGATTGTCGTGTCCCAATGATTATCGTTTTCAAGCAAATTCAGCTCTTGACATGCTGCACGAAATGTGGGGCACACTATACCATTAACAGTTCGTAGTGATTCAAATGATGTTGGCCCTCGAACATGTACCAGCAACAACCGCAAATAGAAACATTTATCATTCTTCGGATGAACTGTGTAAATACGACCAATAGCATCAGTAGAAAGCATATCTGGATGACCAGGAACTGCATCGCCTTGCTTCCGACGTTTAAATTTCTTCGATTTAGCGTTCCAAGTGTAATAACGTGGCATTTCTGAGTAAAGCTAAGTTCGTGCGAACGGATCGCTTTGACAAATCGACGCCGATACAATGGATAACCATCGTTGCCTGTAATGGTCTCTGCCGTCAATTTTCGTGGATACCGTTTGGAACACTTGCCGTCGACCATGCACGGTGATTGGCGGTTGATAGTGCCACACGGTCCATGAATCATATTCGTGATTACAACATCATGTAGGTCTGGATCGGTTTCAGGAGCAGGAATCTGTGCACATATGATGTCATCTATTTGATATGGCCGAATTCTTTCGACTAACCAAATTAGAATGTGAGCATGCGGTAGACCTTGTTTTTGCCATTCGATTGAATATATCCAGCATCGAGTATTCCCAAAGACGTGTTGCTTAACAATGTAATTCATTAGTGACCGAATTTACGAATAATAATAATATGTATAATAATAACAATAATAATAATAAGGCCGTAGGGCAGCTTGTGGCGAGCTGTTATGGCGTAGCGACCATACGGACCCGAGTGCTCCAGGGAGAAGATCCTGTCCCTCACCTCCTTGGCTTGTCTTTACTGGCTGGCTGGAGTGAACCCTGACGGGGGACAGATCTCCCACCTCTTGCTTGCCTTCATTGACCGGCTTGAGTTGAGTCGTGAGAGCAGAGATGCTCGGAGGAGGAAGTGTCCCGTAAGTGGCTAGTGGGCACGTGAGGCTGGACCCTTAGGGAGCCAATGATTGGGTAGAATGCCGTGGGACACCGCTCTACTCCTCTAGCCCCACAGAATATGTTATCCCTTGTCGCTTCTTTTAGCGACCATACGGGGGCCCATTTATTGAGTGGGCGAGTCACCCCCTGCCATTTTATCCGTGTTAATTTGCATTGGTCAGGCAGGGGCCATAGTCCATCCATAGTCCTAGTTACCTAATCCATTAGCACCCACCACCATAACCTAGATTTTAGTTCCTATATTCTGCAATAGTCCTGCTCTAACCGGGGATTGTCTTTTGTTGTACCTATATGGTGCGAACAGGGACAATCGTCGGTTGGTGCCACATTACATTTAGAGCAAAATTGTCTAACAGGCCTCTACGTGTTGGTTTCGGCCCCACGCACGCCTTCCAAAAGTCCGGAGCTCCATAGCTCCGAGATAAAAAAAAAGACAAACAAAATAATAATAATAATATTTTTTTTTTATTAATTTTTATTCATTAGTCGTGTAAGTACAATATCGCGTGTTTCCAAGTTTTCACCAACAATCAGGATTGCCACTTCATCTATTGTTGGAGCATTAAATGTGCGTTCATGTGTTTCAGCTGGTCTTTTATCTTCTCTGATCACAACTTTATAGTCATCACTTGGCGTGCGCTCTAAAGCAGTCTTGAACAGCCTGACCAATTAATGATGTTCATGAAGCATTAGCTGCAGATCTTGGAGAATTACTCTTTTCGTAGCTGTGTTGATCCCTTGACGCCGGTCAAGTTGTTCTTCCATATTGCCCATGAAGTATATTTGCAAGAATTTATGCTGTGCATCTTCTATAGGTTGCAATGATCCAATGCGATGGCAAATCTGGCCTTGAATCTGTAAAGTCAAAGCCATATTTAGAGTTATATTTACAAACACTTTTTTTACAAACACTTTTTTTTTCAAATAATAACGTTTCGCCATAAAGCAGGGAGCACAATGGCTCTGGTGGCGGGACCAATAATGGCAATTTCACTTTACCACAAAGGCAGCACAAACCAGGCTTTTCACCAACAAACTTCAATGCTCCACAATACTGGCAAACTACGTGCATTGCACCAATGCAAACTAAACGATGCAAGCTGTAGTAGATGGTGCAATCATTTACAAACGCTGCTCAATAATTCAAATCAGTACTTGAACCATTTCTTCTTGCACTTTTAAGATTATTCCTCTGTTCATCTGTACGATACGCTCGACGATTTCTCGTTTCTAACCTAGCTGTTTCACGGGCTGCCTCTCTCTGCGCTTGTGTTTGAGAAGCACGAATTAATTCCCTTCTTTGCTCCATACTAACGCGGCGCTCTTCTCGTGCAATTTCTCGTTCTTCATCAGATAATTGTTTCGCGATATTCCGTTGCCTAATTGCATTACGGCTCCGCTGGAAAAAAATAGATCTTCTAGTACGCGGCATTGTTATTAATATTAATACTGAATGTGCACTCGCATAAAACCACATAAAACCACCAAATAGACATTGACAATAGACATAGACAATAGCTCAAAGAGTATATAATCACTACGTATGAATAAATAAATATCTACAAAAATCATAGACAACCTATAAAAAGACATTTACACTTTTGTTAACCTGTAGAATAAATCATATATATTATTTTCGGAAATAAAAATTAAATTGAAATGATTAAGTATTCATTAATATGTATTATGCTATTTTGGGCGGAGACAAATCCAACTAATCAATAACCATTAAAATTGGTTCAGCAGATCTCGAGTTATAAGTGTTGTAACAAACCCGACTTTCTTTTATATATATAGATTATTATTATGACTAAGCCGTTAAACTGCATTAGGTGAAATTTGGTTTGCAGGTACAATTAAGTAAAGAATTGTTTGATCTCTGGAGATGGATGTAAACAACTTTTTAGGCAATGCGCAAAAGAAGCATAATGTTTTACGTGAAAGGCTAGTTTACAAAAACCCCAATTTCTGTCTAATTGCCTTCAGATAATTTGCTAAAGAACAAAAGTCTCTGAAAGAATTAGAGCTATAAAACGGGGTGGAAGTGCGAGCTTCTAAATAAATAAGGAGAACGTTTTATGGGCCATTGGTTCGCCGATGGACCGTGAAATTCGTGTTGTGACCACAATTTGTTGTCTTATAGACAAAGTTACAATTACGTTATCTGAAAACACGCACACGGAAAATGATATACCTACTACTTCACTAAATTGTAAAATTGCAACGCAAAAGTAAAGATTTGTTTAATACGGTAGGCTCTGTCTACTCCAAACAGCTTTTGAAAAAACTACGGCTAAGAGTCGTCACTCGTCACGCATAAAAATAACGCACAAATTATAAAAAAGTAGTTACTCTAGCGGTCTTATTCGTAAAAATCTTATAAAACTTATTAGTTAAAATGGACTTGTCTCTTTCTTACTATTATAAATGTGAAGATGACAGACAAAGACAAACGAATTATAGACCTATTTTAACTGTAATGAGCTTATAGACGTTTATGAATTCGGGGGTAAATGTATTGAATGTACACAATCATTTCTGTGCGTGACTGGAAATCTATAATCCTCATTTGAATAATTGTACGTAAAGCCTACTAGCAGTGTTGAAAGAAACTCGAGTCTTAGAGTCTTATTTAGTAAAACTTGAACTATATTTGAAGACTTGAGACCTATAAATTAAACTTAGAGCTCATGTCCTTCAGAATTTAGAGTAATTTAAAATAATGCATGACTGAGTCTTCTAAGTCCGTAGCTATAATTTAAAGTAAATAAAATAGCAAACTATTAATTTGTTTATTTATTTAATGCAGTTTAATTGTTAAATTTTTTTATGGTGCGATTTGTTTTTATCATTAAATAAGTATGGGTGGCGATAGCCCAGTATTACCTAATACATATAATACACCAACTCAAGTTCATTATTCGTGCGTTGATATGTATGCGTAACGACTACTTAGCTAAAAATACAAAACAACTTCAACCTACTTAGTCGAAAAATATTAAATGTGATCACCCGGGAAGTAGGTAATCCTTTGAAACAAAAACATAATTTTCAAAATACCTTCAGGCGTCTTCAAGTAATCGGTTGCATTAAAAGACATTACTTTTCGACAAATTAAAATATGCCCCGGAAGTCGTTTAAATTTTTTTGTAAATTTAAATAAGTATTACGGGTACCTACCCGTACCAGTACCTACTGGTACAAAGTTTACCGGGACAGGTAATTCTTCAAACAATAAATCTATTACTTTTCTTTTACTTCCTATATGTGTAAAGGTGTTAAATTTTAGTATGTGGCTACTTCCTACTTATTTTCGTAAGACTTCTGACAAGATAATAGAGACAAATCGATTATTGAGTGATTGAGTGCCTTCAATTTTGTTCAACGTAACGTCCTTTAAGGTCTTTCGGCTTATTTTATTTACCGAACCGAGGTTCTGAATGAAAAAGCAGGCCATTCATCACGCAAAATTTAAGGCCTATAATATCACTACTTATTTGTCAAGTAAAAATGGTAAATTTGAACCCGAGTTGGCTGTATAATTATTTAGTAGTCTAGTTACAGTGTAAATATAGTGTAATTATAACTTTATTCTGCTTTAAAGTACATCTGGATATTTGAAATTACTGAAACTCTCTGCTTTGTGCAATTTCACTTCCAATATGTCACTTGTTAGTGAAAATAACTTTATCTATGTAAGAACTTTCATTAGTAAATTACTAACTCCTACTCGTCTCTAAAAATACAGTTCATGAAGGCACCTGACTTAAAACAAAATCATGTTGTTTTTAAACACCTTTTTTAATTTGAAGAAGAAAATAATTTATTTAAAATTTAATTCTTATTCTTTATTGTACACAAAACACCATAGAGACAATTTATAATTAGGAAAAAACATATTTAATTAATAAATTAATTAATCCATTTCGGTTCACTTGTTTGCAAGTTATGGTACCTATAACATTTCGTTAATAATATTTATTTATTAAATAGAAAATTAAATAAATTATTTAATAAATAAGTTATGAAATGGTTATTGTATTCCCACCAGTAAAACTTGATGCGCGAACGCATGTTACCTAAAAGCGTAGTCAGAGGTACCACCTAGTTTCGCCAGTATTTTTAAACATTTATGTTGGTTTGGTAGGGTATTGCGCTCAGATTGTACGATTGAGAGGGTTTACGTTTATTTAGAGAACATTGGATTTTATCTGACGTTCAAGCGAAGATCCAATTACTTACGAAAGCAAGCTTTTCTGAAGATGAAAATCATACTCTAACGCCCACTTTAGCTGTGTTACTAGTTCGTAAAAAATTTCGTGTTTAAATCGTAAAAGGCAAGGCAGGCGAAGATGGGCTTTAAGTAAATACAACTACCTACTAACATAATGTTTAACTACGTTACAATTTTAGCCTTTCCCTGAGCACTAGTCACCATTAAGTTAAAAGGACTTACTCAATGTTCTCTTTCTTATTAATTAACACCAAAAAAAAAATTTAATTAGGTAAGTAAATGGTTGAAAAAGGGGTATGTTTTATTTTAGGACAGATAAATTAATGAATCTCGCTATCTTCTTCTTCTGTTGTCAAACGTTAATGGGTTATTTACACAGGGTCAATAGCCAGGACAGAAAGCCGTTAAAATACACTGCACTGAATTGTCCTCAAGACAATTGTCCCCAAATACACGATGTTATTTTTTGGTGGCTTGCTGTCCTGTCTTACTGTCCCGTTTAAATGGTCCTTAAACGTCGGTGGTCACCTTTGTAAAGCCTTTTTTATCTTTATATAAATAAATTGAAATTGAATAGAAATAAATTGAATCGTTTCATGGCCACTGCTTATATCGGCGTAGGAAACCGGTATGTCTAAGAACTAATCATTCATCATCGTGTTTGGATTATGGTCTCTCAACTCGTAAGATAGTACGTCACTAAAAAGGTAGAAGTTATAGCACAAAGCTGTTTTTCCCGCTACGGAATAACTCCACCCTCTCTAGAGTAATATCTCTACCAACAAAATATGTTATTCCATTCTAAGTTATGTAGGTATGCTACAGCATTAGTATTTCATTATTATTAAATGTTAGGGCAACAAAGCGTTCACATTATTTATGACGTTTTTACTTAGTACCAGTCTTCAAATGACACGGCCGTCGACTAAACTTAGGAAAATCAATACACCATGTTAGCTTGCATGGGAAAATAGCGTGTTGAAAATTGCTTACAAATATTGTAGTATTTTGTTTCAACCTAGAAAGTACCTAGTTATTTTTCTATAAAAATTAATAATGTGTAGCTTAACTTTTTTTTAAAACATGCTTTACTTATACGTTACTAGCTTCCGCCCGCAGCTTCGCCCGCGAAATTGATCTCACTAATCTTGTTTCTCCATACAAACTTTGGAACCCCGTTTCACCCCCTTAATGGGTGAGTTTTGAAAAATCCTTTCTTAGTGCACCCCTACACCCCATAAGGAACCTATATGCCAAATTTAGAGTCTCCAGATGCAGCGGTTTGGGCTCAGCGTTGATATGTCAGTCAGTCAGTTTCTTCTTTTAGGTATATATTTAGATTATAATCCAAGTACATGAAACTAGTATGAAAAATCAATATTGTGTGGTGTAGATGCGGGGATAATATTGAAAACAGAGACTCTCTCGAGTGTAACTTTTTTCGGAAAATATTCCAGTTAACCAATGCATTACACACAATAAAAATTTAAAAGTAACGATTCATAATCAGTGTATAACGATAAAAAGCGATATTATCCGTAACGATGTCAATATCGTGGTACAAGGGACCATAAACAAACACACTCCATCAATTGAGTTTAGCGGAAATATGACATTGTTTGCATTACATTGAATTTATGATTAACCTTCTTCTTTTCTTCTTGAAAAATGAAAAAAAAAAATTGATGTCAATGACTTGGCACCTTATAGAGCCTCCATATTTAATATTATCCCCGATTCTAGCCCACGCACTGTATAATGTAATGTTCTATCTGATGCCCTTTTTACAGCTAAGCCGCTAAACTAATTGAGACAAAACTTATTATATGCTTGTAATAATATCTGTACTTTTAATAACTTTGAACTTTAAGGACGAATATTTTTATATTTTTATCGGATTGAGCAAAAGCAGAATAATGTTTTTGCACGATACACGTGTACCTACTTATAAATGCGCAAGCGGAATGCAAAACTAGTTAGTAGAAGTAGTTATTCATATTATTATTAGTTAGGTAGTTCCTACGTTCCTATTTTGACATAATATTACGTATTTTTCGTCAAGCAGCCATAATAAACAGCGCTTGGTCCACTTTTTATGACCGAAACAGACGCTGCGTTACCAAAATATTTTGCTAAAACTTGAACACCAATCGAACGTTCAAGCAAAAATGTTTCCAATAACAATATTATGTTGGTATTTTTCATCCTAAACGTTGTTAAAGTTGGAAGTTCCATTTGTTTCCAACCCTAGACATCGGTCTACGTCAGGGAGGTTTTTGCGGTCCCGCTTACATTAGCTAGGCGGTACAAATGTGGGTTTTAGTGTAGCGGTCCAACACTCAGTAGCGGTTAATCACTTTACAAGTTTTGCCTCATTAAGCGGATTGTGAGCCGAGCTAGTTCATAGTTCTGTTGCAAACGATTTACTTTGACATTTATAATATCTACTCCATGCGTAATAGGATAGGAAACAGATTGTAGCAGGTAATAAATAAAGAAGGTTCTTGACAATCCTTAGAAACCTTAAGAATCAACATATCCAGTATTTATCAGTTTTGATAGAAACGACCAATGTAAATGGAGTTTGTTACGCTATAAACTCTTCAATGATATTCTTAGTTTTTGTGTAGGAAATAATAACAGACTCGATAGATTAGACATGGTGGTCGCGTGGCTTATGCTATTACAACTTCTTGTCTAACAGGTAAATGATATATAAAAATTGTCAAGGAAACTAAAAAAGTATCGTCTTCGGTGTCTCTAAAAATAGCACTTTTCTATTTAGGTACACTTTCTTTAGAGAGGCGTTGTTAAATCAATTTTGGCGTGTTGTTCAAGATCGAGATACATTATTTCTCAAGAAAATGTTGAACATTTTCGACAGTTACATAATGTCGCTTGTTATTCTAAGCTTCTTCTACAGTTTGAAACAATCCTACTAGATATTGCAAATACAGTTAAATGCATTTGAGACTGCAAATAACTCTCATATCATTCCACTGGCCTCCCAAAACAGTCTTAAAAATAGATAAGCCAAAAACAATTTGACCAGTCATTCCAAAAATCCAAAGACCATCCCTTTGTACCCCACAGTATTCGGGTGTGTTCACTGATAATATTATTTTCACTCTTTATTTCACGGTTGAATCGAAAACCTTTTCACGTAAGTCAACCGTAACGGTGTAGTGACGTGTTAAGTGAATCAGTGATAGGACCTCTCATTACGTCCAGAAGCCAGAAGATTTACTATTTACTACAGTAATAAGAAGTACTGTAAATCGTGGTGGTCAGAAGTTCTTAAATCAGAAAAATAGTAAATCTCACTTTAGATCGTCTTCAGGCGACCGCGCCTTATGCTATAGAATCGGTATCAGTAAAATCTTCAAAATGTACAAATTTTTTAACAAATTATAGTGGTGGTTGCGGCCCAGTGGTGTGTCATTCGTGGTTCGTTTACGGCAATCCTTAGTCTCCTCGAGATTAAATAGGTACCCCTACAAATTCAACCGAAGCGTATTCTGATCAAATGAAAATGATTTTAATGAAAACCATTTCTCTGTCATTGGATTACTTTCCGTCCAAATTGGATTTGGAGTGAAACAAGTACGACGCAAATTAGTAGAATAATGTGCTCGTAAAAATTTCAATCGAACCATTGTGCATTGTTCCACACATTCAGCGTTTCAAGCGTAGAGCCCAAAAAATGATGTTTCTTCGTAGAGACGAGAGAGGAGGTTCTGTCGTACAGATAAAGCCCTCTTTATTGTCTTCTGTAATTGAAAGGTCGGAGGTATTTCCTCCCGAGCTTTTAAATGTGCCCCAGCTGGGTCCTCGTTTCGTAATATAGCATTTAGATATGTCCTTCACTGCTTTAGAATTTCTCGATTGTTAACTTGTTTCGTCATAAATTAGTTTTTGGTATTTATTACTTATGATTTTAACCCAAATAGATTATTATTATAAACAATAATCTATTTTGGTTAAAATCATAAGTCCTTAACGACCTCAATACAAAATAAGTTATTAAACCACACATGTAGGAAGTTTACTTGTTAATTTACGTGTGGTTTCAGCCGCCGTAACAAATAAAATATGAAATTGATTAATTATGTGGCACTGTGGTTCTGGTGCAGCTGATTGTGGTGCCACTGGCTTTAAGCCTCGCATTACTATGCCACTCATCGCAATCACTAAGCAGATGAGACTCTTAAAGTTAAAGTATCTTCTAGTAGTTCTTTTATCATTAAAAGCATTAAAACCTTTATGATAAAACCACTACGAGAAGTTTACTTCAATTTTCTTACAAATGAAGTCGCTTCCGCTGTCTGTTCGCGATAAACTTTATACACTACTAAACGGATTTTTATGCGGTTTTCACAAATAGACAGAGTGATCCATGAGGAAAGCTTGAGTGTATAGGAATGACGACAAGGTATGAAATATCGTATTTTAATTGTCCCGTCAGGAAGGTTATAAAAAAATATTGAAATGAACCAATATTGTACTACTCATCAAAGTAACAGTTATGGAATGGGATTGCGCTACGTTACACAGAAGTATGAAACTTACCTAATTGTGACGTCATCCGAGATTTTACTTAGACGTATCGCCGTAATCTTAAATCACGCAAGAAAATAAATTTACATACGTGTTCAAAATTTTTAATGTATCTATCCGATCCGACAGACAAAACAAAAAAAATAGTTGTTATCGTACCCGTGCAAATCCGGGGTGAATCGCTAGTGTAATATAATCCTTACATTTACTATATCAAATGTAACATCTGAAGTACATTTCGTTATCATATTATTATTTTAACGTGACAAGTGGTGATCGTATTGTCGATTTCCAACCACATTTTTATTCACCCCTCAAAATATTATTGTTCCTGAATATTTTTATGGATAGACGTTTACGTTTTCTTTCGACATTTCTGAAAGTAAAATGTATGTGGTTTAGATATGAAAAGCAGTTAAACGTAAAATGATGTCGATCAAATTGTTTCTGTTACATTGTATTGTAAACATAATATGATATTGGTTTTAATGGAAAATTGTCCTGATAATGTGCAGTTGACAGGAAAATATTGAGATATTAAAAAATAAGGGTAGGGAGCACCCTTAATTTTTTTTTTCAAAATAGTTTATTTTCGTCATAAATATTGGTGCTAACGAGGTTATACGGAAAAAGTGTAACTGCACCAAAAAAAAACAAAAGAAAATTAAATGTTCACTGAATTATAAACTGAAAAGTTTATTTTTCATTTAAACGGTGAATTATCTAGTCAAATATAGTTATGTTTGTACAATACTAACAATTTTGGGAGCTGTGTCACCTTCGTCCGTGGGAGTGCACATTTTATCTGAATCCCCACACGAAGTCCCCGGGTGGTGCTAATCAGGTGACTATCAATCAATTATGTTTACTGGTAATTAACTGGTAGGCTTCGGCCACCACCAGACAAAGGCGCACCGCCAAGCGGCTTTGCCGTGTTCTGGTGCGATGTCTGGTGACACCATTTAAAAGGGTGGGTCGGCATTCTTGCTCCTTTATGGTTTCTAACTATATGGAGCCTCATTCCGCTGCCACCTTCCCAGCGAAAGTCAGTCATTCGTAATCACGAGTGAATCGGTATATTGGGCGGGCGCGTCCCATCGTAGACTACATCGTTGCTTAACATCAGGTAAGTTGTAGTCAAGCGCAAGCCTATTGAAGAGTAAAAAAAACAATATTGGATAGACGGCTATAGTATGCACGTCAAAATTAGGTGTCATTGGGATACACGAACGTAGTTACCTATGTTAGTAACCCGTCATCTATATTAGTACTACTACTATTTCGTGATATTTTTTGTCAACAAAAAATATCACGAAATAGTATTAATATCTGAATAACCTCTTCAAACACGTACAGAATCATAAATGTTATACACATTAGGTACTTGTACATAACAAGTTGGTTATAATATTTATCCTTGTCCGCAGCGAGTGACCTCGAGTCAATACGAGCCCTCTTCAATGAGAAAGAGAAAGAGTTATCGGTGGCGGTGGCGAAGGTGGACGAGCTCACGAGGCAGCTTGAGGAGCTGCGGAGGGGGAGAGTGCAACCCGTGCCTCCTTCTGCACATGAGCTCGATAAACTACGGAGGGAGCTGATGGTAAGATAATTATTATTTTTTAATTCAAAAACGAAACTGCAGCATTGTGCAGGTGCAAATGATATTACTATACTTACTGGTTGGTTTAACCCTTCGTTTTTAACCGCCGAAGTAAAATAGGGTTGTTATAAGCTAGATGCCTGTATCTATTTGTGTAAAATTTTGTGGCATCGTAACGCTTAAACAAATGGACCCATTTCGAATGTAGTTTTCTTTATCTAATAGCTGAAGCAATCGAAATGGTTTTATATAAGTCAGTGTTTTCTTTTTTTTTATTTCAAACTAGTTTCTCGCCACACGCCAGCGTTTCGCCCGCGTGACTTACAGTTTATATCATGCCCAGCAGTGGGATAAGAAAATAAGCTATAGCCTTTCACAATAAATAAAATATCTAACAGTGCAAGAATTTTTCAAACTGGACACTGAGATTAGCGCGTTTAACCAAACGAACTGTTCAGACTTATAATAAGTATTTATTTTAAGTAAAGATTTTTTATGATTCTTATTAGTGGTAATAGACACAACGATATCAAAGGTATCGAAGAAGTTATCGGAAAATCAGACCAATGAAAACATAACTAGGTACCTAATTAAAAATTAAGATGATGTGAAATTATTCTCAACTCATTATTATTAATGTGAAGATAATTTTATAAAGATGACAAAATATGGAGTTTCTATTATTGTCAAAATATATATAATTACCTACCTAATTATAAACAAAATAAGTAGCTGTCGGAAATTTCGCTTCCTCTGAATGATGGGGAAGCTTTTTTTCCTTTCATTCAAGTTTTGAAATAGGGTAGGTAATTATTATCTAAATAATTTGAAGAGCAAATTGTTTAGGGAGGTTTATTGTACACACGGCTACAGGTTTTAGTGCTAATTACCAATTTGAATTATGTCCACTGTACACTGTTGTGTCTATATGATATCAACGAACAGAATGTCAGTAATAAAACCAAAATAGTCACCTTCTGCAGAAATGAATACGTTCCCATTTCATACGAGTTCATTTCCATTACGGATATTAGAGAAACTCACACAAACAAGAATAATATAATAGCTGAGAAAATAATGAAAAATACGTAGGTACCCACTAAAACTAAAGAACTTAGTAGGAAATTAAAAACATCTGTATAAATTTGCCTTTTATTTTTTATTTCCTACATGAAATCATATAGTGTACCTATCGTAGGATACTTAAAAAAATACTTACAACCTTTGTATAGAATTTATACTTAATATTCTAATTCTAGAACTATTCTAGAATAGAACTATCAAAAATCTTTTTACCTTTAAATAACTTGACATTAACTTTTTAATCTTTACTATGGACTTATTTTTATAAATTTTTATATTATACTTTTTATTTTCACTTCGCTTCAATCTTATCTTCTGTCAAATTGAATAATTGTCATTTATTTTTTGAGCTATTCTAAGCAAGCTCTTTGTAGAAGTGTATTTAAAATAACTGGTCCGCCATCTTGGGTTTTCCGCCATGTTGGATTTTGAAATTTACAAAATCTCAGCTATGTAATTTAAAGATATTTAGATCCAAATAGGGTACAAGATTTCAAGAAGAAGAACATTTCAAGTTAATTACAATCTTGTAGAATATTTTTCTCTGAGGCAAACTAAATAGACCTTATTTACCTAAAGATGCCGCACATTACTAACGAGATGAGCAAGGCGACACGCAATAATGGAACAAAGTAGCAGTTTGCCAAGTAGGTTGCGGGCACTCAGATGTGCCCCGCATCTCAGTTAATAGGCGGTGGACAGACATACGCATAGTATAATAAATAAGAACAGAGCGTTATAGTCTTTAGATATTGGCAACTGACAGTTTTATGGTGATACATTACTCAAAACTCAATACTTTATTTGCATATTCCACAATGTTTTCGGGTGGTAGTTTGAATAATAAATAATAAAATGTCACAATGATGGACCCATTAGGGCACAGCAAATTATGAGAGATGAAAATACTTTCTTTTAAAATAATAAAATTGAAATTAAATTTTTGTTGTTGAAATAAAAAAAATGAAATTAATTAATAAAATGAAAAAACAATTACCTACTTTATTAATTAACTTTATTAATGGTCTATTAAATAGATAAGTTTTTGATTTTTATATAATTATCCTTTTCAAAATTCCTAATCAACTGCTTTAATACAAAGAAAGTTCTTTTAGACAGTTGGTAAGCAAAAAACTGTAAAACATCAATACTTTTGGGCCTTAGCATACCGGAGGCCCATTTAAATGTATAGATTTAACTATGTATTAGGAAAATTGTTCAATATTAATAAATAAAGTTATGTAAGCAAATTTAATGGTAAATTAATAAAATAATAATGAATAGTCTAGACGGTATTTTTACTTTGGCCGTGATAATAGATTGACTAACGATAGTGTGAATGTTCATTTGACAGGTGACACTATTATAACCTAGGGCCACATAAATTTATTATAGTCTACAAAAAGGGCTGTACATTCATCATTATGACAATTGCAGGTTTTTAATAATATGGAATAAATTTTAAAAGAACGTTTGTAATGTTTACATTACATCATTTTGACAGCAAAGCCCGTAAAGTCGTACCCGTTTTGATAAATGTCATCGCGATAATAGGCACTTTGCATGATACTATAAAGTAACCGCAAAAAGTATTTTATACAAGAGATGCTCACCTAATTTAAAATTTAAAACTGTTTGACTATAGTTAACATACTTTAACTATAAATACATTTTATATTTTATACCAAATGTTTAACTTTTTATTCTAACATTAAATAATATTATTATTTAACGCGCCTAAAAGATGTATTATTTTTAATTAATTTTATGTATTTTTTTATTTTTTATAGTTCTTTTCTAGTTGCAATGTCAAAACAAGCCTTTTAGTTTCTGGTGACTTTAGTTGTCTTGCGTTACCATTTTGACAAGTTTCACTACTTATGGATTTCATTTGAGTTAAAAACCGTAGTGCAAGAAGGAGGAAGGTGTGAACCCTACTCAGTCCTCCACCAGAAGTAGCTACGGTGAACGTAGAATAATGTGAAGTGTCAGGATGGTATTTTATAATAACTTACCCACTTATTTATGCCAAATCAGTGAGTAGTTACACTGCTAAGCCTACCTACCCAATATTAAACTATTATGGGTTCCTAGGGGATTCAGTAAGTAAAAATATGATAAAAGGTGGATTAGCCGCGCACACGACCGCTCTACTTGCGTCTCGTAATTTGATCTACTGATTCGCCAGCGGACGTCTAACTCGCACGGGGTCCAGCGATATATTGATTTAAATGGTTACAGTTAATACAGACAAAGAAAAATATACATAATCATAAAGCTATACATAAACTCTTCATTCATTCAGTCGAACAGCTCTGCGATGTCACCTGTCATACTTGACAGTTGACATTGATCCGGTCCAAACTCACTATGACCGACAACAGTAGAAATCAGATTGATTAGTCTTCAAGTCTTTTGACAAATACAAGCCCTTATTTCCTACGACTAATAAAGAGCGGCAGCGTTACATCAACTGTCAGATCCGTTCAAGCTTCTAACTACCCGTAATGATGAAGGGTGCTATCATGACAACCGAGATCGAGAGCTTTACGTGTTCCCTGAAACACAGACGCTTAAATAATGAATTTCGAGTAGGGTTTCATACCCAAGTAGGGTTTTTTGGGTGTTCTTAATGTCTGATTGGCATTTAATTTCGCGCTAATCAAATAAAGAACATTTTTGGTAGGTATATATTAAACTTTCCATTATTATTTTGATTATAATAATTTGCCCATAATGTCATGATCAAATGTTTTCCTAAATTAATATTTATTGTTTATATATAGGTACTTACTACTTATATCGTTTTAGCTTTTTTTTGTTTTGTTGTGTGTATATGTATTAAAAATAACCAACCACTTTACTAAATCCCTATAATTTTAATTATTATGGCCCATCTCGATTGATTTTGTGGCGTCACATACCTAACGCCACTCAAGAGACATGACGTCACAGCAACCCTGAATCGCACAAGCAAAGTTTCACCGACGGCTAGCATACAACTTCCCGATAAGAACAGTTGGGGAGAATACCGCGGTCGTTGGGCATCACACCTCGCCCGGCCGGAAGATCTTCCCTTTTCACTGGAGGGTCTCACTACCACCTGATCTTCCAGTCACACCCACAAATCTTCATAGGATACAATCATGCTTTTAATAAGCCTGCGGTTATTTGCAAACCATATTTTGTACCGTAAATTTAGGTACTAAATTTTAAACACGAAAAATACTTAATGTTTTTTTTTTTAATTTTAATAGTGTAAGTGTCAAAAATTATTATTAATTAATTTAAAAAAAATTAAACAATAATAATAAATAAAATTACTATGATTAATTTAAATGTAACAGTGTACCAACCCTACTTGTACTATTCGACGTCACCCGCTCACCGTACTAATTTTGCTAGTGAGACTATGCCAACATTTTGATTCAGAATCCAATTTGACAATTTAGTTACCGACGCGACGCGACATTCGTACGGTTTAAATGCTCTTCCATTGACCTTAACAACTCAGTGAATCATATAGATAGTAGTGAAAGTGTATAAATTGATACGTGTGTGAAGTGACTGAAATTAGAAGAAGGTCGAGGGTAAAAGGTCGGTATATTCTCACTAGATGTTACAGGTGTCTATTTAAGTGGGTAGTTTGATTAAATCTGTACCCATTTGTAGGTAGGTATCAAATCAGTAAGAAACTGTAGCCTTCTAGATTAGGTAGATGTTATTTATTCAAAGAGGATTTGATTTCAGCGACGACCTTTTTTGTGACATGATAAATAATAAATTATTTTCTGTGATTTATTTAACTTATATTCTGTGAATATGTTTTCGTAAAGACAAATTACTGCTAGTTGATATTTCCTTCCTAGTTGTTTTTACCAAAGTTTGCCGCTGACGACAAACCAGACTGTTAGCTCTAACGGAAATAAAAAAGTACTATACCTATGCATTGAACTATGATGGTCTACCTAATCATGGTTCTATACTTAGAATACATTTTTTTTACAACTAGTTTGTACTAAGTTTGTCAGTCTGGTTTGTCGTCAGCGGCAAACTTAGAGTCATCACAAATAAGTAACTAGGTATGTCAAAAGTTTTGTTTTAACTAACCTCTTTGAAGCCTAAACTCTTTCAACTCGTAAGATAGTTGAAAGAAGACCCGTGCCCAGCAGTGGTACACTAAAAAGGGTTGAAGTGAACCACTTTGAGACAAAATTCCCCTATAATTAAGGCTTCCATGTAGGTCTAATTTCCGAACAGAAACATGCCTCAATTTTAGGGCGCCTACCCTCTTTGCTAAGGTTAATAATTTTACTTACCTATTTAGTATTCAATTATCTACCAGAGAACCGTATCATTATCTTTCCGTGTTTAAGAGCAATATTGTGCACAATATACGATTTAATTATTTTCAGGCACCAACGGGTGATATCCTTGGATTAGATTAATATTTAGAGCAGCGTTAGCGGCGGTGTACGGGACTCGCATTAGAAATATAATGTTGTGGGTTCGATTCCCGGTCGTGCCTACACACCTTTGTGTAAATTGTTTCATCGCCGTAGCTCAGTATCGGTGAAGAAAAACATCTTGAAAACCGGCATGTCTAAGAACTAATCATTCGAGGACATGTGATATACACCAATGCACTTGGTCAGCGCGTGTGGATTGAGGTCTAAACTTTCTCAACTCGTAAGATTTTAGAGCAAAGACCCGTACCCCCAGTAGTAGGACATTAGTACTTTTATTTCAGTGAGTCCTTAAGCAGACACGTTAATTAATGCCATTTATTACAATTTATGAATAAGACACATACGTTGGAAACGAATATCTATTTTATAATACATAAATAAAAAAATGACGACTTATTGGTTTGCACAGTAATAAATGAGTAGCGATGTAGTTTACTCAGTAAAAGAGTATAAAGCCTTCAAACCAGCTGCTTATATTCCCACAGCGCGTGTACGTAATGTTCGTATCCTTTAGTATCTTACTTAAATAAAATAGCTTTGGTGACAATACTAGCTTAGACCTGTGCGACTAATTCGCACAGTTATTTGTCTGGCATTTATTTAACCAGAACAGCTGCTTTGAGCAATTGTTAAATTAAGGGATGCGCATATACGTATTGTATAACCACATCCCTTTCTTTCAACACGAATATACTTCGTATATCGACTCGTCTTGTGAAATTATACCACGGACCTACCTATCTCATCAAAACTAAAATACTTAGGCCATTAAGTAGCTCACTATGAATCTGACAAGGCAAGTTTGTATGTAGGTAAGTAGTTAAAACGATAATAGCTAGGTCGGGTACAAAATTAATTTGTTGCGTACAGCTTTACATAACATTATAAGCATATTACAATAGATAAAATTAATAAAACAATCCTAATAATTAAAATAAAACTAATTATTATAAAATGATTATACCTACCTAGTCAAAATTAAACTATAGAATTAATAAAACAAATATAAAAAGTGGTAAAAGAGGATAATAAAACATATAGTTTGGTATTTCTAGCACAAGGCTAAAAGCTCACTGTTATAGTAATATATTAATGGCTCACTCACTTCCTACTGCGAAGAAAGCTATTTATTAGTTATTAATATGCCCATCTAGCTGAAATTGAACTAACTGAGCATAACAGTGTTAAGACAGCCATAAAATAGAAAGGTAACGGTCGACAAAGGTAACAATAATCGATACAATAACGCTCTCTATATCGTTTTAACTTTTCTGTAGTTTTCGTATTTCCCTTTACGTAGGTACCTATTTACCTACTACATGGAAAATAACAGTCTCATTAGAGTAGGGATTATCGTATTCGTCTGTAACCGTCGACATTGTAGTTCGACTTTATTAATTCCTAACACTAGTCTAGTCCGATGTTAAAAAGTTGGTGGTTTGACACCCCCGTGCATGTCAGAGAGCCCACACGCTCACTGGTCGTCTCAGCCAGCCCATCCCATTGGACTTTGAGAGTAAAGAAATAGAGAACACTTGTGTTTACGCACGCAGACTTGTACACTGTGATATCTCTTACTTATTGGTTAATTAGCTAATAGTTGATATACGGGTAGGACGAGAATGATTTGATAATTTGAATTTTCACCAAAAGCCTACACAAAAACCTCGCAAAGACACTAATAGTTATACATATTTAATCATTTCTCAACCTTACTGGATAATGATGGGGCTTTCGCGAAAACTCGAGTCGCTCTAGTAATATAGTAAACGCAACGTTAGCTGTAGTTATGAAATAAGAACGCTGATTGGCCGGTCAAAGTGTTCAAAATGACCGTTCCACATCATAATATGACTTGAGTTTTAATGAAAATCCTATATCCTAATCCTTTGTAGTAAGTACCTACCTACTTAAGATTGAGGAACATCCATGTGTTTGCGAAATCCCCAGGGATTTCGCGAAAATTCAAATTATCCAATAACCCTGTGACATACCTATACATGAAAAAGTAAAATCGTTTTAATGTTGACCAGAAAAGTAAATGACATGGAAACATTCATTCGTATGGAATTGATTCAGCTCATGAACGGTTTCATGGGGAGATAAATCGGGGATTGATCTCTCTGATTATTAATCGTAATGCAAAAACCAAACGGAGTTATGACCTTCTTTAAACAAGCTTTTATTTGATTAGCAATGTTTGTAGATGTTAGATAACTTTTATTCAAACATTGAAAGGTAAGTACAGTCAACCTACAAATCAAAAATGTCTGGTTACAGTTTTATTTTTAACTAGCGGACCCCGCAGACGTCGTCCTGCCCAGTAAAACAGTGTCATCTACCGGGTCCGAACACAGATTACGACCGACACTCAGATCTACCGAACATAGTTATAAGAATTCATAAAAATCGGTCAAGCCGTTTCGGAGGAGTTTGTTTTCGTTTCTCTGCGTAAGAACCATCCTCCTACTTCAAGGAATATTCTAAAAAAAGAATTAGCGAAATCGGTTCAGTCGATCTCGAATTATGCGCTTACCAACACATTTTGCGATTCATTTTTATATTATAGATCAGACTCACGCTTGATCTAATTTGCCTTATTTTACGCGATGGTCTACGAAGGAATAGGTCTTACCCAGTTAAAACCGATTTAGTCCTGACTACGACAGACATACTATTAGCTATGGGCAAACGGAAATGCCGCCGGTAGCGAAATCCACAACTTGGCAGTTTGCACAATAATTACTTACAATATTCTATGTTATTTATTTAGTTGATTCACCAACATTTGAGTACACTCATACAACATACATACAGTAGGTACCTACAGTTTATAAACCAGTGCAACAAACAATTATAGCCAAATACAACTTTCACAAAATTAAAAACAGCTTAAAAAAATACTTAAAAATAACAATTAATTACTATTTTAATTTTTATTTATTCATCTACGGTTGTCGTTTTTCTTAATTTTTCGACAGTGTTAGGTGTTTTTCTCCTGTATGACACATTTAAGTCATTTGACAGAAACAATACATGCAACAGCTATTTACACCTTTTACCTACATCGTTTATTATAGATATAGTGGTAAAAGTGTAAGCAAACCACTGCCCTGCACACTGCACTGGGTATCTCCAAATCGCGCCATTTTACCTACTGTGACTTGTCGTATCTGACGTCCCTCCCCCAGCATTACATAAGCACCGTCATTGACCCTAGATGCATTTTCATAATAATCATAATAATAATCATAATCATTTAATACTTTGCAAATATGGGTAGGTCCTGTACATTTATAAAGTTGTTATACTTAATAATTAAAGATTTGTGTTTCTCCATATTTTGCCGTCCATGGCATGCAAATTAAAAAAGTCATTAAAAAAATTACAACATATATACGAGGGAAAAAATTAATATTATAAATTATACATTTTAAAAATATGTCCAATTATAAATATGATATGTCAATTATTCAGTATGGTCAATATAATTAAATTCAATTATTATAAGTTTATCCAATAATAATACCAGGGATTACAGTTTATCAATTAAATAATCATTTACCTTATAATATGTTTTTTCTACTAACAATTCAAATAATCGTTTTTTAAACAACTTCTTGTTTGTGATGTCTAGCATGGATTTAGGTAGTTTATTGTATATAAGTAGATGGCATAACATGCTATCCTTAGCTACTCCCAGAATTATGGGCACCAAAAACATTATTTTATATATTTTTACTGTAAATTATGTGGAGATGAATAAATATAAAATAAACTTTCGGAATCCTTTAAAACTACTCGACTCCTTAACGTGACTAGTTGGGTGGGTTTAAAGAAGTTTAAGTTAGTTATTATTTAAGTATAAGATGTAGGGTTCTACCTACAGGTACCTCATTAGGTAAGATTTACTTTAAGTTTTGTCCTCTGAAACTAGTTCCAAGACAAAGTTGAAGTAGGCAGATAGGCAAATACTTACATTTTCTCCACTAAGTTAGGTACTGTAAGCTTAGGTACCTACCTGTTTAACTTTTACTAATTTTATTTATACAATTGCTCTAGGAACCTACTCCTAAATCCTTTTAGCAACGTGATAAATTTTTAGTAAAAAGGATTTATTTAAAGCATCTACTTACCTGGGTAGGGTACCTATTGCCTACCTATTCTCGGTTGGTCTAAAAAGCTTATCTCCTATAAGTATCCTATCTTCTGTAGGTGCCTAGGTACTTATTCGCAATCATTAATATTACCTACTTCTTTTATAGTCTTACTTCCTTCGATCTGTGTACGATTGACGGCCACTACCATATGTTTGCTATCGATTGCGCAACTCTTCAAACTTGTATATTCATACCTGCCATTGGAATTAAAAAAGTGTTTTAAATTCCAGTACCGCAACAAACTGAACGAGCAGCAGAACGGCAGGCTGTCCGCCCAGAGAGCAGCGCTGGGCGCGCGGCAGGAGGAGATGCGTAGTATCGACCGGCGTGTCTCCGAGCTGCAGGCGCGCCTTCTTAGAAAACGAGCATTGAATAGGCAACTAGCGGCAGCGCATCGGCAACCACAGCAAAGGTACATACTGAATTTTCACCACCAACGTAACTATTTCAGGACATGAGTGAGTGATGCCTCTAGAATGGTGTGATGGCAGTCCTGGATGCAGATCTACGAGTTCCCAGAACCGTTATTTAAACACCTGAAGAAGGCTACCGTGGTAGTTTTAGTAGATACCTAATCCGATCCTGCTGACTAGGTAACTAGGCAGAGACTTCAACATACCCCGCTGTCTCCCCACTAGCGGCAGCCCATAAAGGGTTTCCACGATTTAAAAAAAAGTATTTTGTGTAGGTATAAACATGATAAAAGCACTTGAAGGGTTTTCTCGCTTGATGAAGAAAATTAGGAATTGGGTAGTTACAAATACATAGGTACTACTTAAATACTGAATATAATATTGCATAAGTTCAAAACGTTTTAAACTAATCTATGACTTTCTCCTATCGATTTCATGACATGGCCTGATGATGATGGCTGAAATATGCCGTCATTTGCGGTGATATAACATTAAAAACAATGTTTTGATTGCTAAAGATAATTTATTAGAATCCCAAGAGTTTGAGGACTTTAATGAAACTTATAACAGTTTCACGTAAAAAACCTTTCTGCAATAAATTACACTCATTGTACAAGTAATTTACCTACTTCAATAAGTAACATCAGATTCATAAATCCGCCCCTACTCCGTGAATGTGGTTCCGTTGTGCCGCTTGCCTCACGGTGGAACAATAGAGTCAGTACAATGAACTAGGAACGTTTGAATTTTATAAATCAAGAATGGAGTTAGCGGTTGAATGGTAAAAATGTGTTAATGAAGTTCTTGGCAGTAAAGTGTTAATTAAACATTTGGCCTTTGATGAATCGACATTGAGATTCTTAAATGTAAAGTAGATAGGTATATCTTGGCAGATTTATTTTTATTGATGATATTATTACGAGATTAGCTGTTGTATTTTAACCCCCGTATTCATAAACGCCTTTTAAGCTCATTATGTAGCTATCATTACTATCCTATGTTAGGTGAAGCACTCACAAAATGTCTAGCCATAGTTCAAGCTGACAATATTGCTCTAAATGCAATACGTATTACTAATTTCACCTACAAAAAATTTTCAGAGTAAATAACTCGACACCCATGCAACAATTGCCTAGCGGGTATCCTGCAAGCACCACGGGAGTGACCAGTCAACCAAAGAACCAGCAATCTAGAGGAAACGTTGCGGCTGTGGAACCGTATAACCACGTTCCGCATGCTCAAAGCGTTAACCACAATGCTAATTTCCAGGTAATACCATCATTATGCTTCCTTTCATGTCATTAAATTAATTTAATTTATAATGTAACGGATAAGACGTGTTTTCCTAGTGTCAAAAAATCGTGGTTTAGAGAACCAGCACGTCTAAATATTGAAAATTCCACACATAACTTCCAACAACTAATAAAAGCAGTGTGTAGGTGCTTTTTTTTATTCTACAATAGGCTTGCGCTTGACTACAACTTGCCTGATGTTAAGCAGTTATGTAGTCTACGATGGGACGCGCCCGCCCAATATACCGATTCACTCGTGATTACGAATGATTTTCGCTAGGAAGGTGGCAGTGGAATAAGGCTTATAAAGAAGCAAAAATTTCGACCCACCCTCTTAAATGGTGTCTCCAGAAATCGCATCGGAACACGGCAAGGTCGCTTGGCGGTGCGGTTTTGTCTGGTGGGTGGTCACTAACCACGGCCGAAGCCCACCACCAGTTAATAGATTGTCACCTGATTTGCACCACCCGAGGACCACGTGTGGGGATTCAGATAAAATGTGGACTCCCACGGACGAAGATGATTCAGCGCTCAAAAAAAAAGATAAAGGCCTAGCCTTTCTAAAGCCAGTGCCTAATAGTGTGAACTGTGAACCCACTGGTTCACTAAACACTCGTGGATTTTGCTTGCCCTCCCAAATCTTCTAGTGTTTCGCCTACTCGTAGTACTTAAATGTATCTATGTCATGAAATTAATTATTTTCATTGAAAAGAAATATAGGAAAAGTAAAACAGGTACTTAAACTACTTATGTACTAACTGATCATTAAAATGCCATTTCACAGGCCATAAAGCAGAATGTTATACAAAACAACGTGCCATTAAAACAACACATACAAAGCGATAACATTCAAAGCCACGTGACTCAAGAAGCGCATTACTTACAACAGAAGCCGATGGTAAACCCGCTATTTAACGGATACTCTCACAACCCAGGGTTTACAGATAATCAATATCAACAATATCCAAACAAACATGAAAACTTTAGTCACGTACAGCAAGGCATCGGAAATGCGTATGATCAAAAACCAATGCTCGATCAAAAATACATGGATTACCTCAAACAACCGCAATATAGCCCTAATAGCACCAGCAGTTCAAACAGCAACCAAACTGGCAAAGATTTAAAGATAAACGAGCAAGAATTCCCTCCCGAATTCGCGGCGAGCAAATCAGATCCAAAATACCAAACGCTGCCTTACAACACCAAATTCCCTCAAAGCACAAATGGAAAACTAAAACCAGAAGCAAATGGGAAAACTACAGAAAATCAAGATGGGAAAAATGCAATCAACGTAAATCACATGACTGTTCATTCTACGCCACTTTCGGTTGTGAATAAAAGTCTAGCGACACCTCTAAGTCAAACGGAGACGACATATCAACAGGAAAACACATATCAGTTGCAGAAATCTGACTCATCTAGTAGATGTAATCAGGAAGGGAAGGAAAACCATGCATATCCTCAGAATAGATTAAGTCAGAATAATAGTCAGAAGGGCAGTTCACCTAGTCTGGGATCGAGTACAACTGCCAGCAGTTCTATGGGATTTGGGGTAAGATTCAACCAATTTTCCACAACTATTTGCACATACCTAACCCAATGATAAAAGTTCACCTATTAGCAATAACTAACAAAACTTGTATGTGTAAATATTTCGTTCATCAAATCATTTTTGGTCATTAATCTTAATAATCATTCATCTACATTCACTTGTTCCATACAGCTTGATAAATTTGCTGAACAGCACTTCACCTGTAAATATCATCATCATTCATTCCAGAAACCTGTATCGAGTGTTGCACCCACATCAGTTCAGGTTTCGAGCGGGAAACCTTCACCCATATACCAGACCTCCTCCACAAAGATCCAACCGGTCCAGCCACAGACCGTCCAAACCCAAAGCATCACTGTATCATCATCGAATCATGTAGCTAGTAACGTGGTGAACTCCCAACCACAGATTGTTAGGAACACAGCATCGGGATTATCTACGAGTACGGGGAGCTCTACGTTCGGGCAGAATTCATCACAAAGTATCCTGTTATCGCCGCCTCAAAGTGCCAGCACGCCATTGTCAACTCCCGATGTCAGTGGTACAGACAAATCTCCTAAACCAGCCCTACCTCCAAAGCCAAGCATCAAGGTAAGTAGTATATAGTTCACAAAATTGCTTTTCATTGTATTTAAATTCATGTTTCACAATTTTGTTACATAATGTAAATACACAAATTAACACGAGAAAGATGATAAAAATTCCCTTGCTGATATTAATTACTACTTAATACATTTCCTTCAGGCATATTCCTACCTATTTTGTTTGCAGTAAATGTACTACATAAGGTATCTGATCTAATGATGTCTTATTGCAGACACCACCGAGACAATCAGTCAGCAATGATGTTGGTTTCAACCAATCATCCGACATAACTCCAATGCCCACCATACCCTTGCCATCCGACATATCCAATGACAGCGAACAGCAAAGCCAGAAAGAGTCTGTCAGCAGCACCAGTAGTACCGACATGATTATCAAAGCGCGCCCCTTAACCATCAGGAAACCTCCGCTAAGCGAGCAGCCGAAGTTACGAAACTCCAGCAATGCCAAAAACGGCATTAGCGTCAGTATAAACCGACGTATAGAAATGCCTCCTGCATTTTTATTCCCCGAAATGGACCACCTAGTCGATTCAGTGCCTAACGAAAATGGATTAAAAGATAAGAAACAAAAAGATGAAGTGGATAGAGCTATAAATAATAATAACTTATCAGAAAGAGACGATAGTAAAGATGTGTCGCAAGTAACGGAGCAAATAAGTTCTGTGGACCTGAACGGTCAGGATTCTCAGGGCTCTGAGAATGTTCTGAGGCGGAAGAAGGGTAACTTGAAGCAGGGCGGTAAAGCGCCACTGGCCAGGCGGGTCAGTTTTGATCCTCTCGCACTACTGTTGGATGCTAGTTTAGAAGGCGAGTTGGAGCTCGTCAAGAAAACGGCAACACAGGTAAAATAATCATTCTAAAAACATCTCATATGTTCAAAGAAATGAAAGCTATTAAATTGAAATCTGGAAAATTCCCTAATTCCATTGTTAGGTACTTCTGCGGCGGGGTTGAAATGTATTATAGGTACCTACAACAAAATTTTAAAGCTAATAATCATAATATATTATGCTTTGTAATTAAACAGGAGACGTCCTCGAATTAATGAATAAATCGATGAGTTTAGCCTTAACATTTTCCGATATAATTTGAACTAGCCTCCTCGCTGAATTTTAAACACGAGATAGAGTTATAAGTAATTTGTTATTTCGTAATGGTTGCAGGTGCAGAATGCAAGCGCTGCAAACGACGAAGGGATCACTGCTCTACACAATGCTATTTGTGCCGGACACTTCGACATCGTCAAGTAAGTTGATGTTATTAAATTTATTTAACCTTTTGCCCTGTGCGCCAATGACGTCTATACCCGACAAGAAACAGGGCATAAATACAAAATAAAAAAATTATATCATTACTTTTACGTGTTTTATTGGTACACCTTAAAACCGACTTTTATCGGGCTTGGTGTACAGAGCACGAAGATGCCGTTATGGCGTGGCGGTCAAAAGATTAATAAATAAAATAATGGAACAATAACAAAATTATAGGCTGAACATTGGCTGAATATCTATAATAATTTTATAAGGCTGAAGAGTTGGTTTGATTGAACTCGCCAATTTCAGAAAATACCTAACAGTGCTAGAATTTCTCAAATCGGACTGATTTGAAAAAAATCTTGCACTGATAAGTAGATAGCCTATTTATTGAAGAAGGCTACTTTTTATCCCACTGCCACTGCAGAGCGCGATGTAAAATGTAGTTCTCGTGACGTTCCGCGGCGGCAAGTTAGTAATATGAAATTAACAACTTTACAGATTTTTAGTGGAGCTAGGTTGTGACGTGAACGCGCAGGACTCTGATGGATGGACACCGTTACATTGTGCTGCATCGTGTAACAATTTAGCAATGGTTCGCTTCCTCGTGGACAACGGTAAGAACTTATACAAATTTAGTTGTAGTGCCTTAAGCCAACAAAGATTTGATGTACTTATTCAATCCTTATAATTAAGACATTTTGAAAGATTGTCCATATATTTAATGATAAATTTATTCTTATGGTACCTTAACGTCATCTGGTTATTGAAGAAATAGACCAAAAGTCTGTCTGTCGCACTTTCATGCCAAAACTACTGAACCGATTTGGATGAAATTTGGTACGGAGATAGTTTGAGACCCGGGGAAGGACGTACGATAATTTTTATCCGACTGCGCAAAAAGCAATTAATGGTTTAGCACGATAACCGACATACGCGCGGACGAAGCCGCAATCAGAACGTTAGTCTAATTTAGTTTCACTAACAGCGCACTCTAACGGCAAGTTTTTAAAATGTTTCCAGGCGCGTGTATATTTGCAACGACGCTTTCCGACCACGAGACTGCGGCTGAGAAATGTGAAGAGGATGAAGAGGGTTTCGACGGGTGCTCCGAATATTTGTATAGTAAGTAACTCCACACTATTCCTACTAGATGGCGCTTTACACAATAATTTAAAATGTCTTCTATCTGCATTTCTCAAGATTTAATACATTTTATATTGTTTTAGACATTTTATATTATATTACTGTTTACACAATTAAAACTGCTATTGCATAGCATCACGCCTGTGGTACCCAATGATGTAGGCAAGAGTTGAACATTACCCACTTTTCGCGGGCTATGCTTAGGTCCCCGTAATAAGGGTGGGCCTATTGTTGTTCATCGGGTACAATTTTAAAGTTTGAGATACAACTTTAATTCTATAAGTACCTATTTTAGATGTCTTTTTGCTTGACCCGGGATCCAACCCGGGACCTCGTGGTTATTAAGTGAACACCCTTACCACTGGACCACCGAGGCAGTTGTTGCTATCGCAATAGTGATATAATCATGGTAGAATGGTGTACTCAGTTTGGAACTGGAATCTTATTTAGAATGAATTTATGAGTTCAGTGTGAGGTATGATTTAGATTGCCTATGGGGTTCTCGGATCGATTTATTCAGTCACCAAAAAGGTGCTTCTTACAGAACACTGCTTCAATAGTCTTCTGTAATCGATTTCATGGCCATATTTGGAGAATACTTGAAGCCTCCCCATAGTATTTTTTTTATTGTTTTATTCTGCAATAGCCTTGCGCTTGACTACAACTTGCCTGATGATGTAGTCTACGATTAGACGCGCCTGCCTGAATTATTTTTGGTGGAAAGCTGGCAAGGGAATGAGGCCGACCCACCCTCTTAAATGGTGTCACCAGACATCGCACCGGATCACGGCAAGGCCACTTGGTGGTCACTAACCACAGTCAAAAATCACAAAAGAAACACATTTTATCTTTACCCCAATTGATATTATAACGAGTATTAAGTTGCAATCTATTTTTACAGGTGTTCAAGAAAAACTAGGCATAATGAACAGCGGGCTAGTATACGCGGTGTTCTCGTATAACGCGGCTCGCAGCGATGAGTTATCATTCGAGACGGGCGCGCGGCTGCAAGTGCTGAGGAAGGGTGACGACAACGAGAGGGAATGGTGGTGGTGTCGCGATGACAGCGGCAACGAGGGCTATGTGCCTAGGAACTTGTTAGGAGTAAGTGCTCAAACACCAACATCTCACCCGAACGAGCAGTTTAAACGGCTTACAAAAAATCGGTGAATAAATTCCTGGGGCTAATAGATGGATCCTTCCAAAAAAAGAAAGGATAATCAGAACCCTGCCAGCCGTAGTATTAACCAACAGTAGCAAGTTAGTAAGGGTTGTTTCGATCAAAACAACCCTTTTCGTATTCACGTAATTTTGACAACCGCTGTCAGATACATGTTCTATAATTATAATAATATTCAGTACAAGATTACCCATTTGGCACTAAGACGTAAACTTCATTGCAACTGCACCGCAACTTGATCGGCGCGTCACGAAATTAGGTGAATTGGCCTACTGATGAGATGCAGAAGCGAGGCAGGTCCATACGCATTCTGAAACCATTACTTTATAAGACCCGTAGGGCATTTAAATATTGTAGGTTTCCTACAAGTTCGTCCTAATTGTAAAAATGAATTAATGTGTAAAATTATTTCTGTTCCAGTTATATCCACGAGTAAGCTCACAGCAAGAATAAAATTGTAATTATGACCTGATTAATTTGTAAATATCTATTAGTTACTTTAATTTTTTATGTATTTATATAAAATATCACTGTAATCTAACGATGCTGTATACAATTTTATCAAATCTAATATTTTGTAAATATTTAATATGTAAGTCAAATGAATGAGATTATATTGTACATTTTATAAATATTTTGAGTCATCATCACTGATATTATCGGTCATAAAATTTGTATATGTTAGTTCTGCAAAGTTGTGAACTATTAAATACACATAAATTGACAATACAAATAATAAAATTATGAACAATTCGTTTTGAAGTTTCATTGTTGTACGCGTTTCGATGGTGAGTTACGCAACTGTTTACTTAAGACGCTAATTGTGAGTTAGTCACCAACATAACGCGTTCTACAGAAAGCGTGTAAGCGTCAGCGAACACCAAGAGCAAAGCGGAGTATATTGAGTTAGTTCGTAGCGTAGAATTAGAATGCAGTTTCTGAATTGAGAAGCTTTTCCTTTTGGCAGTCAGTAAAAAGTCAAGGATTAAACAGCTTAACCTCCTTTGTTAATAAACAATTTAAAGTAGCACATTTCTTACCCTTCCCTACTGATTCCCTACTACTACCTTTTTTTTATTCTATAATAGGTTTGCGCTTAACCACAACATGCCTGATGTGAAGCAATGTTGCAGTCTACGATGGAACGCCCTTACCTAATAAATACCGATTCACTCGTGACTTGAAGACAGGTAGATTATAGCTATCGGGAAACAGAGATGCCGGCAACGAATTCCACAACTTAGCAGTTCGCACAATAAAAGAGGAAGCAAAGCGCTTTGTGCGTGCCCGTAGAATTTTCACCTTATAACAGTGGTGCATAGCCTACCTACCTACCTACCGTACCTCTACTTGTCTGATAGAAGAACGGGGATGGAGGAACAAGATTCTTTTCCATTTAAGACTGAATTAATCGGATCAACCTTATCATGATAAAAACTGCTAGCCCAATTTTGATGAAATTTGGCACATATTTAGGCTAGGCAAGGATGAATTTGCTTGGAAACTAGTAAAATGTATATAAATTGAGTAAAACAAATTTTGTAGTAATTACATGTTATATTATAAAAAATACTATCTATACCATTACATATCACCCTCATCAGAGTCTTCAATATCAGCCAGTGCTTGCTTCGCAGCGTTCTCTGCTTCACTCGCCACCTCCCGAGGTACCAGCTGATGTAAACCATTAGTGTCCTTTGACACCCATGAGAGCTCCAGCTCGAATTGTTTGTCCTTTAGTTCATCGTGAACTAGGTAGATACTGAAAATATATAAGTGGAATAGAGAATAAAATATTTATTTTTAGTTAATAAACTTACTAGATGATGATAGGTTTCCAAACCTATTTCTCTAATACAATGACACATCATAGACAATATAACCCCTAGTTTCCACTGCACAAGAAAACATGTTGCAAGCACTATCTATCTCTATTGTTTAGCACTCTTTTGGCATTTCACGATTGAACACTTGAAACAAGTCTTTTGACAACAATAAAATAGGATATAGAATAGGATCACTTTTCAATTTTTTAAATCCTTAGTAATATTATAAATGCGAAAGTAACTGGTCTGTCATGCTTTCACACCACTACTGATCTGGTTTGGATGAAATTTGGTAAAGTGATAGTTTTAGACCTGGGAAAGTAACATTTTTATCAGGGAAGGATAATTTTTATCCGGCTGTACAACCAACATACGTGCGGGCAGACCTACGGTCGGTAAGCTAGTAATGTTATAACCCTTACATTCTAGCGGCTTCTTTAACTAATTCCTTGACAGTGAGGTCGGCGAGCTTGAGTTTTTCAATTTCAGTCTTAGCAGCCTGCTTTGCTTTGCCTACTGCACATCCAAAGTACGACTGGAATTATAAAATAAATTATTAAGAAGATATTTATTATATTGGCATTTGTGGCTACTTGTTTTTAAAAGGTTTGACGAGATATAGATCTTAGGATAATAGCTTATTCATAGTTTATGCTGTTTTGAGGTCAGTCTGCAAAGAAAAACTTTTTAACTAATGAACAAATTTTTTTAGTTGGTCTGTATTTATCACATTTCCATTAATTGTTCAATACATTTTTTTATTCAACACAAAATCAGCAAATTATGGATGATCTATTCGTAATAATATCGATGAAAGCGCACGGCGTAAAATTAGCGATCAGTGACCCTAGCGAGCGCACAGCTGATACAACGGCGCACGTGTGACTGTACAATCAGTATCAATTGTAAACATCTTTCATCAGCAATTACTTAATTTTATTGTACATACTATAACATATAAAAATTAAAAATCGTGTTTATTATATTTTTTTCAATGTTTGCTCACTGGTTAAAAGGATTTCCTGTTTAAGTAGAAATCGGTATTATGATTACAGGTATAAATAAAAATAACTGTCTGGTGGCTTTGAACTTCTACTGGATAGAACTTGTTATGAAGAAGTTTGAATTATTTTTATTTAACTTAGCATAAAAGGGCAATGTTTTGGCATAATAAACAAAATAATATATAATATGAGATCTTTCAAACATCAAGGCCTGTTTCCAAATTTGAGTTTGTGTTGATGGGAACTTTATTTATAAGACAATCAACTTCTATTGAAAAAAAAATTAACTTAAAACTAAATAAACAGTTTGTATACTAAATTTAAAGTATTAAATACTAGGTAGGTATTTCAGTATGCTTGCAACAAGGTATAAGGTAATTGGTACATATAATACTTACAAATGAAACTCCACTAGG
This sequence comes from Meganola albula, assembly GCA_936450015.1. Taxonomy (NCBI): domain Eukaryota; kingdom Metazoa; phylum Arthropoda; class Insecta; order Lepidoptera; family Nolidae; genus Meganola; species Meganola albula. The sequence continues at coordinate 8,128,093 of OW388156.1, read as the reverse complement.
ATCAAGCATAAACATCTGAGGACCTTCATAGTCATTCCAAGTTCCCATTACAACAGAACAGCCATAGGGACGGACAGCACTGTACAATGTGTATGCATGCATGTACATAGATACACGCTCATTTAAATACTTCAGCGGCACTGGGATTCCATATTGTGATCTGTAGTTTGATGCCTCAGATCTGGCTGTTTCAACTATCTGTCTTGCATCAGATATAAGTCCTGCAACTGCCTGAAATTTAAAATGAAACATAAATGAAAATGAAAATATGCTTTATTTTTTTAAGATGTGAGTCTATTTAAAAATAGTCCTATTTCTTTTCCTACCGTGCAGTGAATGACTGGCAACTACTGAGAAAGACTGCCAAAAAAACTCAGTAGGCTTTTTTTCTTTTTTAAATGAAGTACTTATATGTATTAGATTTTGTTTGTTTATTGTGTTGAATTAGAGCAACTTAATTCCAAGCGTTTTTATCTGTTACATAGTCTGAAATTTTACAATATGCTTTCTTACATAAGGTAGATTTTGTAGTTATTGTAATTTGTTAATAGTCACTTCCCTAATATAAGGAAGAAGAATAAGATTAGAAGAACTCCAGAAAGTCTTTATAAAATAAAGGGTCTGTTAGGATTAATCCTATTGGCTGGCAATAGAAGCACTAGTCCAATCTTGCACAATATTGATATAGAATTTATAACTACATTTTAGTCAAGGTAGTTCAATTGAACATTATCAAACTACAACATATTACTAAAATGTCGCACAAACAATACTGGCAGGAACTTAACACATGAAGGCAAACTAAAGGGACTACCCAGAATTAATACAGGATTGGTGCGTAGGCTGAAATGGCTCACAAGGCCACAGCTATGCCTAATCAGCATAATAACTCGTCATGCCTTGCTAAATAAGCATCTCTTCACCATTATCATAGCTATCAGAGACAATCCTCTGTTTAGGGCATGTATATAGGAGGAAGAAACAGCCACCCATGTGGTTACCTACTGTCTAGAGAGATACAGAACGGTACACCTCGGACCATTGCCATAGCAATGTCAATTTGACACTGACGTCATGGCTGATGTGTAGAGATGCTGGAGTCCTAAGTATACTTAAATAATATTATCTGAATCTCTGAAACAGCTCCAACAATTTTCATGGGATTTTATATGCGGTGGGGAATCAGGGGTGAATAATTGAACTGACTGTATGACAACTTCATCGTAGGTAAAGTGCAATGTTTAATGCGATAATTTCATTATCCTCCACAGGTTACATAAAATAAATAATTGATTTTCAATATTTATTTTCTAGAAAACTATGCATTTCCCCTTGTTTAAACTTAATGTGTCATTATAATTATTTAACCTTTAAGTGAAAATATATCATCCCCAACTGTAAGGACAACTAAGCAGTTTCCTTTAGTCAAAATATATTTGTGTTCAGTATTTTAGTAAGCAAAAAATGCCAGTGGCTGCATCAACGAACCAGTAAGCTGTATCATTCTATTACCATAAGTATATGACTAGGTACTCACTATGCCAACATGCTGGTCTACATGAAATATCCTCTTATTTGCACCAGGTTCATATAATTTTGACGTGACAAGCTTTTCTACAGCAAACACAACACCGTCTTTACCCCTCAGTCCTATCACGGTACCAGAATTCTCAACTGCTTTCGCAGCATACTCCACTTGAAAGACCCGACCATCGGGCGAAAATTGTGAGGCAGATAAATCATACTGAAATTATAAAATTAGACAAGTTTTGACGAATATTGTACAGTTTTGTAGTTAAGAAAGTTATTGACAAGTTAAAAGTTAGCTAAATAAGCTAAATAACGTTATACGAATCTTAAAAATGGCACACAAAAGCGAGTAGGTTGATGGCGGCTCATTATAACCTTACCACTGGTAAAATACACATTTAAAAGGACTATACTTACACCAGTTCCAATAGAACTCATGTTTTATTTGATTAACAATTTTATAGAGATATAATTTTCGTAAATAAGTGTTTTTGGATTATTCTTTTGGATGTAAATCGGCGAGAATGACAAGCAGATACAGTCAGTTTATGTTTGTCATTGGATTGTTCTCCATTACACACACGAAATTGCTGACAAACTGCGTTCCATTACTATTTTACGGATAAGGCATCTGATCGTGTGGTTTTCGTAATATTTTAAGCAAAAGAGTATAAAGTATTTAGTAGTTCATGCAAAATTTATAGTATCAATTATTATTTTATTTCTTTTTATGAAGTTAATTAACAGAAAAATGCTATTTATAATTTTAACGCATTTAAATCCATTACGTCTTACGTGATAAGGAGCGTAAAAATGTACGAGTTTTTTTTCACCAATCACAAAAAGCTGGAGCGCCAATGAGAACGAACTGAATAAAGCAAAACATTTTTTTATTTGGTCGGGCAGGTTAGCGCATTTTGACCCCCACTGCCTTTTTGTACGGTTTTAAAGGGTTATTATTTTTATTATTTTGCTCGTACGAGTTCATCCCATTATGGGATCAGATGACCGTGTGTGTTGTGACCGTGGCCGTAAATAAGTCAAGATACTTTTTTTTTAGTATTTTTGCTTTCGAACTCGATAATAATAATATTACGAGTTTGAAACCAAAAGAGGAAAAGGTCTAGGTTTTCCTAACTAGTAGCTATCTAGTAGTAGCCCAAAGTTCACAACACACAACCATAACCACTCAAGCCGCCGCGCGCCGTGGCTCGCGGGGTTAGTGCCGAACCGAACGACGTTCGGAAACGTTGACTCTAGTCAGTTTTCTTAGGGCGCGTGCCCACTGTGTCGCGACGATTAATTTATCATCGCACGACTATCTTCTCTAGCTGTTCTCATTGTAACGACTGTTTGTAGTAATTTTTTTTATCGTTTAGCGACTGTCGTATCGTCAATTTGCCTGTAATTTATTTTTCCTCTATATTGTTCTTCTTAGTGCACTGGGTGATCCACAAGTAGCCCTTTGGTACCTACCTAGTTCCCAAGTGCTTGATTGGTTGAGAGCTGTTCCAATAAATTCATATGCCGTATCTATCAATGTTAAAAAAAATCCATTTATCACCTTTTTCGTCTTTTTTCCTATAATTTCTTTTTAGTGCCATCATAATAATATGAAAAATAAAAAAATATGAAAAATATAATCTGTAATGTTGTGAAATTTGATATTAAAGATACATACAAATACTTAAGTATATCATCTTAACGTTCTAACTTTTTTTCAGTTTTCACCATTTACAAAGGCTTCGGCACTAGGTACCTACACTTTTCCAATCCGTTAATATAATCAAAACAAAAATTTTCATTAATTATTTTTGAGACGTCACAAAACACTTTTGGCTCATATTGTGACGTCGAGGCTGAAGATTAGGAATTTATACGAACACTTGATAATAATGTAACGTTATTTACAATTATTGCCCTTTTAATGGCAACAGTACAAAAGCTGAAGGGTGCAGATAACGTTTGAATAGATGACACCCTCTTATTAGGTGCGGGTGCGTTTAGCTCTTTAAACTCCAAACAGATACTCTGCCAAAATCCATTCTTCACGAAACACTCCCGATTGTTTGTATCTACCACGATAATTGCCTATAGTCTCGTGTTTTTACTCCCACTATCTTAGCCAGTGATACTCAAACCAAATAAAAACAAAATACGAACCAACTGCCTGATCTTCATTTGTTTTTTTTTTTATGAATGAAGTTAAGGTGTGAATGATTGAGTAAAATATATTTATTTATTTGTCACACTTAGCATACCTACAGCTATTTTTAAAGGATAATCTCACCTAATGCGCTAGTGGAAGTAGCACTAGCAAATTATTTTTTAATTACCTAATGTTACAAATTGTTAGAAAGAAGGTACGCAGGTCTAAATTTGTAGTAGGTGTTAACGAAATCATAGACATAGGTACACCCTGAGCGTCTATTATACGATTAAAAAGCGAAGCGATAACGAACAGGCGAAAATAACAATATGTAGATATGGAATTGACAGTAGGATTGTCACGTGATATTTCGAAGGTGAATGTCAATCCCATTTTAAAATTAATACATTTTGTTCTTTCCGATCTTTCGTTATCGCTTCTCTTAGGTACGTAATTTGTTTAGAGACTGGTAATATTCACAATTTGGCAGGTCGATGAAAGTTTTATGATTTTTTCAGTGCGTGCAAAACTCTACTTAACAATCGCAAAAACATTGAACAACACTGGTTTACAGCGAAATGTAGATAAACACAACACCCTTGAAAGGGTTCAAGCGTTCTTTGGAGTGGTAGAATAAAACAAAATGAGCTTTTCTATTGATCCTCAAGAAGTGTGCAGTTTATGTTCAAGTAACTTGGGAATATAAATGAGATAGTTTGAAAATGATACCTACTATTGCTATCAGATAACATAACTGAGGTTTAAAAATGATAAAAAGTAAGTTTGCATTGCACCTTTCGTAAACACAAGAGTGATTTTTCATGTTGCATATACCGTATGCCGGGAGCTGAGTCACCTTTGTCTGTAGGAGTGCACCTTTTATCTGAATCCCCACTCGTGGTCCCCGGGTGGTGTAAATCAGATGATAATCTATCAACTGGTAATTATGTTTACTGGTAAATAACTGGTGGTAGGCTTCGGCCGCGGTTAGTGACCTCCTACCAGACAAAGCCGCACCGAATAGGTATATTGGGCGGGCGCGTCCCATCGGAGACTACATCATTGCTTAACAACAGGCAAGTTGTAGTCAAGTGCAAGCCTATTGCAGAATAAAAAAGAATATTAAAGAATAGCTTATAATACGAAGAAGAGGCTCTTTATGTTTGGCTTGTCACTTAACTGTGTACCTAGATACACGCAGTCAGGAGATAGGTTTGCTCTTCATTTTTATCATCAGCATATTTATAGTGGCTACTCTCATCCACCTCTTATCAGCTACCTTGTAGAGATCGTTACTCCACCTAGTCTGAGGGCGTCCTGCGCTACGTTTGCCAATCCGTGGTCGCCACTCAAGAACTCGTTTACACCAACGCAACCGAACGGTTGTCCGATCTGCGACAGATGTCTGGCCCCGCTACTTCAGCTTACTTATCTAGTGAGCTATGTCAAATACTTTAGGTTTCTGACGGATCACTTCATAGCGTATTCGATCCTTCAGAGAAACTCCGAGCATACTTACCACTTTTTTTATTACTATTCTATTTCCAAAATTCATGTTATTACCTACAAGATTTTAATCAACTTGCAACTCAGTTTTGAAGCAGATATGCTGAGCTGATTGTTGTATACACGTTGAGTTTGGGTGACAATGGCTAGCTGTGTGACGTCATTCTAAATCCAACATGGCGGAATATACTTTATCCTTGCGTATGACCTAACCCAATTAGCCGGAAGGGCCTTTATCGGTTCACCGGAATTTTTCGGTGAGCCTTCCGAGGAAGGTCGAACTGAAATGGCGGAATATTCAATCTGAGCTAGCAAGCGAGCTAGTTAGATATATTAAACCCTTCTCTGCACTCTTACAATAGGGGGATATTAACAACTTGTTCGGAGCAACGCGGAATTTTTAGCGCATTTAATTATATGCTTATTTTTAAAAAGGTACCTATACCTTCAATTTGTTATATTTCTAGCACAGAAATAAAAATAAACCGACTATAAAAGATCGGTTTGAATTTAAAATTGATCATTATGTAATAAACGTTTTATATAAAAGCCGGATTTTGAAACTGTATTTTGACAAGTTCAAGATAGTAGTTATTCGAAACTTTTATTTGATCTGAGCTGTGTGTAAATTTGTTAAAGCGTAGCGGCTAAATGGACAGACCCATTTCGATACAGTTTTTTATGCGAAAGCTAAAGAAATCGAGATATTTCTTAGTTTAAGAAAATTTAGCTTCGAATTTTGTATTCATTCAAAATTTTAATTTTGAATGAATACAAAAGTACAGTAAGTACTTTTTTCTCTATACATTACCTACATTTTTGATTAAGGCATAGGAAGGTATGTTTTCCGATGGATTGTTAAACCCTCACCAAGAGTAGGTACTACCTAAATATGCTGTAATTATATGTATACGTTCTCTAAAAAACAAGATGATAAATTTTTGGCCGCAAGCCGGGGCCTCATTTTAAATGTGCTTGGATTATTCGCAAAACTGACATCCTAATTAGTGTGACTTTTTTCTTTGTTTCAGTACCGGAATTATCTTTGTTGTGGTAATGAAATAGCTGTAGGTAGGCACCTGTTTATGTGCCTGTAATAATAATGTTTTTACTAGCCAGTTATCAAGCTATGGGGCCTACGAAGGGCTTACTTACCCAGTAAATTTTATAGATTCATTCGTCACGCCTTACCTTGTGCCTTGCCTCGCATCGCCTTGTCTAGCCTTGCCTCCTGTCATCTCATCTCAGCCTCGCGTCACCGCGCTACACATTGCATCGCTTCGCTTCGATTCAAAATTTCGATTATAAAATATAGTCTAACTAAAACATAAACACAACAAACAAAAAGGATCTCAAGACTGTAAAGTCAAATTTTTGTAAACTTCCACGGTAAGTATTGAATTTTTTTTTTATTAAACTTCTCCATTTGCAATGGGATTTTACTAGGCACACTTAAATCTTCGTTCAGATAACAATATTATACTTACGTTACTTTTTAGAATTTCAACTAAAAATAACGAGGATAGTTTGGTCACTACGTATTACCTACCTACCTAATTTAGATTCAAATTCCACGCTCTGCAGCAACAATTAGACCACTTTAACGTGAAACGGAAAAGCTGGACAAAGTTTGAGAGCAAAAGTATCTGAATTTTAAGGACATACTTCTCTAGTTTTATTATGTAGAATAATAGCTTCTCGCGCTACTTTAATCGCATTAAATACCTAGTATACCAAATAATACCTATTAATTACTGGGACAAAAATACCTTGAAACCCAAGTAGGTACCTACCTTAGAAAAAAAACTATGTACATTCCATGAGGTCTAAGCTGAACTTTGCATTTGTGAGAGTAATCTGATCAGTGATCATCTGTATGAGTTGCGTTTCGCAAGAGACGCACCGCACCTCAGGCCAATAGTCGAAAAGCAGTATAAACCGGTGGTAACCAAGCAAAGGACGCGTCGCACCCTAGAACGACGTCACACGAAGATCTGTGTGCTCTCACATATATGAATGAATGTCATTCCCATATATTTCTTACTTTTCGATCTGTCCTTATGGCTTCACTATGTAATTTGTCTAGAGGCCCTGTACTTTGTTCATTTGCTTGCTGTTACCGCGTAAACAGAGGTATGCCGCGTGCGGTGTACACCCGCAAGCGAATTTTTATTGCAATTACTCACCTGTATTTTACCTAAACCTACCTTGGGCTTCTACGAATATTTCAAGAACAGTCAATTCGGTTCAACCGTTCTTGAGTTTAAGCGTCAACTCTACCGATATGTTTACGAAATTCACATACCTAAAAGAGTTATATTATTATGTAAGGCCCAGACGATTACCTATATACAACTACAAGTGATTGCAGGTGTATCGACACTATCTACTTATTCAGTCAAATTCATTCACACTCACAAACATTCAAGTTTATAACAGTTTTAGTAGGTAAAGTGCTGTGGTGTCACTGAACTTTAGATAGGATTATTAGCACTGCGAAATTCTAAAGTTACCTTTGTTTGAGGCTTAAAAACTTTGCAACAAAACAGTTGATGTGAGAAAGCAAAATGTTTGTATTTGTTAAGTGGCAAAGATTAAACATTTTGTTAGGGTTATTATTTAAATGTGGAAGGTTTTACAGATAGACAATTGCTGGTGGGGGTATTTCCCCGTTCAGGTAGCAGAAGATTGCCTAATTTGTTTGTTAGTATATTTACGAAAAAAAGAATTTTACTTGATCACGCAAAACAATTTTGGATTCCACTGGGAATCACTTACCTTTGAACCCCCGACGCAAAAACGACGGGGTGTTTAAAGTGTCTTAGTGTGCGTGTGTGTGTGTGTGTCTGAGGCATCGTAGCTCTGAACAGATAACCCGTTTTTATTTTGTGTTTCGGTTTCAATTAGGTATTTATTAAGTTAAAAAATAAAGGAATAAGTACCTAAGTTGGATGATATATCTGACAACACATACTTAAATACAGAGTCCGCGTCATTTGACAGCAAGCTCCAGGAACTTTGTCCACAGACGAAGGGGCATTATCATGCCTGTATTACCCGAAGGATTTGGCAGAGATGAATATCACCCACTTTTCGCCTGCTATGTTTAGGTCCCATATAATTAGGGGCAAGCCAATTGCCGTTCATCGGGCACAATCCAAACTTCGAGTTGCTTTATAGATTCTCTAAGTTTTTTTGCTATGCTTGACCATAACTTACCTGTTGTTAAGTTATGGTCGTTGGTCGTGGTCGTGGTCGTGGTCGTCATCGTCGACTGCAGTGATGCAGTCGACGATGAAACACGCTTACCCAGTAAATACCGATGCACTCGTCACTTGAACACATGCAGATTATAGCTATCGGGAAACAAAGATGCTGGTAGCGAATTCCACAACTTGGCAGTTCGCTTATCAAAAGTGGAAGCAAAGCGTTTTGTGTGTACCCGTGGAATTTCCACCACGACCTGCGGCGTGAAAAGCAAGTATCTTACCGACCACGCCACCGGCCTGTCAAGTTGGTATATGGCTGAACCATCCCCAAGGTGCGAGCAGTACCTACTCCATGCATGCACGAACTCTTGCTTGGTATAGCACGAGCATCTATTTCGGCGAGAAGTACTGACGCACCTTCGCGAGGCCACTTAGAATTAATTCGAAGTCTTTTTGCTTAACCCGGAAATCGAGCTAGGTAACTTACGGTTATAAGACGAACATGTTTCCCAAAGTACTACTGAGGCAGTATATATATCTGACAGTTTCCCGAATTTTATCTGAATAATATCCAGCAAGGAAAATACAGTACCTACATATCTTAAAGCACCACAATACCTTCTTATTTATTATTTTCTGTGGCAATATTTCGTACCATCACGACGTGTATCAGGAGGTCGTGTAACACCCCGTCGAGTAAACAATTTGCTTTATATTGATTATTAATTTATCTACGGATACAACCTGTGTGGTAAGTATACTATCAAGTTGTCCAAAAAATAATGTATTAAGGAGTGATTCCGGGGAACAAAAATAAAAATATAAAAAAATTTGACACTCATGTTTTCCTTTTTAAAATTAATTAGTTTTGGAGTAGGGGTTCGCGATATAATAAGCTTTACCTAGTCGTATAATTTAATAGTAGATACATTATGACAATAATAGTACGTGGATAGGTTAATTTCATATTAAATAGGAAACTTATTATTAAAAATGTAGGTTGGTAATTGGAACTTTTTGTACTTATATCAGCAGATTGAAACGCGCACGGCTCCTTTGTGCACTATGCTTGAAACAGTGAAAAGTTAAATAGTGCAGCACAAATTCTGGTACTAAATTGTTTCTGTCAGTTTTTGGGATAGGCGAAGTAACTACGTACTAAAGCGTGTACAGCACATCTGTACCTAAAAGTTGAAGCATCTTTACAAATGCACACGTAAATAAAAGCTACACACAAACACAAAACATGAACAGTTTATTCATATAGTGTTCATGGCTCGGCAGAGGGGTACGCGCAATAGCAGTTCCTTGTTAAATTTTACAAGAACTACGCGACTTAAAGACGTTTTATAACTACCTATCTGTCAATATATTTCTTCTCTCTAGTAGTTTATGCCAAGGTTCTCTTAGTAGTCTGTGGTTTATGCTTCTGTCTGCTAAGACTGACATTATTAAAATTGTATTTTTGACTTTTAATTTTAGCTCCATTGTAGGAAGCACCTATAGTATCAACATCGTAGACAACTTTATCCATAACCTATTCCATCTCAATAGAGCGCAGCCGTAAATTACCAATCAGGTGTTACAATAGCTTCCACCGCGAAACTCACCTAAGTTAGTTGACTAGAAGCCAACATATATAAAATATTCTGTAGGTTCCATTTACCGTTCTATGCAAAGTGCACTTACTTCAACAAATTTGAGCCAACGAAACCATTACAAGGCGCGAACGATTTCATCGCGTTGAGTCGGAAAAGTGCTAGGAATCGTAATGGTGTTGCGAATAATGGCATTTGAATTTTGCTTCAGTAAACATGGAGTAAAAGATGGCTTCATGAGAGCGTTCATAATTGACTAAAAATTATTGTCGCTTCCGAGTTAATTATTAATGTTGAGTCATATTTATGTGTATAATAAATTTGTAATATTTCAGGTACAAGACCGAACCGAGCTGCCAACTGCTACCTACTGCAAATTATACGGGAAGTGACTGCATAAAGTCGGCCACAGTTACACTACTAGTTTGTATGTATATTGTATATAAGTAGATCCCGATTCAATCGGACCCGAATTCGCAAATATTTGTGTGAATTGTTTCATCCCCGCTGTTCAATATCGGCGTGGCAAAACACGTTAGGAAACGGGCATGTCCAAAAACTAATTATTCGAAGGCATGTGACATCTACTAAAGCGCACTTGACCAGTGTGTGTGTGTGTGGTTTAAGCCTTAAAGTCTCAACCCGTAAGATAGTTGAGAGAAGACCCGTGCCCAGTAGAAGCACACAAAAGGGTTTGAAGTGATACGAAAGTGATTCCAAACAGCGCGACAGCAGCACGTGCAGTTCTTACCGTCGCCACATAGTCGCCTGCACGTAGAGCAGCATAAATTTAAGAGCTCTTTTGTCCTAGACTAGTTCTTACATATTATTTCTCCAAGATGTGCAAACTGCGACGAGGAAAGGGAAACTCTGAAACGGTTATTCCATTAAATGAGATTTTAAATGCATAATCCATCAGATGTCGTCAAAACTAGACAAAGTTTTCGGAGTAACGGATCCATATGATGATAAAAATACCCACACAATATCTTTGTAAAATTCCGCGAACTTCTTACAAAATAAGTACCTCCTTACAATTTAATTCTAACAGATAGTGGTAACATAAAACAAAGTTTTCAATTGAATTCGGACTTGGGACCACGCCTAGCTTGGAATGCTACACATAAAATTTTACACGAGAACTTCACATACATTCTGGACAATAGAGGGCAATAAGAATAATCTATGTGTCGTGAAATTCAAACTTCTTTTCATTACCCTGCAGTATGCGGCAGTGGAATGTAGTATTTTATTTCCAACAATTTAAGTTATAAAAGTTCAAATTATTTCAACAGACACATTTTTGATGGTATGTGTTTAAACCAGCAAGTTTATATGTTGTTAAAATTATTTCAATTGGTTGCTATATGAATAAGTTTGTAGGAATGAATGTCCCGGCTACGGATGTTATTATAGAAACAAACCTTCCTCATTATCAGTTTTACTGTTGATAAGCCGTTTGAAAATTTCCGTGTGTGGTTATGAATAAGATCAATGTTTTATGAAACAGGCAGAAACTCCGATATAGCTATATATAATTTAAATACAAGAAGTACATAATGATTACATTATCTACAAACGTTTCTGAGCAAGTACTTTGATGTACTATGATCTTGATTTTAAAAGATTGATTACATAAAGGGCTTCCTCAAACTCTCGTTCGATTAGACTTACTTATCCATCCAGCGTTTCATTTGTAATTTATTTAAAGGATTCTACGTATTTACGCATAATTTAACTTGTAACGCAATGAAATATCCATTAATTTTGAAGATGGCCATTTTCCGCCGGGCTGAACACCAAGACGTTAGGTTCTGAGGGCAACTTTTCAGTTGGAAAGGTAAATTTTGTCATCCTTCTTTTGAAAAGAAAATGTTAGAAAAGATTTTGAATGGATTCTTTATTCTTATTCATCTATTATTCTAAAAATGTCATAGCAGAATCATATTCAGTTTGGTAAGACTTAAATTTACCAACTAAATATAACGATAATCTAGGTGAAGGAAGAAAAAACTAATTAAAACCGAAATATAATGTCACCCTTGTGCCAAGCCTTTAAAAAACTTAGCAGTATTAGGTAACCTTTATGAAGTAGGTTAAATTTTCTTTAACCAAAGAGGCTGTAAGACAAAAGAAAATTGTCATACTAAATTCTTTGCCGCAATAATTTTATTCCAAATACATTATAGGTGACATAATGGGTAGAATGTAAATAATACTGGGTAAGTTATTGCTGTGGTATGTCGTAAATGATACATAGACCGGAACACTTAAGAAGATAGAACCTACTTTTATGAAAAATAACCGCAATGGAACTAGGTAAGTTAAGTTTTAGGTCAAATAAAATTACGCGAAATAGATTATCTAGATTAACTATGTAATAAATGATCATTAGTAGTAATCTTGAGCAATAGCTAAAAAGACCGAATCACATTTTGTTGTAGTAAAATTTCCGATCTTCTCGGAGGTCTTTCAGTTTCAAGCCGGTTTTCTTGCCTAAAAACGAGAAAACCTGTTTATTTAAACAAAAAACATCATAATATGGTAGTTTTTAAAAAAATTCTACTCATCTGTTTTATCGTAGCCAATAAAGGATCTCAAGCTACATAAAATGCATAATCTCTTGGATGAAACGAGAGTTTTTCAAAAAGTCCAATGCGGAACGATTCAATCTTCAGCTTCATTTAAACGAAAGGTAGAGCATTAAACTATGAGGAAACGCCTCAATAGTGGCAAATGAGCCACGCTCAATGCTTGCAGTTTTAAGAAAATTTCTTTAAAGAAGCCTTAATTCAACGTCTTTAGAAAATGCTCTTGGATTTACTTTTAATGAGTTTCGAGAGTGCAACTTGGGGTTTGCTTCCTAAATGAATAGGAATCTAGCCCCTTGAGGATCTATAGCGAATCTTTATTAATTAATTCTGCTTTAGAATTCTGATGCAAGGGAATTCAGAGATTTCGGTGTTTTAGCAAATACGTACTAAAAGTAGGAATTTCGAGAAGGAACGTAGGTATGGTAAGGAACGTATGGCTTTTATTACAAGCTGATGTGTCCCGGGCTCGTATGAGATCTAAACAGATGCCGAAACCTTCGTGATATTCACCCTCACCAACAGTTCCTGGCAGTACGGGTACAAGTCCTTGTTAAATATTAATAATAATATTTAATATTTTCACACATACACACAGCGCCATCTAGTCCCAAATTAAGCAATAATATTTGCTTGTGTTATTGGTATTAAGAACAGATATAATACATATTTATATATATAAAATATAAACATAGATATTACAGATAAATTAGACACAGAACAAACACTCGTGCACATCACACAAAGATTTGTCCTGGGTGGAAATCGAACCCACAACCTTCGGCTTAGCAGTCAGGGTCACTAAGCACGACCCTACCAAGCCAGTCAACTTGTTAACTTTAAAGTTTATTATTTGATGGCATGTCTTTTAGGTCTGTGTTTTAGTTTAGAACCTCTTGACCGCCTTCACTTTCAGTGAATGATGAGGTATTTTCATAAATATTCGAACTTAATACCGTAACTGGTCTTCTATTTTCATTTTGTCGTTAAATCATGCATGAAATATTATCCTTACGTTGCGCGATTTTATTAAAACATTCCAATCAACCTTATATAGGATCGGCACCCAAATGTCGTTGGACCATGAAGTTACATCATAGTTTAGCTGTTTCTCTGTACAATTTAGTTGGGATCACATGAATGCTATAAGATGTTGTTGTGAACAACAATTTCGGGTTGATTGACAGGAGTCATCATGGTTGATGTACCAGTACATGAAAGCGGAATACGATCATAAATCTTTATGGAGGCAAGTGTCACATGGATGTTGAATAATGCTGATTCCGTAATATAAGTGAGAATCGTCAAACTATTGGAAATCAGTTGATCCAACAAACATAGAGGCAGGTACCATTTTATTTCACTTTTAATCTAGCCCCTGTGATCTCCAAAAAAACTAGAGTGTCCGGCAACGTCCTGAGCCGAGTTTCGTCCCCACATGGGGAGCCTTCATGGCAGTTGCCACAGTACTTGATCGGTTCGACCGTCCTCGGACGGCTCACCGAAAAAGTCCGGTGAACCCATAGAGGCCCTTCAGGACCTCGCGGTTACTAAGCGAACACGCTTACCACTGGACCACTGAGGTAGTTAAATAAAAAAAACTTTTTAAGTGGCACAGTCTGAACAGACTGAAAAATGGAATTACATTTTATAGTTACTAGTTAGTTAAAAATCCATGAAATCGTTGCATTCCTATACTAAGCATTTTCCCTGAAAATAAATAAATTTATTTCACATCAATTCTGTATAAATTATTCACTATTTTCGTTTTTCTATGTTACACAGCAGTTCACGTAGAAAATAAAGGAGGAGAGAAGTGACGTCCCCACCATCTAACAGATTTCACATTAGTGCCGTTTGAAGCGACCGGTAGGATAGATTTTTTTTCTATTACTTAATGATTTTCAGTTCGAAAACCAAATATATTATTTTTTTTATTGTAAAAAGAATCCAAAATGTTTGCCAAATTTTTTTTTTTTTGATAATCATTAAATCCGATAATTTTTGCAACTAATAGAGATAACTTCAGGCTTTTTTGGGTCCCAATGAACAAATTAACGCGTATCCCATGCTTGTTAATCAGTGAGGACGGAGTTCAAACAAAATCCCCCATGGTACTTTATATTTCATAAGAACCAAAAAAAAATCTTACGGAAAAATATCATACTTTACTGTTAAAATCACAGATAATATAATACTATACTAGGTTAAAATATAATTGTCAACATGTAACACAAGTCTACGCAACTAGGGGTTAAGCGTTGACGTCAATGTCAATTGAGCAGCACCCGTGATGGATGATGGAGTCAGGGGAGGCTTCAACCCTTCAAATTACTTAATACTCTTATGAACGCTGAATTTTACTCATTTCACGTGCGTAAGCGTTTTTATGTGCTCAAAAATGGGATGTTTAAGTAATTTAGGTAAGTGTTTACGTATACCCCGTCACACATAGATACCACCTCCACAGTATGTATTTCACTTGTAGCGTGCTTTGTACATGTCTTAAAAGTATGCATGTTACGGTGAGAGGTGAAGATAATAATAATAACTATTTATTTCAGGTTACAAGGCCCATATAAAATATAACATTACAAAATAAAACACAAAATTCAATGACATTAAATATAAATTCTATAAATACAACACAAAATATATTATAAAATTAAAATAAAATAAAATGTTTTTTCTGTAATATATTCTTATTAATAAGCTTGGCATTACCAGGTCCTTCGCCCAGGTGGTTTAACTCGTTTTTTTCTGTTTTTTTTTTAATGCAATTAAAAGAATTATCCAACTATTATAATAACTATAGTGATAGATACTAACGTCAATCAATTGTTTTGCCTTCCCGGCATCTCTCCACTAAAACTTCAACTTTATGGTATGGTATTAAAGTTCAAAATAAATATACTTTTAAGTATTATTACGAATCGTTTGTATGGGAGTACAGATAAGTGTTATTTTTAGACTTTTTCCAGACAATTATTTAATTTTTTTCTCTGCGTAAGAACCACTTTCTTACTTCAAGGAATATTCTAAAAAAAAGAATTATCAATATCGGTTCAGCCGTTCTCGAGGTTTGCGAGCCGGGTGGAAAGAGCTTTACAGAATAGTTGCATCGGCAAGGGTCTAACCATTAAATTAGAAGAAGAATCTAAAAAAAATCTACCTACTTATTATTTATTGGTATTTTGCTAAAATAATGTAATTTTAGGATGATCAAGAAAACTAACAGAAAATACTGCAAAAACTTGTCTTAAAAGTTATTTGTCCTAATACGATTGGTTTTAAAGATTTTCTGAGAAAAAGCTTTTACTTACGCTGTTATTAGGTTTCATCGTCTTGAAAGTTAAAAAGACTGTCGACTATTAGCACTAATTCAACCATGTGTTGTTGGAAAAACTTTCTAAAGCCTAAGTTTCTACAAGTTTCAAACACCATTTTAGCCTTTTAAACGCTGTCTGAGTGTGTTATTACGAGAATTTTAACTTTCAAGTAAGATCCAATTTTGCGTTACACGAACCCGCGCAGTATTGACCAACAAAGTTTTTCACGCGGTTCACTTTTGTATGGTCCGTGTGCTGATGAGTAGATAACGCAAAGTGTGAGAGTTGAGATAAAGGTTTTTAATTTCCGACTTCAGTTACTTCAGTCACAAAATAATAATAATAGTACCTAGGTACTTCCACAAGTTATCTAAACGGCTATGTATTTGTGTATCTAATGTATTCTTTACCACAGATAATATAATACTATACTAGTATCTTTACTATAGTACTCGAGTGATGTAACTCTACCACAGTGAGTAGGTAAGGTAGTTTCTGTTAGAATCCATACAAAAATTAATATTTAATGCTATGATTAAAACCAATTGCTGTTTATGAGTATGGCAGCAAAAGTTGTAGTATGTATAGTATCAGAAAGCAGCGATAAATAAACAATACTAATTCTTATCAAACGAATTTAATAATTTTTTATAATACACTCCAAACGATGTGTCTACAAATGTCTTTAGCTGCACTTCTGCACATACTCCGGCTCACACACCCCACACGCGTACTGTCTATCAGTCTTATTTACTCTTAAGTCGATTTTCTACTAGGTAGGTACTCCATTAGAGCTGACACCAAGTTTGCTTGTTTCGCAGTCTCGTTAAAATTTTGGAAAGGATTCGACAAATTTTGTCGTAAAAGGTTGAGTGCTAAGGTTTATTACTTGTTGCTTAACCCTTCGAACTTTATCTTTTAGGTTTGGTACTCAACATTTTATGAAAGACATGGTTTTAGTAATAAAACTAATGTACTGCATAAATTAAGGATGATACTTTTCGCCGTGACTCCGCCTTCGTGAACTACATTTAATATCATTTCTAGTATTAGAATAAAAAGTCCTCAATAAATGAGTTTTCTATCAGGGCTAGAATTTGTCAAATCGGATAAATAGTTCCAGAGATTAATGCGTTTAAATAAACAAACTATTCAGCATTTATCAAAAATCTTATATTTTAAGATCATACCTATTGATTTTTTTGATTCAGGAGTGTTTTGAAGCAACGACCATTACCTACATTGATAAAACTTTAGATTGTTACATTGTTTTATGATTTGTTTTCAGAAAATTTAACTTGATATACCTAACGTTCATAGAATTGTCATGGTACAAAATATTTAGAAATAGATTCACTGTATTTTGTACAATAATCTGTGTAGTATTTAATTTTATTAATTATTATTTATTTTGTTGCCTCCGTAAGTCAAATATTTTTTGAACATGGTGTGTTTTTTTTTAATTCCCTTCAATTGAGGTCAAGGACCTCGTTAACAACCCATCTCATTTTCATAATAGGTATCCAAAAACCGAAATCGAACCCATAACCAGGATTTATGAAGCAAATATAGAATGGGTAGCACAATTTAATACGGGAAGTTTACCTAAAACGTCGTTGTTGAGTAAATTGAAATTGCTTCTCTTGGCGAATGTAATTGCTTTCGTTCAACATAGCAATCCAATTATTTTTCTAAACCCAGAAAAGATTTACTCAAGTAATATCGGCTAAATTTGGTCTGCTTATCGGAAAACGATATATTGGACGTATGAGGCTTGAAGGTATTATTGATCTGATGAGACGGATTCAAGCTGACAATGAGTATGAGGATGAAGGCACAACATACAAATATTATTGGTAAATAGCTGTCACCTCACTTCACTTCAACCATTTTTAGTGTCCCACTGCTGGGCACGGGTCTTCCCATAACTATCTTATAGATTGAGAGAGTTTAGGCCTTAATCCACACAAGCTGGCCAAGTACTGGTCACATGTCCTCGAATAAATATTTTTTGGGCATACTGGTTTTCTTACGATGTTTTCCTTCACCGATATTGACCAGCGGTGATGTAACAATTCATACAAATATGTGTCGGCAGGATTGGGAATCGAACCCGCGACGTTATAGTTAGTCCCAAGTCTGATTCACTCCAAATTCATCACACATAAACCTTAAAAGTAATCATGGAATAATTTTTTAATGTCCCAAAACTAAGGGTGTAAAATTAGGTGTTTTGGAAAAATTAAATATTCCAGAACTGTTTAGTCCCTCGTCCGATTCACTTCAAATTCGATATAAATAAAGCAAACAAATAATGAAACACGTGTTTTTTAATTTTCCAAAAAAAAGTTCTTATCCACATACAACTGAAGTGACCTGAAAAATTATTCTAAGGGTGATTTTCTTCGAAGTTGATATCAATACTCCTTCGTGCTTTTGATCTAAATTACTCTTTATTTTGACACAATGACATGTTTCCTATCTCAATGCGATCAATAGAATTCGAAATTTAAATAATAATTGATCTTGGTTATTTGAATGCAAAACTTATTTTATGGTCTAAGTTCCGTAGAAGGTCAACCTTCACCGGTGTGAGAACCAAATTAGACATAATTTTTATAAAACCACTATAGATTTTTGAACATGCTGGGAGCTTGGTGATTTTAAAATGTTACTTACACGCCTATACTACCTACTGAAGAGATTTTGTATGGGCAAGAATAGTTTTATCTGACTGCGAAAACAGAGGTTAGCGGGTTAGGGTTATCGAACCGACATACGCGCGGGCGGAAAACTAGTAGGTATGTATTAAAACCTATACTTTTACTAACTAGTAACATTAGTGCAGCAGCGGTGGCGCAGTGGTACCGGCCTCGCCTTAGAAATATAAGGTCGCGGGTTCGAATCCCAGTCGTGCCCACACATCTTTGTGTGAATTTTTTAATCGCCGCTGCTCAATATCGGTGAAGGAAAACATCGTGAGGAAACCGGCATGTCTAAGAACTAATCATTCGAGGACATGTGACATCCACCAACCCGCACTTGTGTGGATTAAGGCCTAAACTCTCTCAACTATCTTACTAGTTGAGAGAGTTTAGGCCTTAATCCTAACCTAACTTAACCGGTGCCCAGGAGTGGGACACTAAAAAGGGTTGAAGTGAACATTAGTGTCCCACTGTTCAGCACAAATGCCGTAAGTGTTTCAAGCCATTGTGATTCCGTTGAAAGAAAGAAATGCGGTTATACAGTGAGTATTACCGCATTCCTTTCTTTCAACGGAATCACGATCGCTTTCAACACATATAAAACACCAACTGGTCTCTCTTGTGATAAATGCCACTAAATACCTCTTCGATTTTTCACCAGATTGGCAATAGCCGTTAAAGAAAATCTTAAATACCTATTACTTTTCATTCCTTGCATAATTCGACACTATGTGATCAGTATTCCAGGACGCAAACTGTAACTTTGACCACAAATTTCAGTAGAATCGTAGATCTGGAACGTTTATTCCCTAAATTCGGAGTGGCTAATTTAAATACCGTGGACTACGTCAAAGTTTAATCTTACTTTCAATATTGATCCTGAAGGAGTGAAGTTTTAACATTTCTAATGAACCATGAAGCGTTGGGGGAGTCATAAATTAGCCTCAAAGCATTACAAACTAGGAATGATTAAGCAATTTAAATTCATAATAAAAGCACAGTGTGTCTCAATCTTTCGAATAGTTGTACCCCCATTGCATGTAGATAATCTTCTTATAGTGTAAGAATCGGAATTAGTTTTTCACTGTTATAAATATTTTATAGAAGTCTAGTTTCTGCCGCGACATAGCTCGCGTGGTCCCCGTTTCACCCGCTTTGGGGGTGAGTCTTGAAAATTTTTTTTTAGTGCAACCCTAGACCTTATACAGACCTTATGTGCCAAATTTGAAGTCTCTAGACCCAGCGGTTTGGTCTGTGCGTTGACTTTAGTGTTACTTAATTGCTTCTTCTATGACTAGCTTTCCGGCGGTACGACTGATCGCATCGTTATATTTTGAATGGCCAAGAGGCGTCACGTGGTTGGTATCAGTATCAGCGAATCCAATAAGAAGTTGGGAATAGCCTCCATATTTTTCAGAATATTGGTGATAATCATAATTTTTAATACATCGTCGAAAACAATGGTTCTGATATGACTAAATATTACAAGCACGTATTGAATTTTAAAGAAAGACCATTTATATCGAGAAAGTTAGGCTACAAAGCAAGAAACTGCTGAAAGTTGAAGAAAAATGTGTTTGAACAATTCGTTGTTGCTACACTATGTACATAGTGGATGAAATTCAGGGAACTTGGGAAATAAGGGGCTGCTTGGCAAGACAAAGGTAGAGCTTATTGCAAATTCCTTCGCTCACCTTGCCGCTATTAAAGCACCTTTGCAATAATACGATATAATGTTTGTTAGATCTCTTTTATACAACATACAAGCCTTTCATACTTATAAGCGATAGTACCTCACTGATGAGTGGTTTGAAATAATACATTATAACCATTATTTTCCCTTAAGTATTACGTTATGGTATAAAAATGTGACTAAAAACTATAACCTCATTGAATTCTATATAATGAAATAGTTTCAAAAACAGTAATATTTTTAGAAAGCCAAGTTTTATACGCGCATTAATATAAAAGATAAACTCGCTTTAAACCTTTCATCATAGCGCAGTCAAAGTTAACGTCACTGGTCGTACGGACCGCCGTTTTGTGTTATAAAAATATTCATACGATGTATGCTAAAAATCTACAATCAGTGAAAGCGCTCCCCTGAGGCATATTGTGGTACAGAGTTTTCATTAAACACAGCGCTCGGTTTTTGTCCAAAAAATGCCTACATAGCCCGAGGCGTATCCCGCATAAGGGATGTTGTCTCTGGGAAATTAGTTCATAAAATTTCTCCGAACTTGTACAAGGAATCCTATATTTTCTCGAGATACAATAACGCTTCCTTTTCATTTTCATTATTTATTTGGTTCCGCGACATTTTGTTTTTAGTTAATTATATATTTTTTATATATTACTTACATAGTTATTTATGTTCGTATTTACACGGCGAAATGAGCTCATTTAAAAAAAAATAGGTTATATATTCGACAGGATTTTGTTGCAAATACCATTTTGCTGGAGTTAATGTAACGGTAAATTATTATCCTTAAATCTAGGTACAGGAATAACAATAAAGATTTGCTCGTTGGTAACATTCCGCCGCCTTTTTATTACGATTCAATAATCGTGTGCCACGTGATACGAGGGACAACTATTGCCCCAATAAAGGAGAGGTATTACGCACAAATAAGAGGGACACTTAGGAAAATTGCTTATATAGAAAACTAATATCAGTGTTTGCCAGCCGCGTTCTATGATGTAAGTTAAAAGTGAATGGGGGAAATCGGGCAAAATTGGACACATACGCCGGTTTTATGTTAGGACATTTGGGATATAGCAGCTGTAGTTTATTCGTTTGGTTTGCTGTATTGTAATTAGTTTTAGGTATTTTTGAAGTCAAAGATTGTTTTGAGTCGTTGATTTTGAGTTATTCTTATTAGCCATTGTTTTATTTTCAAAACTGTAACCTATTTTTCATAATTTCCTTAGTATTTATAGTCCTCTATAAAACATGGATATTCTAACTTTTAAATGAATTACTGACAAAGTTTATAACACCAAGTTTCCGTTTGTTGTTAAACTTGAATACTATAAGTTCGCTGTTCGTTTATCTACAGTATTATGAAGTTATTAATTTACCTAGTTCTCTTTAATAGCTAGTTACTTCAAATGCAAGTATGATGTTTACAACAAGTTTTAAATTAATTAAGTCAAATATTGCATTTGTCTGGTATCTCATGATATTTACGTAGCCAGTTTAGATTGAATCTTTTTCACCTACTTTATTCCTATCATCACACGTTGACGCTATCATATTATTACGGCACCTCGATACGGTATTGCATACCATTTTTTCATACAAACGGCAGTGTCGTCTAATGACGTTTTGCAAATTAGGTACTCGTGGAAAAAATCGGTGCGGTGTTGCAATAGATTTTTGAGAGTTCAAATGTTGTATTTAACCAAAACTTTAGTTACTAGTACGGACAATGCCGTACTATCACGTTATGCTCTAGAATCAAATTTATGTTGGACGTTATTATACGTTATTTCACCGCACGCTCGCTATGTGTGACGTTTATATGTGATTGTTCGCATACATATACGTCACACACACGTCATTAGAATATGTCAAAATTTAGGTTAGTTTATTAAAGTAAGTAAAAAAGTCTTATGAAATAATATTATTTTTATATATTTTTTCGTTTTCCGCCTAAGTACGGTGAGTTGGAAGGTATTGTATGAAGAAATAATAAATAATTTCTAAGCACGCTTTGAATATTTGGTAGATCTTCAGAAGGAATATTTGACGGGTTGGTGGCGTGATCGGTAAAATACTTGCTTTTCACTCTGCAGGGCTTGGATTCGATTCCACCCAAGTAAGACATTTGTGCGATGAACATGTCTGTTTGTCTTGAGTCTGGGTGTAATGTATTGTATTCCTACTAATATTATGAACGCGAAAGTTTGTAAGCATGTATGGCTGTTTGTTACTCTTTTACGCAAAAACTACTGGACGGAAGTGGTTGAAATTTAGAACAGAGATAGATTATGGTCTGGAATTACACATAAACTACTTTTTATTTCAGTAAGTACCATAAGGACGAAGCCGTGGGCGGAAGCTAGTTATCTATATTTAAGTATGTATTTACAAAAGAAAAGTAATAAATGTGGTATATTACCAGTTATCTGGTTTCCATAGTACAAGCTCTGCTTAGTTTGGGGTCAGATGGCCTTAAGTGTTAATGTCCCACTATATTATTATTATTATTATTATTCTTGGTAGTAAAATCGAATCGTATCCGAAAATTGTTAGATTCGTCTGAACTAAAGCATGTTTCAATTAAACTATATTTAATATATTATCCTTTAAATATGTTTTGTTATTAATTTATTTTGACTTAAATAATCTCGCTAGATTTGTAAGCAGGAAATATTAAAGAATTATACATATTGTGTGAACTATTTGTCAATCAGCCGCATTTTTAGTATTAGCACAACAAATTATTCAGTAATTTTACTAACCAGAAAATGTGTAAATTTAGGGCAAGAGCAAGTTTTTACGCTAAGAAAATAAATAGGTACCCATTTAAAACGCGTTTCCCTTTAAAATAAACCCGCAATTCTTTAAACATTTCTATTGGTTTGAAAACTATAACTGGCGATGACATTAAATAATCCAAACAACCTGAAATACAAAGAGATGTTCCAAATAAAATATAGAAAATTGAATTATAAACTTAGATTTATCTTTCAATTGAAAAATACAGAGCAGAAACTACAATACCGTTAGCATCAGTCGCAGGAACATTATTCACACGTTTTATTTCCATTCGTAGTTCCAAGTTTTATTGCGGAGTGTATTTGAGAAAATGGATTGTTAAAAAACGGTGGAAGAAAGTTTAATCTTGGACAGAAGGCAATAAAATAAGGGTGAGAATTTTGTGAGGAGTCGGCGCCAAGTCTGCCAGTTGCAGACAGCTATCGATAGGGATTCAAATGAAATGTCACCTGCAGAGAGCTGATAGTACAATGGCTATCAAAGCAGACCCTCATACCTATGTCTCATTGAAAATTTACTCAAAATTATATGAACCTATACCTACTTATCTATCGTCATGTAACTGGGATTTGAAATGATCTAAAACCTGAAGATATGTAACTTATACAATTATTTATTTAAAAGTGTTATTTAGTGGAATATTTTAACCCCACTAGCCTATATTTATACGCTGTATATGGAAGTTTTTTTTCACATTGTTACGGACAATTTATGGCCACCTTTTCACCCATCTCTTGTTAGTCCAACAAGCAATGTTATAAATGACGTGAATTTTTATTATGGTGCAAGTAACCGGGTAAATAATGCTGTTTTGAGTTTAGATAGTAAAGTAGAACATTACATATCATAGCTGGGTAAGTACATTATTCACTCATCTGTTTGACTTTTGTTTTTTTTTATTAGCATTTTTTCAGCCCACGTGATTTTATGTCATGCCCAGCAGTGTAATAAAAAGTAGCGTTGCTCAATAAGTGGACTATCGAATAGTGCAAGAATTTTTCAAATCAGAACAGTAGCCCCTGAGATTAGAGCATTGAACCTAACAAACAAGCTCATCAGCTTTATATTAGTATGGATAGGTATACATACCTACAGTTAGAAATTGATCATTAACATGTTTTTGGTATCATCATCTCTAACCAGATACACCGCGAACCGTTTCTCTCTGTCATAAATTTGAATAGAATCGATTGGTGCCTGTGCCTCCGGGAAAGTTAGATTTCCCCCAGGACTTCCACGACACCTGACCGAATGTAATATATTCCCGATTTTTTTCCAACTCCAAAAATGATAGATTAGAACTTTGTACGATGTGGCACAGTTTAGTGGACAGGTTTTGTTCGATATGATTTATAGTTTATTTTTTCTAAAGTATTGTTTGTGTAGGTAGAATGTCGTTTCTCTTGGATTATTAACGTATAGTAAAAAATGAGGCCAAAATTTTAGTTTATGACTATGGAGACAAATTAATTTCCCATACATACCTACTTATGTTGAATATGTGTACGGACGGGTACCTACTACACACCGGATTGGTAATACAGCAATACTTATACCTATATATACCACCATAGTTACAGCTAAAGAGTTTGTTTGGTTGAAAGCAATAATCGCATGGAATACTGCCATTCATCATTTCCCTTGCCTTTTTCCCATTTCTATTAGGGTCGGCTCCCAGTCTAACCTAATGCGGCTAGCTGCCAGAATTATACGAGCGACTGCCATTAGACCTCGAAACCCGTAGGGAACCAGTAGATGGTTAGACCATGTGTCAGATTATATTAGGATTCTTGTGAAGTATGCACTGGCCACCAATACCTCTATGATTGGTAGCCTAGCGATGATCTTGTTTATAATAAATATAGTTGAATGAATATAGTTTGTCATGTATAAAATGTATTCCGTCTAGCGTATTTTTACTTACAATTAAATAAATCGAATAGCATCGTTTTTCACCATCTATATTTCTTGTACTTCCTTCTAAATAAATCGTTTATTAGTAGTACTCTACATATTAAACTTAACAATTCTGACTACATGTAACGATTGTCATAGATTTTTTAAATAACAACCGGGACCGACGGCTTAACGTGCTTTCCGAGGCACGGAAGATAGTCCCTCAACCAACCAGATTCCCAAATAAATCTTTGTTGTTACACAAAGATTGTCAGGCGCGGGAATCGAACTCGCGACCTCCTGGGCACAGTATAGCCCAATCGGACGGCTTACACCGCTTGACTACCGAGGTCGAGGTCATGGCGAGGCTACCTTAACGATTTAAAAAAATTCATGCACTGCTATTTATTGAGAAAGGCTTTAAGCTACTTTTTATTTTACTGCTGGGCATGACATAAAATTAAATGTAGGTCTATTCATGTGAGCAAAGCTGCTGGCGTGAAGCTTGTTGGTTATACAATCATATGTTACTACATTAGAGAACTGTCTACCACCTACCTAGGTTTATATAGATATTTATCCTAGGCCGAAAATCACAAGGGTAGCAACACTACCGACGTACCTACCCAACTTAAGCTTTTTTCATAGATAATTTTGCTCATGTTTAGGATTCTTTGAAAACTCGTTACTTCTGAAAAATATGCTTTGTAACTTTCTTGGGAGTACAAACTTATTTCTACTTTATTACACGTCTTTCGTAGGTAGCTTAAAGATTCTTGAAGAGAAACATTTTTCTTTAAAGTTTCACCTTCAAAATCTTTGTTTTCATTATTTTATTGTAAAGAAAGTATTTTGTTCATTTGTTAACATTAAAAATAATGAACGCAACAATTTCATTTTACCTTTCGGCTCTTCATATGAGCAATCAAAGGATAATATCTATTGAATATTCGAGAAATATTTTTGACCTTATTATTTTTGTATCCAGATAAATTCTCAGGATAATATATTAGAATCTATTCCGATACTCAAAGAGGTCAATATTATTGTAATAAAGATAAAACAATACCTGCACGTGCTCTCAAAGGGTTACTAATAAAAAGCTAACATACAACCTTCGGAGCTAAACGTTATTTTGTTTACGTAACTTGCCTTGTTATGTAACGTTTGGAAAATGTTTTGGATACTATCAAATTGCTTTTAATACCAAAGGCTTTTGAGACACTAGAAGTCGATTCATTATGTCAATTTAAATTAGAAACTGTAAACGACGTTGGTACTTTTAAATTATTGGAGATACTGGAGAAGCTAATCTATCAGCTAATTATGTCTTATGAGCAGAAGAGTAGTTGACTTTTGTATTGAAGTAATTGGGATCCTCTTTTCAAAAAATGTATTGTGACAATAAAGAAGGGCTACTGAGGATTGGTTTTGTTTAAAACCTCAAAATAACGATTATCATATTTCTTTCAAAACGCAAACAAATCACAGATAAATACGGACTTTGATTGACCAGCAGATTTCGATATCTGGTGGGTGGACAGACCTTAACTTCGTATATATTAGTTAGTGGAACGTGTCCTACAATATTTGGTTGTTAAATTATGTCTGTGTCTACACGAAATTTTCCTCCTTCGCTAAGGCAGTGGTAAGTTAACCAACAACTTGAATATTTTAATCGGCTGCACAAACTGTTTGGCAAGGAGATACATTAATGTCCAGAGAGACAAAGAAAGATTCTAAAAACGTCATTAATAATTTTTTGAACTTGTTACACAACGTGGGACATAAAGAATCCTTAATAACAAAAGCTTATGGCAAATAACATCTGGGGTCCGGGAGGCAAACACTAGTGAGCAGTAAACAAGCCGTACACTAAGAAAAATGGTTTGTTTTACGCGGGTTTCCTTATTCGTCATAAGTTTCTACATACCTATTTGTGATACTTTGCTCATAGCCATATGTTTATTAAACTATACAAACGAAAAAATTGTAAAAAAATATTGACTGAATGACTTTAAATTGTGTGGTATAGTTTTAGAAAAAAATCTGCAAATCTATTTATAATGACGGTAAACATAAAAAATAAATTAGGTCTTTTTTTTAAAGTCGGTTGAAAAGAAAAATACCCATCGACAAAATTTACAACTTTTGCGACTAAAAATGTAAATTGGGAAAAAATGTGTATTATGTTACATTATTATTTTGATAAGACATTGAAGATAGGAATTATGTATGCACAAAAGGACTGATTGAAATAATTATACCAATTACTCCTCGCCAAAGAGTATTATTATGTTAGATAATTGGTCCACGCATAATTGAAAATTTTACTCCGTTTCTCCTCTTAATACTTAGAAGTGAGGTTGTAGATATAATATCTACAACCTCACTTCCAACTAAGTTTGATAATCATTCTTGTATCAAGAATACGTAGAAGCTATTTTGTCAACATGGTGACAGTAAGTATAATTCACCCACACCAATACAATTCACACTTATAAACAACACAATAAACATCAATAGAATCTTTAATGGCGCCTCGCGCCTCTGTCACCTTTATTACAGTGCGTTTATCTAAGGACTAAATTAAGAAATACTTTCCCCAACATAAATCAATAGACGTCTAATATATTGTTATCGTAGAAGGGTGAATAAGAGTATTTTATCCTCTCTCTACTATCTTCTATTCTGAGCACGCTTCGTCGGAGGGAACCTAATTCTTCTTCTAATTTCGCACCTTATTGTCAGTGTATAAGAAAATGGGTATTTTGATATAAATTCAACGCCACGCTTAAAGGTCTATGAACTTCATTACTTTTTTTTACTTATTGGAAAGTATACCATGTATTTTGTTTGTATTGACTTTCTTGTAAAGAAGCTTTGAGTAATTAGTGCTTACATTGCATTTAAAATATTACATATAATATTCTTTTTTTTATGTTATAATTTAAGATCTTTGACTACGTTAAATATTTAGTTGTTTTTTATTAAAAGAACTAATAACCTATCAAACTTTTTGATTTTTTCTGGAATTCTTTCATGTCTTTGTGCGTGTTACGTATTTTTTTTTTGTGTTATTATTTTCCTTGTTTAAAAAAATATTTAAGCTATTTTCGAATTCAATTTAGTAGAGGAAATCTTATGGTTCGTACCTACGTAAAATTCTCCCATTACCTATTTGTGCATCCACAAAATGAAGTTGAATATTTAAGACATTTTTCAGTCTATTACCTGAGAGTGGTATGCCAAAAATACTCTGAATATCCCCTGAAACACCCTTTTTAGATTCGTATATTATGAATATAAATTGATATGCATATCTGGTTCCTGTGCAGGAATGGAATAAAGTTTAGAACATTATTTCCCCTGAATAGATAAAAATACATTACTGTCATAAATTGGCACACAGTAGCGAGATGTGCAAGTCAATGTGAATTCGTAAAATAGATACCTATAAAATTATAGACATCTTAGTTAGTCATTTACCTAGATAAGAATTAAAAATGTACATAATTATAGTTATAGTAGGAAATAATGTTTCTAAAAGTATTTAACAAGTATTTTGTTTGTATGAAATATTTACAAATTATTTGGTAGGTACTTTTTATTACATCCAAATCCGGGCAACACTGGAAGTATTTGAATCCTTATCTGTAATAAAAAATAAATTCACACGCCGAAAATGCCCAGAATCCGTTTAATTTAAGGAGCGGACTTTCCCGTTTTATTCTACTTAGATAGGCCTGTTATATTTCGAGATAAAGTTTTCCAGAGTTGGAGGAAGGAATTTTAATAGAAAAAGAAATGTAAAGAGGCCGCAGATAGGTTAAAATTGACCTTGATGTTCCTACTAAAGCTAAAGATAGGTAACTTGCAGTATCCGACAAGTTTATAAAAGTTAAAATTTCGACAAAAGTACATTAATTAATTGATTTTACTTTATTTATAAAGATAGCTCGAAACGTTATAAAATATTGGTTTTTACAAATATCAATTTCAAAACGGTAAAAAGTTGGTAGGCAGCTCACTGAACGGACCCATGCCCAAAAAAATAGAGGAAATCGAGGACAGCAGACTTACTTAGTTTCGCACAATACCTGAGGAATGTAGTTGGAGTAAAATAAATACTTTAAGTAGGTATAGGTATATAAGTAATATTACAGTTATTTTCATAATTTCACACTAAACTACTAAATTCTAACCCCTTTTCTTCATAAAAAAACTTATATCACATCTAAAGGCTCGGTATATTAAAGAGAGATTTATCTTGTCTAATCATACTTTACCAAGCTTGTTATAAGTTTTATGAATCAGGCCCTAAATGTTACGGATACAAATTTAATAGGGTACTTGCAAAGTACCTGCAACCTATCTTCGGTATTTTCCTTGAAACTTCTTTGTGTTCTTGGCTACGAGTAATGAGCATGCGCTAATAATACTTGTATCAGTGCAGAATTTTTATAATGAAGATAAAAACTATTGAAATATAGTTACTCTTTCACTATTAAAATAATAGTATAATGTTATTAAATATATAGCGCTCCCGCCTGTCCTACCCTAAGGTGTAGACAAGGATGAATTACAGATAATAATAGGGGAAGATTACGAATCTACTGCCGTTCAACGGGCACAACTTCAAACTTTGAGGTGAAGTTAAGGTTTTCTTAGTATGTATAAGTTTTTTTGCTCAACGCGAAAATTTAACCCAGTATTTCAGGGTTACAAACCGAACACGCTTACCACTGTATAACCAAGTCAGGTTCTGAAATACTTTCACTTAATGTTTTTAGTGTTAAGTCTGTATTTTTATTTTGCTACCACTAACACACATGACTATTCCACATGTAAATAGATAAACTAAACGAAATAATTATCATCAGATTAGTTTAGTCAACAAATTTATCAATGGGGCTGGTAATCCCAGAGAACTTCCAGTAGAATCTTTTGTGCTATAGTCCACAGATTATAGGCAAGTAAGCAAAAAATTAAATGAACTAAGTAAATTATGGGCCACCCAGAAAATCTAATCAATAATATCATTGACAGGGTTTAAGTTATTATTGTTTTTAATTAGCCAAATACCATAAGCGGTTACGTTAAATAACTTATAATAAAGACTGATATCTATATTAGTAGATGATATATCAACACTATTAATTTCAAATGCCCTCAGGCCTTTTCTAGATATTCATAAAATCTAAATATTAATATGACACAAATGAATAATTAAAGATGACAAATGACTCGTTTGAACTAAAAAAGAATTCGTTTCAACTGAGATAAAAAGTAATAAATAAATAATTCAAAAGAAAGCAGTCATATTTCTTTTATCAGGATATAAAATCCACTATTGTAAAACACGCAACTTCTTTTTGCCTACACTTTTTCGAAATAAATGGTCAATATTACAACATCGTTATACTCTGTTAAATTTGTATTACGATCTGACTTTCATAATTGTTAACCGACGACTGCGAGATAAACATAATCTGATACACCATGTGATTATAAGACCAAATAATTAGCAGTTATAAATGGAAAACTATCATACAGCAATCAGCACAGCAGGATCTTTGGGTGAGGTACCTTCCATTTCATCGTCGCTGCTCAACATCAGTAAAGGAAAGAGACATGACAAAGAGGTAGCTTGCGCCGACTACTGGCATGAATTAGTAGTCATTTTGTAGGCGTATACTACCTACTGATAGAAATGAAATAACGAAATAACCTATCCTGGCAGTCGGTGCAGCCTACCTGCCAGTCTTTAGTCTTAGAACTTAACATTTGAGGATGTGTGACACCCACATTTCAGATGTGCACTTGGATGTCCATGGCGTGTGTGGATGAAAGACTTAAACCATAGAACTGCTTGAACTCTCAGTTAGCTCTGGACATAGTGGAAAAAAGAGTGCTAGTGCCTAGCAGTGGGACGGTAAAAGGTTTTTACGGTATCAAAATTCATTAATTGTATGATTCCTAGTTTTGGATTAGACAGAAAATCCGATATTTCTACCAGGAAAATTTATTTCAAAATTTTTATACGCTTTTTTTAACGAATCGGCATGAGATTCTTTTGATATGGTAATCCGTTCCGACCCTCGAGCAATGATCGATTATTAAATAGGTATATCGATCATAGGTCCTCTTATTGAACGAGCGATCCTCAATAAAAAATGGGTATATACTAGGTTTCAAATAACAGGAAAGCT
Source organism: Meganola albula (assembly GCA_936450015.1). Classification (NCBI taxonomy): domain Eukaryota; kingdom Metazoa; phylum Arthropoda; class Insecta; order Lepidoptera; family Nolidae; genus Meganola; species Meganola albula. Next base: position 8,096,864 of record OW388156.1, on the reverse strand, counting down.
GTTTGGAAATGAGAACACGTAATTTTCTTTTTTTTACTAGAATATAGGCCTTGTAATATAGAGTTGTCCAAAATATTTAGCTACTTCGGGGCTGCTTAATACTTACTAGCAAATAGGTAAGAAGTATCTAAGTTGTCTGTTTTACCTAGGATGTAAAAATAAAAAAGTAAAAAATGTTTGAATTTATGAACGCACTTTAAGATTGTAGAAAACTTGAAGAAGCTGCATAACTCGATTTTCTTTGAAAAGAATAAAGTTGGTTTTGTAATCATATAACTGCTTGGCTACCTATTATTTAGGTACGTAAAATAATTTATTTCATTTTTTTATTCTTCGATAGTCTGGCGCTTGACTACAATCTGCCTGATGTTAAGCAATGATGTAGTCTACAATGGAACGCGCCAGCTCAGAATATCGATTCACTCGTGATTACGAATGATTATCGGTGAGGTGGCAGTGGAATTAGCCTCTTTAAGGTTAGAAACCTTAAAGAAGCAACAATTCCGACCCACCCTCGTTGCATGGTGTCACCAGACATCGCACCGGAACACGGCAAGGCCGCTACGCGGTGCGACTTTGTCTTGTGGGTGGTCACTAACCACGGCCGAAGCCTACCACCAGCTGATTGTCACCTGATTTGCACCACCCGGGAACCACGTGTGGGGATTCAGTTAAAGGTTTACACCCACGGCAGAAGGTGTATTCTCATTGTATGCAAAAATATTTTTATGCTCTTTTAGATTCATTCAAATTAGTTAAAATACTTTTTAAATATTATGGTATAATTGATTGTAAACAATGTACATTACATTAACCTTTTCTTGTAATATTGATACAAATAGGTAAATAGAAGTCGTATAAATAAGGCGTTACAAAATTCTAAGTTTGTTATAATTTAGCTGAAAATAGCTATAAAGTCCACAATTTATGTATTTGGTCACTGTCAAAAGTACAATTATTGAGCAAATGACAAAATGTTGAATTGAAAAAAAAATTTGAGTCTTTTCAGTTTTTGTTACTACCAGTCTTGCTCAAAAGCTTGTAACTTATTTAAAACTAGCTTCCGCCCGCGGCTTTGCTCGCGAAATTGATCTCAATAATCTTGTTTCTCCATACAAACTTTGGAACCCCGTTTTACCCCCTTAAAGGGTGAGTTTTGAAAAATCCTTTCTTAGTGCACCCTTAGACCCCATAAGGAACCTAAGTGCCAAATTTGGAGTCTCCAGACCCAGTGGTTTGGGCTCTGCGTTGATATGTCAGTCAGTCAGTTTCTTCTTTTATGTTAGATTTACACTGGCAAAATTGTGACATTATTCTGCAGAGACTAAAATAATAATTAAAATAGACTAATTATTCTCAGCTTATCTACTCTTTGTTTATTTTAACCTTTATGAAGCTGAAAAAGAAAAAAATCTAAAACGATATTAATAATATCGTGCATGTGACAGCTTTGTAATAACAAATTAGTGTATCAGATTTATAATCAGTGATCGATCATTGTTAATTACTTATTTGTCTCAATAACTGATATGTATGCAAGCGACAGTTCACTGGTCACTTGAGACAGCCGTCAGATCATATCAGCTGAACATACCTGCCTCTTGCGTAATCATTCGTTAGAGCAATGTATGATAACTTTTATGCAAAATTTTACATACTCCATTGGCTCAGAGACCATATTGTTTCTTGGCCTCTGTTAAAAGTTTTCGCAACTTTCCGCAATTTTTCGCATCATCTCTACAATAATAGGCATATATTTTGTTTTGTCTGTCCTACAGATACATTAAAAATAGTGGACACCTATTTTTCATTTTTGATGTTATTAAAGATTAAGGCGAGACGTCCAAGCGAAATCATAAATGACGTCACGCTTAGGTAAGTTTCAGACCTCTGCATGACGTGACGTAGAGCATTCACTCTATAATTTTAATGCATAAAATCTTAATTTTGTTTCATTTCAATGATAAAACAAAAAATACTTGTCTACCATTTTTTACGATCTAACTGACGATTAAAATACAAATTGACATACCTTGTCGTAATCCCCGACGCTCTCTTAATTCTTCCTCCATAAATAGTTCCAACAATATATTTATGCATAAATACTTACATTTCATTTGTTAATACAGAAGGCTGGCGGTGTAACGGCCCTTCTCTCAGAGACAAAGTTAATATGTTAGTCCTATGCAATTTTTCGCTGATCGTGTTTGTTTAATCTCATCAGAATCTGAGAGTGAGTCATTCGTCAACTACAGGAGAACGCTAGTGTGAATCTTTAAATAAATAAATAAAATAAAATGTAATTTATGTCAGGCTGAAAATTGTTTACAATGCTTAAATAACAGAATTTATAATCAATCATAAAATAAACCGCGATAAAATCAGTTAAAAAGTAGTTTTATTTCAAACATAAAAATTTAAAACTAAAAACAATTTATTAAAAATAAACAATAAAATCGTACTTAATTGAAATTATGGTAATATAAAAATTGATTTGAATAAGGTACGTTTAACGTCCGTTGATTAAGTTTAAACGCGATATTGTATGGAAGTAAATACTGGAGAACAGTTATTGCCTTATCATTATACATTGATGTTTATACTACCGTGAATATGAAGGTATGTAAAAAAGTTTAGAATTAATACCATTTTAAATTTGGGCAAACAATTTTATAATTTTGGGCTAATGCATTGCAGTCTTTGTACAATTTAAAAAAAAATCTTCCGAAAATCTTAAGTTAACACGAACGAACGAAATCGTAGTAGAGCAGGGTCTCTGAACTCTGAACGGTGAATATGACGAGTTGACGTCGTTGACGACTATGTTTTTTGCAGAAAAAGACTGAAGACGAAGTCTGAAGAGCGACGCCGCTTCGAGCTCGCCGAAAAAAGTGTATTTTTTTCGAACCTTTGACACCATCGTTTCACAACCTTTAAAATGGAATTTTCAGCAAGAATTACTCATATTTTTAATTACAAGAGCAACGGTTGGAGGTAACGAACTATAATTTTGCTTAGAGTCATTAAAACAATGTTTGTTACTGACAGAAAAGTAATTACCCGAGTAATATTTACGGTTACAGCGCTAAACCTTTATGTTCTGTAATAAGTAAACCTCTACAAAATAAATGTATAATAGACATTAATTAACGTATGTAACGTGTAACGTAACCCTTTGAGAAATATTTGCGGTTCATGACATCCGATAAAAGGTGAGAAACCTAATATTTTAAAGTAGGTACATGCCATAAAAGAAAGATGGTACTTGTAGATGCAGTCCATATCAGTTTATTCGTTAAAACTAATACTGTCGTAAAAATAAACTGTCAAACTATTCTTGTATCAAGTAACTATTGATATGGTTCGCTCTATGTTGATTGTGTACATCATTAATTATTAAATAGCCAAAAAAAGCAAAATCAAATCAACTATCTTTCAGTACTTATAAATACACGCCAATGGGTACCTATCTTTTTTAGGTATACCTACCTATTGCAGAGTAGGTATTGTAATAAACATAAGGTATCGTTTTGCAGTGAGTTTATTTTTAAAGAAATTAAAACCAAACCTTTAGAATAAGCGTCTAAATTACTTAAATTTGTTTATTCTATTTTATCTAAATTATATATACTGGTGATTTTGGCTTTCCTTTATAAATTTCAACAATATAGTCCTAATGAAAATCATTGTTAATCACGAGTGAATTGGTACATTGAACGCCTTCCATCATAGACAACATTGTTTAACATCAGGCGAGTTGTAGTCAAGAGTAAGACTATTTTAGAAATAAAAAAATGTTAGGCGTGTATTACTCAAATACAATTTTTACTTACCACTTGCCCTTTTCCCTGCAGAAGTTTTGATATGTTCAATATCGCGTTCCCAATGCTAAAACAAGAACACACGATGTTGCAGCACATACATTCCCAACTAAACTTAAACTTTGGAACAAATTCGTGCCTTGTGGAATACCAGCACGAAATAAACAGTGATGAAGCGTTGGAAGAAGCTTCTGATCGAAAATTCCTTTATTCGCACAGGGAATCGACAAGTGCTGCCACATTCGACCCGTTTGAACTAAGTTTCCCGAAACGCCATAGCAGAAATGCATGTGATTCAATTCGAAACGTATAAAAGTTTACGTTTATAGAACATAGTTCACATGCAAACGGAAAATATTCTGCTTGCGAACTGCTGGGATCGCACTCAAAGACACATAAAAGCTTTGAGACAGAAATGATAATTTTCTACCCATTCATATATCTTGAGACTGCTAATTTTAACAGTTAGATGTATTCAGCATCAATATTGTTTGAACGGCAGTTATGTACAAAGGTACAGTAAGCAAAAAAACATATATATTTATCAACATTTCAAAAATCATTTAAAATGACTTGTTTTAAACTCTAGTAGGTATACTCAGTCACTTTCGTTTTTAGGTACCTAGTTTTAACAAAATCAAAGTAATAGATCGAAGCATTCGTTTTTGAATATTATGAATACATTTTTCGGACATAAGTAGGTTATTATACTACACTGGATAATTATGTGATTTACTACATTTGACAAACAGTACAAAAATGTTATGGTCTAAGATCCGAACCTATATCGACCTTCACCGAGCTGATAATAGAACGAAACATATTTTATCATGAATTTAGTATATTAGAAAACATATTAAAAATGGGTTCGCTATAAAAATCCTGGGCAGACTACTTTTAATAATTAAAAAAAAATGATTTTAATTAAAAATATATTTTAATTAAAAACATTTAATATAAAAATATATTTTGTTTTAATTATTAAAAATAGTCTGCCCAGGATTTTTGTAGCGAACCCATTTTTAATATGTTTTCTAATATACTAAATTCATGATAAAATATGTTTCGTTCTATTATCAGCTCGGTGAAGGTCGATATAGGTTCGAATCTTCTACTATTAGTTTAGGCATGTGGCGTACAAATAGTTGAACCAAAAGTATTCGACCAACTGTACAGTTTTTGTCTGTGGAGAAGTGTCTTCTGTTTGCAATGGTTGTCATAAAATGCGATAAGTACTGGCTACATCACAAGTCGCGATTAACATCCACTTCGTTAACTGTCATGTTAACTATTTTTTATTGAATGATGCAATATTAGGTGCTAGAATATGTGACTATAAGTACAGCTACTCCAAAAGAAAAGCTTCTAATCTATAATATAAAAATGAATCGCAAAATGTCTTGGTAAGCGCATAACTCAACGACTGAACCGATTTCGCTAATTCTTTTATTAGAATACTAGCTGACCCGGCGAATTTCTTACCGCCTAACAGTCTATGAATGTCGTTTACCTTTTAGCTGAACTAATTTAGGCTTTGATGAACGTAATACAATGATACAAAATAACATTAATATAGATAGAAACAAAAGTATTATACCTTAATCAATGATTATGAAAACATACACAATGATAATAAAAATTAAAAAAATAATAATAATTAAGTACTTCAAACTCATGTCAGAAAAAATCGGAAGACCGGAATTTCTTGAGATGACGCGAATTCTATGTAAAATATCTTCAGACATGTTATCTTTGTATTTGTTCCATAGGTCACGTGGGTTCGATGGGAAGCATGTCGAAATGATTATAGCAAATTATGTGCGTATCTGACTTGGAGATGCAGAAATAATTTCTATAGCGATTGTCGTGTCCCAATGATTATCGTTTTCAAGCAACTTCAGCTCTTGACATGCTGCACGAAATGTGGGGCACACTATACCATTAACAGTTCGTAGTGATTCAAATGATGTTGGCCCTCGAACATGTACCAGCAACAACCGCAAATAGAAACATTTATCATTCTTCGGATGAACTGTGTAAATACGACCAATAGCATCAGTAGAACGCATATCTGGATGACCAGGAACTGCATCGCCTTGCTTCCGACGTTTAAATTTCTTCGATTTAGCGTTCCAAGTGTAATAACGTGGCATTTCTGAGTAAAGCAAAGTTCGTGCGAACGGATCGCTTTGACAAATCGACGCCGATACAATGGATAACCATCGTTGCCTGTAATGGTCTCTGCCGTCAATTTTCGTGGATACCGTTTGGAACACTTGCCGTCGACCATGCACGGTGATTGGCGGTTGATAGTGCCACACGGTCCATGAATCATATTCGTGATTACAACATCATGTAGGTCTGGATCAGTTTCAGGAGCAGGAATCTGTGCACATATGATGTCATCTATTTGATCTGGCCGAATTCTTTCGACTAACCAAATTAGAATGTGAGCATGCGGTAGACCTTGTTTTTGCCATTCGATTGAATATATCCAGCATCGAGTATTCCCAAAGACGTGTTGCTTAACAATGTAATTCATTAGTGACCGAATTTACGAATAATAATAATATGTATAATAATAACAGTAATAATAATAAGGCCGTAGGGCAGCTTGTGGCGAGCTGTTATGGCGTAGCGACCATACGGACCCGAGTGCTCCAGGGAGAAGATCCTGTCCCTCACCTCCTTGGCTTGTCTTTACTGGCTGGCTGGAGTGAACCCTGACGGGGGACAGATCTCCCACCTCTTGCTTGCCTTCATTGGCCGGCTTGAGTTGAGTCGTGAGAGCAGAGATGCTCGGAGGAGGAAGTGTCCCGTAAGTGGCTAGTGGGCACGTGAGGCTGGACCCTTAGGGAGCCAATGATTGGGTAGAATGCCGTGGGACACCGCTCTACTCCTCTAGCCCCACAGAATATGTTATCCCTTGTCGCTTCTTTTAGCGGCCATACAGTGGCCCATTTATTGAGTGGGCGAGTCACCCCCTGCCATTTTATCCGTGTTAATTTGCATTGGTCAGGCAGGGGCCATAATCTTAGTTACCTAATCCATTAGCACCCACCACCATAACCTAGATTTTAGTTCCTATATTCTGCAATAGTCCTGCTCTAACCGGGGATTGTCTTTTGTTGTACCTATGTGGTTCGAACAGGGACAATCGTCGGTTGGTGTCACATTACATTTAGAGCAAAATTGTCTAAGGGGCCTCTACGTGTTGGCTTCGGCCCCACGCACGCCTTTTAAAAGTCCGGAGCTCCATAGCTCCGAGGTAAAAAAAAAGACAAACAAAATAATAATAATAATTAATTTAACTTTTTTTTATTAATTTTAATTCATTAGTCGTGTAAGTACAATATCGCGTGTTTCCAAGTTTTCACCAACAATCAGGATTGCCACTTCATCTATTGTTGGAGCATTAAATGTGCGTTCATGTGTTTCAGCTGGTCTTTTATCTGCTCTGATCACAACTTTATAGTCATCACTTGGCATGCGCTCTAAAGCAGTCTTGAACAGCCTGACCAATTCATGATGTTCATGAAGCATTAGCTGCAGATCTTGGAGAATTACTCTTTTCGTAGCTGTGTTGATCCCTTGACGCCGGTCAAGTTGTTCTTCCATATTGCCCATGAAGTATATTTGCAAGAATTTATGCTGTGCATCTTCTATAGGTTGCAATGATCCAATGCGATGGCAAATCTGGCCTTGAATCTGTAAAGTCAAAGCCATATTTAGAGTTATATTTACAAACACTTTTTTTACAAACACTTTTTTTTTCAAATAATAACGTTTTGCCATAAAGCAGGGAGCACAATGGCTCTGGTGGCGGGAGCAATAATGGCAATTTCACTTTAGCACTAAGGCAGCACAAACCAGGCTTTTCACCAGCAAACTTCAATGCTCCACAATACTGGCAAACTACGTCCATTGCACCAATGCAAACTAAACGATGCAAGCTGTAGTAGATGGTGCAATCATATACAAACGCTGCTCAATTCAAATCAGTACTTGAACCATTTCTTCTTGCACTTTTAAGATTATTCCTCTGTTCATCTGTACGATACGCTCGACGATTTCTCGTTTCTAACCTAGCTGTTTCACGGGCTGCCTCTCTCTGCGCTTGTGTTTGAGAAGCACGAATTAATTCCCTTCTTTGCTCCATACTAACGCGGCGCTCTTCTCGTGCAATTTCTCGTTCTTCATCAGATAATTGTTTCGCGATATTCCGTTGCCTAATTGCATTACGGCCCCGCTGGAAAAAAATAGATCTTCTAGTACGCGGCATTGTTATTAATATTAATACTGAATGTGCACTCGCATAAAACCACATAAAACCACCAAATAGACATTGACAATAGACATAGACAATAGCTCAAAGAGTATATATCGACTACGTATCAATAGTTTATCTAGAAAAAACATAGACAACCTTAAAAGACATTTACACTTTTGTTAACCTGTAGAATAAATCTTAAATATTATTTTCGGAAATAAAAATTAAATTGAAATGATTAAGTATTCATTAATATGTATTATGCTATTCTGGGCGGAGACAAATCCAACTAATCAATAACCATTAAAATTGGTTCAGCAGATCTCGAGTTATAAGTGTTGTAACAAACCCGACTTTCTTTTATATATATAGATTCCTTGAAGTACGAAGATGGTTCTTACGCAGAAAAAAAAATAAAAAAAGAGTTTGACCGATATTTATGAAATCTTCTATATTCTGTAGGTCTGAGAATCGACAGTAATCTATTTTCGGACCAGGTAGGTGGCACTGCTTTACCTTGCAGGACGACGTCTGCGGGGTCCGCTAGTAAGTAATATAACTAATACAGCTTGCTTTAGTAAACAAATTTTATTGCCAGATGTAACATAAATTGTTTGAATTTTTTTTTTACAAATTAAACAAACAGTGAAAATAGTAGACAGAACCGTAGTCTCCGTAAACTTTACACGCGTGTTGCTAACCCTATCGAAACCTTATTACTCCTTTTAGGTCCCATGCAGTAGTCTCTAGTTCCTAATTACATAAAGATGTAGGCAGAGGTAAATATCACCCACTTTTCACCGACTACGTTTAGGTCACAAACGTAATAGGGGGCAATACTATTGGAGTTTACTATACCAAACTGCGAGCTGGAACTAAGATTCTATAAGTAGGTATATTAGAAAACCACCGAAGCTGGTCCTATTATTGTTATAACATTATTATATACAATTATTTAGCTGATATTAATACCACGCTTGATTAGTTAGGTACTCGTATTAAAATTACACTACCTATATAGCTAACAACATCGTAAATACAACATTCAACACTCTATGCCAATGCTACTTTCACCAAATTCTTATAAAGTTCAACAGTTTTTAATGAAATAATAACATTTATTTTTCAAAAACATAACCAACTTATTTCTTAATTTTGGGATTGAGTGTTAAGTAGAACTGAACTAACAAAACTGTAGTTATAAAACAAAATAAACCTAATAAAGCTGTATTATGTAGAGCAACATGTTAATCATAACAGTATCGTGTGAGCTGTCGAAGAAAATTGCTCAATCAAAGCCCAGGTCAAGCGTGACTTACCTCATAACAATATAATAACCAACTAGAACCATATTGACCCATTAGCTTTTCACTACTTGAATATTTATAGCCCCGATAACAGTAGAAAGTAGTTTTATAATGGTTATCCGTAACTAAGTTTTAGTATATTTATAATAATTACGTACGTTTGCTTTTCGTGGTGCTGTAAAATAGGTAAATTTCTGCAGCTTTATGATAGTACTATAATTACCTAAGACTTATTTTCATGAAGGCACCTTTGATATAATAATACTTTTCGGTGAACCCATCACCAGATACACCTCATCACGCATGGATCTCGATGGGGCACAAAATAACACCACAGAAAGCTATTATCCAAAAAATATTTTGGTAACAATAACAATCACAGACAAGCAACCTGAATGACATTGACGTTGTCAGTTTGACAACTGACGGGTTGAATGCAGAATGACATTTTGCGATTCACAAGTGACTGGGGTGACATCTAACCGTCAGTATATGCAACAGTTTGCTACGTTTAGGCGCGAGCGACATATTCATAAAACCATCGTCTGTTCCTGCAACGCGTAAGTCATTTTTGGCAGGTCTTAATGTAAAACGTCCCGTGCTTGACCTTATGGTCAAATGAAAGCACATAAAAAACAAAGTAAGGAAATAGAGCCGCATTCGTCAATAAAAGAGACACTGCTACTGATGTTGTTAAGGACAATTTTGTACAGTTTTACTGCTCCCCTGTAAAGTGACTTTTTGATATACGCACTCTTAGAACTTAACTGACGACGTCTAAGTTTTTTTTACTAATAGCTTTGACCATTAGCAAAATCAATTTTAGTAGAAGGTAGAACTATTCTCTTAGCTACATACGTGTACAGCCAAAGTTGAGTAATAAGGGATACAATTCTCCATAACAATTAGGAACCCTACTCGGAAGTAATAAAAGTTCTTTTTTGTGTACGTGACACAAAGTCAGTCGACTCTTACGTACGTGTTTGGCATTTCTACGCTTTTTCATCTCTTCCTTTTACTAACTCTTTTCCATTAAGGTAGGAACTCTTAAAAGTTAGTATTAGATGATTCAAAGTTGGCTTTTTGATCATAACTTTTGGTTGTAGAAAATTTTTGCTGCGGTAATAAATAATAAACATTTGTATTGCTTCGAAGTTTTCTCGTATAAAGGAGGTATAAGAAAACGCAACATTCCAACTTAAATAAGTAAGGGAGGGCGAGAAACTTCGCACGTATTGTATAAGTTATAGTTAACTAAATAATATTTATAGATAGCTGTACTTTAGTTAAAATGGACTTTGTCTCTTTCTTACTAGTATAAATGTCAAGATAACGAAAAAAGACAAACGAATTATAAACCTATTTTGGCTATAGTGAGCTTGTAAGATGTTTATGTATATGGTGGTAAAACTCTCTCAATTCATAAGATAGTTGAGGGAAGACCAGTGCCCAGCATTGGGGCACTAAAAAGGATTAAAGTGAAGTGTGTGACAAACATCTAATTTCTGCGGGTGACCTTTTGTACATCGTCACTCCTCACCTCAACTGGTGGTAGGCTTCGGCCGTGGTTAGTGACCACCCCCCAGACAAAGCCACACCGCCAAGCGGCCTTGCCGTGTTCCTGTGTTATGTCTGGTGACATCATAAAGAGAGGGTGGGTCGGAATTGTTGTCCTTTAAGGTTTGTAACCATATGGAGGCTCATTCCACTGCCACCTTCTTACCGATAATAAAAAATAAATAAAAAAAGCACGAAAATATTCAACATTACACTTGACGTGAAGGATCTACCTAGAAAATTATTAGGTATTTTAGGGTCGATTCTTCATTTCAGGCGCCGTGTCAGGTCAAACTGGGAGGTCTAAGCGATCGTTCAACGTTTATTTTCGTTCCGGAGTCAGCCTTTTTGCACCCTTGTCTACACTTGATACATTGTTGAGGGGTAAATGAAATAGGTACAGTCGGGAGCGGAAGTATTTAACAATCCCAAACGTAAGAACAGATTTGTCTTGAAATGAATAAGCACTGTTTAGGATTTTTCTTCTTCTATGTTGTTCCGCTATTGTCATAGTGGTCGTGGTCACATCTACAAAGCAGCACTTTATATGAATATTCGTACCTATTAGATGACCGTCTACCATAGTCAGAAATTTTATTTTTGTAGCGGAAAAAGAGTTCGAAGTTTCTAAGGTATCTACCGAAAAAAATGTTGTGGATTGTAGTTACCGGGTAAATTAAAGATAATTAAACGTTTTGTCACAAAATTATCAAAAAGGTACTTATGGGTAAGGAATCATCATTCAAACTTGTGTGTGTTCAAATAATGAGTCCTTTTTGAAATTTCGATTGTTGTAAAAAAATTAGGAACACCTTTTTTAACTGACTGTACTCCTACTCTTTGCTTTTTTATTAAAACTACAGGTGGCGTGTGAGAGATATTGAATTGGATTTGGGTATTATATTGGACGAGCATTGTCTACCCATGGGTATCGTAAAATGTAGGTAGCTACTACACCTCGGAAATTGCATTGAAAACTTACCTAATTTTCTACCAAAATCTCGTGTTACACGCCTGCGTTCACTAAAGTGTAAGCAGAGTTCAGGCACTTTTAGTTAAACTTAATTTAATAATGTCAAATGATTTAACAAAATACATCGTGGAAGGAGAACTAATCTGACACCCGTTCTAACCCGTCTTCGGATTCCCTACGGGTTTTGAGGACTGACAGCAGTCGCTCGTAAAATTCTGGTACTAGCCGCATCAGGTTTGACTGAGAGCCGACCCAGAGTGGGAAAGAGGCAAGGAAAAAATTGTAAATGATGATCGTAGAAGGTTAAAAGGTAAACGAGGATGAGGAACTAACTAACTATAATAGTCATATAAAAAGATAGAGGTAAAAAGATTGTAATAAAGAAAGAACAATGGAGGTAATTTCATTATTATACCGACAAGAACTAAGCCCTTAAATAACATTCAAGGACATGTGACGTCCATCAAACCGAACTTGGCCTACGTGCAGCATGACAAGATTAAGGTTTAAACTCTCTTAGCTCTTAAAATATTTGAAAAAAGAACCGTGCCCAGTAGGGGGATGGTTGTAACTTAGGTATGTTTTTGCTATTATTAGGTACTAGTTTTCCGCCCGCAGCTTCGCCCGCGGATGTCGGTTATCGCGCTAAACCATTAATCTCTTTTTTCGCAGTCGGATAAAACTATCCTTTCCCGGGTGTCGAACTATCTCCATACAAAATAGTTCAGTAGTGTAGGCGTGTAAGCAACATTTTGAAATCGGCAAGCACCCATAGGTATATCCATAAATCTATAGCGGTTTCTTAAAAAATACTACGCCTCTTAGACCATGATTATTGTAAGTTTTTCATTCAATATTTAAGAAGAAATAAAATTTAAATTTCGAATTCTAATAATCGGTCTGAGTTATCAAACGTCATTGTGTCAAAATAAAAAGTAATTTAGCTAAAAAGCACGAAGGAGTATTTATATCAACTTTGAAGAAAATCACACTCAGAATAATTTCGCAGGCTTCTCCCGCGTAGTATTAGGATAAAAATAAAAAAAATTGGAAAAATAAAAAACACTTGTTTCATTATTTGTTTTAAGCTTTATGTATACCGAATTTAAAGTGAATCGGACCAAGGACTAAACAGTTCTGCAATATTTAGTATTTCCAAAAAAACTCATTTTACACTCCCCCTGGGGGTAGTTTTGGGAAAATAAAAAACACGTGTTTCATGATTTCTTTTAAGGTTTATGTGTACCGAATTTGGAGTGAATCGGACATGAGACTAAACAGATCCAGAGAATCTTTAATTTTTACCATTAAAACACATTTTCTACACCCCATGGGGGTAATTATGGAAAAATAAAAAACCCGTATCTCATTATTTGTCTTAAGGTTTATGTGTACCGAATTTTAAATTAAAAGGACCAAGGAATAAAAAGTTGCATACAAACTTCACCCCTCTATTTAACCCTCTTAGGGGATGATTTTTGGAAATATTATTAGCCTATGTCCTATTCTAGGGTATACACTACCTACGTTTCAAACTTCATTTACATTGATTGAGCGGTTATGGAGATACGCGGTAACAAACCTTCACACACACACACACACACACTTACTTTCGCATTTATAATATTAGTAGGATAGGATAAGGAATAGGAATAGGATAGGATAGGATAGGATAGGATAGGATAGGATAGGATAGGATAGGATAGGATAGGATAGGATAGGATAGGATGTCGTGAGCTATCGAGACATTCGTGGTTAAGTAATATTTGCCGTAGTTATTTTTTTGGAATACCGTCTTCTTACCCGATTATTCACGCCTACCTAAAATTGTCTGCTAATCCTGATATTTTTAGTCTAAAATCTTTTAAAAGCCTTCTGGTACTATGCAGTGAATATTTTGTTTATGCAGCCAAACAATTTTCGGCGACAGACTTAAATACATTTAAGTCCCAACGGAATTCAATTTAAATCCTTCAGCAGATGCTATTATTACAAAGAGGTGTCGAGAGCTAAGTAACCGTAGAATTTCCGCTGCCTTGAAACAGAGTAATAAATTAAACAAATCCGATTTTCACGCGAGAAAGAGAAAGGGTTTTTGTCACTACATAAATATATCTGAGAATTAAGTAGGTACCTCTAAACTACTTTACCTACTATTACTACTATTAAGTAGATACTAAGGTAAATAATTACAGATCAACTCTATACTAACGGTCTTATTAATAAAAATCTTATGAGACTCTTTAGTTAAAATGTAATTTGTCTCCTTCTTCTAATAGGTACGATAAAATTTCCATGTCACAATGTTAGTTACCGTACTCCTCCGGAACAACTTTGCCGATTTTCATCAAATTTTATATGCGTATGCAGTTGGTCTGAGAATCGGCTACTATCTATTTTTCATACCCCTAAGTGATAAGGGTTGTTCACCCTTAAATTGTTTTTTTAATTTTTGGACGATTTTTTATGTTTTTATTTTTGTATAATGTGGCATTAAAAATACATACAACCCTGAATTTTCAGCCTTTTATCACCAAGCCCTATTTTTTAATAGCGAAATTAGTAATACGCGGTACGAAGTTCGCTGGGGCAGCTAGTACTAGTATAAATGTCAAGATGACAGACCAAGACAAACGAATTATATACCTATTTTATCTATAATTGGCTTAAAATACGTTTATGAATTCGGGGGTGGTATTATGAAGCTGAAGAGTTTGTTTGTTTGGTCGAACGCGCTAATCTCAGGGACTACTGGTCCTATTTCAAAAATTCTTGCACTGTTACATAGAGAAAGGCTTATTATATGCTACTTTTTATAACACTGTTTGGCATGATATAAAATGTGGGTCACGCGGGCGAAGCCGTCGGTGGTGGCATAGCGACCATGCCTGTAATATAATACTCGCAGGGGCAGGGACCAGGGACCTCGTTTTAATTTAGTGAACACGCTTACCACTAGATTGTCGAGACTTTTTATTACCGTTTACTTATTTACTTTTTCTGTTGGTACTTAAATAACGTTAAATTAAAAAATATACATGGATCTCCCGACCAAACCTTTTGATCACTTCAACTTCATGTAAAACTCGATCAAAATTGGTCCATTCGTTCAATAAAGAAACAACTTCGTCACACAAAATATCAAAAATCGCTAGAACAGTCAATTAAATAAGTATAATACATAGCAAAATATTCAAACTTTATTACTGCGTCCAGCGTACAATGCCTTACATTAGGTAAATGACACGCTGGACGCATCTTCCATCATTATGAACTGACTCTAAGCGTACTTATAGATATACTTATAGAATTTTCAGTTTAAATTACGTTTGAATTTATTACTAATCATTTTAATTTTTAGCATAGGCAATATTCACATAGAGTAGGCATAATTCGTACTTATAAATCATAGTTTTCCGCCCGCGGCTTCGCCCGCGGATGTCGGTTATCGCGCTAGACCATTAATCCCTTTTTTCGCAGTCGGATAAAACTATCCTTTCCCGGGTCTCGAACTATCTCCATACAAAATTAGTTCAGTAGTGTAAGAGTGTAAGCAACATTTGGAAATCGGCAAGCCCCCATAGGTATATCCATAAATCAACAGGTGTTTCTTAAAAAATACTACGGCTCTTAGACCATACTTATAAGAAGAAATAAAATTTAAATATCGTATTCTATTCATCGCAGAGTTATCAGACATGTCATTGTGTCAAAATAAAAAGTAATTTAGATCAAAATCACGAAGGAGTATTGATATCAACTTTGAAGAAAATCACACTCAGAATAATTTCGCAGGCTTCTCCCGCGTAGTATTAGGTTAAAAATAAAAAAAAATAGAAAAATAAAAAACACGTGTTTCATTATTTGTTTTAAGTTTTATTTGTACCAAATTTGAAGTGAATCGGACCACAGACTAAACAGTTCTGGAATATTTAATTTTTCCAAAAAAGATCATTTTACACTCCCCCTGGGGGTAGTTTTGAAAAAATAAAAAACACGTGTTTCATGATTTCTTTTAAGGTATATGTGTGCCAAATTTGGAGTGAATCGGACTTGAGACTATACAGATCCAAAGAAACTTTAATTTTTACCAATAAAACTCATTTTCCACACCTCATGGGGGTAATTATGGAAAAATAAAAAACCCGTATCTCATTATTTGTCTTAAAGTTTATGTGTACCGAATTTTAAATGAATAGGACCAAGGAATAAAAAGTTGCATACAAACTTCACCCCTCTACTTAACCCTCTTAGGGGATGATTTTTAAAAATATTATTAGCCTATGTCCGATTCTAGGGTATACACTACCTACATTGCAAATTTCAATAAAATCGGTTGAGCGGTTATGGAGATACGCGGTAACAAACCTTCACACACACACACTTACTTTCGCATTTATAATATTAGTAAGATAAGATAAGATAATATTAGTAAGATAAGATAAGATGAAGGTTTATGATTTAGGTACAGTGAACTACAAAAGTTGGATAACAGATTTTTTTAACAGTTTCAATACAAAAAGAAAAACATTTTAACATTAAGTATACAAATATTTAAATAAATGTTTTGACGAGAGGAAGAAATCAGCTTTTCATTATTAGTATAAAATGAATATATGACACTTCATCTTTTTGTGTTAAGATGTTAAGGAATATTGAAATTGTTAATCGGTTTTGAATCAATCAAGAGCAGCGGTGGCGCAGTGGTATCGGCTTCGTCTTTAAAATATAAAAATAAAATCGCGGGTTCGATCCCCGGTCGTGCCTACACATCTTTGTGTGAATTGTTTTATCATCGCTGCTCAATATCGGTAGGCAACCCGCATGTCTAAAAACCATAATTCAAGGGCATAAGGCCAGTGGATAAAGGTATAAACTCTCTCAACTAGTGATATGGTTGAGTAAAGATGGTCCCAACAGTGGGACGCTAAAAATAAGGGTTGAAGTGAATAATCTTTTGTAGCTGACTGTTTATATCTACATCAATTAAGTTAAATACATGTATAAAGTTATTAAATTGCAAAACATAAGCTGCTTAACATTAATAAATAATAGTCTAAGCTACTTTATTAAGTTAAAGTAATTTGCTTTATAACGTTTTGATTAAGTTGCTTTAATAATAACTTTATTTATTAATTGCGGCGCCAGTATTCTTCAATAATTACTAACTATCTTAGTGGCGAAGAGCTAGTGTTGCCAGTTTTCTGGAAACATTCTCCAAGGCTTCTTCTTCTTATTTAGAATTAGTTTATTTATTTAATAATATTTTAAGGTAACTTTTTAAATAAAATAAAATATTATATATAATTATTTAGTTATTATATTTCAAATTTTCAATTTTAGTTTTGTTTTAATTATACAATCACATTATAATGATTTACTGCTTTGTAAATTAATAGTCCAGTATTGCGTATCTATAACAGCATAAAAATAAAAAGAAAGTTTTTACTTATATTTTTCCACCTTTTCGCCTAAGTATAAGCGACAAAATGTGTTTGTTCCCCTAGCGACATTTAGCTGCTTAAGTAACAAAAACCTGCATGTTATTTTTTAATTTTTAGGGTTCCGTACCTCAAAAGGAAAAAACGGAACCCTTATAGGATCACTTTGTTGTCCGTCTGTCTGTCCGTCCGTCTGTCAAGACCCTTTTTCTCAGGAACGCGTGGAGGTATGAAGCTGAAATTTATATCAATTACTCAGGTCTACTGTCCCTTGAAGCTGTGAAAAAATCAAACTTCTAAGCCAACGCAATTAAAAGATACAGCCGTTTATGCCGCAAATTTTCGACACTTGCAAGGGAATCAAAACCTACAGGGTGCTTCCCGTGAACTCAGAATCTTGAAATTTGGTACGAAGCAACGTCTTATAGCATAGATAAAGGAAAAATTACGAAAACCATAAATTTTTAGTTACATCACATAATATATATTTTTTTAATAATTTTAAACTTACTACCCATTTCCTCATAAACGCGTAGAGGTATTAAATTGAAATTCATACCAAATACTCAGGTCTATAATACCTTTAAGCTGTAACAAAATCAAACTTCTATGTCAACGCAATCAAAAGAAACAGCAATTTAAGCTGCATATTTTGAAACTCGCAAGTACTCGCAAGGGAATCAAAACCTAAAGGGTACTTCCAGTCGACCTAGAATCTTGAAATTTGGCATGAAGCAACGTTTTATAGCACACATAAAGGAAAAATTCAGAAAACCTTAAATTTTTAGTTACATTACAAAATATATATTTTTTAATAAATATAAACTTATTACTTTTTTCCTCATGAACGCGTAGAGTTATCAAGTTGAAATTCATATCAAATACTTAGATCTAATTGCCTTTAACCCTTGAAAAAAAAAAATTCTAAGTCAACGCAAAAACGCAAAACGCAAAAGTACAACCATTGATACCGCATATTTTGAAACTCGCAACTACACGCAAGGGAATTAAAACCTAATAGTGACTAAAAACTTAGTAAATAAATAACTTTAATAAAAGAACTTTCGCAAGTCTGCTGCAAGGCTAGTATAAGTGTTTCAGTTATATTATAGATAAATGATATGTGTTAATATAAAATAAAGGATTACTTAAACGATAAAGAGATCTTTGTCTTAAATTTATGCTCCTCCATCTTTCCCCATTGTAATGTTATGAATTTCATTTTGCAATAAAAATACCATAGTTATGACTCGATTGTCGTAATGAACGAACTTTGTAAACCTTGCAGGTTTGTACGGAACCCTCGGTGCGCGAGTCCGACTCGCACTTGACCGGTTTTATTTATTCCTTTTTCAGTTACTCTACCTATGTATACAGATACCAAATAATTTTACTCTGAAACTATCTTGTTGTTAGGTTAAATCCCTTTGAAGTTACCAACCAGGGCATCAACAAAATACATAAGCCCATTACAAGAGCCTCCAGTCGTCGATAACTAAACTAAAGGGCTCGAAGTTCGCTTCATTACTTACACCGTAATTAATTGTAGATGTTATTTACGAGTATGCGATATTGTGTAATTATTGCAAAGGATTTTGCTGGAAAATGGGGAGTAAAACATTTGTTTTGACTATGCTGCGTTGTTGGTCTAACGGACGCCATTATACCTACTTAGGACAATGGACGACTCATTTGCCTGATTCGAATATAAAAATGTGTAGGTACCTAACTATGACATATTAATAAGAGGTCGTAGTGATCAGCCCAAAAATAGGCTATCCTGGTAAAGAAACATATTTGGAATAATCATGAACAATTTTGAATTTACAAAGATTTAGATCGAAGAAAGAAACGTAAGATTGCCAGGAATGAGGATAAGGTAGAAGGAAGAAGGTTGGATTTGTTACAAACTCTTTCTCTTTTATTCAGGTTTATAATATTACTTAGTATAGCTGAAAAATGGAAATTAAAAAAAAGTTACAAATTACCTAAAATTAAACAGATTTATACAGATTTTTGCATATCTTCTAAGTGTCATTAACTATTGCATTTAGTTTTAATAATAAATATTAATAGCATTCGGAAAAACAAAAACAAAATAACTATATGTACTAACTTAATTTTCTATACTACATAGTATGAGGGAGACCTAAGGTACTTGGGTATACAGAAAAGTCATATTCCTAATGTACTGAAACACTAGAATCATCAACAAAGCATCACCATTAGTGCAGTGCACTACTCACTGCTCCCCTCGAATCAAGAGGTAGGGTGCGCGTTGGACCAATGACGTCATCGCCTACATTCTAAATCTGCATGCACGTGGTATTCGCAAACATGGCAGCTGTGAGCCGTGAGCCTGAATACGAATATCCACTACAGTCCTCCATTTAGTATTAACAACAACGCAAATTCCATTCCATTTTATTCTGACCTTTTTTGCTTGCTCATAATTAAAGATATGCTGACTTTAATAACTTTCATGTTTTATAGCTGCTGTTGTGCTTTGGAGCTTTGTAACGCGATTTTCGTTTACAGGCGTTTTTAGAGGGAGATTAAAAGGAAAATATTTTGCAAAGTTATTACTTTTTAGCCGTGATAATAATCTCCCAAATTTGTATTTACGGATGTTTCAAGGATCTTTTTAAGTTATATAAATTATTAATTGGGGTGGCTCACTTCAACATATTACATAACATAAAATTGAACTTAACGTACCTATTAAAACTCGTGTCATTCCGTTTTAATATGATCAAAAAGCGAGATACTTGTATCTCTTTTTAGGCGACTTCGATCGTCAAATATGTAGCTGACTTAATTACATTGTATGTATCGATGTAAAAACGTTTGTTATTAAATAGAAACATACATTTTTCCATCGCCAGCTAGTGATATTATAATTTTATTATTATAATTTCACTTTCCGCCCGCTGCGCTGCTACGTCCGCTCGTATGCCGGTTATCGATAAAAAGTATTTCAAACAATTTATATACCAAATTTCATCCAAATCGGTTGAGTAGTTTTGCCATGGAAGCGCGACAGACAAACAGACAAAATATTTTAGAAATATTGTAATTTATTTATTTATTTCTTATAAAAAAAAACAACTACACGAAGAGACGGCATAGACCGATAACATAATCTAACAATTTGATATTATGAAATCTATATTATTTTAGTGTCTTTTTGTAGTTTTCTCAAAATTACTATTAGTTAGAACTATTGTAGTACCTACACATATAGGTACATAATAATATGTATGTAAATCACGTCACTCTTAAATCACGTTTAAGTATTATAAAAGCAATTACAATTGCTATTTTATTTTTTTATACGTGATTTAAGTTATGTCCTACTTTTTCCGTTTTAACAGACATGCCAAATACGGGCTTTACAAACATATTTTGTTAACCCCTATTGGGCTTAAGTTAACGCATGACAAAGTAAACTCATCGAGGATTTTTATGCAGAATTTTAAGCCTAAACGTACTTAAGTAGGTACTTTCTCACTTTTTTTTACATGTGTACGTATTTTATTTTCCATCGACATATTTTTAATTTTAATGAAAATGACTTAAGGTAGTTTATAATATTTTTTGTTACAGGATACCCAAAATGAAAGTGAAATGCAAAAATAGTAGGATTAATTACTAAGAAAAAAATATTATTTATTTCGCGACAGCAAATGCGACCTGCGACAAATCAGCAATCTTCTATAAGTTCACTACTGAATTGCACATTCTAGAGTTAGAACAGAACTTAGACAAGGTTTTATACAGTCTTAAATTTCAATTTCAGAGGATCAACCGTACATTTACAGACTGAGCTAGAGGGCTCCGAGTCGTGCGGTGAACCTAATTCTTAGTTTTAATAAAGAAAATTCTTATTTTATTATAGAGTATCATAGAAGTAAATAAAATAGCTAAAGCTAGTATAGTCTTAGATTCACGCGAATATCACACATTGAAATAAAACTACTTATACGTCGGGATCTAAAATCTAAAATAAACCGCGATAAAATCCGTTAAAAAGTAGTTTTATTTCAATAGCTAAAGCTAGCTATGCTATGTAATACATTAAAAGTGAATAAGCTTAACAATGACAAACTTAATATTTGATAACAATAGAGCGACGTGCTAACTTGTAATAAGTGATAAAGGAGACGTTCAAAAAATGTATAGAGCCTGGGATTAAAATAATTGTAAATTTGAACAGCAATCTGAGTTACATATGTTAATAGAGCATAATTAATTAAATTTTTTGGTGTATTTAAAATAATTTTACACGCCCCCGTTTTTTTAAAAATTGAAATTGAAAATAAGAATCCTTAATGCAATATTATGATTATTGCAATTGGCAACCCCATGGTCAAATGACAATTGAGCAACCAAAAAAATCAAAATTATTTCGACGCTGTCAATCAAACTGATCAATGACAATGACATCATGACGTTTCCCGTAATTATATTTTTTTTTCCACGCGTTTTGTTATTACACTAATAAGATAACAAATATTTTTCGTCATAATTACATTAAGCTGCAGCTAGAATAATATTACAAGAGAAAAGTACTGTAACAGAATGCAATTATTGACGTGATTGCAATATTTATACTGCTTAGGAAACGGATAATTAAAGGTAATGTGCGTTTTGTTTTTCTATTACATTTTTTTGATTTTTACAAAAATGGTTGCTCCTAAAATTCGTGTTTAGTTAAATTCTAACAGCTTATTAAATAAGCTTTCCAATGAGGTATATCACATTAGTGTTCAAAATTCTAGCCCACTTTTGACCTCTCCTTTACCCTGTTTGTAACATAACTGTTTGAGTGATGAAATTATCCAAATGTCTATCAAAACGTGTTCTTTGTCAAAACTGATACGTTTACAAATCCGCTAGAACTGGTAGGGCCACACACCTATGGTACCTACAAACCTATTCTACGAAACTGCCGATCAGGGATCAGCTGCAGTGCTTGAGTTAACCACTAGCTCCAGTCGGCGAGGTGCACCCCAGTGCTGAGACAGAGCGGGGCGCATACAGATTTTTCTTCGGCGTACCTAATATGTACATATGTGAAAATGTAATCAATGATAGATATCTTTTAAATTCTGTAGCTTTTAAATGCAACGTTTATATTGATAGTAGTAGCTAGGTAGTCTTTAATTGGTTGTTGCTTTCGATTGAATAATTTACTTAGGAAAACGAAAACAATGCAATCAAAAATAAACGTCCTAAATCTATTGATTTAAGTAGCCAAAGGACAAGTTAATACATCAGTTAAATTGAAGAATTATCAATTTAGGTTGCATTCAATATGCAACTTACTTGCTGATATGTACGTGTACTGATCAAATGGACAAGCCAATTTCAGTTTGGTTCAGTTTCAAGCGAAACATTCGGGCTGCGATCTCGATGTATTTGCCTGAATATTTCATATACAATTGTGTTGGCTGCTACATGGTAAGTATCTCCTATTAAAACGCTATAACTAAGATGTACAGCAAAATATATTATTACAAGAATGCCTAGCATTCTAAATTTATATTATATTTTCTAAATATATCATCCGACGATCGACGACCTCGGTAGTCGAGCGGTGTAAGCCGTCCGATTAGGGAATTCTGTGCCCGGGAGGTCGCGGGTTCGATTCCCGCCCGGACAATATTTGTGTAACAACAAAAATTTGTTTTGGTGTCTGGTTGGTTGAGGGACTACCCTCCGTGCCTCGGAGAGCACGTTAAGCCGTCGGTCCCGGTTGTCATTTAACACATTTATGACAATCGTTACATGTATCTAGTCAGAAGCCAATATAATCTGACACCCGGTCTAACCATTTCGGCTACTGGTTCCCTATGGGTTTCGAGGTCTGATGGCAGTCGCTCGTATAGTTCTGGTAGCTAGCCGCATCAGGTTAGACTGGAAGCCGACCCCAATAGAAATGGGAAAAAGGCAAGGGGAATGATGATGATTTTCTAAATATATCATCCAATTACCTAAAATTATTTTTATAGATTTAAGTACAAAGAAATCCGATAGGAACGGTTTCTGTAAGCGAATTAGTAATTTGTTGAATTACACCTATGCAGTTTGCATTTTATAACAGAACATCTAACAGCTACCTACAGTTTTGCTACCGAAAGCGCAGGCAGAACCAAGAACTTTACTTGAACTATAGCCAAGTCTAACTTCTTGGCGCTGAGGAATGGTCCCATTATGCCCGCGACTGATTTGTTATTTATTGGCCACTCGTGAGCTCTCATACCCTACTTACAAGAATTTGCATTTTATGATGAACTGTACTCCAGGTTTTAGACATATTACTGCCTAAAATGTAAATATATTACGAGCTCGTACCTAGTATGTAGATAAATAAAAGTTTTGTTCAAAATGTTTGATTTTGCGCTCGTAATATTTTTTTCTTTACAGGAAATTTCAAGCTTAACTAATAAATATCCGATTGTGAATTGGTGAATTCGGGCCAAATACGGGTTTCAGAAAAGTTAATACAATTTATGTATAAAACGCACAGCAATCGTTAGCACGTAGGCTTAACGTGAATAAAACATTAAGGAGTCGGAAATTGCCCCATAATTTATGGAATTGGAAGTATTTAATAGGCAATAAAAACATACCTGTACTCTGTTACTTGATTCAAAAGGAGCTCATATAAGTAGCCAAACATTATTCGAATACTAAAATAGATTGAATGAAAAAAGAAAGCACCCTACAAAATGTTAACAGTAAAATTAGGACTATAATAAAAAATCTTCCGAAACTAGAATGTAGTAATGTACACACACATATCATCACGCCCGTGTTACCTAAAGGTGTTGGCAGAGGTGAAAATCACCCACTTTTCGCCAGCTATGTTTATTGTTTAGATCCCATTATTAATAGGGAGCGAGCCTATTGCTGTTCATCGGGTACAATTCCTAACTTCTAACTGCAACTAAGATTCTCTAAGTATATTAGAAAAGTATTTTTACTCGACCCGGGATTCGAACCCGGGACTTCAGGGTTAGTAAGCGAATACGCTTGCCACTGCACCAACAACGCAGTTGCACCTATGCATCTAGGTATGTATAAAATAAGTGAGTGAAAAGTTGGTGAAAAACCAATACAAATAGTGCCCTAACCTCGTGGTAAACTTTTTAGATTGAAATGGAATTCAGTGCTCTTCGTCAAAAGAGTTTCGTCCACTGGTCAGTGCAGCCCTGTTTGAATTATCTAGATTCGACGAAGCCGCTTACATCTCACGCTTTGGTTGTATCAAATACAATTTACGATAGAAAATTTTGTTGGATTTGTATTTTTCTAGGAAAATTTTAGAAAATATATAGATATCTGATAGAAACAATAATTTTATTGATAAAGCACCGTTGCCTTGACTAATATTTCTATGCAAAGACATATATAGGAAAAACAAATATTTTTCTCAAATTCAACATTTAAAAGTAACAATCTTACCACAAACCTACACTAAACTTACTATAGGCCGACCGTTTAACTCGCGTATCGCCTATCGCCAAGATTCTGACTCCTCAAGCTGCACAGACAGTGATGATGATTCAAGCGATATGGATATTAGTGACGAATAGTCTTACATTACTTTTATCTGTGGTTAAATTGTTCTTTAAGAGATTTAATTAGTGTTTTATGATTTTGTACCTCAGATGGAGATACGCGAGTTAAACGGTTAATGCCTAACCTAATGCGTCAAAAATTCTTTTGCATCGTTATCATATCGTACCCAAAAGACTAGCAGCCTTGCCGCGTTGATTGTTATTCAGTTAAGTCCTTGTATTGTCTAGTTTTATTTTTATTTTGCAAATAAATATATTTAAATTATGTCTACCTACTTACGTAGCAGTTTTTACCTGCTTCATTAGTTTACTTTCTAAATGAAATTTGTACCTAGTATATTAGGTACTTTAGTTACATTGCTCAAATATAATTCCGAAGCTGTGTGTTATGTGCATTACATATATATTAGATGACTATTTATATTTACCACAGCGGCCAATTATCTGTCCTGCGGCCGCCGTCATCAACGGAGCTCTTTCGCAGGATCAGTCTGCTTGCGACCACGACCGGTGCAACCCGTGTCAATACGTAAAGTCAAATTAAAGGTGCCTTAATTGCCCGTTATGATAAATATAAATAATATATTAATAATGCAACTCGAAAAAATAAAAGTATTCATATTAGATTCTCTGGGGTCCTGTAATTGAAGTGGAACTCATAATTAATGCTAATTAGTAAAACTATTACTTGGCATTGTGTGAAGCTATATGTTTTTAAACTAGGGTGAAAAACCTAAGCACCATTCTTCCTACAATCAAGAGACCAACTTGAGACGCCAAGCGGTCGTGTGCGCGGCTAACCCGCCTTTTATCTTGGTATTACTTACTGAATTCCTTTAGAACCCCATACTAGTTTAATACTGGGGTAGGCAAGGTAATCTGGGCGTTAGTGTTTAAACGATGGATATTAGGTAGATATAACTTAACGATTTTGCATAACTAAGTTAATACAAAAGACCATACTGACACATTACTTTTAGTTTCCCCGTTTCCCGAATCTGCTTCTGATTGGAGGTTTTTCTGATTTGCGCCCTCTTAAGGATTTTCTTCTAGAATGATAGATGTTAGGTACCTTTTGCAAACCATCTACTTCAAACATTATTTCATTATACAATTTTATTTCGATTCTTTTAGCAGTGAAATGCAAAACGTCGCCAGAAAGGGAATATTAGGGTACTTACAAGTATTTAGGGCGGCAGTAAATTTTCCTTTTATCGTGATTCCAAATGCTATCCCTTGGTTGTTACGTGACAAACACCTCAGTTCATTACAATGAGGCGTGACCGGATTGATAAAACCTCTTTATCTTGGAAACCTTTCAATAAAGAAGTGGTTTTGGAATACTTTCTTAGTAATTATCACCTATGAACAATTCTATAACAGTTCATTATTTTGTATCTATTTGGTAATGCTGGTAAAGTTTTTAAAATTCTGTCCTTATTTCCTAAAACACTTAGGTACGTAGCATTTTTGCAACTGCAATTATTGCTAGTACTGTTTATTTTGCAGTTATTTTAAAGACAAAAATAGGTTCATCCAAATTATAGTATTATCCGAGTCCAATTTGTAGCACTAAACCCTTAAAACTAAGAGAATGTTTGTAGTTCGGACAGTATTTGGATATCATTGAATCTTAGTTGTTCTCGATCTTGAGACCTGAGGGTTGAGCACGGGTCGTGACCTGCATGCCAGGTGCTGCTAAAGTCTATTTCATAAGGTACACTTTTGTTCGAGCGATTTGCGAATCGATTAATTGAAAGTAGGTTATAGACGTAGCGTTGAACCACTGTGTTTTCTCTCCACTAATAATTATCATATATTTAAGTAGGTATATGTGTAGCACCAGAATTTATTAAAAAATATTTATCATAAAGGACTTACAGCAATTTTTTATTCTTTCTTATGTTAATTTACAGCACAAATGAATATGAAAAGTATTCATATTAGTGAGTCCTCCTTTCTTCCAACTTTTCTGTTAAAATTCTGTATGCATGCAGTGCTTTTAGTATGTTGTGTCGTTTTGAATAGACAACAATGACATTATTAGCTAATTATTCAAAGTCGTGTCGTGTCGTGATCGCAAACGTGTTAGCGGCTTTACTGAGTCCACCCGAGCACAGTTCAGATGCAAATCCAATCTATGACTTATATTTTATGAGCGGATTAAGATTAGAAATGATGTCATATTACTCTTTATTACGTGTTTTTAACATCTGTATTCATATTTTAATTAAAATATCTATCAATTTTATGACGAGAAGGTGCTTTATTTTTTATCTACCTGTGTGTTACGTGATAAGCAGTTTCTTAAGTAATGCTGGATAATTCAATTATCCTTAATTGCTCTCTAATATTAAGGCGAAAGTAACAATGTCTGTCTGTCGTGTTTAATGCCATAACTACTAAACAGATTTGAATGAAATTTGGTATGAAGACAGTTTAAGACACGAGAAAGGACATAAGATATATTTCTTATCCGACTGCGCAAAAAGAGGTTTTAAAAATGGCGCGATAAACGACATACGCTCGGACGGATACGGGCAGAGCTGCGGGCGGAAAGCTTTTTTAGTATAATTGAAAAATTGACTTAGATGGCAGATTTGAAAGGAATCTACCTATATTCGTATGAAACATCAGGTAACCATTTCCAAATACTAGTAGTATTTGGAAATTTTGAATGGTACTTATTGGTAGGTACGGTAAAATCACCTGCAACCCAGGAAGCATAAAATAATTGAAAACTGCTAACACGCATCGTAAATAACAGTGCAGTCTGGTGTTACGACATTTTAATGTTTTATGCAGAGCTACTATGTGGTAATGGCCACCGATGAGGTCCGAACATAAATTTTGGTACTTTTATGCCATTTTGTGGCGTTTTGATGAACTTATTCCAGATGTATACGATGTTATATTATTAAGTATTCTTTAATTAAAAGTCTCAACTGAAGACTATTAAATATTTACTATTTTTAGATAGATGTTTCATAACACCTGCTCTAAAGGCAACGGTCATTCACAATACGTGTACACTAAAATCTCGCACTGAAAATATGAAACGTATGACACAAGAAACTTTTATCTTTGATGTTCATAGAACACCCGTAGCCGTTCGACATACTCATTGAGTGAACTACTCGTATTTACAAAATTTGCAAACATCGTTTTCGCTGATGTCAAACATTTACAGAGATCCAGAGTATCGAATGAGTCTTTACAAAACCCCAATTTGCTTTTACGAAAATTACATTCATAAGTCACAGTTAGTTTGATGGACTATAGAATTACAATCAGAGGTAATTTGATAAGCCTGTCAAACCTAAAAATGTTCTAAAATATAACGAAACATATATTTACATCGTGATTTGCCGAAACGACGTGTAAGTCTGTATTTAATGTCGATTTTACGATAAATAGCAACATTTGCTGGCACTCATTAAAACTTGATGGCGCATAGAACGGGCACTTTAGATTTTGCGACAGATACGATGACTTTGGTGTACAGAAATTGCAGTTTTTGATACTACTTTACCAGAAATCTAAGATATCTAATCAGAAATTTGAGAACACTTAATTTTCTATAACTAAATTAAATTTAATGTACACGTAATGAAAAATAATAAACCTGAGTTTTTTTTGCGGTTTTATTTGTAGCTAATGATACTAATATTTTATCTATAGCAATAGGTGTTTTCTTACCATTATGATCTCAAAAGGTGTTTTAATTTATAATGTGCTTATGTTAAAATATGTCCTTATTATTCCCGCAGAAAGAACGTAGTTTTCGATTGAAGTAGGTAAGCTTAGTTATAGTTTTAAACTTAAAGAAATTATTTGTTATATTAATATATCACTGTCGTATAAGTTGCACAAATAATTATTTATCTAACTACTGAAAACAGCTTGGAGTACCGACTGTAAACGCGGCATACATTCTTACAAAGCATTGTCTGTTAAAGTTTCTGTGAAGTCTTTTAAATTAATATAATTGCTTTCCCTGACTAAGTCATACATTATTTCAGGTTAGCGCGCCAGTATTTTGCACGGAATAAGTTCAACATATCTAGCAAGAGGAAAAGATTAAAGTGCTTTGGAAAAATCATTTTGTAAATTAAAAATGAAAACAATTAGCGGTCCCCGCAGACGTCGTCCTGCCCTACTGGGCAGTGCATAAGCAGAGCCATCAAACGGGTCTCAGACCCGCTGAAAATAACCTACTAAATGTAACCGCAGCGGTTTAGTCATGTATACCAAGTGATTGTCCTACTGCTTTCTTTTTATAATATCTCGCCCGAATTTTGACCTTTATAATGTTTAAGCCTATTTCTTCTTCCCGCGGATAACATTTTTTTTAAATTTTTCTTTTCGTAAGTACCATCTTCGTACTTCAAAGAACATTCTAAGAAAAGAATTAGCGAAATCGGTCCAGGCGTTCACGCGTGATGGCGTGACCAGGGGAATTATGGATTATTTTTTATGATTACTAATAATTTGAATTTTTTCTTTCACCTCTTTGTCGATATATCACTTTTTGACAGTCTATCAACTTTGTAGAATAAAAAAGGAAAATGTTGATACGTTTTCCTTTGAGCTATTGTTTATTTATGCCAAAACGGGTGCGGGCTACCGATAGAAAGGGACCAATCAGTGTCGCTCAAACATTTGCAACTTTTGTAACCCAAACAATATGTTTGCAGAGATAACACGTTACAAATTCTTTTGTTCTCAGTTGATTTTTATAAAGTGGCTTTTTTGTTTCTTTGGTAACCCATATAATTATTTTATGTTTATCTAAGAAACAAGTATCCTGATACATATTAAGATTTTTATATTTAGGGGTTAATTCTTCGTCTAATGGGCTATAATAAAGCTCCAACTGAATGGAATGATTTGAGCTCAGCCACTGAATCGTCGTTAGGCACAAAATTGAAGGCAATTTATTCCGTGTCGCTTTTATCACCATTTTCTGTGTTAATTGAGACATTTGCAGAGAAATTACCTACTGTTACAGAGTGAATGAAAGGTTCAAGAATCAGTATAGAAATCTCATTTAAGGTAAATGGTTTTACTTGAATAAACATGTTACGTAAAAGGAAACAGACAATATTTAATTTGTATTTTCTTTCGTACCCTATTACACTTTACAGCATGTTTTCAACACAAGGACTACTTAATTTTTCGTTAGGACTTTAAAACAAGAAGAATTCAAAAGTTTTCGAATATTGTAGTATTTCGTTCATTTCTAAAATTGAGAACACCTTTCTCTTTTGCGAACATCTTTCGTCCTTCGGAAACAATTATTCTTCTTTTAGGAACATCCCAAGATATTTTTTAATCAGCCATATATTGATAGGTACTTAGCTGGCGTCTGACCAGAAGTGAGGATAGAGTGAAATTAAGCAAGCTTTAAACTAAAGCAATGCAAAGTAGGTACTCTCGTACCTACTTTGCCTTGCTTTAGTTTAAAGTTTCAGCAGGGCAAGCTAATGTTGTTGATACCAATCTAGAACTTTCTTTTTTTAAAGGGCCTTTCCGATTCATTAAAACGATTTCATAGGTTTACTAAATTTTTCCTATAGACCATAGGCTACGCGTTACCATCAGTATTAAGGTAGGTAGGTAGTTGCCTAACTATTGTATACTTCCTAATATAACCAAAATCCACTTCTAGTAACAAACAAAGACAAGTCTCGTCGAACAACGTGAGGGCCGTGTAGAACAGCAAATTACAGACTGTGTATACTCAGGACAAAGAATAAGCGATAAAAAACAAGTCACTAGACGCGGAGACAGACGCCCTCCAGACAATGGGGCGCACTTAATGCCCGTATCATGTGCAAGCGTGATACACATGTTCGCGTAATTAGCAGAGTTAAGACCAAGTTAATGAGGAATTTTAGAATTTTTATGTTGTTAAAATTAATGGAGAAGTTAACGAGGTCTGTAGTGTTGTTATTTATTAACTACTGGATGATTAATTTAAAGATGGGAACTTTATGCTGCACTGGCTAGAAAAAATACGATGCTAGAGATACTTTGGGTTACATTAATATGTAGGTAATGTAACAAAGTGAATAGTTGGTTTATATATTTAAGTAAAATTACTAAGTGGGTTTTGAAATAGGTAGTTTTATTATCTAACGATTTTTTGTGGAAGTGCATTTAGAAAAGTTGCTAACTATGGCAAATCCGACGACAAATAGATAATTTAAGGAGGATGTTTGGTATTATTTCTTTTACGTTTGTTCTATTGTTGTTGTTGCTTTTCGCTACTTTAGGTATTTTTTGACGAAGTCACGGGCGACAGGAAGGTAGTCATAAGGTAATCATTCAGTTAGTTGCAATTCTGCGAACAGCAAACAATGGACGAAACTGGTATGATTAGCTACTAGCTTGCAACTAGTGGGCTGTAAATAATGTAAGTTCCATATATTATAAAACTATTAAAACCTTCTTTTATAACCTACTTATAGAATAAAGAATGAGTTATCTTCACAACTTTAGTTCACACGTCTCAGCAATGCGCGCTTGTTTATGATTTCCCTGGAGTTTCATATTATTTGTTGTCTTGAAGGCGATAGTACGTTTTCATTATCCGTTACGACTTGTTGTTCAGAAATTATGTGTTGATATACAGGTTTGTTGTGTTGATAGGCCTAGCCACAATCCCATGAGCGTCGTAAAGTATACTAATCATTTTATGGAAGGCTGTCTTCTAAAAATGTAAGGACGCAAAATTATATGAAATAGGGTCAACAAAACCATTTAAAAATACACTATTTAAGATAAAATATAAGTATCTGGCTATTTCTTCTTCATAATATTAACTTAATTTAATGGGCCGGTGGCGTGGTTGGTAAGATACTTGCTTTTCACGTCGCGGTCTCGAGTTCGATTCTCACCCAAGTCAAATATTTGTATGACGAAGATGTTTGTTTGTCTTGAGTCTGGGTGTAATTATCTATATTCATGTATGTATTTACAAAAGAAAAGTACATGTAGTATATTATCAGTTATCTGGTTTCCATATTAGGTACAAGCTCTACTTAGTTTTCGATCAGATGGCCGTGTCTGTTAATGTCCCACGACAAAACATATTTTGTCGTGGGACATTAATAATAACATGGACATTTTTTCATTTTGGGAATAATTATTTCTTTAATTACAAAACAGCGGTAAGCGTGTATTTGGTGCATACCACACCACAGATATTCAAGGAATAAAATTCCTTACTTGTATGTATGTCATACATACCTGCTAAAAGCATTGTAATGAATGATGTGATTATGTAATACATAGGTAGCCTTATATTCCATGTATATTCTACTTTATGGAATTTTTTTTAGCATCTTTTTCTTTGCCATCTGTAATCATATAATATTTTTACTTAAAGATATGTTTTTCTTTTCTACACTCCTCAGAATTCGAGTCCACCGCCAAGTTGAGAACCTATAATGTAATCAATTATGCAAATGACTTAATAATGAAATTATTCCTCTAATTAACAGTAGATTACATAATTTCACCAAATTAGAGTGGCTAGTGCAGTCTCTGTTTGGAATGCAAACATAATTATCTAAAACTGTTATTGTTGTGATCCCCGTATTAATTAAATTTAGCTTGAGTTTGTACAGATGAGTTGAATACTATTGCTGGTAAGGCAACCTCTTTGATAAAATTAAACAATGTTCTGCCTCACAATTATTCATGATACGGCCCTCCTTAATTTATTATGTACATACTTTTGGTATAGTTAGTTCGTCGAAATTCGACCTCACTGGTTACGTAGAAGAAAGGTTTCATTTTAATTTGATTAAATATTGAATTGTTTTGGTAGATTGTTGCAGGTTTTCATTAACTGCCCCTTTTACTGAGTAATATCGTTAATAAAGATGTAGCTTCATTTTCAGGCAAATAATGTACTTAATATTGTCGCTGTAGAATGATAAACTCGTATGTCCAGACAACCAAACTTTACTAGAAACGAAAAAAATGTTTTATTTCGTCAATGCTTAACTTTCACATAAATTAAAAATATATGATTTTTGACATACGAGGTTATCATTCTATAGCGACGATATGTAGGTATATTTTTCTGCAATAATTTCTAGAATTTAGTCAGTTTACTCAGCTCTAATAGACCAATATGATTTAGTAACATTACTAACTAGTAGTATCTAATGGACAAATTTAAGAATTAGATAGTATATAAACGAAAATAAATACGAGTAGTTATAATGCGAATAGAATTTGGATAATTTTTTTTTTCATGGATTTCAGAGGCTGATTTTGTCACGTAATTACCATTACCTTTACCAATCCTAATTCAGTATAACCCGCGCCAATAATATAGAATCGAAACTAAAATGGTTGCTTGAACTTGGACCGTCAGCAAAATCGGCTATCTGACTACCAGTCAGATAGCCGATATTATTTCATAACCTTGGTTTGTTTTAAAATAAGTAAGCAATAGCTAAAATAAAATATTATTTTATGTGGGCTGTACCGATATGTGTGACTAAAGACAGCAATAAAGTGCGAGTGAGAGGGAATGATTAGTGCCGACATTTTAGATTTCATTATTTATTGGCGCGGGTTATGACAAACATTAAAGATTGTGTAAATAAATCCAAGGTAATACTAATAATTTATTTTGTATCTAGAAGAATAAAAAGCAATGTAGGAAAAAAACAATTCCGCAAAATATTTTCAGGATTTCAAAATGTTTTAGACCCAAACACATAAATCCATTTTATTATAAAATATAACTCATGTTATGATCTTGGTCTAGACTATACATATTTAAAGATTTCATTTTATATAGCGAGGGACCTATTTAAAATGCAAAATATACTTTACCTAAATTTCAATTTATACTGTATTAACTTAATAATTCTTTTTAGCATTAATTCCAAATTCATTAATTTCTTTGTAAGCGAGGGAAAAGTGAAACCTCCATCTCTTTACATAACCTGTAATAGAAAAGATGATACGTGGGCTCATCGCCTTTGTTGAATAATTTAAATTTTATTCCTCACACAATCCCGTCTGACGTAATAATATGAGGCCATCCCGAGGCAAAATTCATTTTTTAGACATATTATAAGAATTCTAAACGAATAAGCGAACAAAGAGAAATGAGGGAAGACTTCATTATTTTTGTGATTACAAAACTTTTATATTAAAGACACGTTTTGAGTATAAACTGAAAGATATACGGTATGATTTGTTTAAAAAAATCTGTGGAAAATAAAAACACTACAGTTTCATCTATTACCATTATGTATAAAACTCTCGTATCACCGTGTTTGTAACAAAGCTCCTCTGAAGCGGCAAGACAAATTCGTATGAAATTTAGTGTGTGTATTCATTAGGTCTGAGAAAAGGACGTAAAAAGTTTCTAACAAAAAATGTTTTTTTAACACATCTACGCGGTACAAAGTTTGCTGGGGTAGCTAGTTTATTTATTTAGTTTTTTTTTCTAGTTCTTATGTATCAAAATCAATTGCTGTTCGTTAGTCTCACTAAAACTCTGGGAATGGCTAAAACCAATTTAGCTGATTTTTACGAGTCTGAGAAAGGCTTAAAATGTGAGAAATACGTATACGTACGTACGTAATTATATAATACGTGATATGAAACTCCTGCGAAACAGTTAAACCGATTCTTCTGAAATGTGTGTGAATCATTAGGTCTGAGAATAGGTCGTAGGTAAATTAGTATTTTTCATACCATTAAACACCTCAGTTTGTTCTTAGAGCAACTGGGCGAAACAGGAGCGGGCAGCTACTAGTACTATAACGTTAACTAATTTTTTTTGCGGATGACCTAACCCAATCACCCGGAAAGGCCTTTATTGGTTCACCGGACTTTTTCGTTGAGCCGCGTCCGAGGACAGTCGAACCGATACGTTAACGTTAACTAATGTGAATCGAAACTTTAATACCTACATATATACACAGTAATCTATGTAATCAGATAGTTGCAGTTTTATTCTCCTTTAGTAGACTGTAATGTTGTAATGTTGTTGAGACACAGCCCTAAATTTCATAAAAAAAAAATATTTTGGGACATCAAAACACACGGTCATCTGGTCCCAATCTAAGCAGAGCTTGTGTTATGGAAACTAGATAACTAGTATATACTATACATATAATACTTTTATTTTGTAAATATATACTTATAATAGATATTTACACCCAGACTCGACACAAACACAAATGTTCATCACTAATGTTTGTCTCGGGTGGGAATCGAACCCACGACCTGCGGCGTGAAAAGCAAGTATCTTACCGACCACTCCACCGGCCCGTCAATTTTGTACCTATATTATAATGTTTGGTGCCCTTCGTTTATCTGTATGCATATTTGAATGAACGCCTTGTCTTGTATTGGTATTTATATCTCTATAGGTAATTAATTAATATTGTTGAAAAGCTTTCTGCCCGCAGCTTGCCCAGAATTGGAATAAAAAGTAACCTATAGCCTTCTTCAATATATGGGCTATCTAACAGTGCAAGAATTACTTAAATCGGATTTGTAGTCCCTGAGATTAGCGTATTCATCCAAGCAAACTCTTTA
The DNA here is from genome assembly GCA_936450015.1 of Meganola albula. NCBI lineage: Eukaryota > Metazoa > Arthropoda > Insecta > Lepidoptera > Nolidae > Meganola > Meganola albula. Next base: position 8,061,328 of record OW388156.1, on the reverse strand, counting down.
TTTTTGTAATCCTTACTGTCCTTACTAATATTTTAAATGCGAAAGTAACTGCCTGCTTGTCGCGCTTTCACCCTAAAACTTGTGAACCAATTTGGATGAAATTTGGAATGTATAGTGTATGTAATAGTTTAAGAACCGGGGAAGGGCATAGGATTGCTTTTATCTAACTGCGTAAAAATAGGCTGATGGCTACTAAAGCTAGTATTGGTATAGATAAAAATTATTAACACTTTTTGACTTATCTGTACCTAAGCAGAAGTATGCATAATTTCAACTCAACTGGAAACTGGGTGGGACATGTACTCGTGCCTATAAAGATAATAAAGACATGGTAAAGTGAAAAAATAAATTTCTTAGCTTTAAAATGTTGACATTTCTAAAGTGTAAAAAACGCTATAAAATTATAATAACTGCCAACAATTGGCAACGAAGCGGCAGTTGTCAACAAACATTTCTTAAATTTTCAATTTGAAATCTGAACAAGGGTTGAGGAGTGAGCAGACGCTCATAATGCGACTCTTGACATAAGAGCCTGACCACGGCTACTTCGACTGCTTAAAATATATGGTACAAGTTAAGAACGTATGGCTATTTATTATCCTATTACAGGCTTTCCCTTGACCATCATATTTTATAAGAGAGGGTGTCAAGGAGAGGAACCTCCAATTAAAAGAAGTTTCGGTGTAGGTACGGAAAAAGTATTAGCAAAAAAAAGTAAAGAAAGTATAGGTCTTTCATATTAACTAGTGGCCCGTCCCGGCTTCGCATGGGTAGATGTAGGTATAAGACAAAAGTTTTAGTGATTATAGGTAAATTTTATCATATTCTTGGCAGACTTTTTATGCTTCGAACACTTAATCAAGTCTGCTTTGGCAAAACAAACAATCAAATTTGTTTTAAAGTATGATGCCGCAATAACCCACAGATTGACACACCGATAAATGTTAGGTAGGTATTTATGTATCTTTAACGACCTGTAATCTAAGCAGTTCTTTCTTTATTCTCTTCAACAACTACGTTCTGTCATGTAATCTAAAAATTTATTGTTTTGCTTCGAGTAAACGTTTTCACTTGTGTTTTAGACCATGAAGCGGATTTTACTCATTTAGCCTTTACAACATCACTGAATAACGTCATTGGTAAGCTTCAAAATGCTCTCATTACAAAAGCTAAGCAAAGTAGCCTTTTACAATGCCTCGTAAATGATGGGTAAAATGTATAAGTGATTATAAGAGGGGGTGGTAAACGAGACCAACCCTGAACCAGAAGTAGGTTCGGTGAATGGAGAAACTATAGGTAATGTGTCAAGATGGTCTTTAAATTAACTAAATTATGCAAATTGGTAAGCAGTTACACTGTTAAGCCATCGTTTTAACAGTAACACCCAGATTACCCTACCTACCCATCTTTAAACTATTATGGGTTCCTAAGGGATTCAGTAAGTAAAACTAAGACCAAACGACCGCTCTACTTGGCGTCTCGTAAGTTGGTCTACTGCTACGCGATATATTGATTTAAATGGTAACAGTTAATATAGACAAAGAACAATATACATAATCATAAAGCTATACTTATACAACACTTCATTCATTCAGTCGAACAGCTCTGCGATGTCACCTGTCATACTTGACAGCTGACGTTGATCCGGTCCAAACTCACAATGACCGACAACATGATATCCTGCTGAAATATTGAAGAATGTGAATATAGTAATAAACGAATTACCACTACAGTGTAGCGTGTTGACATAAACGGAGATTTTAAATCTTTTCTCTTTATAATCAACATAATATCCATTTCCGCGCCTGCCTTTTTTACCACGCAATAGATTTAATCCACCACTGATAATTATCCAAAAAAATTAGATGCATAGTAGTAAATACACATCATTCCACTCGTGCAAAACCAGGACGGGTTGATCATATAATATAAAGCAATAAAATCAGTCCCGTAAACCTAGTATCTCAAGATCTCGTTAGATCAAAGAACCGTATGTTTACTGCTATTGTATCGAGGTCACAAGATTCTTCACACCCCTCGTAAAAGGGTACCTCTAGATAGCCGAAGTAAGGGTCATCACATCCCTTATTAGGAACATCTTTAGTCGTATTTCTTGTAAGGTTATGTTTTGCAAGCGGTATAAATTATTCGGAGCAGTGGCTGTGGTTTGAGGCGAGATCAGAGAGTACGTAAATAACATAGGGTGTATTAAGTTTGTTTGCTGAGATTTTACTACGTACCGTACTTTATATAACAGCCTCTAGATATGAATAATGTGTTTGCCTATCCTTGTTACATGTTTACCTAAAATGTTGACGAAAACAGATGATATATTTTTGAAATATTCGGCTTAGGATTCTTAACAAAACTCTCACAACCTGATAAGTAAAGAAAGACTAGGCTGTTATGCTCCTTTGACAGTGACAAAATTTACATTACTGTTCTTAGCTGTTCATTTTTTTAAGTAAGGAGCTATAGTTCACTTTGTGTATCTATCCGTCCATAGCACAGAAACTTTTGGTAGTACTCTCTTTAAAAGAATCTAGGTTAGGATACCTAGGTTTAAAAGCCTGAAAGAAATTACGAAGTTGTATGATTTATGTATGGTATAGTTTTTGGGATTAACAATACCACTACAGGCCCGTAGTCCTTCGCGCTAGCCAGTCGTCAATAACGCGCGTGTAAAAAGCTGAATTCCGAACCTCTACCCTCTTTAGCACTTCGGCCCTGTATGAATTCTGTACTTTCAAGTAAAACTGTTTGACGAAGTTAGCTTAGTTTTTGAGTATAGTAAATGTGGGTACCATTTGCAAAATTGGTTTTATCGGTTATCGGTTGCTACGAAACCCTACACCCTAAACAGCGTTTACTGGCGTGGTCCGATTCGTACTTACCTGACTCTTTTCTAAATCATATTCTTATAAACCGATCATACTTGAGTTTTGCTAAACCATTTACTCTCAAAGGTTTAAAGGTACGCACAAAATATTTTTAACATTTTCTTCTGTGCGAGCACCTAAGTATCATGCTTTCAAAGTAACTTTTTCATCTCATATTAAACCATAGCAAATATTCGTATCTTCACGCCCCGTATCATAAAATTGTACGACAATGTTACATGATAAAAGAATCATAACTTTGTTCATTCTTCGGTTTCAATATTTTCTTTAAGAATTTTTACAAGTAGATAGCGCTTTGTTCCTTTATAAAACTTATTATTAATGTACATGTATGTATTTGTTTTGTTTTAGGTCTAAACGTTGATATGATTTTGACAGTTCGATTTGCTTTATTTTATCAACCGAACTTTATTAAGTTATTACAAAGAGTTTATCAATTTGACTGTAGATTTTCTTAATAATACTTAGATCGATTTTGTTTATAGGGTAAAGGTAATTTCCCATTTAAATTTCATCAAATTCGAATGAGCGGTATTGAGTTATTGCTCAAATGTTTAAGTCAGTTCGTATTTATACGTACGTATTTAAGCTATTATACGTATCGGTACACCCACAAGGAACAAGTCCTTTATTATTATTGTAATGAAGTACTATTAAATTTTTTATAAAAGTATAACCACTGACCAATAAATAGCTGTTAAAAAACTGTGCATGATAAAAAAAACAAATAAGATTCTTTCAAAGTTTTTTAATATTCCAATTTTTTTAATCAAGATTCCATTCTGACTCTGAATTTCTAAACTATTTATAAACGAATCTGAAATAGAATACTTTGCTAAGACAGATAATTTAAAAGCTTTTAATAAAACGTCTGAAGTTCAGAGAAATTTCTTCTGAATTTTTATTAAAATTTGATTACAGTTTCTTTTTATTTATTTTCTATGTAATTATAATCTTTTGTTTGATATCTTTTTATGATTCAATTAATTCTTTGAAACTGAAAATTCACGGCTCGATAAAAGGTAAGCACCTAGTACCTAGGTGTTTTTTTTTTCATTTTTGTAGGTAATTAAACTTTTTGATGTCACTCAAATGCTTCCCTCATCGTTTCGATTGCAGTGTTTATTAAATGCTGATGGACGTTTAATTACGCACTTTAATTAATACCATGATTCATCTGCAATGTATTTTTTTATTGGCTATCTACTTTAAGCATGTAACATTTACATGTTACCAGTTCTTTGCTTATTAAAATTTTACTTTAATACACTTATTTTGGCCCCTAGATCAAGTGACATGGCGATAGATAATGATAACGAAAATTTGAAAAGAACAAACTGTATGTACGCATAAGATTGTCACGCGACTAGAGGTGACGTGACTGTCAATTCCTCATATATTTTTCTTTTAGGTAGTATTATATCTCCTTGCTATGTAATTTGTGTAGAGCCTCTAGGTTATATTTGCCAACGTGTGTAGAGGTCTATTCTTACTCTTTCACCTCTTAAAATAGCTAAAAAAGATACGTGCTCAGCTGTGGGACACCAAAGAGTGTAACAACTCTTACCTACGGAACATCGCAACTGAGAGAGAACATTTTTAATTAATAAGGTCTATTTTTTTTTAATGAAGTGGCAGCTACGTTACTCGTTTTGGAGAATTTTTAAAGTTTCAATTCAAATCAAATTAACAAATAAATCTATCATTCGGTTAATCCGAAAATGGTTTTGATAATATAATACATTTATTCGATTTGATCAAATAAATCGTGTGGTATGTTTTGTTGTTAATACTATCCAATGATTACTTTTTATAGGTACTAATGTACATTAAAAACGCACGTTAAAATAGAACATTATATTGATAAAACTGTTCTAATACTTCTAAACTTTTATTCATCATAATACCTGTTGGATACTTAATTAAAATAAATGACTGTAAGACTAAATAATCGACTAACATTATATAGTACAACGTCGTATTAAACTGTCCATCGTAAAATGTCGTAACTTGAGATCCGACCATCAATGAACAATTAGATCGTTACACCATAAAAGTTTATTAATACAGAAGATCCAGAACTCTTTAGAAGCAAATAGGATGCTCGCAAAATGTTGACCCGAACCAATAGGAGTATCAAAAATCATATTTTAATTAGTCAGTCACCAAGATAATAAAAAAAATATGAGACTCGTATTAAAACAATATTAAAATGAATATATTATTATTATTTTACGTATTTTCAATTTATGGAGTGAGAGTGCGCTATGTCATACCTCTTTTTAAAACTTACACGATTTCGTTTGGAGGTGTCGCAGGAAAATTCGTATTCAATATTTTTAATTTATCTATGTGAAGGACAAAACAAAAAAGAAATTGTGGTCATCCTTATTAAAGACGGAAGAAAAGCGAACGCGCTCTGTGCGAATTAAATCTGACAGTAAGTATGCGAAGCCGAAATGTTGGTGCGGTCCGTATGGGTCTTCTGTTTTTACGTGTTATGTGATTGAATGGGAGACCGTTTTGTCAAACGTAGCCACACCGTGTCTTGAATAATATCCATTACGAACATAAGCTTAACCCTTCATAACATATTAACATCTAAGACGCATTATTAACACGTAATCCTTCAGTTGAGGTGACCCAAGCTTTCATATGTTAATTCTGACCTATTAAAAGGCCGCATAATCTTGACTGAGACGATGCTATGAATGGATGACGAAATTGCTTTATAAGTACGCTTGGTATTCAGTAAAGACTTGAAGTGTTAAATCTGTTTGATGGGTTCAGTGAATTTTGTTTCTACAAGCACAAAGATGGGATTAAACGAAGTATGTACCTAGTTTTTAACACCTTGTATGTAACATTAATATTGTGAACAAAATATTATTCATGTGGTGACTAGCTCTTAATCAGTATCATATGATTTTGAAAAGACGTAAGCTACATGCTTTTATTGTAAATACTTTGTAGCTTCTCTATTTAGTAAATGCTTGTATTTACAATAAAACTAGTTGATCCAAGTGTGTCTTCGTTTTGTACTCTAATTAGAATGTTATAAACATATATAATGTCACGAGTTCGATTCGGTTGTGCCTACACATCTTTGTGTTAATTGTTTCATTGCAGCTACTGAATATCGGTGAAGGAAAAATTCGTGTGGACCCTCTTAAGTCTAAGAACTAATCATTCGAAGACATGGGGCATCTATCAACCCGCACTTGGCCAGCGTGTGTGGATTAAGTCAACTCCCTCCATTAGTAAAATAGTTGCGAGAAAAGACCCGATGGTTTATAGAAAGAACAGAAAACATATTTAATAACTTACGCATGATGCAAATTATTGCATATACCTAACGTTAGCCTATTAAAAAAAATACTTGGCAATTAATCATTTTAATTATATTGAATAACCTCTTATAGTTTGAATACTTAATTTATTAACACCTTAAATAGGTATAGGGTATCCTAGTAAGTATCACCACAGTTAATACATATCCTATCCTATCCTATCCTACTAATCCTATCCTATCCTACTAATATTATAAATGCGAAAGTAAGTGTGAGTGTGTGTGTGTGTGAAGGTTTGTTACCGCGTATCTCCATAACCGCTCAACCAATGTAAATGAAGTTTGAAACGTAGGTAGTGTATACCCTAGAATAGGACATAGGCTAATAATATTTCCAAAAATCATCCCCTAAGATCGTATATAGAGGGGTGAAGTTTGTATGCAACTTTTCATTCCTTAGTTCTATTCATTTAAAATTCGGTACACATAAACCTTAAGAGAAATAATTAGATACGGGTTTTTTATTTTTCCATAATTACCCCCATGGGGTGTGGAAAATGAGTTTTATTGGTAAAAATTAAAAAATGTCTCTGGATCTCTTTAGTCTCCAGTCCGATTCACTCCTAATTCGGCACACATATACCCTAAAAGAAATCATAAAACACGTGTTTTTTATTTTTCCAAAACTACCCCCAGGGGGAGTGTAAAATGAGCTTTTTAGGAAAAATTTAATATTCCAGAACTGTTTAGTCCTTGATCCGATTCACTTCCAATTCGGTACAAATATAGCTTAAAAGAAATGATGAAACACGTGTTTTTTATTTTTCTAATTTTTTTTATCTTTATCCTAATACTACGCGGGTGAAGGCTGAGAAATTATTCTGAGGGAAATTTTCTTTGAAGTTGATATCAATACTCCTTCGTGCTTTTTAGCTAAATTACTTTTTATTTTTGATAACTCAGACCGATTATTAGAATTCGAAATTTAAATTTTATTTCTTCTTAAATTGAATAAAAAACTTACAATAATCATGGTCTAAGAGACGTAGTATTTTTTAAGAAACCCCTAAAGATTTATGGATATACCTATGGGTGCTTGCCGATTTCAAAATGTTGCTTACACGCCTACACTACTGAATTAATTTTGTATGGAGATAGTTCGAGACCCGGGAAGGGATAGTTTTATCCGAATACGAAAAAAGAGATTAATGGTTTAGGGCGATAACCGATATCCGCGGGCGAAGCCGCGGGCGGAAAACTAGTAATACTATATGTATCACGTAGTCGCGAGTAGGATTTATTATGTATCTACATCATAAAATATAGCGGGTAATAACAATATGTTATAAATAAATAAATTACAGGGTAACTAAGTTGACCTTTTATTCGCCCCAGACGACCCCCGTGGGAATAAGCCGTGTAACCCAAATTGCCAAATCGTTCTCTGAAATTATAACTAGGTATGTAGGTTAATCCTATATTTGAAATATGAAGAGTGGCAAACATTTTTTGCTCAAATAATGTATTAAAAAATAAATTCGAAAGTTAATTTACAGTTAAAAGGTAAAATTAAGGTACTTCTTTCGTAAATAGTCACCCAGGGTACCTACGATTTTTTAAACACCTGTACATAACCCTTATAGTGAAAAGTAGGTGTTTAACTTTATTTATGAAATAAACCGAGTAGAAAAGCATACTATACCTACTAATATTATAATGCTAAAAAGTTTGTTTCTTTGGTTGAACGCGCTAATCTCAGGGACTACTGATCCATATTGCAAAAATCTTGCACTCTTAGATAGCCCTTTTAATGAAAAAAGCTATAGACTACTTCTTCATCACACTCCTGAGCATGATATAAAATGTAGGTCCCGTGTGCGAAAGCGAATGTATTTAAATGGTTTGATTAATATAATGAGTCGGTTGGTTCTCAATACTTCTACAACATTCACGTGATAAGCTAATAAGTTACAGAAATGCAAAATATGTGTCACTTTAAGGGTACTAGAATAAAAAAAAAAACTATAACGATAATATTTTTTTTTAGGTTCGCCCCCCATAACTTAAAGGACTTAGACATAGCCGGAGAAAAGTGGGAGATAATCGCCTCCGCCTAAATGTGACTCGTGGTTTTCTTGTTTAGATCTTGGGACGTTGTAACTACATATTATAGGTATGATTCTTTTAATAAATTCGTGAATAGTTTAGGTTACCAATAAATTAAAAGCATGTTGCTTTTAGCCTAGTGGACTTACCTTGACTAAAAGCTAGTTGTTCAGCAATTCAGGCAGCAGTTTCCGAAGGTACTTAGGACGTCTGAGAAACAGTTAATATGATTAGCGCGGGCATGTTGCTTAGTTGTTGAACATTCTCTTTGTGGAACTTGTCTGAATAATGCAACAGCTGTCTTTAGTTAAGGAGTTTGGATTATGTAGGTGTAAATACCGATTGTGAATGTTTGAGGTAACAAGATTGTAACGTTGTGTACCTAATACCAACATCAATACCATCTAAAATTACTACTAACATTGCAGGCATGTGTATTACATGCCTTTTATATCAAGAAGCGAATAACGTCAAAGTATATTTAAGTGCTATACGTAGGTATATAACTAATACAGGGCAATCCGTTGCTATGGTTGCTACTAAAACTTTCATTTTTTTATGAAAATAACAATATAAATAAAAAATGGCCTATAACTACCATTTTTTTGGACTGCCGCATGCCGATAGAAATGAAAACTGAGAATCTCACGAGATTTCACCCATCATAAAAGAGTCCAGCGCGCACAGCACATGGCTGCAGCGCATGCGTCAGTCATGAGCATGTCGGTGACGCGAACCCATAAGATTTTCCCCTACCAAAAAGTGACCGAACGCGGTTAAAGAAGTTTTCACTTCAAGAAATAATACCTAAAGATGTGAAAGCTGAAAGGTGCCCAAGTTTTGCCAGCTATTCTTAAGTCCGGAACTTGTTTACCACTTACAGAGTGAGCCTTTGCTATTGCTGTTTAACTTTTTTTGTGATAAAATCTAATCCCCGTAAGTCTTATAAGCTCATAACTAAAATATGATAACACTACGTTTGGCTTTGTCTGTCATCTTGTCATTTCTACTAGTTAGAAAGACACAAAGTCCATTTTAACTATAGTCTTTTAGGATTTTTTTTTGTTATAGTACCTACCGTTCAACCGGGCATTAAAAATGTTAAAGATAGTTTTAAAGCTATAGATATAATTTGCATAACTGTAACTAATATGAAGAAAGGTGATGATACACATATTAATTTTCTAAACTATACATTATATACCTACTATGCATGTGACAATAGGAATGGAGGGTGCTGCATACTTATGAAAAAACCTCTAAAGGGTAAAAAAGTAGATTTGGAAAAATGGTCCAACCCGAATATAATCGAATGTTGCGCCGTTGAGCTTATAACACATCCTATTATAGTAGTTTGTGTATACAGGCCCCCACGATCTAATAAGGACATGTTAGGCGAGTTTTATAACAAACTAGATAACATGCTACATGAAATTTGCTTAGTAAGTAAAAAGAAAATAATTTTATGTGGAGATTTCAACATAGATATATTGAAAATAAATAACAGCTCACAACACTTTAAAAATATTTTAAGCAGCTACAATCTTACACTGGGAGTACGCAAACCGACTTGGATATGTAGTGGAACCATTGTGCATTGATAATATTATTCATAACATCAAAGGAAGCAAATGTGAAATTGCCGAACTAGATTTATCAGATCATACTGCCCAAATGATACAATGCCCGTTAAACAAACATGCATACTACCTTACTGGTTCATATATAAACGAGATTACAGTCATGAAAACGTAAAAAAATTTAAAGAATGCATACAGAATTTAACATTATCCGACGTATACAAACATGAACACCCAAACGATGCTTTTAATGAATTCCACAGTACTTTTAAACTGTTCTACGATCTATGCTTTCCTATGAGAAAAATAAAGATTCGCGCCGTGAAAAAATTAACATGGTTGAGTAGGGGTATAAAACTATGTTGTCAACGTAAGAGACAAATGTTATGGCAATTCCGCAAAACATCTAATTTAGAAAACAAGCAACGCTACAAAATTTACACAAAACGGTTAAAATCTATTATTTGTTTAACGCAAAAGGCGCAAAATAACAATTTTATAACTAGAGCAAAAAACAAAAATAAAGCAACCTGGCAAATAATAAATAAAAATAAAACTAATAGACCGACAGAAGGTATACCTGTTATTAAAGTTAATAATGTAGCAATAACAGATCCGAAACTAATAGCACAATCTTTTAATAACTATTTCATTGACGAAATTAATCACGTGGACAATAATGCCACTACAAATAATTACCTAAATATTAAAATTAATCGTGACTCGCTATTTTTGACACCTACAATTCCAAATGACATTAATAAAATAATTAATAATCTTAATAATACAAATAGTTCAGGTTATGATGACATTACTACTAACATAATTAAATCAGTATCCATCATGATAGCACCGGTTTTAAGTCATATTATCAACATGTGCCTAGAATCAGGTGTATTTCCCGAAGTATTAAAACAATCAGTTATTAAACCGTAGTTTAAACAAGGAAACAGGGAAAATATTGGTCACTACAGACCAATTGCCCTACTTCCAATATTTTCAAAAATATTAGAAAAGGTAATATATGGGCAAATGTACTCGTTTCTTGAAAAGAACAAAATACTCGCAGATGAACAATATGGCTTTCGAAAGAATAAAAATATTAATATGGCAATTTATAAACTATATGAGAATATTATAGGTAATATAGATGCTAGTAATCCCATAGCAGTATTATTTATGGATATGAGCAAGGCTTTCGATTTCGTTGACAGGTCTAAACTGCTTAACAAGCTAGAAAGATATGGAATCAGGGGTAACGCTTACAAACTTCTTGAATCTTACTTATCTAACCGAACACAAGTTACACATATCAATAAAGTTTGCCTTAGCTCAAAACTGGAAGAAACCTATGTATCTAATCAAAGATTAACAATGTACGGTGTGCCTCAAGGAAGCATTTTTGGGCCCGCTATTATTCCTGATATATATTAATGATATGCCTAAAATAACGAATCACCCCATGGTTTTATTTGCAGACGACAGCACAGTTATTTTCAGTGCACAAAATAAATTGACGTTCGAAAGAGAAATAAACGATTGTTTTAGAATAATTATTGATTGGCTAATTGCAAATAATTTAAAAATCAATTTTGACAAAACTAAGATTATGACATTTGAACAAAGAACAAACCACGTTAAACCAATTGTACGATACGCTGACAAAATAATAGAAGAAACAAATTCAGCCAAGTTCTTAGGTCTTACACTCGATAGAGACATGACTTGGAAATCTCAAATTGAAATTGTGTGTAAGAAACTTAGCAAATATTCTTATGCCCTATATAATTTATCGAAAATAGTAAATCGGCCTACTGTACTTACAGCATATCACGCGTATGTCACAGCTACATTAAGGTACGGCATAATATACTGGGGAAATTCCACGAACGTAGAAATAGCTTTCAGAGTACAAAAGAGATGTGTAAGAGCATTATGCGGCATTCGTAACACTGACAGTTGCGTACCTCACTTCAAAAGTCTTCGGATTTTAACACTTCCTTCCCTTTATATTTACGAAGTCGTCATATTTACAAGAGATAATTTACATTTATTTGAAAACTTAAATAGTACACGACATAACCATAAAATTAGACACAAACCACATAAAAAATCTATTTATAGTAAAAACTTTTTAGGCATGGCGCCATCTATATACAATAAACTACCTAAATCCATGCTAGACATCACAAACAAGAAGTTGTTTAAAAAACGATTATTTGAATTGTTAGTAGAAAAAACATATTATAAGGTAAATGATTATTTAATTGATAAACTGTAATCCGTGGTATTATTATTGGATAAACTTATAATAATTGAATTTAATTATACTGACCATACTGAATAATTGACATATCATATTTATAATTGGACATATTTTTAAAATGTATAATTTATAATTTTTTTTTTCCTCGTATAATTATGTTGTATTTTTTTTAATAACTTTTTTAATTTGCATGCCATGGACGGCAAAATATGGAGAACCACAAATCTTTAATTATTATAAATGTACCTACCCATATTTGCAAAGTAATAAATGATTATGATTATGATTATGATTATTATAATTATGCAAAGACCATCAGTTTTATAAATAATCAATCAAACACTAGTAATTGTTCGTCATGCAATATAGACATACTTTATCCTTTTAATCTTCAACAAAATGACATAAAATTTTGGCGGTTCATCATTCCATTGGTAACCCGATGTTTTAACAGTATAATCCTGCTTACAAACTCGACTCATTGCCGCAAACGCGTTGCGGGGCTTACGTTGTACGAAATGCACATCGGAACGCGTCATCACAATTGATGAAAATGCTCGAAGAGCTACGAAATTTAGGATTTATGCACTGATGTAGGATAAGGTTGTTTGCAAGAACTTGATTTATTCTTGATAGTTTATATACAGTTTAATTTAGTTTTACAAAAGGCTCTCCCCCTATTACGTATGGGACGTCTACACTTACTTTACTTTTTTGATTTTACTTTTTTCTACACTTGTTAGTAAACTTTTCAAGATAAAATAACATTTAGAAAAACGGTAGCTACCTTTGTAACTATCATGTTTCTGGCATCATATGTGTTTACTTATTGTTAAGTGCTTTACTTACCTATAATGCAATTTATTTTTGCTCTATATTTTGATGTAATGTTAAGTGAATGAAATTTACATTGATTTTTGCTTAAAAACATTCATGTAATAAAAACATTCTTAATCATTGAAAGAAATATAAAATACAGAGAGTTTGAAGTTGGGAAATCAACTATCTACTAATTTTTACCCAATTGTCACTTTGTGGCTACCATTATAAACAGCTTATCTGGTTGTATACGATACAAAAATTAAAATGTATTATAAGCTAAAGTTCTTCTTATTAAAATACCGAAACTATAGTAGGAAATTACTATAATTACGAATACGCAATTCTTTAGCCATTGCTGCAGTTACGAATTTAATTTCCGTTTTGCATTGTTATTTAACGAAGCTGATTTCTGCTCTCCATTGCTTTATAACGGGCAGTATTCAGTAATTGTGAATATCCGACTGTTACATAATTCCTTGTTGCTGTTATAAAAATAACCCGTAAGCCAGCACTGCCTGAAGTTTTATTGTGCTTATTCAATTTATATTAAATCAGCCGGTTACCCTTTTTTATATGTATTGTGCTTGGTTAGCTATCCAGTTGAATTGTAATTCATCCCATAATTTGACCGAAGCACGAGCGTGCGCCATTTGCTGTTGAGTTTTAGTTTAACATATTGGCTGTACAGCTGTCATAAAAAATAAAATAGAAAAATAATAATCGGTGTAAATCAGTATTTGCTAACAAAATCTTCGTATTATTAGCAAATTGAGTGTAATTTTTGTCGTAAAAACGACACGCACTGTATTACTCACTGCATACCAGTCAGTCGGATCGTAGGAGCGTTTACTCATTCGTAGTTCTATGTTTGTGTCCATTATACAAAATGGAAGCGGAGGATTTCAAGTTCATTAGACTTCGCATCTCGTTAGAGCATAGTCGAGTGCTTTTCCAATATTGGTCTCGTGGACAATAGGTAGGTAAGTTCATGATTTACATTCGTGCATTAGCTATATTGTATTTATATGGACAGCTATATTTCAAACAGTTGGACACAAATGAACGTGTGCAGGAATTTCTATATTTATTGTGCTTTAGGAGACCAGAGACGATGTTTTAAAAAAACTGGTCAGGTGCCTTTCAGAAACACACACACAGGGTTCCTTACGATTTCAGTAGTAATTTTTTTTGTAAAAATTACAGTAACATACTGCCTGCTGACAGACAGACGGATGATCAGGGGAGAAGAGGTATTGTAGAAAAAAAAATGTTTGTAGCTCAAACGAATGTAACTTAAGTAGGTTTTAATTTATTCACATGGATATGTTTATATTCCTACTGTCCCATATTATTTTAAACAAATTGGTGGAAACCATGCACCAAAAGATAGGTAGCGCTTTTGCTTATCTATAGGTATGTAAAAAGGTTTAAACCTATTTATTTATTGTATCATGCAGTCAATGTAGTTTTTTCTATAAGTTTGGCTCACATTTAATGAGTGCTGTAGTTTGTTTTTTCTAATATTCTTATAATCAAGAATTAAGCTCCTGTAATATATAATTTACTATCATAAAGTAACTATAAATGATTTGTACCGTCAGTTCAATTTGCCTGCACAATGATTTAACAGCTATTGTAATTAGTGTACGCTGGCATTAATGCAATTATAATGGAACTGCCAGCAAAGCATTCCCGGTACTGTTTACACTATGTACTGTGGACAGAGTACACTGTTGTGCATTTGGGAACCACCAATAATTTTAGTAATAGCCAGATTGATTCTACTACTATTATAGACGCTGTTTCAGGATGCGTATTACTTTTTCCACGACGATATTTAAATTTCGATAGCTTATTACCTTTTTGTATTTGTTTTAAGTAGTATATAGTTTACATGCTTAATAAACGAAGAGGCGAGCGGACCAGAAGCGAAAGTTGATAAAGATCATACAAAACAGAAGAGAGAAAATGATGGACACCTTTGAAGACATGCAGGCTATATAAAGTACATCATAGAGGGAAAGACAGAACAAAAATGAGCAAGCTAAAGGAACTTTATCACTCAGCTAGAAGAGAAGGTTGCCATCATGTCATACATTCGACGGGCCGGAGGCGTGGTCGGTAAGATACTTGCTTTTCACGCCGCAGGTCTTGGGTTCGATTCCCACCCGAGACAAACATTTATTTAAATATGTCTGTTTGTCTGGTGTCTGGGTGTAATTATCTGTATTTAAGTATAGGTATATTTACAAAAGAAAAGTATTATATGTAGTATATTACCAGTTATCTGGCTTCCATAGTACAAGCTCTGCTTAGTTTGGGATCAGATGACCGTGTGTTAATTTCCCACTATATTATTATTATTATTATTATACAATGAGGTAAAAAGGATCGCAATGGAGAGAGAAATGGAGAAAATTTGTGATTCGAAAATTTACACCGACAACAGCTAAGCTCTTAAATAAAAAAAGTATGAAATCCTATAAAAAATCATATTCGGTAGGTCTGAGAATCGGTCGTTATCTATTTTCGGACCCGGTAGGTGGCACTGCTTTACCGGGCAGGGCGAATTCTGCGGGGTCCGCTAGTAAGGCAATAAAATTGTCATACCTACAAATATAGGTGAAATTTGAATCACATAGCGTATTTTCAATCTAAACGATTTAGACAAGTATTCTCACTTGTTTTTATTTCTTTTAAATTATCTTTTAAATGAAACGGTATTCTTTTGTGGAGGTTTAATGAGAATCCTCGCGATATTCACGGGCTGAGGGTCAAAGTAGCCTCAAGTTAGAAGCTCGAAACAATCTCAACAACGTTCGTTATCTTAGAAGAAAATTGAACTTGCTAACATTGTCATCGTAATGAAATTCTTCTTTAATAACGCACTTCGCCTCCGTGGTTTGCATTTTGTTTAAAAACACTTACGTATTATTTAATAGATGCGGATTTGTGTAATTAAAAAATATACCTCGAGTCAGTTATGTATGGCTTGTGATTCTATGCACATATTAGTAATCTTTCTATATGCTAAAGACTTATTTAGAAAGATCTGCTCACCTTCAAAAACAGAGTGTGACTTTGTTGACTGATCATCAATAGTATTGCACCAAGAATCGCACAGACTAAGCTAATCAAAGACTTTCATTTTCGTGCATCAACATTTTAATAACTAGAATTGTTATAAAATGATATACTGTGGCACTTTCTTCATAACTGTCAATACGAGTTATTGCATGTTTTTAGCCTAGACGGATGATTGATCGTGGTTGTATTGGGGGCACTTATTTATTTGCAAAACCATTCGACTTTAATAAATTGAAATTTTTAATTAAATTAACGTCGGGGATTAAATTACTATGTTTGAAGACACATATATTGAGGTAAAGTACAACCAGATACAGTCTTTCCACGGCCTCGCGTGTAACACTGTTTGAACAATTGCATCCATACGACTACTTTATCTAATCTATTTTTAGAATCCTTTTAGAACGGGCATCTAGTATTCTCTCTGCCTCTCAAGATACAGGTCCCCTAGTTTGGGAGGCAGAGTCACCTATATTGTATCAGAAAATTTTCCATAATATGTGATTTTACTGTGTACACTGTAAACTGTGTGTCAATAAAGTATTATTATTATTATTATTAGTACGTCCATGCCAAATTTCATTTGTCTAGGTTCGGTAAGATGTGAGTGAATGATTTTTCGCTTTTATATAGGTAGATACATAAATAAGAGTTTAATACAGTTAGTAATTAGTCATAAAACGAAATATAAGATATAGCTTCCCGTTATCAATATTAACAGCCGTTATTAAACTTTACTGGTAGACGCGGATTAAAATTAAAATAAATTGCTTTACACTTTAATTGTATTTGAGAATAATTTTCCGTGCTCCTGAATTCTAAAGTTGCTAGCTGATGGTATGAAGATGTGGAGACATCGAAAGGAATGGAGTCGTACTTAAAAAAGAAATATTTTCACCAGACCCATTCAGGTTCATTGTTTTTTCAATACAAAAGTGATCAATTTGTCATTATAGCAGTTTCCATTTATGACCATACCCAATAAAATACCTAGCTCATATAATACATTCAAGTCCATAATATTCTCCTCCACTTTTGGTTTAGCAAAAATCTCTGAGATTGTAGTCCACGAACGTCTCAACTAAACAATTAAACAAACAATCTTTGACAATGATAATTTAAATTCTACATTATACATAATATATACTATAAACTCAACACTTTTAAATTGTATATGAAAGTGTTTTGTGTACAATAAAGAAATATAAAAAATGGGTCTTAATTTTTTGCACCTAATGCCTACTCCACAACATTGAGTTTCCATTCGGCATACTCTAAATTTCATTAGGCGTTTAAGTCGAGCCACCGCCGTCGTGTAATTGCTCATTTTCTTCGTCATCTCCTGGAAAAAACGTTACAGCTAACAGTATTTTGGTTTTTAATTATTTCTGTGTTATTTCACCGGAATTTATCTCCATTAGATGGGTCACTGATTTTTCGTCAAAATTAGAAGTAGGTACTTTTAATTGCTGTCTTCATTTCTATTAATAATGACTAATGGTGCACTTTGATTAATACCTGAAAATAAGTTTAAGCAAGTGTAGTAGTAGATAAATTTAGTTAAAGTTAAAGAGTTTACAATATAAACAAAAATCATGATTTTGTGCTAGATAATGAAAAATACTCCACGAATGATGACGCTCTATCTAAAGCCATTGCCTAAGTGCCTATATATCAACAAATAATAATATTTATCTAAGTTTGAAGTCTAAGCACTTTAACCCATAGTATAAAAATATCATAACATAAAATTTTAGAAGTCACATTGTAAATAAATAACACAAAAATAAAATAAAATCGTCAGTAAAAATACTAAACTCTTTGAATTATATCAATGAAGTGCATTCCAACTTTGCGATGCCGACAGGAATTGAATTAAAAAAAGTGCACTTGCAATTACGCCATTCAAATACCCCTCTCACGTTTCAATCTTTTATAGCAGCCTCTATGAATCCGAATGGAGTGCAATATGAGATGAGAGGGCCAATAATGAAATATAAAAACAGAAATAAGCACTCTTTTCCTGGCTAAGGCCCGTCAAGCATACTCCATTATTCACATTCAGAACCTATATTCGCTTTGATGAATGTCGTTTAAATTATTAAGCTCCGATTTTGTGGTTTTGCTTAAAAATATTAAATATCTAGTTATAAGATTAGTTCACCTACTTTAAATTACAAATTAACACACGCTGGTATTACCTAAAAGTGAATATTGCTCACATTTCTCTGGCTATGTTTAGGTCTCATACATTCTAGAGGGTGAGCCTATAGCTACCTATTGGGCCTATGTATTATATATCACCAACGAGACCCTATACTACTAAATTACTTTATGAAGCAATCTTGGAATTCATGAAATGTGTTAACTTGGTAACGTGACCGCGGCCTCTATCGAAGTTTGGAGACAACAGTTTCTCAACGACAAAGTTTGTCCTCTAATGCATTTTATCTTTTTATCAAAGAAAGTTTTCTGCTTCCAAATATTTTTAACTACACTTAACAAGCAAAATTTTAAGTAAAGTTGGAGCATCAGTGGCACTGCAATATCGGCTTCGCCTTTGATATATTACTTATGTCGCTGGTTTGATCCAAGGTCGTGCGCACATAACTTTATGTGAATTGTTTCATCGCCGCTGCTCATTATCGATGAAGGAAAACATCGTACTAAACTAATTAATCATTTGAAGACATGTGAGGTATCACCAACTAGCCCTAGGGCAGTGTGTGTGGATTTAAAGCCTAAACTGTCTCAACTCGTAAGATAGTAAAAAAGAAGACCCATGCCGAGCAGTGGGACACTAAAAAGGGTGGAAGTGAAGTGAAGTGATAAATTAATAAGATTATAAGATACCGGTAAAAATTGTGGTATTGATCCAACTAAATATGAAGTGTCATGTTAATATAAAATTGCTGAAGAAAAAAAAGACAGCAGAAAACACTAGTAAAATATATAGATACCAATTATTACTAGCATTATTCTGATGCCTAGGTAATGCATTTTCAAATTGCTAGTTGTAATTAGCATAAAATTGACTTAGGCATAGTTAACAAGAACTAAGGGGTTCAGTTTCATAGAAAACACCCTTGGCTATTTCCTTGTAAGCAATAATTATATACAATTATTTATGTTCATGGAAATAGAGGCTCAACAAATCACGGAGCTGTGGCTGACAAGTGATGGTTACACAATTCAAAATAAATGTTGGTTAACATTACAGACTTTAGTTTCCCTTGTGATGCTTGTATTTGTTAGATAGGTATTTTTCACATTATTATACTTAAATGTATCTCCATGCATATTTTTCCATGTGTTTATTCTCTGTAACCTTTCGTTAGATCGCACCGTTTGAGATTGAGATTTGAAAAAAATATTGAGATTCTTATTGTTAGCTGGGACAGTTTTCAATCTAGATTAAACATTGTCCTCCTTAATTTTAACTGTTTCATGAGCGTTTAGAGCATTTATTCAAAGCGATTACCTACACATCGACAATATCCAAATTAAATTCCAGTTTTTGGTACCATTTTTGGTATCCAAATTTAATATTCCTACGAGTATTAAACAGAAATTATCAGCATTTGCCTCACAATTTGTCAATTTAGGCTGTGTTGACGTAATGTTTGATCCCGACCGGCTTGCTACCGAGTAAGAACAGGGTATTATGTTCTAAGCTCTGAATAAAGGAGTTTAAGCCTCTATCACTTGGTAAGTAGATAAATTACTTGACAGAAATGAGGCTAAGCAAGTTATTCAGTTACCTAATAAACTAAGTAATTTTCATAGAAAGTACCTTAGTTGTAGCACTTAATTTAATTACAGTTAACTTTGATAGCTTTGAGTTCAAAGAACAGCCAATAATTAGTCAAATACTACCTTAATAATAAATCAGAACAGTATTTGTGTTAGAATGATCAAAGCTGTTTCTACCAATACCAATCATTCACCTAGGACATAAATCTTTAACTAGTTTGTCATACAAGGCTGAATTCGGGATTTTGTTTTTGCTCAAGGGTCGAGTAAGATGTTACAAAAAGGACATTCTGCGATCAGAATCCAATCTATATAAAACCTAGGTTGGACATAAAAAGAATTGCGGATCGTGCCTTGAAAATGTGGTTTTATTTAGGATTTTATTTTCACATTTTATAATTTCTTCTTTAAACGCATACAAAATGTCATTTCAGTTTAATGTTGACCGTGTTACTGAAGAAATGATTACTCGTCACTCATATAAATATATTTATTATAATTTAGCATGGTAATATTTGTTTTATGATCGAGATGTAGGCTAGTCCTCTATTCGTGCGAAGATTCTATCAAACTGAGATTTTTTCAGAAATACATAAGCGCTTGGTCTGCCCAGTACAACATTTTCAACTGGCTGAAAAAAATGTCTAAATAACTGAAATATGTAACTTGTGCTTATAAGCACCATTAAACATACTGGTACCTACAAGGAAGGTGTGATAGAGTTAGAGTGTCGACGCAAGTTTCGTCTCGCACCATGGATATGCTATGCTATTTTAAGTTAACTTTTTATTAACCAATTAACGTGTAAATTATAAACAGTAGTGTTGACATAATGTAAGAAGTTTTCGTGAGAGAAACAAATTTGTAACTCAATCATCTAATTAGAGTTTGTTTGTAACAACTCCAGAGCAAAGCCGAGTAATTAATAGGCTTTGTTATCTACGAAAATGTAATAAGAATCACAATATAAGTCCCTAAATTAACGAGGTGTCGTATTCACATCGGTTAGGTACAAGGTTGTTGGGGGTTTGAAACTAGACGATTCCCGTAATACTATTAGACCACTAGCATTTAAAAGTAGAAATAAATTATAAAGTGCATGTAATGATTACTTTCACTTAACTTTTATCGACGACTTTTTGCAACTAGAAAGATAAATATCAAATTTTGGTCCATGACCTTTTCTCTCACAAGGCGCCACGGCGATGTCGTCGGCTATTGAACAATTCATGTACTTCATACTTACATGGTTTTCAAGATTCCTTTACCCGTTTGCTTAGAACGCCAATATTATTACAAAATGCAGCTAGTGAGTCACCAGTGCCGTTTTAAGGAAGTCCTAAATAGTCAGTTCATCTTCACCATTAATCTTATCTTATACTTTTTCTTATGTTTTATTAATTCATCTACTAACATAACATCTATAGATATTCTTAAGTGACTTGTGTCTAAATGTCTTGTAAGCTACATCTTAACCAAGTAAACCATTGTTGACCGTAACAAAGGAAGTAGGTATCTCGAAAACAAATACCTATCACAAACTTTACCATTATTTTCCCGCTAAAGATCCGACAAAATAAGCAACAGCGCACCCAATCTTCTTATTATCGCTTATTAAATTTCCTCGATACGTTGCTTTCTGTTGTCTAGTCAATTTAACGTCGGGGAACGAGGGGACGTTCGTGGTAGAACGTTCACTCAATTAGTTAATTTTGTTAAATATCCTTGATTGAGCAACGGACGGCAATCAGCCATGCAAATTCTCGCAGTCATTTCCGAGACTGCCGAAATAGGATTTTGCTAAACGCGGTGTATTTAGACCTGAATTGTAACGGCTGTTTTATGTTTAAATATGGAATTTGGTTGGAAAAAATCGGGTGTTTAGTGGTTAAAGTTCAATTAAATGTTGGTAAATGTGGGCTTAAACCCGCGTTGTAATAAATTGTCCGTTCAGAACGAGCTTGTATAATGAATGAAGAGAATAATTATGTAACATTTGAACGAAGTTGCTTTTAAATTTTTTGTGTGTTGGAGTTTGGTTGAAGGGTATTCACAGATTTTTTAAGTGTTTTGATTTTAAATATAATTTTTGAACAAAACATCATGAATATTAAAATTGGGTTATCTCATGAATATGAAAAATCAGACAGACGTTTGCAAAAAAAAGTATTTTTAGAACTCAATAATTAAGTACTTTTTACTAGCACTATGTGATATCTTCTTAGTTATGCTTAGGCATTTCATGAAAATTTAAAGTAAGTAGTACGTGCACATATTCTATTACACCACATGACAATTATTTCGTATCGATAAGTTTATATGTATTCGTACCTTTGTCTAAAACAACGATGTTACGAACCTTATTACTATTTTATTACCGAATCCAAAACCGTTTCATAGATATCTGTGAATCTTCCAATTTAAACGTTATTGGTTTGTTACAATAGCTATTTGGTATTAACTACAAACTGGCGCGATGTTAATAGTCCTCCGGTGTGTTGTGGTGTTACAGCGCTATATTTTAGAATTTTGGTTTCGCAAATACTACCAAAACGTTTATTTTTTACGTAATAAGCATCCATTTGTGTGAAGTGAAGATCCAATAACGCTTTACTGCGAGGCACCTACTAGTTTAGAAGAAATGAAAAATTACCCAAGTACTGGCCTTTATTCAGAATTCCTCACACGCCAGCGTTGTTCACGTTCACAGGTTGTCGTATGTATATGTTTTGGTTAACGTTTAGTTTTATAAATTTCAGTATCTATAATATGTTTACCGTTATCGATAACGAGTAGTGGTGAGCAATAAACTGTTGAAACAACTGGGGTTAAAACTTGATCGCCATCTGATTCGAGAACTTAGTTGGTTGTTAGAGTGGTTTGTATGACAAAATGTTGCTATTTACCTAGTATTTAAAAACATCAATCGGATTCTAGCAGTAGCTCCAAGTTCGAATTTTTGTCTCATGTTCTGTTGTAGATATTTTCATGCCTGATATGTTGACAGAATTCTTTGAACGTGGGCGATATTAAGATACCTATCAGTAATGCAAAACTTAATAAAACGTTTAATTTCAGCTTCAGTGAAATGCAAAACGAGATGATCATGGATAATGGATACTTAGAGAATTACTTTATTTACCTATTATGAATAGTATGAACGGATTATGGTCAAATAATTATTAGATCTTAAATTATTAGTCTGTCCATACTATTTGCCAGTAATAAGAACGAAGACCACTATATTTGTGTAATATTAGATTTCGTTGCGAAATGAATTGATATATTAATGGTAGATTGATTTCCATTTAACTTTAAGGTTGAAATTGTTTTTCTGTAAATGAACACAGCCAAAGTTCCGACAATAATATAAAAATAGTAAAAAAATACCAATGATTTGTAGAAAAATGATTGTAAATTGCCAAACATACTAGTTGTTCGAGGTGGCGGTAGTGTCTGATAGTATACCTAGTAGGAAAATGTCGCTAAGTGGTCTTTAAATTACGCTGCTTGGTTTCGCTTGGTGCTACTTGGTGCCACTTGATGCTGCTTAATAGCAAACTGCAAGAATTAGCGAAACCAATTGGCTGTATTTTTGTATTTATTTGTAAGTAAACATGGCACCTGACTTCGTTTTTATTTTTTAGTAGTCATGCAATAGCCATTCGAGTTTGTATCACTTTTTTGGTTTTTTGTACCTGAAAACCAAAAAAATAAGCATTTGTGGTCGTTTGTACAGCTTCTGCTTTGATTTTAGTTAAAAGCCATAGTTACAGTTTCTAGCTGAAAATAAGATTATTTGACTAATTAAAATATTCTTTTTAGTCTGTTTGTTTCCATAACGGAAGGATTTGAAAGTAATAAAATTAGAACGAAGTCTACGGGTTCAACTAGTCGTAAGTTACCTAATGAAGTAGTTTTAACACTACACAGTACCTCATTCATATTTCACATAGCTACACAATGCTAACGATAGCCAATGAATGAATTTTGAATAGCAAAAGCAAAGTTTATCCAAAGCTTCACTTCAACTCCTTTTAGTGTCCCACTGCTGGGCACGGGTCTTTTCTCAACTATCTTACTAGCTGAGAGAGTTTAGGCCATTATCCACACACGCTGACCAAGTGCGGGTTGGTGGATGTCACATGTCCTCGAACGATTAGTTCTTTGACATGCCGGTTTCCTCACGATGTTTTCCTTCACCGATATTGAGCAGCGGCGATGAAACAATTCACACAAAGATGTGTGGGCACGACTGGGATTCGAACCTGCGACCTTATATTTCAAAGGCTGCTCTATCCAAAGCTTAGCAAAACTCAACTCAACACACCTCGCCTTACAAAGAGATATTCAATTTTTCTGGAGGATCGCCACCACCTGATGCTCAAATAACAACCATTAACATTATTATAGTGAAAACGATCTTAAAAAATCTTCATAAAGCCATAAAATACATTTGGTTACAAAACTCTTATCTGCATCCTATCACATTTTAGTGACAAAAGTTAAAATTTTACGATGCTTCTGTTAATTTTCGGTGTTTAAAAAGTTTGGTAATTAAAACGAGGATGGTGAAGTAAAGTTATTTTATACATAACTTGTGTTGTAACTTGGCCTATAACTCAGAGAGGATGGTTTATTTCACCATAAGTCAAAATAATAAAAGCGAGGAAGTTCGAATTTCCTTCGGTTTATTTCTGTACAGTGTTCTGTAAGTAATAAAGCAAATTACTTTTGATCTAGGTACATTATAGGGAATAGGTTAGAATAGAACTGTATCTGAATTGTTCATGATTGAAATGTTACTATATTAGTTCAGCCATCCCACCTTTGGGAATATAGTAGATTTTCCCCAAAACAATCCAGACATAACAATTGTGACATTACATACACAACGACGATATTACATAAGTAGGTACCTACAAGAAATTCTGTTAGTCTAGAAAATCTAATAGGTATCTTCAGAAGGTCGCCCAATGACATTTCCTCTCAGTAATTGAATTAACTTGAAAGAATGAACGTTTAATTAGACAGTCTGACCGAGCAGAAATTGCTATTACATACCCTACCATCATGTATTCTTGTGTTTGCTTTTCCTTTTAGTGCTGAATTAAAGGTCGGTACTCAAACTCATGTAACTAAACTATCTAAAGTAACTACTTACTTAACTAAATTTAAAAAAATAAGGACCACTAATAAGATATTATTGTTTTAATTTAGTATACCTACAAGGCGGAAACTTGCCGGTAGGTACGCACGAGTTTAGTACTTATAGGATTGCCTACTATACTATAAATTAAAATTGAAGTCACAAAACAAG
The DNA here is from genome assembly GCA_936450015.1 of Meganola albula. Taxonomy (NCBI): domain Eukaryota; kingdom Metazoa; phylum Arthropoda; class Insecta; order Lepidoptera; family Nolidae; genus Meganola; species Meganola albula. The sequence goes on along the minus strand of OW388156.1, from coordinate 8,036,205 downwards.
AAAATTAGATTTTAATGTGGATACAATTAAATTATAAGTAACAACCGCAAAGGTTCTATCCATTTCTGTCGTTTACTTGCCAAAATTGCTCCGAGGCTTACACCGGCCGTGTAGGGCGGATAATAACGTCGTAAAACCACAACAAGACAATCGGTTCACAACGCCGAACCTTACAAAGCTGAGCTAGTTATAACCGGCTCGTTATCGTCTCGGTGTTTCCGCAATTAATCCTATCTCGGCGATAAGGCTGTTTCAAGTTAAGGGCCAGTCAGTAGGGATCTAAGCAATCTTTACGGGTGACTTGTCAAAGTGAGAAAAGGGTCGGAAGCTCGAGAGACTTTCAACAATGCTTGTTATCTTAGAAGCACGCCAAGAACGCACCTAATGATACCAATTTTAAAATAAATACGAGATTCCGCTAATGGCATTCGTCTCAAGGGAAAATTGTCACAAAAGAACTATGGCTGAGTGATTTCGATAAAGAACCACGGGTATCCAGTTTTATGGCAATACGTTATAAAAATATAGCTATTAACTTGTCTATTTTAGAACAGAAAAGATAATACTTAAATACATAAATTAAAAGATTTGAATAACAAACATTCTAGTTATACACCTATAACACAATTTTCAATACATAGAAATGAAAAAGCATTACAATGTGTTTACTTGTAGGCACACAATATACTAGGTAAATTAAAAAAATCTTGTGGATCAGAAGGCATAGTACCTACTTTTAAATAATTAAGAAGATAGTACTAACAATAAATAAAGCTTAACCAAAAGTTAATACGGTCGTTGTGGCTTTAATAAAACGATTGGACTTCGTGACGGATGTCGACAGGGGTTGCGAACATTTGCTTTTATTTCGTCGTGCAACTCGTTTAGCACATGCCGACTGACAATCAATCTCAGTCAATATATGGGACAAAGGATCGTTGTTACTGTTGTCAGTCTAATGAAACTTTTTTCTAGCTTATTGCAACTGAAATCGATTGGTGAATGAAATTGCATTGCGTATGTCACTCGCTACGCACGCAGCGTTAGTTAAAATTCAATAGCAATAAACGACGAATTTATAAACGATGACAACTTCTAATGCCACTAATGCTTCTGTAAGCCAAGACTGGCAGCGGTATGCGTAAAGAGGTTCAGGGTTTTGAAAGCAGGGTTAAATCCGAAGACTGTCAAGGATCCCGATTAGTTTGAAAAATAGTTAGAGGAGTCAAAAGGTTTTTCATTACCTGATGGTAAAAACATGTGCAGGAATAATTTCATTTAATTATTAATAAATTTAAGGGTTGTTTTGTCTAGAAAACCCATTAGTGATAATATAAAACAGCTCCCTAATAATTTATGCCCGCTGTTAACTAATAAAGAAAAACGAGTGAAGTTTATCCCCTAGGAGCTACATTGAAAATCAGTTCTGTCTGGCCGACAAATTAAATTTCCTACACATTGATTTTACCGGGCGCAGTAATTACTTAATTTACCGATTAGTTTACAGAGTCGTGAACGCTGCAAATGGGGGGAAGATTTATGGACTAATTTTATAAGGGAGATCCTCAGGTATCGAGATATTCAATTACGGGAATTGTGCTATGAAAAATTTTGCTGAGGAAATAAATGGTTAAATGTTTCATTAATTTTTATTAGGTGCATTACCTGCAGTTTTTAAGGCATTATTTTCAAAGTGGCAGGAAATGACAAATGCTTAATGTTTGTAATGTTTGCCAAAATACCCATACTAATATTCCTAATTTAGGTTAATTAATGGTTGTTATTCAGTCTGGTATCGGCTGTATTTTTTATGTATAACAGCATTTATTAACTATATGCATCTTATCTTTTTATATTGCAAAGATACTAAATAATTTGGATAAAACAGATTTATAAATCATAAAATAGGTACAAATCACATACTTCAAACTTCTTTGTGAGTTCGTGAGTGCCTTATTTGAGTCTACTAAGCCTTCTTTATTTTTCTTAATTTTTGTAGCATTTTAACAGCACTTATCAAATTTTGTTTTACACTGTTCACTTTTGTTATTAATGTTATCAGGTGGTCACAGTGTGTGACCAATTCTCTTTCGCGTTGTTTAAGGATGACAGCTACATTATTGCGAATCATACTTACTTAGGAACTCAGCATTTTCGAAAACGTTTTTGAAAAATGTTTGTTAGACTGCTCAAAAGAAAGCTATTTATGCAGTTCCAAGTATGTATTTATTATTAAAAATAAGTGCTAAGTTCCAAAGACTATAAAAATACTTAGCAGCAGAGCGTGCCAGTACTTTACTTTGTTATTGACTTCCCTATACTGAAAACATCAAGTAGGTATGGTTAGGTTATAGTCGTCATAAAAAATGTAAGTCTCTAATATCAAGAACAACCGGTCACTACTTTAAGTGCTTAATAAAAGCAGGTTCGACGTGCACTATTGTGACTGCCACTTAGTTCTAATTATACATTCATGCTGATCAAAAGAATGGGTGCTTTGAAAAACCGGCAAATGGAGGTAGGTTTTTTAATGAATTAGTATATTACAGAGAACCACTCGTATTCTGCAGCTAACAGTGCTTTTGAGTTTGACGACCAAATGACCGGCCCTTGGTTTGAGAGCACTCGGTACAACCCCTGCCTGTGATCAATATTACGTGGTTTTGTGTGCTCATATTGTAAGTATACCTATGTACTACGTATAGTAAAAGCGTTGGTAGTTAGATGAGTATTAACTTAGCCGGTATCCCTACTAATATTATAAAGAGCAATGTTGGTGCAGCGGTTTCGGCATCGCTTTTGTGGGTACCATCCCCGGTTGTGTAACTAAAGGTGTAACTTTACGTGAATTGTTCATCGGTGAAAGAAAATATTGTGACGAAACCGGCATGTCAAAGAACTAATCATTCGAAGACATGTGAAATCTACCAACTTGTACTTGGCTAGCGTGTGTAAGGTCTAAACAATCTCAACTCGTTAGATAGTAGAGACTAGATCCGTGCTCAGCAGTGGGAAACTAATTATTATCTATGCAAAAGTAACTCAGTCTGTCAGTTACGCTTTCTCCCCAAAACTAATAAACCGATTTGGATGAAATTTGGAATGTAGATAGTTTGAGAATCCGAAAAGGACAAAAGATAGTTTGTATCCGACTGCGTAAAAATAGGTTCATGGTTTTGCGCGATAACCGACATACGCGCGAGTGGAAAGCGTTTACAGCGTTGGCACTACGCTATCGAGCTTGGCTTTAAAATAAAGGCCAACGAAACGTCGGGATCTAAAATGTAAAAGAAACCCCTATAGAATCAAATAAAAAATAGTTAGATTCAATATGTGATCTAAGAAAATACTAAACAATTCAATATCTTAAAGAACAGGGTTGTACAAAATAGGTATTTTTGCTACAACACTATAGCCTGAACTAGGTTGCCCTGTATTTCAGGCTTAAAAGAGGATTAAAGGTTATATTAAGCCAATAGATAATAATTTCATATAAAACCTTTCAGATCTAGCGATTAGGTCAGAAATTGCGTGTTTGTGCCATTACACAGTCAATAGCCATGGAATCCAAATGCGTGAAGTCTGTTCCAATAAATTACTAACGTTCTGTCGACATTTCGCGTTGCTAGAGGGCTAGATATTTCTTAGAATAAAACGAACATTACCATTCAACAAGATGCTATTAGATTTTCCTAGAGGACTCATGTTAGTTTCTGTATTAATCTAAATGTCACTATTGTACTCTCTGTAAAAATAATATTAAATATGAAAATAAACATTTTGAAAATACCGACCCTTTGCCTGAGATACAAACCAGCCTTTGGTCAAGTACACGTAGTTCACAACATACCTACTTGACAACTTCTTAAAAAGCTAACGTGCCTTTGGGCCCCGCGGACCCAGACTCTTAACACAAAATAGCTTGCCATTAAACACGGCAATGCTGCAAAAGACTAGCAGCATTGCCGTGCTTAATGGCAAGCTGGCAGGTTTCCGGAAGATAATTATGCCAAAAAATTTTTGGTGTAAATTTGGATAGAACAGTGATTTTTGTTTGGCCTAAAGGAATACAACGTTGTCGGTCAAAACTGTTGTCGGCATTCAACGTGAGATTATTATTTCGAACCCGCCACCTCGCGGTTAAACCGAACATGCTTTGACACCGAGAGACCAACGAATAAAATATTAGCCGTATTCAGCTTTTTACTATTTACATGTCCAGTTACATACATATCTTACGCTGTACCGACCGAAAATTTTAGAACTAGCTATTACATTTTTATTGATGTTTTATTTTTGTGTTTATGTAATTTTATTAAATGATGTACCTATATTATGTAAGTTTGAAGAGCCTAGTGTCTGAAATAAATGATTTTATTTATTTATAATAGGAGGTTAACAAGTTTTTAATTAAAACTTAGTACTATGTCTAGTTATACATATTCTTGTTGAAATCAAACCAACCGAACTGCTTACATATCGGTTTAAATCCTCAACTAAATTCAATTCTTGTATCGAACTAAACGTTTAAGAGATTCCGTCTATATGCAGCTCATGACGACGTTCTGCACTTAAGATTGGTCGAATGTACGACCAATGTTCTTATGGTACAAGTTTCTACGAGAATTTCCGATATAAAGTTTTATACACTCAAGTCTGAGAGTTATAAGAATAAAAATTGTATTAAGAGTCTAATGGTATTGACTTAGGTTTTAGTTATTAACTTTTTAAACGCTCAAGTTTAAGATTAAAGATTTCTTTACATTAATAAATCTTTTTAGACATCTGAGAGATTTTAAAACGACTTTGTAGTACTAGAGTTAAGCTATTTAATCATTAAAAAGGTGTTCATTAATAGGCATATATCTATAGTCGATGCCTAACTCCACGTAGACCGACGCGCCAATGTGGAATAGCACTCTCTATAAAATAAGGGCTGTCTCCACGAATAAGAGAATCGCGACGATGTTATCGGCATCTCACGTATTTCTACACTTTCTCTGAAGGGCCAACCCACGAAAGAAAAATTCATGGCGATATTTTTAACTTGTATTTCAATAAAATCTTTGAAGGGCCGTCTCCACGATACGTGGCACGACGATAACAACGTCGCAATCCTCTCGTTCGTGGAAACGTCTCCTAAGTCCTAAGAGACTTCTCCTAACAACGAGTTAGACTTAGTTTGAACTTCTTGTGAGACATTAAGTAGTCATTCCAGTGAGTCTGATCTGTTCTAAGTCATATTAACAATCAACTAAAAAGCTAAAATAGTGAGTGTTTATTTTGAATAATATTTCATAACGTGTGCTTAGTAAAGTCGCTAGCACCTGTACAAACTAAAGTAAGATGGCGTTGCATTGTGTTCCCGAAAACATCGGGCTATTGTTCAGATGTAGGTCGACTGCATTTTAGCTTTAAAATACGCTGTTTCCCGGTATAGCTAAGGTACAGTGCACACTGAAATTACGTGACTGACCGCAGTTGACTGGTAACTGAAGGACGCCTATTTACTTTTCACGTAATGTTGGCTGAGTGGCAGTTTTGTCGTAAACATTAATTACACGTTAAACAACGTGGATGTAAAACATGTCATTTGTATAAAGATTATGCACAGCGTGACAAGCAAACGTTCCGTTTTTCTTTATGAAAATGACACGCTTACGGACTCACTGTAAAGCGACTCATGCTTACGACAAAACTCACTATTAGTTTAAGTATAGAATTGTGAGTGACAGTTTTGTCGTAAACTAAACACGTTAACCGAGTGTTGAAGCATGAAAGTATGAAGAAAGGTGTACCAAAAATAAATATACACGTTCATACACACAAATGACTGTCCTGGTTGGAAATTGCACGATCCGCCTGGAAAAAGGCATTATCAAAACAGTATTTTACCGGCCGACAGCGCGACGCGACGCGGTGGTCTGTCAAATAAAATGTTCTAAAGTTCCTAGCTTCATTTCAGTAGGGATAACGACAGGGTACGAAAGATTGTAATTTCATTTCTCCGTCAGTAAGAATATAAAAATATTTTAGACACGTATTTTTTGCTTTATCATTGAAATGAAACAATATTGAGATACAACGCCTTACAGTTATGAAGTGCACTCTATATAAAACTTACCTAAGTGTGACGTCATTTGAGATTTCACTTGGCATATCGCCGTAATCTTTAATCACAAAAATAAAGAAAATGACGTATCTAATATTTTTTATTTACCTATAGTATATCTGACGTACAAAACAAGAAAGAATGTCGCCAGCCCTATTGAGCAAAGAAATAAGTATAACAAATTTGCTATAGGTATACTAATACCAGAAACAACTTAACTATTCAGACAAGTAGATGCCTATGTATTGCTAATATAGTCACGTAATAATTCACTAGTTAACATCATTAGCTGTCGCTAAGCAGAAATTCCCGGTTGAATAGTATACGATAATGAAGTTCTGTATAACAAGCAAAACGTGTTCAGAACTGATAAACTTTCTACTTCTTAAGAAGATTCTATAGTTAGATGATTGTGAGTTTAATTTGTTTAGAAACAAATTATCTATCTACCGAGATAAACAATAAACAAGTATCTACTTGTAGATTACAAGGAAGGGAGATAGAAGGCCTCAGACATGGTATACTATGATATGTCCTTAGAATCTTAGTTTGAAACCTAAACCGGCACAATACTAATGTTTCATCACATGCCTAACGCCACTCAAGAGACATTACGTCATATCAATCTTGAGAGTTTCACCGACGATTAGCATTATACAAATTATCGAACCAGAACAGTCGGGGACCGCAGTAACCGGGCATCACACGTCGCCCGGCTGGAAGATCTTCCCTTTTCACTGAGAGTTCATTACCACTCGATCCTTCAGTCTCCGCAATGGTGACTAAAACGTGATTTAAGTTACAACCTTATAGCCACAGGAGGCAGGAGGTTCTCCGCGATTCTGCAACTGTATAGTGGAATTGTCGAGCACCGATCGTGAAATTGAGCATTTTGTGATGTAGCCATTGGCCAACTAATTCATGAACGAATTTATTTCATGAAATGGAAAATACCCGCAGCGCACCTATTATTATAGCCTGACCAGATCAATGAATAAACAACGTTTAACGATGTAAAGAGCTAAAAGCTACTTCGTGATAAGGTCAAACGCAGTTGTAATGCCATTAGAGGTGCACTGCTTATTGTTTCGTTTTTGTACTGCGTCATTGCGGCAATTAGTTTATTCTTAAATAATGAGGTAGTATCAATAATGTTTTTTAACTCTATCATCTCCAGAATAGTACTTATTAAGTTGCTTAATGAAAGTCTGCACTATCGTTACAGTCACAGAAATATCTATTCTGTGCTAACATACCTAATTGTTCATTTTGTTCCTGCAGTAAACGTATGTTTAAGAGACAACCTGAACCAATAAACTTTACTTAGTTGTAATGAAATATGCTAGTCGTTTAATTTAAATTGTTTGAAATAGGATTGTAATGTAACGGTCTTGCACATATAAATATTTAGTTCTAATGGACTTTGTCTTTTTCTTACTAGTATAAATATCAAGATGACAGACAAAGACAAACGAATTATAAACATATTTTAGCTATAATAAGCTTAACAGACGTATATGAATACGAGGGTAAGAATACCACCTACACTTGTTCTTTCGTTCTAGCTACTATAATACGGTGTAGTAGGAAAACTCTGAATAATACAACAATATTACTTAATTGTTGATTGAACCACTCAGTTCAGATTATTAATATTTAAGGAGACTACATAATCATGATGGTTCATACAGCGGGTTAATTTCCAGATATTAAGGCCCTAAAATAAGTAGGTATGCTATGATTTAAACAAGTTGGTGAAAATAAATCTATTGTAGAGAGTATGATAAAAAGATAAACAGGAAATTCAACTATGCCAGAAAAAAACCTCCGTGACGCTGAGTGTCATGACGTGCTATGAGCATACTGTTTCTATTTACTATGGTGAGTGAGACATATGAGCAGTCTGTCGTCACGACACGACACCCCACTCAAATGTGTCTTTAACCATAATATTATTATGAAACTGATAATGCTCATGGCGTGTAACGACACACTGAACCACGCAAGTGTATTTCTGGCTCTACACAAGTGAAGTAAGGGTAGGGTCTGGTTCAGTCAGCTACAAAAATTTATTAACAGAATCAAATTTAAAAAATTGTTCAATTATATGACAACAAAAAGTTTTTACTCTAAAACATTCAATAAATAAGTGACCTGAAGAAAACAGAAAAAAGCTTGTCATTGGTAGTTTACTGAACAGTCACACGACATGTTTTTGGGTTGTTTTTTTTATTCCGAAAATGGCTGCGTTTAACTACAAATTGCCTGATGATAAGTAGTGATGTAGTCTACGATGGAACATGTCCATTCAATATACCGATTCACTCGTAATTACGAATGATTTTCGGTGAGGTGGTAGGTATACGAATGAGGCTTAATATCGTTAGAAACCATAAAGGAGCAACAATTCCAACCCACCATCATAACCGTGTCCTAGATATTTCACTGGAACACGGCAATGCTGTTTGGCAAAGACGCACGCTTTGTCAAGTGGTGGTCACTAACCATGGCCGAATCCTACTACCAGTTCACTGTCACCTGATTTTCACCACCCAAGGAAACTAATTTGAACCTTCCTAATAGTCACTTCTACCTGTAGCTTTGGGTAATTTAGTATGCTCATACCTACATAGGTATGTGTAATACAAACAATGCATTCGAAATAACAGAGGCAATCTGAGAAAATTAACTAGTCCAACGCCCACTAATAAAAGCAAAGTGAGCTAGTTTTGGTGTCTAATTGGCCGCGTGTTAGCTTGCTCACAGATAATTGGATTATCTTCACTGGCCGTGTCTTTGGTTGGCGGTGTACTGATTATCACTACTTTAACGCTTTTTACTCTAGTTACCTAAAGTACCTACTTTAACTAAACATAATAATTATAATTTATTTTATTATCTAAATACATTTGTTTAGCACAATATTTTTAATTTTTTTTTCTTAGACTATATTGACCAGCTAATAAGTGACACAAAGATTTGTACGCGTGATACAGTGTGCATGTAACTTATAAGATATTTATTTGTGAAAAGACTTGTGCCTTACTACATACATAAATATGTCTTTTTTCTGTTTATTTATCTACTATTAATTTTTAGTTTAATTTACTAACTTCCAGTACATTAATATTAAAGCGGCGATAGGTGATCAGCGGTGGCACAGGGGTATAACCCTCGTTTTGAAATATTTCGCGGATTGGATTCCCGATCGTGCCCACATATCTTTGTCTGAATTATTTTATCACCGTTGCTTAATATCGGTGAAGAAAAACACCGTGAGGAAACCGGTATGTCTATGAACTAATCAATCGAGGACTTGTGACATCCACCAACCCGCAGGTGGCCTAAACTCTCTCAACTCGTAAAACTTGTGAAAAAATCCCGTGCCCAGGCAGTGACACACAAAAAAGGGTTAAAGTAAAGTTACATTAATGTTTCTTAAATTTTTTCCAAGTTAAAGATCAATATTAGGCATATTGATCTTTAACTTGGAAAAAAATTAAGAAACATTAATTTAACTTAGATTTGATTGATATATTGGAGATGTCGGGTAAAACGCTGAATTAATCATATAGGTAATACTTAAATACTTGTAAGTACCCATTACATTCTCAATTTTCCACCTTTTTTATGCAACCCTCGCTCTAACAAGGTACCACGCTGGTTGGAAAGATGTCTCCCGAAGTACAGATTGTTTACTCAAGTAAATTGCTTTGTAATGCTCGGGGCGTTAAAAAATGTTTCTAGATCTGTCACGAGAACTCCAAGCGTAATCATCTTATGTCTGCAGTGTTGTTTATATTTCGTTGTGGAGCTGCTTTGTTTGGTCTCATTTTACAGTAGCAGAATTATGGAAGATAGACGAAGAAAAATATATTATTAAAATGGATTTTTCACAAATATCTACATGTAGTATCAACATGAAATTATGAAGTCCGATGAACCAATATAGGCTTTTCATGGCTCCAATATTGTTAGTAAAAATGCCTCATATAAATTGGTCTGAAATCTACAAAATCTCAATCATCATTGGGTATTTAAGTAGGATTACGAGTATTCTGCATCGTGATGATAATAAAAACACAGCTTGCTCAGGTTGATACGAGTAGATCTTTCAATAAAATACTCCTATTGTATTTTACGTTCATCTGCAGTATTTTCGTCCAGCCGCGATATCTTTCGTGTCCTCATCACCAATATTAACTTAATATACTTCTTCAGTTATCTTTTTTTATTATACTTGTAAGAGATCTATAACAGTTTCAGTAGTTTTGGCATTTGATATGGTTTTAACACCCGGAGCCTCTACGAGTTCTGTTAATCTTGGCTTACAGAGGTAGCAGTGGTAAAATTGTGCCCGTGTAAAATTATCTACAATATAAAATGTTGTTTCGGATATCCAAGTAAATTAAAAGTACTCAATACTCATTATGGACGATTTTAATCAATTAAGCGTCCTGTTCGATACCACAGATATTCAATTTAGTTCATTATATTCATTATGCAGTATATCACTGCTGGTAACAATTAACAGAGAATATGAAAATGGACAAACAGAATTTTAATAATTACGCAGTAATAATAATTTTGGTTATGAATTTATCAAGCTTTATGTTCCTAGTCGGTTTGTGGTTGAAGTACCTACAATTTTATTTGATGATTTGTTTAGACTCTCTAGCGTTACTTAGCATTGCCTAAATTAGATATTTATTAGAGAAGAACAGTGATGCACCATGACTCTTTAATTATTTGGTTTTATCACAATTGATCAATATCGATATTGGAAATCTGATTAAATTTAGGATATCTAAACAGTCTTAAATCTAAGACAGTTTAGGTAGGTGTCGTTGGATTTAGCATGCTGATTAGGCACGGTAGATATTCCTTTGAAAAATATGTCGCTTATTTATTTTGATACCAAGAACATGATAGTTCGTGATTGTTTTCTGAACTCATCCCGTGAGTTTATAATTAAACTTGGGTCAAGTCTTAGTTGACTTCGGTGTAGTTGTAGAGTTTGCAGTTTGTTTAGTAGGTACTTTGATGATCATAGTTTGAGCTAGCTTGATAAATATTCAATTAGTTTAAACCTTACATTGAAGTTTAGATAGATGAAAATTAAACGTTACTAAATAAATAAGTAACTACTCAAGTTCATGATTTGTAATATAATATGTTTATATATTCATGCGTTTTTTTAAGGGGTCAGAGAATAGAAAACACATACTACGATCTAATGACTCTCCTTGATAATTCTCTTTGACTTCAAATTCATACATCTGGTTATACATGCACAGCGGTTATGTTTAAGTTCTATAAATCTGAAGGACATCGCAGATGAGATCAGAGAATCAACTTTTAGACTTCGCCATTATATACTTTTCGTCATTCGTCAATGATTCATCCTCTTCACATGACCAAACTTTTTTTTACTGATGACCTAACACAATCAGCCCAGACTTTTTCGGTGAGCCATCCAAAGACAATTGAGCTGATCAAGTAGGTACTATGACAATAGCCTTGAGGGTTCCCCATGTGGGGACGAATCTCGGCTGACGTTGCGGGACTACTCTAGATTTAGGGGATTAGGCTCTCGGCTAGGTACGTCTACTGCATTCTTTTGCTCAGCAACACACTATCACTCTTATTATTTAAATAAATGCTTACATGTCATTTTCTTTACAGTCACAGCAACTATCTACGTTACGTTTTACTCTAACAACATAAAAACTCGAGGGCTAGCGAAATAGATTTTAATTTTAGATTCAGTTCATATGTCGTATGAAATTGAAATGATACAAAAAGGTTTTTATTTTTGTACACGTTCTTTTTGAATGTAATTGGAGTCACGTTTTGTATGATTTTCATTTAGAATTTAGCGCTTCTATTTCCATATAACTACGTAGTAAAAGAAAGTGAGAGAGCAGTTACTTCTGCCAATTTCAAACATTCAATATGTTTGCGCTAATCTTATAGCAGTGAACAGATTTTCATGCTGTTTAATAAATGTGAGACTATTTTATGAAGATGGTTTGTGTGTAGGTGTGATTCGCCTCTGATACCCATGTGTAGTCAGAGAGGGTTGCTAGTAAGCCTCGATATATTATAAATAACAATAAAATAAGTATTTGTACATTATTTCAGATTGTTTAATTTTATGGTAATGTTGAGAATATGATACGTGATATGAAATGAAGGGCTCATAAAATTATTAAATAAACAGCGAATAAAGCCGGAGGGCTACAAGACTCAGAATAGCGTGTAATTACACCAATCTTCTAAGAATTTGGAGCTCCTAAATTAAAATTAAATAGAGAAAGCATGTGTGAGCGGCATGTGAGCTGCGCAAATATTGAACACCCTCAGACAGGATGTATTAAAATTTCCAGAGTTTAACTTTGGGGTGCACGATTCGTACTAGTATTCATATACTCGGGACCTTACATCGGATTTTCTTTATAGGCCTACTCATATTTTGAACCCTACCACGTCGATTCAAAGTTTAGTTTTGTATAACAAAATTCAGTCTGTTAATCGCTGGAAAGTTGTTGAAATATTAATGGGTGCGTTATGCTCAATTTCCTGGCTTTCAACGAGTAGCTATCGGTAACTTTGTCCTCTTAAATATTAACAGAAATTCTCGGTTCTATTAATAGATAGATAATGAGCATAAGAATTAAAACATCTTTCGATTAAAAGTTGGAGGTGGAGGAAAAAAAATTACCTAGATGATGGGGATAATTTAAATTATGGGCGTTATACATTCAGCTATTTGAACTCCATAATAGGCATATTCTAAAGAAGTTATGGTACCTAAACAAAGTTACCTCTTTGGAATATAAGATTGTGTAGGTTTAATTTTTTATTACAAAAAGTTATGTTAAACTAAGTGAGGGGATAAACTTAACATACCTTTTTGGTATATAAATATAAATAAAAAACAAAGGAAGATTTTTGCAGAAGGCAATTTAATTGTTTAATAAAGAGAAAAACTTAATTAGTTATATAAACTTCCAGATATGATTGTTTCCAGAATTATCTTAGTGTTTAAAAGGTAAGTAGGAAAGTCACCCCTAAGATATCCTTAATCATACCTGTGTAGTTACATAAGTAAAGTAGGTGTTTTTTAGTCATTGTTTTCATTCGACATTCGTGTATTGTTCGAATGTTTCACATGTTGGTACCTCGTTAATTGTTTTCGCAGTCAATCCAATTCGCTCTTCAGTTAGCTTTACAATTTCAAAGTGTCATTTGATTCGTGATGGATTTCGGAAGTTTTTTGGCAATTTCACGGTTCACGGGTATCCCTTGTGAATTTGTTTTGTTTCAACATACATCTGAATTGGCGGAACACCGGCGATAACGCGGCTTTAGGTATGTGATTGCTCCAAAAGTGGGTAGGTATACCTACATAGTTGTGAAAGCTCTTGCAAAGAAAAAAATATGTATGTGCCGTGTGTGACGATAAAAAATAAAAATATCTAGTATTAGTACTACTATAGTGACGACATTAGGCAAAGAAGTTAACGTAGATTCGAATTTGTATGGAATTTTAACAGCGCCGCTTGGCGAAAAGGCGGAGTTTAAAAAACTCACTGTGTAGATTTACTACCATTTCCTCAGAAGCATTCATAGTTTATTATTAGGATTCACTATTTAATTGTGCTGTTTGTGCAAAGGTTCATTCGTATAAGATTCTTGTCCAATTAATAGGTGTGCGCTTCAAATAATTATGTGCGTATAAGCGTCAAATCACACTGAATTGGCACCTATCAACAGCAATGCTTATGTCTTATACTTTCAGTGTCATATAATTTTAAACTTTGTCATCATTCCTATAATACATAGTATCGCTTGTGAAACTCGAAACAGTCGCAGGTATTCCGACGATTTCCACGTGTGACGACGCAGGGGGTTGCAGTCAGACGCAGGCGGCCACAAGCATTCCGATAAAAAGTAATGCTCATAGGAGTAGAGCGAGCCGTAGCTTCGCGTACCTACTTAATCAGTCGCAGGCGCCCGTAGAAAGCCGTCGAGCGGTCCGCATGCTTTTACTACCACCGTGCCGGTTGCTGCCGACTGGGGAGAGTAACAAACAACCATCCATCGATTTTATACACTTGCGTTTGTAATAGTAATTATTTCAGTTTATAAGTAATAAAGTGGTCATGTAATTAAAGTGGTGATAAATCTTTGCTATTATAAAACTGTAAAGGAACCATGTCTGTAAAATAAAACGAATTTAGGCCAACTAATTTATGGGTTTCTGATACAGAACAAGGTTTTGTTTCTCTGTTTGTTTGTTTGCTCAGAGCGACAAATTCAAAACATTGCTGCTTTGCTGATGACCTAACCCAATTGGCCTGAAGGGCCTCTATTGGTTCACCGGACTTTTTTGGTGAGCCGTCCGAGGACGGTCGAACCGATCAAGTACTGTGGCAACTGCCATGAGGGCTCCCCATGTGGGGACGGACCTCGGCTCAGGACGTTGCCGGACACTCTAGTTTTTTAGGGGATCGGGGGGCATTTCGCGTTCGCGCGGTCCGGTCCTGACCGGAACCGTAATCGACTGAGGGCCTATCTTGGAGGGGCGCGGCGCGGCCCACGACGGCGTGGGCGATATCTCGGCATGTGTTGTGTGCTACTATTTTGGTTGTCCCTACCTACTCTAGCAGCGGATCGGAGTTCGCGGTCGCGGGCGATCGCAAGAGTGATCTCGTCGTCGGGATCGGTGAGTACGCATCGCGGACGTCGCCGTTTCGCGCCTCTGAGCGGATTGTAGTCGCACGCGGATACGACTAACTTATTCGGGTGTTTGACACCGGTGTCGAAGAAGCGTTTGGATGCGTTCTTCATCCACTGCCTGATGGTCGGCAGGTTTAAATCGATGTGTAGGTTTTCATTGCGTAAGAACCACGGAGCTCCCGTGGCTCTACGCATGAATCGATTTTGAAGAACTTGCAACGGTTGCAAGTAGGAGCGCTTAGTGTGCGCGAAAACGGGTGAAGCGTACGTCATAATGGGTCGTACGCACGCCGTGTAAGCTCTCACTTTGTTACGAAGCGAGAGTTTACTTTTGGCGTTGATTAGGAAGTGCAGTCTGCTGAGAACGAAACGCGCACGCTTGCGAACAGAGGCAAGGTGCGGTTTGAAAGTGAGTCCCTGATCTAGGATGACACCTAGATATTTGGCTTGCTTCTCCCAAGGGATCCGCTTGCCAAACATGCAGATGGAACAAATAGGTGGAGGGATAGACCTAGAGAAGAGTACGGCGGCACTCTTCTCGGGATTCACCTCGATTCTCCATCTCCGGAACCAATCGCCTAGGGCGTCGGCTGCGGATTGGAGTGTACGGGCTATTACTTCCGGGCAGCGGCCTCGGTAGTAGAGAGCTGTGTCGTCAGCGAAGAGAGCCAAGCAGGCTTTCGCGTGACGAGGGATGTCGCTAGTGAAAAGCGTGAACAGGAGAGGCGAGAGCACGGAGCCCTGAGGGACTCCGGCGTGAATCGGATGCGGCGAAGACAGGGAGCCTTCCACTCGGTAACGAAAACTGCGACCAGTGAGAAAGTCTCGAATGATGAGCACGAGACGATCAGGCACACCCAGTTTGTAGAGCTTATATAATAAGCCCGTGTGCCACACTTTGTCGAAAGCTTTCGCCACGTCGAAGAAGAGAACCCCGGTTAACATCTTACGATGGAATCCTATCTCAATGTGCTCCGTGAGGCGGTGCAGTTGATGGACGCAAGAGTGTTTGGCTCGAAAGCCAAACTGCTCGTCGGGAAGGAGGTTGTGGGCGTTGACAAAGTTCAACAGCCGGGTATAAATGAGTCGCTCATAGAGTTTCCCAATGGAATTGAGAAGACTTATGGGGCGATAGCTGGTAGGCTTAGACTTGGGCTTTCCAGGCTTGGGAATACCGATAACGGTGGCTCTTTTCCACGCTTGTGGAAAGGCATTATGTCTCAAGGCCACATTGAAGATGAGAGCCAGGAGAGTAATGAGGGAAGCAGGGAAGTGCTTCAAAACTCGATTGGTGATACCATCGGGACCGGGTGCCTTCCTTGGATGAAGGGCTTTTATCAACGCTTTGACCTCGGCTGGGGAGGTCGGCGGAAGCGGATCCTCGACGTCGACGCCGTCGGCGCCGCCAGCACCTCCGCAAGCGCCATCGTCGGTTCCCCTCGCCTGCTGGGAGGCGGCGGGAAGCGGCGGCGGCGGTGTTGGCAGTGGTGGTGGCGGCGCCGGCAGCGGCGGCGGCGGAGGAGAAGACGAGATCGCGTTGTTGGACGCGAGAACGGAAACGGGTCGCGGCGCGGGCAGAGGTGTCGAAACGGCGGCGGTGGTAGGTGGCGGTGGTGGCGCGGACGCGAATACGGGTGCCGGCGGCGGCGGTGGATTAGCTAATCTACGTTCGACTTCGGCGTTCACCTTAGAAAGGTGAGCCGCGGCTACTGGTAGATTGCTAGGAGAACACTGAAGTTCCAAGCTGTCTGCTAGGCATTCAGCACGCTCGTCGTCATCGAACGCGAGTTGACCGGTCGAAGTGACCAACGGAGGGATCGAATCCTTGGTAGGAGACTTGAAGGTGCGAATCAGTTGCCAGTAGGCCCTGTGTGACGGTCTTATGTCACCGAGCGTCTTATCCCACCGCTGATCCCGGAGTTCCGCGAAACGACTCTTTACAGCTCGCTGTAAAGAGCGCAAGCGAACTCTGTTCTCGTTGGTGCGATAAGAGTCATAGGCTCGTGCGGCTGCGTTCTTCTCGGTTAACAGCTCGCGCGCATCGTCGGGAATCTTCCAACGACGGTCATCCGTCGTCGGAATCTCCCGAGAGCACTCGTGTACAGCGGTGCACACGTGAGCCGTTAGCGAGTCGATGGCTTTGGTTGCATCCTCGAGGCTATCGAGGTTTTCGGGCACGGTACTTAAAATTTCAGACGAAGTAGCATAGAGCGCGCTCTCAAGTCTACTCCAATCTGTGATTATCTTGGTGGGGCCTTTCGCGGCCCCCGCGTCTGGTGGACCGTTGGAAACGGCGGACAGACTCAACACTACGGGCCCATGGTCAGAGTCAAGCTCGTGCAGCACCTCTATAGAAGATAAACGTAAGTTTATGTTCTTCAGAAGGGCCACATCGAGAATGTCCGGCCTATGGTCCAGAGTGTCAGGGCTGTGCGTCGGCTCCAAGGGTGTTACTAAATCGAAGTTAAGGCGGTTCGCGAGAAAGTCAAGTGTTCTGCCTCTCGAGTTCGTCGAGTTGCAGCTCCATCTGACGTTCTTTGCATTGAGGTCGCCCGCCACGATGACGGCGCCTCCTAAACCGAGCAAAGCTACTAGGTCGCTTTCGAGCAGATCCTTAGCGGGCGGCAAGTAGGCCGATACGATATGAATCGGTCCGTGACCGGTCATGCCTAGACGGCATATTGAGACCTCCAGGTTCGTTAGATCTGGGGGATCGACAGCTACACAGTATAGAGCCCTTCGGAAGTATATGGCGGTACCGCCAAGCCTCGATGTTGTCCTATCATTTCGGACCATCTTGTAGTTCGAAATGTTAGGACTGCGATGCGAAGCCTTCAAGAAGGTCTCCTGTACTAGTAGGAGGTCCAGCTGGTGACGTCGGAGGAAATCTCCAACCTCAGTACGCTGGCGACTAAGGCCCCGAGCGTTGAAGAAGCCAACGCTGAGGCCTCTCGGCTTGATTCTGGAAGCCGGCTGGTTTAAGGTCGGACCTTCCATTGGGATTGCATAATCCAGTAATTGCGAAGCTCAGCGACAGCTATACTGGCTGCGCATTGAGCTCCGAAATCGTGGGGATTTGCCAACGCTCTCTGAGAGCAGATCAGAGCGCGTGTGGAAATATCAAAGTTGCACCTTTGGGAAAAGGCGGCAACAGGATCCATATAGTGTGGAGGGCGCGACACCGCTGCAGAGGGCGGCGGTGGCGGCGACGGTAAGGGAGCGGCAGTGGCTACTGGGGTAGCCCCGGCGCTTACCGTTGATTTAAGAGGGCTGGCGGCGGCCTTGGACGAGGTCGCCGGAGCGGTCTTAGATCGCAACGGTGGGAAAGACTTGTCTGAGTATGAAAACTCAGGAGCTGAAGATTGGAACGAGAGTTTGTCCCAATGAGGTGGTCTCTGGGGAGTTAGAGACATAAGAGGAGGTGGCGCAGTGGTCGGAAGGGAGCTGCGCGAGGTTTGGGGCTGGTTCCTAATGCCCCTTTTCCCACCAGCCTTGCGCTGTTTGGGAGCTTTGGGACAGCCGCCATAATTGGCGGTGTGTCCCAATTTCCCGCACAGAACACAGCCGGGAGGTTCGGTGCACAGAGACCTGTCCTTGGGCCTCGGGCAGTCCTTCGTGGCGTGTGGGAGGAGGCACTTAACGCAGGCTGGGTCAAGCTTGCAGTTTAGGGATGCGTGCCCATACATCTGGCAGTTGTGACACTGTCCAGCGAAGGTGTTTTTCCGGGGGGTTTCCACCCGAATGCCATCTAAGATGACAGACTGGAGATTGAAGTTCTCCTGCCCGGCTTTGGTCTTGTCGAGAAAGACAAGGACCATGTCTAAGACCTTACCGGTCATGGTTTTCATGCGATGTACATCGCGAACGGGCAAGTTTTTGCCGATGAGGTCAGCTTTGACCGCTTCGGGCAAGATGCTCGGGGGCAAGCCGATTATTACGGCGCGGAGCATACGTTCCTCCGGAAGGGAGTACGTGAAATAGCGGACTTTGTTCTTCTGTGACGACCCTGTGCTCATCGGAGCTCGACAGTTGGATCCGGAAACCCTTCTGTCTCGCGTCCCATGAGGCACGGATGGGGACAATGTTTTTGGACTCCATGTCCAAACGGATTTTGAGCCAGTCCTCCTGACCCAGGAGGACTATTGGCGGTGGGCGAATAGATCTCGGCCCTTTAGGAGGGCGCGAGACCTGAGAGGGTTGAGTGTCTTCGGTCGGAACCGGAGACGAGGACGGTTTGGGCGCCTTGGACGGGGCGGACCCAGCAGCGGAGGCCCTTTTCCTCTTGCCGAGGACAGGGGTGAAGGGTTCCTCCGATTCGTCCCCGGAAGATCCGGGGATCGAGTCGGAGGTAACCGACGACGCTTCGTCGATGGTCTCCATAGGGGAGACGCATCGCCGGGAGGGTGAAAGGGAGCGGGGGCGGGGCCGATAGAAGGGAACGGGCGAGGGAGAGGGGGACGGTGAGGCGGGGGAATCGCGGAACGTGACGGGTCGCGAGGTGGGGGTCGCGGGCCGCGGTTGTGACGCAACCTTGGCGTCGGTAGCGGAGGGGGCGGCGGGGGTAGGTATCTGCGCTTTAGGAGCGCAGGTAGCCTCCGGACCAGTTTTGGGTGCCGGGTTCGACACCTTTTTGCGCGGAATGTTATTATTTTCGCGCGGACCGGATGAAAGTTTGGCGCTTGGCTCAACAGTTTTAATGTCTTTCGACATTTTGTTATTGTTGAGCCAAGCCTCAAACATTTCCTTAAACTGCGGTAATTCGGCCGCAACCGTTTTGAGGAACGCGAGCAGCTCCTTCATGTTGAACGACATGTTGGGCTGCTCGCGTTCTACGTGCGCGAATGATTTTATAACCTACTACGTGTATGGCACACGTCGTTGGTCCTAAACTGATTAAGAACGAGTTTTATAACTACTCGACTTCGCTCGCGGTGCGTTCTCGGCAGAAGAAGTCGGAAGAAACTGCCTGAGCGATCGCACACTATCTGGCCTAGCTAAGACCTACACCTAGGAGACCTACAAAGCCTAACTCCCCGGGGGGACACCCGGGGATGAGTAGTTCGACCCTCCCTGTCGTGTATAGACAGGGAGGCGTGTGTACCTAAGGTGAGCCCTAAGCTTGCACGTGAGCACGCCTCTCCGCCAAACTTTGTGCAGAGAGGTCCCTAAGGTCGTCTGGGTTCAGTGGGAGCCGAATTTGCAGACTGGGAACGGAAACAGGGCTGTCCCTGCTCCGGGGAAAAGGAAAGGGGACCCTACGGGCAAGGGTTGACTAGGGGAGACCCCAAGGCCAGTGGTCCAAGCCCTCGACCGACGGATTGCCTTGTCCTGAAGGGACGCAGCGAGCGTGTCGGGTCCGCGCCCCACTCGGCTTCGTTGGCACCGTAAGGTATCCACCGAGGACCACGAAACTGTGGTTTTACCCAGAAGGGGCAAGCACAGTTGACAATTTACGTTTAACCAATGAAATAATTATAGGAGCGCGCTATTCTGAAAAGAACGCCGCGCTCCGTTAACACAAAATGGCGGCCGTAGACGCCGGAGGACGCGTTGCGCAGGCGCAGCGTAGCGGACGGAGATCGCGATGCGTTGCGGCAGACGACAGCGGAGCGCGGACACACACGTGTGTTCGCGACGGCGGCCGGGCAGCAACTCAAGTTCAAATTCAAAACAATTTAGTCAATTTTATTAAAACCTTTTCAATTAGGTACAAGTTAGCTACATATAGGTAAGTAGGCTGAACAAGGTAGGTATCTTAAAGTACCTATATTAAAATTATTTCAGACAAATCTGGAAATAGGTATTTTATGAATTTTGGGAGTAGGTGCATCCGTGAAAATTGAAATTCAAACCTTTAGAATGATAAAGGGAAGCGTTCCAACTTCTTCTAGTGATAATAGATGGCGCTACTAAAAAAATACGCATGGTAGTTTACGTGAGTTGACCTTTTTCACTTATGTAAACGAAACCAGAGGTAGTGAGTAGTTTAGGTAATAAAGGTGTAATTTAAAACATTGAGTATAAAGTGGCAAAATGTCTCAATTTATCAACGAAAGCGTGACAAAAGCTGTAAACGTGAAACGATCACTTAAATCACGTCAGTCGCCAAGTGCCACGCCTCTTCTGGTTCAAATAATGTTGTGGAACTATGTAAATTTTATTAAAAACTACATATAACTAGCTGTTATAACATTTTAATGATCTTTCACTGAAAATTTAAAAAATAAAATACTTAAAATTTTACTTATTTGTTTGAATTTTTTGTAGTCCAATTCAATTTGGTCGGAGACGTGAAAAATATATTAAGTATCTCTACAAATTGAGTCTTTTATCCCACAATGAATACACAATTTGTGTTAAAAATGAGTTGAAATATATTCTATTTATTTTTTAAAATAGTTGCTAAAGCTGAGTAACTACTATAACCTGCCTATGTATAAATTTAATAAACAAGACAAAAGCGAAAGAGTATTTTATTGACTATTAATATCCGCTCGCGGTGTTGCCCGTGTAGTCTCCGTTCCACCGTCTTAAGGGCGAGTTTTGAAAAATAAAAAAGGAGACGTTCAAAAAATGTATAGAGCCTGGGATTAAAATAATTGTAAATTTGAACAGCAATCTGAGTTACATAGGTTAATAGAGCATAATTAATTAAATTTTTTGGTGTATTTAAAATAATTTTACACCCCCCCCGTTTTTTAAAAAATTGAAATTGAAAATAAGAATCCTTAATGCAATATTATGATTATTGCAATTGGCAACCCCATGGTCAAATGACAATTGAGCAACCAAAAAAATCAAAATTATTTCGACGCTGTCAATCAAACTGATCAATGACAATGACATTATGACGTTTCCCGTAATTATATTTTTTTCCACGCGTTTTGTTATTACACTAATAAGATAACAAATATTTTTCGTCATAATTACATTAAGCTGCAGCTAGAATAATATTACAAGAGAAAAGTACTGTAACAGAATGCAATTATTGACGTGATTGCAATATTTATACTGCTTAAGAAACGGATAATTAAAGGTAATGTGCGTTTTGTTTTTCTATTAAATTTTTTTGATTTTTACAAAAATGGTTGCTCCTAAAATTCGTGTTTAGTTAAATTCTAACAGCTTATTACATAAGCTTTCCAATGAGGTATATCACATTGGTGTTCAAAATTCTAGCCCACTTTTGACCTCTCCTTTTCACCTATATACACAGCGCCATCTAGTCCCAAATTGAGCAATTATATTTGCTTGTGTTATGGGTACTAGGAACGGACAACATACTTATTTATATACATTTTTTTTGTAAATACATACATATTTTAGTTAAATTACACCCGGACACAGAACAAACACTTGTGCTCATCAGACAAAGATTTATCCTGGCTGGGAATCGAACCCAAGAACCTCGGCCACCTGACTGCTAGTCAGGGTCACTAACGCCTACGCCACCAGACCAGCCAAAAAAGTCCTTTTTTGTTGTACCTGTACGATCTTATTCATAAAAATCTTATAACCCTTTTTAGTTAAAATGGGGTTTGTCCCTTTCTCACTAATATAAATGTCAAAATGACAGACAAAAACAAACAAATTATAAACCTATTTAAGCTAAAATAAGCTTTTAAGATGTTTATGAATAAGGGGTTAGGCTTTATACCGAATCTATGTACCAAATTTAGTCTCTTGGGTTTGCGATGTGCTTGCTTTTATATTTGAAAGATAGTAAAATATTTTGTTTAAGCGCTTTTAGTTAGACAGAGTTGCCGCCAGAGGCGCTGTTCGCGCTGTTTATGTCGATTATAGAGCTCAGTTAACTATTCTTTTTATTGAAAACTTTGGTTACTGGTTGTTACTGTTACTTGCGCTGAACCGAATTTCATATTATTATGAAAGTAAAAGTTTTATCTGTAGTATTATGTAATTTAGTGAAACTATTGCATGCTATGAATTTACAGGTAACGTAAGTGGTAGGTACCTGTAATTTCACTAGGGATAAATTATGTACGTAGGTACTCGTACCTACTTAACAAACGAAGTCCTTGTAGTTCAGGTTCTAACACTTACTCTGCCCTAGTTAACAGGAGTAAAATAGATTTGCTATTGATACAGTTCGATATTCAAATTCATATTTCGATAAATGTCACTGTTTGCATATAAATGAGTTACAATCAATCGAGTTAGTACCAGAACCGATGCTCACATATCGATTTAAAGTTTAATAGTTAGAGTATGTAATGTACCTAGCTAGATACGTTTTGAAATAGGTACCTACTTGTTATAACCGGGTACACTGGTTAGGATAGCTTAAAACACCTAAGCATGCTTTTTCTACCTTTGTCATTTTCTTTCAGACTACAGCGTCCTCTAATTACTTCATTCCTTAATCTATCATTCAGATTTACATCACACATTAATAGTTAGAAACATTGTAAATATATTTTTAACCATTGTTCTATCTACTGGTATCCACCAATTTCTTTAGATTTATTCATAGATATGAATACCTATGTATAAAGTAGTTTTGAGGTAGAATAGTCTCGAGTCTTATATTGTACCACATCAAAGGTTTAAATTAGCATGAGTAAGCACGTTTAAGGGATAATAAAGCGGTAGTGGTAGTATAATCGAGCACCCGAGGGGCTAATTTTGTTTGGCAAATAATCGTTAAAAGTCTCGCATGAAACCTGCAAAAGACTACAATATGCAAATGTGAAATGTTATATCACAAGTGTGGAAATTATTTCTGTAAATAAAATAATTGGAGACCAAAGTTATAGAGCAGGTACTTAACTACTAGAACCCATAAAATTTAAAAATATGAGACGGGCCTTTGTTTTTATTCTAAAACAGGCCTGCACTTGACAACAACTTGCCTGATGTTAGGCAATGATGTAGGCTACGATGGAACGCGCCATCCTAGTAGCCTACACTGATTCACTCGTGATTACGAATGACTTTTGATGAGAAGATGGCAGTGTAATGAGCGTCGATATAGTTAGAAACCTTAAAGGAGCAAAATTGCCGACCCATCCCTCCTGCATGGTATCACTAGACATCGTACCGGAACAGCCGAAGCTTACCACCAATTTATTGTCTTCTGATTTGCACCACCCGGGACCACGAACTATCGTCAACTTACTCCAGGAGATCAGAACTGTTGTCATAAAATACGAGAGGCGCATGATCGGTGGTTTGTTTGCTAGATCTGTTGTTCAGTTGTTATTAAACCTGCTAGAGTAGTATTTCACCGGAATAGTTTAAAATCTCATGGACATAGGATAAATTCATCCTGGAATTCACAGTTTAAGAAAATGAAATTGGAAGAACAGGTTTACCATAAGGAAGTACCTACTTAATTCATTGAAAGTTAGACAGATAGCGCTGTGCTTTGAAGAAGAAGACGTTATAGATTTGTTCGCAGTTTAAATTGGTATACATAATGATAAATATAATATGCAATGTTTCATAGGTTTGATGGAATTACAACACTTTTGTCAAATACACAGAAGGAGAGTACCTAATGGCTATATGCGATAACCGATACATGCAAACACGGGCGAAAATTGCAAAAATAATAGTATTTCCTACATAAGTATAATACAATCTTAAATAAAAAAAAATTGGTTGCCTGTAAAGTCGGTATACGGGCGAAAGTTTTACGTGACAACGACTTTGAGTGGTAAAATAATTTTAATGTGAATATTCATTCGTATAGTAGGAAGAAGGATGAAATAATAGTAACAATTTAAAACATTTATTTATACAAAGAATTATATTTAAAACATTAATTTATACAAAGAATCTCGCTCTTAGGCGGGCTAACTGTGCTCGAGTGGAAGGGACGCGTGCCTTTCACTTTTTATGTCTGTCTCTCTAGCTCTTAGGCGGGCTAATCATGCCCGAGTGGAAGGGACGCGTGCCTCTCACTCGCTCTCATTGTGAGCGCATAACGTGAGCGGAGCGTAACGCAGTTTCTTGAAGTGTCACCCGGCAAACCAATTTATAAGACGTTGTCACGTCAAAAAATTAAAATGCTCACTAATATCGTTTTATACACCAACTAAATTGCCACTGATAAAAGAGGAGTGTTAAGTAGAATCTTCAAAACAAAAGCATTTAACGTTAAAATTGCAAATCTCTCAAAGATTAACTAAGACGGGAATGCTCCATTTAAACGATTAAGCTTCATTTAATAAGCTCTCTAAGAAACAACAAAAGGGTGACAAATAACTTGTTTATGTGCCTTTTAGAGATCGGATAATCATTCAACACAAGGTAATTGAATTTCTAAATGATTATTCTGTAGCTAAATAAGAGCCTTTACGTCTGCTGTTATGACTGCTATATTTAGTTCTAAAATTTTAGAATGACATCTAAATAATATTGTTTAGTAATTAATTTCAGTGCCTAAAATTATTATTTTTGTCAAAAATTACATTATATAGTTTTGACCTAGGTTAGAGTATGCAAAACTCTATGTGCCGGGCATATTGCTCTACCCATTTCAGTTTGGGGAGGTACACATATCCATTCTAGGCATTCCTTTCAATCTCATTAACTTCTTAAATTTTAATATTGCCATAAGTCTCTTCTCATATTTTTCTTTTGAGTATTACTGTAGTCTGTTAGGTATACATATCTATAAATACAGAAGTTTTCGACTTTAAAATGCACCATTTGCTCGAAGCTCTCGCCGACTTTTTAATCTGTTGATCAAACAGTCGGCAGTGACGACAAATTTATTCTTGTACACAAAGATCTTAATCGCGATGTTTGCTTTCAAACTTCAGTTCTTTTTCAACTGGAAATATTTTGTACAATTTTGAAATCACAGAATAGTAGGTAGATCAGTGTAATTTAAGATAGAATCTGGATGATGGAATCGTAATTTAAAAGCAATTTAAATTTAAATATGCCAATGATTGCTACTTTATCGCAAGATTGATAAATAAAAACAAGTAGGTAGGTAAGAATATTATTGTAAGAAGATAAAACTAAAATATGTAATAAATTTACAGCAGCCTTTAGACAAATTACGTACCGAAGCGATAGCAAAATACCACAAATTGTTTGGGATTGACATAAGATTATCACGTGACATTTCGAAGGAATAATAATAATAGGAATAATCGCGTACATTCAGTTCTTTTCAAACTTGTTATCGTTTCGCTATGTAATTAGTTGAGAGTTACTACTCGAGTACTTAACCGCGAAACACCCTACAAGAAGGCGGTCTATTAAAGATTGGCCGCCAGCTTTCTGAGTGATCAGAAGCATTGTTTGTTGCTCAATTTCTGATATAATAATAATAATAATAATAAGGGCAGGGGCCATAGTCCATCCGTAGTCCTAATTACCTAATCCACTAGCACCCACCACCATAACCTAGATTATAGTTCCTATATTCTGCAATAGTCCTGCTCTAACCGGGGATTGTCCTTGGGTGTACCTATATGGTGCGAACAGGGATAATCGTCGGTTGGTGCCACATTACATTTACAGCAAAATTGTCTAACGGGCCTCTACGTGTTGGCTTCGGCCCCACGCACGCCTTCCAAAAGTCCGGAGCTCCATAGCTCCGAGATAAGAAAAGACATACATAATAATAATATAGTGGGACATTAACACACACGGTCATCTGATCCCAAACTAAGCAGAGCTTGTACTATGAAAACCAGATAACTGGTAATATACTACATATAATACTTTTCTTTTGTAAATATATACTTAAAATATAGATAATTAACACCCAGACACAAGACAAACAGACATATTTAAACAAATGTTTGTCTCGGGTGGGAATCGAACCCACGACCTGCGGCGCGAAAAGCAAGTATCTTACCGACCACGCCACCGCCATCTGTTTAATCTGTCTGATTTCTGTTTATCTTTTATCTGTACGTAGTTTTACATAATTGATAAAACTATGAAACTTATATTTTTATATATCCTATATGAAGGAGACCAGAAATGGGAAAGGACTACCTACAAACCTCCGACATGACGGATTAAAAACATTTTTTGCTTGAAATAAGTTTATTTTGAAATACTCTAATTAAAAAAAAATTACTAGTAAGTTTTACTCATAAGTAAAAATTTTCAATTAAAAGTTTACTTTGCTCTATAAACACATTAATAGTATCGACAAACATGTAGAATAATATTACAAAATAGTTGCCAAATTATAATTTTGGTAGTGTATCTTTGTAATATTCGGTGACAGGTGTGTTGTATTTTTGAGTTGGCATCCGGCCAAGCCATTGTTATTTAGATTTTGCTTAAAACCACAACATATGCTTTCCGAAAAATTACTCTCAATGAATGAATGAAAGCGTTGAATAATAGCTCTGATTATGCAACATTTGCCTTATTTCCAAGTATCTCCCAAACTGATTAAATTAATTTGATATTTTTTTATTTACAAGCATCTACTCTCTCTTCTCTTTCAATTTAAGGTTTACTATTGTCGGTGCATTTGATGAATTTGTTTCCATTCGACTCTATCTAGAGCAGTTTCTTTCACCTCCATATATGACATGACACCAACCTTTTCCTTTATTTGGTGCATGTAGCTTATCCTTGGTCTTCCTCTTCCACGCTTTCCTTCTATTGTTCCCTCTAAGATGTTTTTATACTGGTTTCATATCGTATAAGAAGGTCTGTTATTCCTCCTCTCCGGTTTTGAACAAGCATCTACATATTGATTTAATTAACTTTGAACAGTTGTTTGTTTTAGTGACCCTCATAAAAACCTCAACTATTCGTACGTGTAGACCTGTCTATAAGCAGCCTGTAAATTATGAAACAACCGTTAATGAGTATTTCCTTTTTCACTATGCTTATTTGAAAATGCCATTCTATTTCGTACAAATGCAATAATCTTAATATATATAAATCTCGTGTCACAATGTTTGTCCTCAATGGACTCCTAAACCACTTAACCGATAATAATAAAATTCGCATACCATGTGCAGTTCGATCCAACTTGAGAGATAGGATAGTTTAAATTATAGTCGCAATTTTAATTTATTGCTAATTATTTGTCTGTTATTATTTGACAGTCACAATTATCTGTTAACTCCAAATGATTCTAACAGATGTCGATACCTTTCGACTGGGTTGAGTAAGTAATCAATAGATGGCGCTGCTATGGTTATCACATTTTATGGAAATTGAAGCTACCCGGGCGAAGCTGGGACGGGCCGCTAGTAATACTATAAGGTGTCATGGTACAGCTGCAGCTTTCTATTTACGGTCAATTAAGTGACAATGCTATTAAACATAATTTAACTACTACTTACAGACTAGCAAATAAATTATTTTTAGTAGCATTATGGTTTAACAGTATACAAAATTGCTTAACTAGGTACATCAGTAAAGGATACATTATGTATTTAACTGAAGAATTATTTAATGATTAGGTAGAACTTATAACTACACGTAGAGATGCTTACTGACTTAACATTGGATAACTAACCCATAGACTAATAACTTTAAAGTGTACTCTTTGGGACGTCATAAATTATGCAAAATTAATCCAAGCAATCTCAACTTACGCAACTGGTTGCAAAATTATAATAATAGCCGTTGGGGTCAGCGTGCAAATTGTGGGGCATTAAGCAAATTCGGTCAAATTAACGCCATTGCGGCCAATAATGACTGCAGACTGGCCAAACTGTTCTGGCAGATGTTGTATAACAAAAACACCTATGTTTGCAGTTAGTTTGGGAGTTGGTAAAATATTATTTCATTGAAATTCTTACCTTACACACCAAAAGCATTGTCAACTACAAATTCGTTACCTACCTACCTCTACTTAGTTGGTTTTTGTGGAGTTTGAATGAAGATTGCGTCTTAAAATGACAAAAGAGAAATAAATACCTACTAGCTAATTAATCTACAATGACAAACTAATTTTAATGACATGCAAATTTTGTTTTTACAATAGTATAAAAAACGCTTTTGTTGTTTTATATTCAGTTGTTTGATAGTAATATTTAATTTTGTTATCTGAATAGTTTATTGTATTATGTAAATGTTACTGAAGCTTTACTTATTTAATTTTGCTTTGTTACAGTTTCATTGTTTTCTAGAAATTACAAGCAAGATTTTTAATACGATTATTATTCGATTTATTTCTAAATTTGCATTTTACTGTTAGCTTGTACAATCAATTTACAAAAGAATTTGTTAGTAGTCTCCGATTTTTGAACGTCGTCGTTAGGAACAGTCCTTTGCTTTGTTTTTCTCAATTGGAGTTTGTGCGGTCCATAATTTATAAGTCACAAATGGAAGAGGGGACACGTGGGCATAACAACTGTTAGCCTTTTGGCGACATCGTGACAGTGTTTGACGTGTGACGCCAGATGCAATATATTGGTTGACGAGGGAAGTTGTAGTATTTATCGATTTCTACATTTACCACAGCCATATCACAATATTGTATGTAGGTATCAGCTGCGGTCCGGTCAACTAGATATATTACATCTTGATTTGCAATATACATGACAAGGTATGTAAAATTGTATTTTAATTGGTACAATTAGTATTTTTTTTATTTTATCATTGAAATGAAACAGTATTATGATATCACACATTAAAATTTTAGAGTGGGAGTGCGCTACGTCATACAGAGGCATACAACTTTCCTATGCGTGACGTCATTCGAGATTACGCTTGGACGCTTGCCGTCATCTTTAATCACACAAAAAAATACGTGTCGAATATTTTAAATTGATGTATCTGGCGGACAAAACAAAAAAATGTAGTCATCCGTATTATATGTTCTGGTATTTAAATTCCCACTATTATTATTAAATATTAATCAAATTTCAAAATTCTTTCAAACGATAGTGGTCTTAAAATTGGTATTTCAAATAAATCAATGTCACAAACTCATATTGAGTACGATCTATTTTTATCAGCGTTAGCGACCCTAAAAAGGTTTCACGACTAAATTAGGTGCCGAATTGATGCCAGCCCCAGGACATTAACATAAATTGAAAGGACCAATAGGTACCTATTTTAAAGCAAAATAGAACTTATGCCTTTTAATTTCGTATTTAAAAAGGAAATTTCAAATTACAAGTCGTTGTTCTAGTCATTTTAGAAAGGGTTAATTCCGTTTAATCCTCGTGCGGTTTCGGAAAAGCCTTAAACCTCATCAGTCGTGTTCATGCATGCTTACATAAGCCAAGATTAAACGGTTTAAAAAATTAAAGGGATGTACAATGTACATTACCCTTATAAATATTTTTTGGCCGTGAATGAGGCTCTTGTTGTGAAATGAATCCTAAATTGAGTTTTATCTGAATAATATATTGGGTTTAGTATCTTCAGGTAAGGTTAATTTTTCTACAAAATACATATTAAAAAACCTTTTTTTGCAAACTGCACCTTTCCATTAGATATTTTTTAATGGTAACGACCGAGGACAATATGAATATTAAATAATTTTTTATATATTTTCATAGGGATTTTTAGTAAGTGAAAAATATTTGATGTCTAACCGCTAGTAACTCGGTACTAACTCTTTGAGAGGAAGCGTCGGAATAATATCGGTTCAAGTAAATATCAATAATACCTACTCATATGTAGTTGGTAGGTATAAAGTATTTACTAAAAGTATAGCAAAATAAGAGACATACAATAATAGCGTTTGTAATATTCATTTAAATATCTTATATTTCTATAAATAAAACGAAATTCGGTTAGTTACACCATTTTAACTCAAGAACGTCACCTCAGGACAGATTTTGATGTAATTTGGTATTGTCAACGTGGATTAACACATTTGCTAAAGGTAATGTTCTTAGTGTATCAACTGCGAGTAGTACACGATGTAGTATCAATTCAAATACTCTTTTACAACTAGTAGGTAAGCAGTTTATGTGTACCTATTATTATCTAAGTCTGCATTCATTCTAAATTAGTTACATTATTTAAATTATACACTTGGACTATTCATAATTGAGATTATGTTAATATTGTGATGCTATCTGGTTCTAATTTAAAATAACAAAGTACACGTCTGCGAAGGAATATTTAAATATTTTCTCTAGCTTTTCGTAGATAAGTAGTGTTTTAAGCAAAAAATAAATCACATTATTTTCGTTTTATGCATACCTAAGAAACAATTAATTTTAATAGTTTTAATTAAAATTAACATAAAATGCTGTTTCACATTTTCTTTGCTGTTCATTCTTTTGTTTTGAAAGTGCGAAAGAGATGAAGGATATATGAGTACTTTATTCATATTATGTGAATGTGTGCGTGTGCGTAATGCGTGCTGTAAAAAGTTTTTACTTCCAACATGGCGTCGTATCTCCCCTATAGACACGCAGGAAGTATTGTTTAGAGCGTACTTATAACTTATCCAGCCTAGTATTATTAAAACAATGCTGAACTACTCTTCACTCGTCAGGACCTCTGATTGGTCCATAGCACTTAGGTGCACACAAACATTACTTATTGTTCTTCCTAGCTTCCCCTATTCGCTTCCCCTTTAAAAACTACTTTTGTTTTATAAAACTAGTGGCTTTTCTAATTCCGATTTAGTTTGTTCTAGCTATTTAATAGTTGTTTGTGTATATTTTCATTTTCATACTACTTTTAGTGTTATCAAAGATTTTTATTCGACTAAGAGATTGACCATACATATTTAGTACTAAAACTAAGTAATTAAGAGAGCTAATTTGTTCACCTTAGATGCTGTGAATTACTACCTTCCACACTTGGTTTCAACCTCTATATTGGGTGAGTTTTAATAAATTCTTACTTAGTTCACCTATAGACTATGTATGTCACACGTATTCTATGTACAAAATTTGTCTCTAGACCCAACGGATTGGGCAATGCGATGCTATTTCAATCAGTTTCTATATATATTTAGATTAGTCGTAGATGATAATGAAAATTATTGGGGACATAGGTATCTTATGTCACCATCTCTATAATATAAAAATGAATCGCAAAATGTGTTGGTAAGCGCATAACTCGAGAACGGCTGAACCGATTTCGCTAATTCTTTTTTTAGAATAGTCCTTGAAGTACGAGGGTGGTTTTTACGCAGAGAAAAATTAAAAAAGCTTCACCGATTTTTATGAAATCTTATAGGTCGTATTCTGTTTTCGGCCCCTGCAGGTGGCACTGCTTTACCGGGCAGGATGACGTCTGCGGGATCCGCTAGTTTACTATAAAACAAAGGCCTCGTACATATAAGCAGTAATTTAACACAACCATGCATCTGATTGGTTAAATTTAAGAATAGCGTCATTCTACCCCTCACTGCAGTATCAAATTGCAGTCATGGAGCTGTAGTATCAATTAACCAAAATGGCCGACACAACGACGCGATGGAAAGGGTTAATAAAAGTGAGATACGTTTGTATTTAGAATCGTTTAATTTGACATTTAGTAACTATACCAACTATTTATTGTATTTATAATATAACTAATTAGTATTTAATTACTAATTAGTTATGAGATGGTAGGTTCCGTTAATCGACTTTAAAATTTATTACTTTTATTTACGTATTGTACTTACTAGGTATATTTGTTTACAGAACCTATTAATTTATTTTTATTATGGCACACGTTAGTAAAAAAACAGAGGAATAGCGATCTGACATGTGGATAAATGTTGTTAAAATAAGATTTTATATTATAGCCTTTTTATGCAAAGTATAATACAAATAAAAGTATGATTGTTTTAGCAGAACGTGAATTTAATCCACGCCCTCTGGGTTATGGGACAAATATTATTACAAAACACTATTATTATAAAAAATGTAAGCAAGCTAACAACAGTTATTCGAAGATCTAGAATTTTTATAAGAATAATTCGAACGAACCTTGATCTTATAATATTTTAATTGCGGTTGTTAGTACTTAAATAAAGAGCAGCAGAGGTAAAGCAGCATCGGCCTCGCCTATGAAATATAAGGTGACGGGTACGAACCCCGGTCGCACCCCCACATCTTTGTGTGAATTGTTTCATCGCCGTTGCTCAATATCGGTTAAGGAAAACATAACCATTCAAGAATTTCTGACTAAACAATAACATATGAACTAACCATTCAAGGAAATGTGACATCTACTAACCTGCACTTGATTAGCATGTATGGATTAAGGCCTAAACTCTCTCAACTCTTAAGATAGTAAAATCTCGTAATCTCGTCTCTTACGTAATTCGTGAAGTTAAAGTGAGAAGTGAGTATTAATATTAGAATAAGTTTAATTTCCTTCGACAAAAAGTCACAGACCTTTTAATGTATGTGAACTAAGCTTGGTCGTGCAACCAAACGCATGCAGTGAGATGTAAACGAATTTATCTTAGAGTGTATCAATTTATTGAATATTATAAATATTGATAAATGACAACCGAGTGTTGTAAACAATAGGTTTATTGCTTCCCGTTTCGGATCATTTACCTCGCACGTGACTGACTCTGATAGGGTTGTCCAAATGTTTGTTATTATTTTATTTATTGATCTGTTTCGCTGTAAACAGGGGTGTCGCGGAAATATTTGTGACTGTTTAAGGTTATTTTATGACTAAGCAATAGTGTTTTTTGTCAAAAAACGTCCCCTACAATGATATGCTTCAGTGCTCATCGTGACAACAATAGTTCAAGATAAAATGTATGACCACTGACTAGATACCAACTAGACGCCACTTTCTTCAAATATTGTATGAAATTGTAATCGTCAAAGTATTAGATACAATAAAGAAGATAACTAATTGTGATAGGTTCGTTCATGTTCTTGTAATTGAACGTACTCACACAAAAAACCAAAAATACCTTGTGGTCGGATAATATGTAGCAAATAGTAACTGTAAGGCATTAGTTAGCGATTGCGAGCTTTCAGCTACGCGGTGTCGATAGATATTTGGTCGATGTAAACGAAATATTATTTTAAAAATACTTTGGGACATAAATGAAATTACCGTAGCGAGATAAACTATTGGCTTCAGTGGAACTTCATAACAGTTAGGAATATTGACCAATTGTCTTTTAAAAATTTAAATTTATTATTGTTTTTATTATTAGTCATAACCACGGAAGAGCCATAAGTCATAGCCATAACTTTACGTTCCTTAATCGATTTGGTTATATGACATCGACTTTAAAACCGCAATTAGGTTTCTTATTTCCCTAATAAGTTCTGCCTTATTGGCCCAGTAGTCAGTATGTTCGGTTAATAACTGCAAAGTTCCGCATTTGAATCCTAGGTCAAACAAGGATTAATAATAATATTAAGTTAAATCATCAGGATAGGATACTTTTCTTTATTATTTTTTTTGCTTGGATCTCGACACTTTGGATGCCAGAAGATGGTCGACGTCTGCGAGGACATCGTCATCTTTGAGGATGACCACGAAAATGATGGAGGAACGGTTCCATTGCCGCAACTTGGACGGGAAAGGCGTACAATAGAGAAAATTAAAAGGCTATGATAAAGGCTTATACCCAGCTATGGGACAGTACAAGCTCATAAAATTTTTTTTGAAGATAACACATTTTTTAACACAAACAAGATTTTGGAAACCGTGCCCGATGAATGGCAAAAAGTTCGTCCTCTGTTACGTATAGTTGTAAATATGTGGGTGATATTTACCTCCATTGTTTTACATAGGTACCTTTGAGTAGTACTGGCATGAGCGCTATGATGTTATTTCCTTAATTAATTTTCCCCAGTAGGTACTAGAAGGTAGACAAGAAATGTACTATGCACCTAACATCATTTTCCTTGCCGTTTTCCCATTTCTATTGGGGTCGGTCTCCAGTCTATCCTAGGTAGCCGTATTAAATGAACGATTGCCATCAGACCTCGGCACCCGAAGCAAACCAGTAGCCGTAATGGGTAGACCAAGTGCCAGGTGATATTAGGCTTCTGTCCACGTATAACGATTGTCATAGATGTTTCAAATGATGGCTTAACGTACTTTCCAAGGCACGGAGAGTAGTCACTCAATTAACCAGACACGAAACAAATCTTTTTTGTTACACATATATTGTCCAGAGCGGGAATCAAACTCCGAACTCCCGGGCACAGATAGCCCAATCTGACGACTTACTAGGCTTGACTAAAGAGTTGTCTGTACTGTCCACCTACGAGGATAATAAATTAGCTACGATCTTTCCAGTTTCTTAGATACTTTATACTTCTTTGTCTTTTTAGTAATTCCTGTGACGTTACAATTGCTCATTTTACCTTATTGATTTAACATCCATTTTCCGCATATTTCTCCTTTTAAGGAACATCAATATAAAATAATCTTCAAACAATAACAATATTGTTCATTCAGTTGTAGCCTTTACTTCCAACAGAACACACGTGCTACAAAAATGAAAGATATTGTAAGTATATTTTTTATTCTTATTATTATTTTAAACTTTTAACTTATTAATTGATATTTATAAATTACTTGATGACATAATATAAGGTAAATGATAACTTTTGTATAATTTAATTGCCTGTACTGCAACCGGTTCCTAAGGTATATTTCTAGAACATCTGTTAGGTGTATTGATACATCGCATCGTTTATTAATACATATCACTTTAACTAATTTCTTGTTGACATAGTACAAACACAATAATATAGATATTTTATTACATACTTATCTTAGTTGTATTAATTATTTTTTTTCTAATTATTACAGGTTTTATTGTTAACCCTAACTTTAGGTGTAGTTTTGACCTCAGCAGCCACAATATGGAATCACAAAGATCCTCACTCAATGTCTTCAAATATACTAATTAACCGTCCAGCAATTGATGAATTTGGATACCACGACATTTTACATGGAATGCGGGACAAAAGAAGTTCACCTTTAAAACCTGGATTGCCGCAAGGTACTCCCTCATGGGGAAGTTATGGCGACGCCACGGCGATGCGATGACGACTTCGTGACCAAACAATTGATACTTATATCATAAATTGTTTTTCAGTAGATTCAACGTTTGTGTAGCGACGGTTTAGCGGTATCCGCTTCGCCTTTGTAATATAAGGTTGCGGGCTCGATCCCCGGTCGTGTCCATCGCCGCTGCTCAATGCTTATCCGTTATGTCATAGAACTAATCATTCGAGGACATGTGAGTTCCACCAGCTCGCACTTGGCCAGCGTGTGTCGATTAAGGTCTAAACTATTTCAACTCATAAAATAGTTGAGAGATGATCTATGCCCAGCTGTGGGATACTAAAAAGGGTTGAAGTGAGATGCAAAGTCATACACTGCATAGTCTAAAATAAATAGAGTTAGAGAGAGTTTTTAAGTATCTTAAAAACCTTATTTTTTTACTTTACTATTGACTATTTAAAATAGACTGCTCTATTCGTTTAGCTTATAACTAACACATCGTTCTTCTTATATTGTGCAGTCAAGTGTTAATCAAGTTGTTATTATTGTTTTCAGGTGTATCATTGCCTCTTTCTAATCTGAAGAAAGGGATAGCAGTCGGAAACGAAGCTCTATTGCGAAAAGGAGAATATAAGTGTGGCAACAAAATATGTAGGTTACAACGAGGTATGAAACCTTGTAAGGATGACCTTTGTCAATACCCTGTTTTGTAATTTTGTAAAATATATCTACAAAAATAAATACGTTTAGTTTTATTTTTCTTTAGATAATATTTTTCTACATTTGGGTATTAAGTAGGTGGTCACAAAACATGGTAGTCAAACTATATTAACCTTGCACTGTATTTTAGTAATAAATTAATATTCATAATGTTGCAACCGAAATGATTAGTGGTTGCACTAGAAGCGTCATGAAAATGTAGGTACTTATTCTGGAAATCCCATGACATAATCAACACATTCAAACAATTCTTATTTAGCCGTTTGAATACTGTAGAAGTGTACACCTTTATCGACCAATTATATACCTAGTTTGTTAAAATTTCACGCACTGTTGTAACTATTATTAACCTGAATGTGTGTACCCACAGAAAAACTGTGGAAACAGTTTTGTGGCCAATGAAATATTGTAATGTTGTGAAATTTTATAATTAAGATACATACATACATAGAGCATGTAGGGCACATAAGGATACCGTAGACATCTTTTAACAGGGCCAGTGACGTTTCTGGCGCGGCTTCGATCTAACTTCATGGCATGTATTCCCGTATTTTCGACGTTCTTTCAACTTACGTCATTTTTTCTTGCTTTTCACGCCGCAGATCGTGGGTTAGATTTTTACAAAAGTAATATTATTTTAAGTAGTATATTACCAGTTATCTGATTTCCATAGTACAAGATCTCTTTAGTTTGGGATCAGATGTCTCACCATATTATTATTGTTTAGGCTTACCAAGGCGCAGTCACTCAAACTCAAAACAGTGCCTTTATTTATCAAATAAATGACCGATGTCTATTAATAAACTTCGATTTAACTAACAACCATAATATTATAAATTCCGGTGAATTTCCAGCTAATTACCACAACATCCGATCGGTTGCAAACCGCATCTAAAGCTGAATAGTTACATAGCGGTCACATTAACAGAACACTACTCAGGTTGAATTCTACCAACATCTAATTTAATATAATGTACCGTACTTGGCAAGTAAACCAAAGTGCGTGACCTTAAAGCAGAGTTTAAGTTGAGTTGAATATTTTCTTATGATAGAGTTATTTATAACTATTATTAGATATTTGTTTTTAAAACCTATGTTGTTACCTTTATCCCTTTGTTTTTTTAAGATTGTTAAGGTAGGTTTATATAGTGAACAGCCAAATAGCAACAGCCATAGAAGCGGTGGCACAGCGGTACGGGACTCGCCTTAAGGTCGCGGGGTCGGGGTCGTGTCCACACATCTTTGTGTGAATTGTAACATCGCCGTTGGTCAATATTGGTAAAGGAAAACACAGTGAAGAAACCGGCATGTATAAGAGCTAATCATTCAAGTACATGTGACATCCACCAACCCCCACTAGGCCAGCTTGTGTGGATTAAGGCCTGAACTCTCTCAACTCGTAAGAAATTTGTAAGAAGACCCAAAAGGGTTGAAGTGAAGCCAAATAAGAATTGAATTTAGTTTAATTCAACCTCCACAAATACAAATACAAAAATTAACAAGTTACAAGATCCACATTTAACCCAAAAGGTATTAAACAAGAACCTTAGTAACCTAGTTTACTAAATCATTAATTTAGTAGGTAAACGTAGGCTAGTTCAAAACTAGCCACCAACCACAAACTAAATAAACAAAATATTTGATGATCCAGCAATAATTTTGGCTACATTACGACGCTGAAAGCGGTTGCGTAGCTATGGAAATTCGTTTTGGGAACAATAAACTATGAATTTTAAGGTTTGTATTCTCATAATACAATTGTGAAATATAAGTACTTTGATTGTGAGCAGAGTGGCGCAGTGGAAGCGTGCTGGGCCCATAACCCAGAGGTCCGTGGATCGAAACCATGCTCTGCTATAGATATATTTTTAATAGGAAATATAAAGTTTTTAAGATCTCACAAAAAGGAATTAAAGATTTTAGATATTTTTTTATCTTTTTTAGACTTTTTTAAAACATGCTTTTTTTTTAAATAGTCCCACTTGTTATAATAATCACAGTTAACACGCCACATTCGTATTCAAGTGCTTCTAGAGTAGAGTGACGCAGTAAAAACACAAGGCCCATTACTCAGACGTCCGTGAATGGAAACCAAGCTCGGCTAGAGTTTTTTTAAATGATAGATGTAATTTCCTGAAAATATTCCAACTATTTATAGCAGTCGTATTTTACATACCACCTCAATACAGCAGAGTGGCGCAGTGGAAGCGTGCTGGGCCCATAACCCAGAGGTCCGTGGATCGAAACCATGCTCTGCTATAAATTAATATATATTTTTAATAGGTTACAATAAACGAACACTTTATTTTGTTGTCTTTTTTTCAAAACTGTTTATCAAATGCCTTTTTTATAGAAATAGTCACACTTGTTAAAATAATCAAAGTTCTTTACACGCAATCTTCCTTTTCACGTGCCCCAGAGGTCCGTGGATCGAAACCATGCTCTGGTATAGATATATTTATAATAGGTAATAGAAAGTTGTTAAAATCTAAAATAAGGGAATGAAAGATTTTAGATTATTTTTATCTTTCTTAGACTTTTTTATAACATGCTTATTTTCTAAAATAGTCCCACTTGTTACCTATAATAAATCAAAGTTTACACGCCACCTTCCTGTTCATGAGCTTCTACAGTAGAGTGGTGGAGTGAAAGCATGGGGCCCATAGCTCAGACGTCCTTGGATCGAAACCATACTCTAGACTTTTTCTTTCCTGAAAATTAATATTCCAACTTGTTAGAGGAGTCACATTTTACATAGCTGCTTAATACAGCAGAGTGGCGCAGTGGAAGCGTGCTGGGCCCATAACCCAGAGGTCCGTGGATCGAAACCATGCTCTGCTATACATTATTTTTGAACTTGTTATTAATTTTTAACTTATTTATTTCTAGTGTTATCATTTCGTATTCTACTACTAGTATATCTCGACGCCTCCTCGTACAGGCATTTTTGCTTATATTTATTTTATTGCGTTTCTGGGAAGAAACAAACGACAATCTTATAGTATCGAACAGTTTTGTCTATAAAATCAGGTTAAATTTCTCTAATAAATAATTTAAAAAAAGATGCTATACAGCACGCAGCACACTGCAGCACGCAATATTTTCTTCCTCCTGTAAAGTTATTTCTTTAACACATAAGAAGTTTTTACATTCTACTACAATGTACGAGTATATTACGATTTTATGCTACTAAATCTAATTTTTGAAAATAGCATCCAATGTACACAATTGATTATTTTTCTTATTATTGCGGTAGGCCGCATGCATAACCAAATTCGACCGTGATCCTATATTATTTACATATGCGAATGTTTGCGGTTTTGTTTCCATTTGAACTTGTAGGGTGTGTACTCGTAATTACGGCATTGGGACAACTCCCGAGGCGAGGTGGCCGCAGCCATGAATTAAATTGCTGGAATAGAATAATTTTGTCATCCTAACTAATTTAAAAAATTATGACCAAAATTAAATGTTGGGTAACCAAAATTTTTAATGAATGTTAATAAGTCGCTTAATTTATTATTATTTTTATTATTCGAATAGGAAAAAAATCAGTCCATCCGATAAGGCGCCAGATGGCAACAAAATTATACACAGAATACGCGTCTAACTTAAGACACTCATCATTTTGTCAGGGCTTACGAATATACCTAGAAGGAAGCAGAGTTAGTACATTGAAGGAGATGGTGAAGGTTTCGACGTGTAAGGAGGTTCAAAAACTAGCCACAGAGCCTCTAGAGAAATAACATACCGAAACAATAACGAAATTGACCTTCGAAATGTCACGTGATAATCTTATGTCAATTCCATACATTTTGTTCTTTTGATCTTTCACTATCGCTTGGCTACGTAACTTATCTAGAGGCTTTATGAACAATGGAAGGAGCTGTACTGGCAAGACCTAATCTCTTAAATTAAAAAAATAAAATCTTATCAACATTATTTTGTATGTAATATTTTGTTTGTTATATTGATTAAACATGGAAGGGGTACAGGTGCTGTGGTACTTCACATTGAGTGCAATTTTTATAACTTAATTAATATTATTATAAATTAACTAGGTATTAAATTATATCATGACTATTCCAGTAAATTCTTTGATCATAGGCCACCCCTGTCTTTTCTAAATGAACTGGGCCTGTGTACATGTTAATCCTGCCTCACCTGAATGTCGATGCGCCACTAAAGGGAATATTTAAATACATATTCTATCCTCCTTGCTCACTATCTGAGTGTAGGTCTGTTACTCTAACAATTGCTTTTAATCCCCATCTTCTATAAACATACATAAATTACCCGAAGGAGTAGGCAGGAGAGAATATCACCCACTTTTCGCCGGCTATGTTTATGGGACGAGTTTATTTGCCAGTCATATCTTCTATAATATAAAAATGAATCGAAAAATGTGTTGGTAAGCGCATAACTCGAGAACGGCTGAACCGATTTCTCTAATTCTTTTTTTAGAATGTTCCTTGAAGTACGAGAATGGTCTTACGCAGAGAAAACTTAAAAAAAAAACTATTCCAAAACTGATTTTTATGAAATCTTATATCTATATTTGGTAGGTCTGAGTATAGGTTATAATCTATTTTCGGACCCGGTACGTGGCACTGCTATACCGGGCAGGACGACGTCTGCGGGGTCTGCTATTATATA
This sequence comes from Meganola albula, assembly GCA_936450015.1. Taxonomy (NCBI): domain Eukaryota; kingdom Metazoa; phylum Arthropoda; class Insecta; order Lepidoptera; family Nolidae; genus Meganola; species Meganola albula. Next base: position 7,995,107 of record OW388156.1, on the reverse strand, counting down.
TATAATTCTACTGTACTGTGTGTATATCACTAAACTACAAAACGACTGGACCGAATTTAATTTTTTTTTAGTATGAGTTTGTGTGGCGCCCTGGATGGTTTAGATTCACACATCAGTCTGAAAGATGGCGAAGCAGTCGGTATTTAGGTTGATGATATTTCAAGCGAAAAGGATTAAAATGTCATGCAGGACAACGTATGTTGGGTCCGCTATTATCATAATAATATATTATCATCATGATTTACTAGAAAATATTTTTTTACTTGACCCGAAAATCGGACCAGGGCGGGACAAATCATGCATTTCAATAATAATTCATTTTAATCAATCCAAAATTCGTAATCAAAACTTGTTTTAACAACCCAAATTGTATTTTGATAATCCTGTTAACAGAATTTGCATGAAATCCTTTTGTTTTTATTCAAAATACCTACAAGATAATTCTGATTCAACTTTATCAGACAGCCGCACAATCAATTTCAATCAATCAACGTAGGTACAATTGAAAATTGAATTACAATAAAATATGATAGAAAGGATTAGGTACCTGACTACGTAATACGATATTATTAAATTATCTTCAGATTTTCTTTTGAGTTTTATCTCTTGAAATATTCACAATAAAGGTAAGCTATAGCTGTGAAAGAAACCATCGTGAGGAAACCGGTATGTGACTTCCACCTAGCGTGTGTTTATAAAGGCCTAAACTCTCTCAACTCGTAAGATAGTTGAGAGACAGCTCGTGCCTAGTAGTGGGACACTAAAAGGGTTGAAAAGATAGCTGTGACATAGCGTCATCAGATTTAATTTAAAAAGAAAAATACTTTGGTAAATAGCGTGCAAGTTAATTACGTCGTAATTTATATAAAAATGAATCCCTATTTCCCTTGGTCACTACATCACACGTGAACGGCTGGACCAATTTCGCTAATTCCTTTTTTTTAATATTTCTTGAAGTACGAGGATGGTTCCTACATAGGAATGAAAAAAAAATCGAAAGAAAGGAGTTATCCGGGAGAAGAAGAGATAGGCTTAAACAAGGCCAAAAACCATGCGAGATATAAAAGGAAATTCGAAGGAAAAACACAAAAACAAAATTCAACAAGACTTAATCCTGCGGTTATATTTGGGTAGTTATATTTAGTAGGTCTGAGACCCGGTAGATGGCATTGCTTTGCCGGGCAGGACGACATCTGCCGGGAACGCTAGTCACAAATAAAATATCTATGAACGTGCCATGCGACACTTATGGTTAATACAATACAATTAAATAGGTATGTAAAAAAAAAAGAAAGAAATACGAGACCAATATTTTTGAAAAATTAACACGACGGAATAAAAAAACAGTTATCTATACTATTGGTATCAGTGTGTAAGGATAGGCCAAAGTTGTCGGTTCATTGGTGAATTGCATAGCTATAAAATATTCAAAGGTGATCAACAGTTAAACGTTGCTTTGAGACTGTCACAAGGGTTGTGCACGTTGTACGTATCTCTAGAGGCGATTATGCTGTCCACATCACAAGGTAAGCTTGATTTACTTAAGCAGACCTATAGCAACAGTTGGTACCTACATAGTATTATCGCGTAATACCTCAAAAATTTAATTTGCCTGCTGACAATTATTGTCTAAAAAAAATTAAAACTGTTTTCACCCCCGCCGCAAAAACGAAGGAGTGTGTGCGTGCGTGCGTGCATGCTCGTGCGCGTGCGTGTCTGTGGCATTGTAGCTATCGAATGGATTAACTTATTTTGATATTGTTTTTTTTTCTGTTGGAAAGGGTTATTCAATTTTTAATTTGAGTTATTAAACATGTAATTTAGGTAAATTTTATATGAATATATAATAATATGATATACAGGTAGAGGAGTAGGCATTAGGCACGACGGTTGTGACGCAAGCCCTTTGCTCCTTTTTTGTGAGTTAGTGTTAGAATTAGTGTGTCGACTTGTGACAAATCGTCCCTTAACAAAAAGTTTGCTCGATATCAGCTCCTTAATAAGTTGAATTATAATATAAAAAAGTATACAAAAACAGGTAAAAAAAAGAAAAAAAATAATGATATAGGTACTCGCAGACATAGTCGTTTTTAAAAAATAATAGGTTTTATGTCTATGATCACCACTTTTGATGTCACCCACTTTTTGCCAGTTATGTTTAGATCCCATTCGTAATATTGGCAAGTCTGTTGGCTTCCACCATGACAAGGAATTCAAACCTGTGACTTCCACTGCCTCGGTGGTCCAGTGGTAAGCGTTTTCGCTTAATAACCGCGAGGCCCCATTCGACTTCCACGTAGAACAAAAAGTAGACTTTTCTAATATATAAGAGAAACTTAGTTGCAGCTTGAAGTTTGGAAATGTGGCCGATGAAGGGCAATAGGCTCGCCCCCTATACCGTATGGGACCTAAAAATAGCCGACGAAAAGTGGGTGATATTACACCTCACTCTTATTCTTTATTGTACACAATTATAGGGGGATAAGAACACTTCCATAAACAATGTAAAATAGAAAACAACACAATATATACAGGCGAGATAATTCAAATGTGATTTTTTTACTATAGGCCGACCGTTTAGCTCGCGTATCGCCTATCGCCAAGATTCTAACTCCTCAAGCTGCACAGACAGTGATGATGATTCAAGCGATATGGATATGAGTGACGAATAGTCTTACATTACTTTTATCTGTGGTTAAATAGTTCTTTATGAGATTTAATCAATGTTTTATGACTCTGTACCTCAGATGGCGATACGCGAGTTAAACGGTCGGCCTATAGCAAACCTTAAGTAGAGAAAAATTGCGGTATTGGTAGATTGCTTATACCATCGAGTAATACGGGCGTGAAGTATGTGTGTATGTATGTACTTCAGCGCTAGTTGTAAATATTTTACAATAACTGCAAAACATAATATCGCTAAAAGGATCTAGTAAAAAATTTCTACGTATTAAAAATAATGGTAGAGATGAAATCAATATTTTTAAGTGTAATTGTTAAGACAAAAGAATTATGTGTGCTCTGAGTTCACAACATGTTTGTTTCCATTGCACTGTTTTTGACGGAAGTTGCTCAAGGAATCCAAGAATCGAATGATATCTGGCGACAGATGTGCTCTATTAGTTTTTTATCGAATGAATTATTGAATGACAGTGAATAAATAAAAATAAAATGAATGAATATGAATGAAAATATTATTTAGTTTTTGGAGAGATTCTACATAAAATTGTCAAATTGTTCTTTTTTCACCATGCAGTGAATGACGTGGCAACTACTAAATCTTAATTGAGAAGGTTTTTAACTCTATTAGTATTAAGTACTTACTACTAAGTACGTACTTTATGGGACAATTAACGCGGTTACCTTAACTTGACGTTATGAAACGGGATACATCATTCGGGGTCGTAAGTAGACTGATCCAACGCAGGGGCAAAAGATTAAGAAAGAAGGAAAGGAAAGGTGTAAGGCGATTAGCAAGAACAAGAATAGCGTGTCAGCAGCGTGATTAGAAGAAGTTTATGATTTAAAATTTTGAACTTTAGCGTTGCATTATATATATTTATCATAGCGGGCAATTAACGCGCTCACCTTTAATTTGGCTTTTCGTTACGACATGGGTTGCACCGGTCGTGGTCGCAAGAAGATTGATCTAGCGAAAGAGCTCCGTTGATGACGGCGCGGCGGCCGTAGAACAACATTTTCTCCAACTACCGTCATTTGTATAGTTTATGATGTTAAGCAGTTGACTACCTCATAGAAGTCCCAAAAGATCACTAAGCATTTTGAAAAACAATAAAAATCTGAATAGACCGTTACAATAAGTAATTTTTAACTCTTGACAAAATTTTATCATGTAGCGCTTAAATTAATCGGATATTTTTGTTAAAAATAGAGATATTTTAGAGGTTTCATTAAATTTAAATTTCGGCTTTCATTATAATAAAACGAGCGTAAAAGCTCTTTCCACCCAAAACCTTTCTCGTAGTACAATGGAAACAAACCTCTTGATCCATATCTTCCTCTCACTCGAAAGCGCGTGCGCCTTACCCGAGCGTGTAGTGCACAAGATACTCATCTAAGCTGATATGCAGTTAATAATGTAACGCGATAAATAATGCAGGTGGAATGCCTCTCCACTCCTACGTCCTTGTTTACCGCCATTCAATGCACTTCCTACCGATAAGCTATGTCTTGTATTAGAAATTGATTTGTGATAATTTATTGCTCACTTGGATTGTACTCTTTAGGCCGGGCACACTCGAGCCCAGACGTGCATGTAGTACCGAAAAGGTAACTGTTACAACAGCGATCCGAACTAACAATAACAGCTCCAAATAACAGTGATAAAATACCTACCAGGGGGTAGGTATTTTATCACTGTTACTCGGTACGTATCTTTACTTATCACTCGGTTATTATTCTTTGGGCTAAGCGCACTCTGGATACGCTTGCGTTCGAATTTTACTCGTCATTCTGATTTTTCGAGTAGGTAGGTACTATGGGAGCGCGTAGACTAGTTGTTAGTCGTATACAAGTCCTAGTAACTGTCACGACAGTGACTGTAACATAAACATAACAGTTGTAAATGGCATTGACAAAATACCTACCAATTATTTTGTCAGTTTAAACTATTGTCAGTCTGCTCTAAAGAGGACTCCACTTCAACCCGAGACCCAACTATCTTACGAGTTGAGAGAGTTCAGGCCTTAATCCACACACAGGCCAAGTGCCGGACTGAATGTCGAACCCGCGACCTTATAAATCTAAGGTGAGGTCCGTACCGCTGCGCCACCATACCAAACCGGTTCTTAAAAAAAGGAATTAACGATTGCGATATCTTCGACAAGCTACTAGTTAGACAGAGAAAAATCAATGTATTAAATATGCGCATTAATTCCCTACACCACGATTTACGTTTACTTACGATACAAATTCATAAGAAGTGCGGCCAGCCTAAGGAGCTATACTTTAATTAATGTGACGTCGAAATGTGTTTATAAATGGTTTGGTTAGTTGCTTCCAATGTGTGCTATATTTCTTCCTTGTTTCTGTTTTAAGTACAATGCTAGCTACCATAAGTTATATATTTATCATTATTTCAGACCAAATTAACATACCACTAATAAATTTAATCATAATAAATTAATAAATATCAGAAGAATGCATTAACCACATTGTTGCATCGGGATAGTAGTCAGCTATTCACGGCCTGCATAATATCATAAATTTTTAAGTGCCCTCATTTCATCCGAGTTATCCGACTTTGAGATGCAGCAGTAATATTTGTTTATTCCGACCACCCTTATTTAAAAATGTATGGTTTAATATTTGTTAAGTGCCAGATGTAATTTTTCTCTTAGAATAATAAGTGATTCACGATTATGCATCATAATAAAAGTGCCATAAAATTGCCTTTATTGGCCATCCTCCATGCAACACTGGTAACAATAAATTAAATTACTTACTGTTATTAAATCTAGTTGGCTCCGAAGCATATTTTAAAACTATAACAACAGTAAATTAAATTCTATTTGTGCCAAATGATCTTGTTTATTGTGAGACTACGCATGTCGGACTACGATAATTGTTTTATTCTTTCATTATTTCTTTCTTATTTGTATATGTTTTAAAAAACCTTTTTTTTAGAAAATCGTTACTAATTTTCCTATAGCATGTGACTTATGGTATCTAGATGGAAGGAAATGTAGATGCAACGAAAATGATTTAAACTAGCGCTATCTATAAAATTGCTTAATAATTACATTTGACAGATCTTGATAAAATGACGTTTGTGCAGTTACCGATAACATTGGATGGATAGCAATACTATTTAAGTCAAATATCCGCCAAGATAAAGAGGATGATGAGGGATCTTCAATCCAATCGGGTTTTCCAGAAACATCTCACGTTTCATGTTATTCTTTTACTGACTGTTTGTCAAATTTGAGCGATGCATTAAGTCAGAATGATGACATAGGTACTTTACTTAGTCTTTTTGCTCCAAGTAGTAAAAAAATCTAATAAAGGATGACAGATTTTATCGTGTTGAGTCAGGTTTATACAACTGCAGGTACTTTACGACGAACTGGGGTTATAAACAAACTTAGATAAAAGTTTTGAGGGCGTTTCGATCGATTTTCTACTTCGTTACAAATGCAAAAACTTCATTAGGCAATCCTCGAAACGTTGTTATGCAAATTGAATTAACTGAAACAATAGATTTTGGTTTACTTGTCATAAAACTTTGCTGAATTAATCATAAATTAAATACGCGAGTGAATTCGTGCTGTGGATTTTCCTTCCGTTCAAAGTTTAGACTTGAGACGAGACAGACTTATTTAGTTCAGTTGTGTGAATGTCGCTGCATGAGTAAGGATAACTTAATAACACTCATTATTTAGCAATATAAATAACATATATATTTTTTATTAATCATTTATAAAAAATGCAACAATAGTCATTATGGCATTTTTTTACTAATAAATTAACACACACGGTCGTCTGATCCCAAACTACACAGAGCTTGTAGGTACTACAGTAACAGAAAAAGAGATACTACAGTACTACAGTTTACAGTCTACAGTACTTCATAGGTTGGTAATTCTACTATTTTTGCAATTACCTACATAAAGGTACAGAGTTCATTAATTCAAATAGGTATAGGTGTGTTACTCTATACTTGTCCTACTATCATATATACAAATTATTACGTAATGGTAACCAAATTCTGTCATTATTTTGGTTTTGTGAAAATTATTTTGTTAGGACAGTCAACTTGAAGCAGTTTTTGGTGTGATCTATGTGCTCATGATTTTAGTTCCCAGTGTTCTTTATTTAACCTCCTCCTGAAATCGGTTAATAAGAAGAACAAATGCTGTGGACATGCGTTCTCTACGAAGTATGTGTAGTGTAACTCTGAATGATTCCTGATAGATTGAGGAATGAAGTTATTACAGAACGCTGTAGTATAAAATAAGTTATACCCAGTGACTAAGGTAGAAAAAAAATGTTTAAATGGTTTGTGTCAATTCTATGATCATAATTTACACTACCCTTTTGAGTACTGTTATATTATAATAAGCCTTAATTAGTATTATTATGATGTCTTACATTTTATGAGGCACTTAATAGGTGCGTGACATTAAAATGGGTAAATGTTTCCTGTATTTGAGTAACGGAAACCGAGAAATGTTACGTTATTAATGCTGCGGTTGACTTTGAAACAATAGGTAACAGTTACTCAGCAAAGCTTTCTGGTTTTGACATTTATTTGACGATTTTGTACCTACTTAATCAAAGCTTTATTTTATTTCCACTTCCGTCACGCAATTTTATAGCTTTAAGCTAAATGGCATTCTAAATCGGTCTACCTACTTAATTCCTAGTAAGTAACAATACTTTTCATTGTTCTGCCGTCCAAGGAAAAAGGGCACATCTGAAATTTTTTCCGTAACTATGTTATTGATGTTATCTGAGTCAGTATCTTTTACTGATTTCAATAATGTTATTTACTTAGTCACTAAAAAAAAATTCAGATATGCTACATCATGACGGCAGAACTGGTCAAGGGCATTTTCTCAAATATCTTGAATTGAATTGAGACAGTTTTTTGCCTTATTGTGTACCTACACACTCTAGCCAAGTAAGTAATAATACTTTTAAATGTTCCACCATAATTCTACCATCATAAGGAAAAAGGGCACATCTGACGTTTTTCTTCATAACTATGTTATTGATGTTATTGGAGTCAGTATATTTTACTGATTTTAACAATGATAATAACATAGTTACGGAAAGAAATGTCAGATGTGCTCTTTTACTTCATGACGGTAGAACTGGTCACGTGTATTTTCCCAACTTACACCTTACACCTTTGAGTTATACAGGCGTTACGCAATTATGCTATTTAAGTCTACGATTTCCCCGAAAATGATAAATTCAGTAAGTACTTAGATACTTAAGGTAGGTACGTACACACACTACGAGTATCTAATCGAAATATCGTTTTACTGTTGCTGTTTGTTTATTTTTAACAGAAAGGAACCTATCAATGCCAGTAGTAAATTAAAGCAAGTCGAAAAAGTGGCATCAATAAATATAATGTTAATATTACCATTTTTCAATAAACCCAGACCACACGCGATCAAAGCAAACTGTTACATAAATGATCTTTTTTAGGAAAGCCAGCCGCATTCGATTTCCTTGTGTTTTCTGTTGCAGTGATAATAAACACATCAACATCTAACAATTCACTACTTTTAACGTTTCAGAGAATGCTGTACCCTTCTCTATGTATATACTTGCTACTAGGCTATTTTTTATTCTTAGTATGAAATGCTGGCATGTCGTAAATATTACTTACAGAATCTTAGTTACCTTCCATAATTTTGAGGGCTGAGTCACTTTCGTCCGCGAATCCACGCACGTGTTTTTATCTGAATCCCCACACTTGTTCCCCGGATGACGCAAATCAAATGAGAATAAACTGGTGGTAGACTTCGACCGTGGTTAGTGACCACTTGGCGGTGCGGCTTTGTCTGGTGGGTACCAGACAACGCCAAGCGACCTCGTCGCATTCCGATGCGAAGTCTGGTGACGCCATTTAAAAGAGTGGGTCGGAATTGTTGCTCCTTTATGGTCTCGTCGAAAATCACTCGTAATCACGAATGAATCGGTAAATTGAGCGAACGCGGTTCATCTTAGACTGCATTATTGCTTAACATCAGGCAAATGATAGTCAAGCGCAAAAAAAAATCAAATATATAATAATTGATAAGTGAAACCACCTTTGAATATGTTATTGAAATGCTCTCTTGCTGGCTAATCACCTGTCTGGTGAGGGAGCCCCTTTAAACGTTAAATCATGTTTAATGCTGTAATTTAAAGAAAAGATGTAACAATTACTAAATAAGTAACAGAAAAAACCAAAATATTTTAATTTTAACAGAAAACAAAAACATCTTTCCTTTTAAATCTGTCAAATGGATTGTGATTATTGTCAGTTTTTAAAAAGCTACCTTCTTAGCAAAATCGCGTGGCGTAAATAAAGAAAGAAATTCAAATCCGCTAAGCTCGCACAATGAAGTTGCTTTTATTTTGCCTTTAAACTTCTAAAGCTAAATGAGATTGAATTGGTTTACCATGATTTCCTAATCCTCGTAATTAAGTATATTTAATGTTTCTGAAAACGAGTTTTATTAGATCAATTAATTTCTAACTAAAAATAGGAACTATGTGAATTTTGAAACGAGGAAAGTCCAGTAGATAAATTTATTATTACTACGTTCTAATCTGCTTATGAAAATAAATCTTAGAGATAATCCTAACAATTGTTTGTGTAACTTGGTTTAGTAACGCTGTTGACAACTGCGATACGTAGCCGCCTTATAAATCTGCTCGCCATGACGTTGAAAACTGTCTCGGCTTTATCACTCTTTGCAGTCGAGAAACCATGGTATCACTTTGAAAAGAAACAAGCCAATGTCCCCTCCCCAGCCACGTTGAGATTAATTCACTGAATAAATAAAAGTCAGCGGATTAGGCCAAAGTCGTTTCCTCCCTCTTAAGCTGACCTCGCGTGCTTTTGTGGAAAAATGCCCAACACATAAATAAAACGTAGGCGACATCGAGTCAAAGTGAAACACGGATTTAGTGCTGCGATAAATAAATTATATCAATTAATTAGCTCAGAAAATGGATCTACGTCTTGAAGTTCCCTGATCAAACTATCGATATAAAGTATGGCCAATTTGATACTAACGCTTTTCTCCGACATCATTTAAAAAAAAATATTTCAGTAACCGTGAGCAACATGTAATAAATCTTGGTCAATGTTTACGGACAACAAATATTTAATGTAGCCGGGTTAAACAAAGATTCATGTATGAAGCTCAGTCATCGGGGAATGGAATGATGAATCACGAAAATTTGAAAAGCCTTTTTAAAAATTTCCCACGTGCAGACGTTGCGAGTTATAAAAATTTCAACTTACGGCATCGCGTTCGCAAAATGAGATAGTGGTTTGTTTTCAACGAGTACGAATAATGTATTATTAACTTAATGTTCTTTCATTTGTTAAACGAATTTATGTTTGTGCATTCGGGAAGTGCTTTGTGAAATAATAGTTTTGACCTTTATCCAAACTTCAAAATAAATCTTCAATTAAAGTTTGGATATAAATAATGTATGAATAAATAAAAGTTTATTCATAAATAAAGATTTATTTTTATCCACTTGGTTAAGCTTTGTTTCCAACATAAAATTTACAGCAATTACTAATTTATCAAAATTCATCATTTTTTTCCAAAATTTATGAAAGAAATCAAATAAATTGAAAAATATGAATATTATGATCTCTACGTTCATGATTAGATAAGCGTGACTGTAATATAAAATCGATACTATTCTAGTTCTGAAGCTGTTTCGTACCCAGAAATGTAGAGTAAATATAATACAGAAAGGTATAGATAGTTTATTTTTCTAAATGTCATACTTCAGTGTCATATGGATAACGGAAATTCATATGAAGATAATTATAGGTGTTCGACGATACAATGACTAAGACAAAGTTAAATAATTTTATTTCTTGAAACTTTGAAATGTAGTTAAAAAGGTCCATCTTTTTTTCTATTATTAAAAGACTTATTGCAGCAGTTAGTGTTAACGATAGTAATATCACGCAAACTACGAGTATTTAACCAACATGAAAGTGGCACCATGTGTAATTAGTCTTAAGTGTGTATTTTTTCTCCAGGTCCTAAATGATAGCAAAGTTATTTTACCTACATTTGATTCTACATATTTGCCCCAAAATCGCTCAATGCCTCTGTTATGTTTACAGTCTAGATTGGAAACAGATGGAATTCTACGGTCGACGACGTCGGCGGTACACGGTTTCCAAGCTACATTACCGCAAATTGCATTAAAGATTACGTGGATAGTCAAACTAAAAATGTTCTTTAATAAACTTACTAAAGTTTCTAGGATTCATCGTGAATTGTCGTTTCAGCGTAATTATTAAGACTAAGATGTCGATTACATTGATAAAACGCTTGCTGAAGTCGATGCAGACTTCGTAGTCAGTTAAAGTCGACGCCAACATCACATGCGTCGCTGAAACCGAGCGAAACAGATTTTTGTCTGACGGGTATGAAGCATGCAGAAGTATAGAAGACATGCTTTCCTAAGGCCTACATTGCCATTACTAAAATTACCATTGCTTTTGCCATTGCCGAAATTCCAGAACTTATGCCCTACAACAAGGCTAATAACTATGAAGTCGATTCTTTCATCAACAGCGATGATAAATTTGACGTTAATGTCGTAAAGTTTTAGAAGACTAATCGAACATACGCAGGACGGGAAAGTATCTACTAATAGCAAAAGTAGAACGGATCATAAAATGCAGTCGTCCGATGTGAAGTGGCTTCAATCAATCACAAAGTAATCGAAAATTCCAACTCAATAACCGAAGAGGCGATCAAGGACGGATTATGTGTCTCATCATTATATTACGTTGATCTCTGAGAATATCTTGCTTAAGTTATTTTTAAGATCTACTGCAAACTACTACTACCTATATTCTGATTCCAATGTTTATCTAAATTAGTTTCCAAAATTTAGCGTTACATTATAAGCACTCTTATGTTCAATGTGATTATTTTCACTTATCACAATAAAGAGTTTTCTCAAAAGTTCATTTTACTATGTCCTTCATTGTTGACTGTCTTATAATCACCAATACTGCAGTAACAATACGCCATTACGAAGGACAAATGATAAAAATGAGAGTAAGTTTAACAATGAATATATAGTATCTTTACAATCCTCATTCTGCAATTTTAATATATAAAGTGAATGTAGTGTGAGTGAGTACGTTAATGTAGTGAGTTAATTACTTTTACTGTCACAGTTACTAGCTTATTATCGAACTGATTTTTTAACCAGCGACACTTCATATCCAAGGTTTTATTAATATAAACGCTTGCTGATAATTTTATTTATGAATTAGAGGTTATTTGGGAGAGCTGTCAACTGTAGAGATGTATTGAATTTGAATTAAAGAGGAGCAATAAAGATAAGGCTTTTATATAGAATGTATTGCAAGATGTTTTCTAAATTAAGTGTGTACCACGATACTTTCGCTTGCCCAGTCGGCGGTCAATAGATACGAGTATAGATCTTGAATTCAATTCCAAAAACAGTAGGCGGTTGCAACGGACTACAGGAAATAGTTTAAGAATTACATACGGTTTAATAAATACCACCGTACCTAATACCATTAATATTTATATCCTAAATGTTTTAAATATTCACATTAATTGAATTTATCTCATTTGTAGAAACAGTTATACAGACTTAGTTAAAGTTGGGTACGATGAAGTTTCTCTCAGTTAGAATAGGAGTAGTCTGGTTGATAATTAATATAAACTACCTTGAATATTTGTTACATCCTTAGACTAAGTAAATATTGTTTGTATTTACCTTTCTAATGTTAGTACATCAAATAGTGACTTAAATATGTAATGGACAGTAGAAAAATTACGACTTATATCTTAGCTGGCTCACGGGATTTAGGCTGCCCTCACATTGGTTACTATCGCTAAACTACCGGTAGCTTGAGTGACAACACAAGTACCGGTGTCAATGGGACAGTCTCTAGCCCTACTTTTTAGTAGCTCACGCAACAGAATTGACGTCGAAGCTGTGGTAGTTAGAGTGATAGAACTCTAATTAATGCAATTATCGGTTAAACATAAAAGTGATAATAGCTAATGATCCAGCAGCCTTAAAAATATTTATGTACCAAGAAGTTGTTTTTAAAGCATGTTCAATAACTTTCCTAGCTATTGAAACCTATAATTTACGTAAACTAATAAAAAAATTAAAATAGTTGATTTCAATATTAAATTACTAATTCTCTATAGTTTTCTTGTTCTACTGGTAGCAAAAGATATCGCGACTAAGTTGAGAAGGGCACCCTACGATATTTTATTGAATAACGGCCGCTGACGCCGTCCGAGGTAGATAAGCTCACCAAAATATTTCAACCTCAATTTTACGTCTTTTTTGAGAGGGTTAGAAAACTAAAAGGTAAGTTTTAGCACCTAGTTCAACTTACTTTTCTTAAAACCATGCTGCTTATTCGCGTAAAAACAAACTAAATTACTACATATTTAGTTATCATGCTATAATGTAGATATAAATACGATGCTAAAATTAAGAATGCACTTCTCTCAAAATTGGAAATAGAGAGAGAGTACTATGCTTGTTTTAGGTATGTCTATGTTTATTTTATGTGTACTTTATCATGCAGAATGCACAAGGATATTCAATTTCCTTTAGTCCTTTCAAAATGTAGGTGGCACCCTAACCTTATAATTTATAGGTCATTATAATCTCACAAGCAACGATAGTTTAAATAAACATTTGTAATATCCACTTTCATAATCTTATTTTTCTAGAATGTAACGTGGTAGGATTAATAAAAAAATTGCATGGGCACCTTACTAGTTATATTTGCCGAAGCTCTATTTTATTGCTCACATAACTAAAAAAGGACGCAGTTTATCTCCTACCTGACCCTTTTTTAGGCAACAGACACACATGTGGGTCTCTCCTGTCACCTTAATTAAACGAACACAACTTTTTACGGAAAGACATAAAAAATAGGCAAAGTTAGATAAGGCACGAGCATTAATAAGCTTTTGGGAACATTTGTTGCAAGGGTCCTTTCAAACCATTGGGCTGGAAATAGTTTTATTACAAAAACAATATAAGAAGGAAGGTAAAATTACCTATGTTTTCAACAAACAAAAAACAAGGTTAAGAAAATTGTAAAATAGATAACATTTCAAGTCTGCTAGATCTTTTAAAGGAATGTTTACAACAGATAAATATTAAGAAGTAATTTTTATGTTCACCTCCCCCTTATTTTAAGTAAGTACGTAAGTAGCTGTCCGTTGTTCGTGAACAAGGAAAACGATGGAGCACTCTTATCTTGAAAAAGATTTAGTAAAAAGATCCATTAAGCACCCACCCATCTGGGTGAGTCCAAAACAAAGCAAGGTGATTTTAACAATTTCCTAATAATTATATTCTTACGCTCTACCGGTCTGGGACAAAGATGCAGATTAACATATTTCTTTAATTTTCAAGTCGTCTATTGTCCAAGAAAATTAGACATCGAATCAACTTAATCGTTAGTCCAGTAATTTGCTGTAAAAATGATGTGGCGTGGGATCCAATTAGAAGAAATAAAAGTTAAAGAAGAAGGGTAGCTTGAAACGAGGCTTTGTGATCATTAATTTATCTTAATTACCCTTTTGATGTACTTTTAGTTGGTTGAAAACGTCAGTCACGGACTTAAAGGATGAGATTAGTTTGCTAAAGTAGACAAGTACGACAAAGGTACTTATTTAGAAAGAATGTTTACTCACAGATCCACATGCTTTAATAATAAAGCAGAACAATTATTTCATCTCTGATACTATGGATAATAGTACAAAAATATTTTTTGAATATCTTACTTAAATTTATAATAAAGTGAGAACATTTAGCATACTAAAACTGTCTTAGGAAGCACCTACTCAATTTGAGTGGTTTTTTTTTTTATACAACGCTACAAGTGACTATATTATTATGTAGAAGTATGTCAGCCAAAACCAAGAATTAGAGCCAAGAATTAAATTTTAAGGTAGTTATGCTATAAAATAAAATTAAAATCGACATCAGGTTTAGACTGATCAAAAACAGATGTACTTATAATGAAATCACTTTTATTTATCGCCCAAAATGGGCCTCTTTATAATAAATCGCTTGTAGTACCTACACAAGCGCTAACAAGAACGTAATACTGAAGCTGTTATTATAAAATCTTAATTCTGCTAACTATAAATAATTGCACCAATTTGTCAGCATTGAACGTAATTTGCGTTCATGTCCACTCACCGGGCTTCGTAATCGATTTTTCCTTTTGTTTACTTCCATACTGAATTACCCCAATTGAAATATAATTGTAGTTAACCATTAAACAATTATTTTTATTTGTGATATTATAATTATTCTCAACCTCGAAAATAACGATTTCAATTTTATTTTTGAGTTTCTTAATTGATAAAAGAGACAAGCATACGTATTAATAACATGAACGTAATTTAAAAATACAATTATGGTTGCAAAGTGTATTCAAGTTGATTTTTCTTATAATCTGCCCATATAACTGCATTCATAAGCAATATAAATGCGGGTAATTTCAACTGAATACAATTTTATTTATCCCTCAAAACAATTTCCTCTTGTCAAGCAACGGCCACCCGGGCATTCGCTATAATGAGAAAACGACGAAATCAACTTGGCCTAAATTAGAAGCACGCTGTGCGGTTTACATGCAGATTTGTATCAAACAATTTGTTTCTAGAATTTAAAGCTCATCCCCCGAAATAATAATAAATAATAAATAATAACCTACAAAACAACACCAGCCAGTATGTTTGATACGAAAGAGACGGTAACTACATATTTACTTAATTTTTCGTTAATAATTGAAATCTAATCGGATTACACGATTTTTCAGTTATTAAAATAATAGTTAATTTATGTGAATTTAGAATAAGAGAATCAGAAGAAGCAAGCTAGTTAAATACTTACAACAGATAGGTCAAGAGGGTGGAGGGTTTTGCTGTTCAATAGTATTTGTACAAGTTTCTATCTACTATTCAACTAAAAGAGGCAGTCAACTATGAAGTTATTGTTTTACAATTACAATTTACAAACCTACTGACATAGGTGACTGATAGGATGATAGATTTTGGTGCTTTGAACCCTATTTTTGTCAACCACTAAATTTTAACTTTAAAATAAACATCGTTATCTGTTAGTAATATATTATGAGATACGATAATTTGATAACGATGTGAAAGGCCGAGCCCTTCCCAAATTTCTTCCTATGTTAAATCAACCGTGACTTTAGGCAGTAAA
The DNA here is from genome assembly GCA_936450015.1 of Meganola albula. Classification (NCBI taxonomy): domain Eukaryota; kingdom Metazoa; phylum Arthropoda; class Insecta; order Lepidoptera; family Nolidae; genus Meganola; species Meganola albula. Next base: position 7,979,129 of record OW388156.1, on the reverse strand, counting down.
ACTGTTGTTATGGACATTTTGTTCACATTCGGGGCAATTTTCCTTCATTAATAAATTGCAGTAAATTACACGATTAGAATGTAGTAATAGAGGCATCTATGACTTTATAAACACAATAAAGGACAATACAGTATTGAAAGATAATAAAATAGAAAACAAATGACTACTATTAGACAAAGCTACGTATTTATTTAACTAGTGGTGAGTAGAAAGGCCTCAGAGGTGGAGTGGCACTGCAAGGTCATTAGTAAGAGTAAGATGAAAGTAGCCGAGGATCGTGCCCAGTATCTAGCAGTTTTGACTGATTTCATCACGTTCACTGAACATGATCCGCGACTTTTCTTATACAGTTTTTGCTGAATGATTTGCGATAGAATAATTGTCTTTACTTTTTATTACATGTACATAATGCAGAGAAAGAATTTGTTTGTTTAAATCATTAAATTGACATTGCTAAATGTTAAAAATATTAACCTTTAAATTCACTTTATTTCAATCATTTTTATTAATGTCCCACAGCAAGGCACGGATCTTCTCTCCACTCGTAAGAAAGTTTAGACCTACACACACTCTGGCCAAGTGCGGGACGTGGATGTGACATGTTCTTTAATGATTAGTTTTTAGACATACCGGTTTCCTTCACAAAGATGTGTGGGTTCGATCGGGAATCCAACCCGCGACCTTTTATTTCAAAAGCGAGGCTGATACCGCTGGCACTGCTGCTCTATAACCTTTGCCTATATTTAAATATACAAACATGCGATAGTTACGTTAGATTGTGTGTTATTTAAAAAAAAACCTTTCTTAATTTAATTTTCAAGTGACATGAATAATATTTGTCCATGTAAGCACATCTTTATTGCACTTGTGGCTGAAACGTAACGTTAGCGCCACATACAATTAAAGTTGTGATCAGTATCTGTTCTTCGAACTGTTTACCCCTAACTTTCGTAATGTCATTGGACAAATATAATTTGTAGACATACTTTATTGAGGACGACAGATGTTGGGAGTGTTTGTGAGAATAGTAATAAGAGCTGACTGTAAAGAGTTTGGCGAAGTTATTATTGTTTAAGTAGATAGATACGGATGATTATTCTATTTTTAATATATAATAAATCTTGTGCGTTAAAATCACAAACAATAATTTGCTATATTTAATCGAGTAGGTATCACACATTCATAAAGGACAATTTTGCAAGGCACTTCATAGTGGTTTATCTTAACATTTTAAAATTTATAATTTTGGTAAGCGTGTTCCTTTAATAACCGCGAGGTCTCGGGATAGATTACTAGAACGAACAGAATTAATTTAATATACTTAGTAAATCTTAATTGCTTATGCCCTATTACGTATGGGACCTAAACATAGTGTGCAAAAAGTGGGTGTTATTTACCTCTGCTTATACCATCGGGTAATAAAGGAGTGAGTGTTTTTTATGTGTTATCTTAACGTTTCGGATATTTTACTATTACTACGCGGGAGAAAAATATAAATAGCGATATCCCTAAAATAAGTAAATTTAATAAAACGGGATTAGAGTCAACACAATAAAATTTTGTTGTGGCAACATTTTGGTGGTTTTAAGAACAAGACTAGCTCACTTAAAAATATTTTTTCGAAGACACTAATGTGTGTAAATATTTTTCCGTGTTTAAATGATCACTATAATGAAAAACCGACGCGCAACATTTCTGTATCCATCCATTCTAGTAGGTTCCGTAAGTGACCCAGAAATTAAATAAAATGCACTAAATTAAAGTGATGTTGATGTTCATGTACGCGTGCATAAGTATTGACATTGTCGTTTAAAAGGGGTAAATCTTAAGTAGGTAGACTTGGTTATTCCATACTTTTCTAAGCCATTATTGGTACTAGCGACGCAGTTCTTTGATAAAGTTAATGATGTTTAATGGAACAATATAAATCTGCATTTTTACTGTCTGATAAAGTTCTTTTGGCCAGGATTGAACCTAATATTTTAGTAAAAAAGTAGGTACCTACTATTTGTTAACACTGTTATTAGTTGAACAATATTCAGAATTGGTGAATAAAATAAATATTTGACGCAACAGAGAGAAAAAAAATTAGGCGGTTCTGGACATAGTAGGCAAAAAGAGCTTGTTTAATACTTGTTTTAAGCTTTGGGATGGGTCGGCTAAATACCAACTCGAGGCGTTGGAGTCTATTGAAAGGCGAGCCAAGAGGCTTATTAGCAACGAATCCCTCGTCAAGGCTAAGTTGCAAAGCCTCGAGCATCGCCGCATAGTTGCTAGTCTTTCGGTCTTTTACCGGATACACTTCGGAGAGTGTGCGTTGGAATTACACAATCTTATTCCCCCATCCCCGTTCTTCCATCGGACAAGTAGAGGTACGGCTATGCCACACCGTTATATGGTGGAAATTCCACGGGTACGCACAAAGCGCTTTGCTTCGACTTTTATTGTGCGAACTGCCAAATTGTGGAATTCGCTGCCGGCATCTGTGTTTCCCGATAGCTATAATCTAGTGGTCTTCAAGTCAAGAGTGAATCGGTATATACTGGGTAAGCGCGTTCCATCGTAGACTGCATCATTGCTTCAGATCAGGCAAGTTGTGGTCAAGCGCAAGCCTATTTTAGATTAAAAAAAAAAAAGCAGGAATTTAGATGAGAAACGATGGTCCATCACCATCTTCGACACAATACCTTTTAATGGTCTACGGTGGAAGGCTACCACAATTTCACTAGTGTCAAGTTTGGGGTTGTCAATTAGGATTAAAGCATCATAAAATCTCAATATACAAATACAGAAAGAAAAAGAGGCAGAGGCAGACCATAGAAAACCTAAACAGACGTGACAAAAGAAATAGTTATTGTCATCTTGTGTCAAGAATTCAAAAGATTAGTCAAGGTAAGGACACTTGTAAGGTCTAATTCTGATAAAAGTTAAGTTTTTGAACTATAGCAATATGCAAAAATACGAAATTAAAAACTTATTATTTTAGTGAGCAGATTTTGTGTTATTTATAAAGTAATACAATGTTGAAAAATACAATGTTTGAAATGAGTGTCACATGGAAAGATCAAAAGAGACATTTGGCCGTCAGCAATTATAATTTTGTCGTGTTGAAAACATGTGTGTTATTGTGCCACATTTACATTGTACTGAATAACTTTTTTACGCATGTAGGCAATAATTAATTAGTTTTAGTTTGTTTCAGCTTTTGTTTAAACTATTTTAATTCTTTTAATATTGTGTTTAATCCTACCCCAACAATCAAGTCACTGCTTCGTAAGCCAGGATCAAAATATCGAGTTTTGGAATGTATTAAATCATTCAAATACCTACCCAGACACCTAAACTGTTACAAGTCTTACACAAATACATAAAATTAGAGAAACAAATTGTTTTAAATTAGTTGTATCGTCATTGTTATAATCTTCAGCCTATTTTTGTCTAATGTTTTGTCATAGGCCTTTTAAAAAGCACGCCACTGAATACGATCGGCGATTGCTCTCACCATTTTTCACCAGCCACTTTGCAGAGATTTTCGTTGCATCTAGTCTAAGGACGTGCTATGGTACATTTGCCAATCCGTGGTCTTCACTCGAGAACTCGTAAATACTTACAGTTATTAGATAATATGAAATGTAAATAATAAACTTACGAAAATAAATATCTAAATTCCGTTGAACGATAAAGCATCTGAGCAATATTAAACCGATTATTATGCATTTAACATCCTTCTGTTCTCTCCCCAGAGTAATTTCCCTTGAATTACCAATGCATTATTTATATGTAAATGAAAATGTATGAATTCCTTTGAGATACACTCTGTAATAATGCCGGTATGAAGCAGCTTAATTATTCTCAACTCTTTTCATTTTCTAGTTTTTATACAAGTTAGTATATGTAAAACATTGTTACGAATTGAATGCATCAATTTTATTAAAGAATGTTTAGGGTAATGATTATTTTATTGGACTCATCACAATAAAATTTCAGATTATTTTAAACTTCAACAAGTAATCCATAAGCCAACCTTTTTTGGTATCATTTTAAATCCTGACCAGTTGAAACAAAAGCTTAAAGCCTCTATCAAAACCTGTCGAAAGAATTATATCAAAACAACTTCGACTTCGAAAGTCATTGATCAAAATAGTCAGATATTTCTTATCTTATGTTGACTTATACCGATTTGTCACAGGTATAGCCTTCAAAACGCAATTAGTGGACCACTGGACCACCCAGGACTTGTCAAAACGGTGACGATGTCAGAACTACTCGCCTAAAACAATTTGTTATGAGAGAAAAAAAAGTATCGAAAGCTGATAATTGTACGCTTGTGGGCGTTTTGCTTTTGTTTTATTTGATAATGGTATTGTGATACTGACAATATGGAACCTATTTAGGTGTATAGAATTAAAATAATACGAGATTATTTTGTAACAGGATATGAAAGTGAAATGCAAACAATGCCCTTATGGATTATAATAGCGCTATCGTGTGTAGTTTACTATTCATTTTAAATGAATGGTTTTTAAATTGGCACTGTGTTGTGTTGAGTTGGATGGAAATAACTATTTAAATAGTAGTACTAACTTTAAATATTACCATTGTATAATAAGTCTGTAAAAATAATAGACAATTTCAAGTAATACCTACGTACAACCAACAACCGTTGCGCGAAATAAGTTCTCGAGTGGAGACCATGGTAACCCTTGAAATGTACCTATTAGTAAACGTAGTGTTGGATACTCTCAGGCTGATTGGAGTAAGGAACTCAGCAAGAGTTGAATGAGTGTTGGCATCATGGTCTGTTATGTCTAGTATGACCTAAAATTGATTGATGATGTTTTGAAGGTAGAGATAATATTGTATAATAATTACAATATCCAGTTTTCGTGACACAGAAAGATCAACAGATAAGCGCACATTAGCAAAAACCGCCACGTCTGTCCCGAAAATCGTAAAAGTACTACAGCAAAAATCTTTTTCACCCGAAAGAGATGGTATCTTCAACGAGAATAATATCCCCATGAGCGATTTCCTTAATTTCGTGAGCGAATCAAGGGGATCGATCCGCCCCGATCGTTAGTTAGTGATAACGTTTATGGGTGAATGCCGACTCGCAAAATAATACTTATTGTTTTATGTGACTAGTATCTTCCTTTCATTCGATCACGACCAAAAGCAATATTTGTAGGTGTTCGTGTCTGGATGCCAATTGACTTAAAAGAGATTAAAAAAGATTTGAGTGGTGTTATGGTTTTTCGGTTCACCATTCTTACCAGCTAATTCTAGTCCATTCCTGGACTAAGGTGTATCTACGGGCAAACTAGCTACCTTCATATTAACACTCTACCCAGTCTTAGGGTGTCTTACATTTTCCGATACGCAGTCACTACTCCAGAAATTCATTTCCTAAGTAGTTATCGGTTTTAAAGTAGCAGTAAGCATTGGCTTACCATGTCTACTTTAAAACCGATAACTGCTCTCTGGCTTGTTAATTTGGTAGAATATATCGATTACGTTCTGTCGATTAGATTTTTGGCTTTGGCCAAGAGTAGTTAACGCAGTTTTAGTTAGGATTATAATTTAACAAGTAACCTAATATTTTACCTTCATAAAACCTATTTTTGGATCACTATTCACAAGTCAAATCCAATAATACAAATCCTTAGTTAACAGACCGCAGCATAAACTTTACACTTACATTGGAATCCTCAAAAATCCCTTTCAAAAATAGCTTAAAACTTTATCGGGCTGACATTGCACATGTGTGATCCGTGGGCTGAAGCCTTATATAGTACGTAAGCTAAAAGCAGACCAATCAGCTGCAACGGCTTATAGCTAGGGCGAGGCTTTTCAGTGAGTATTAAGTTACATACCACATATTTATTAGACTACGCTTTCAATAACTTTGGTGTCAGGTTTACCGTCAAAATGGAGGAATTCACAAGAGGTTACGTACTCACCTACCGTAATTTCTGTCCTATTACCTACCGCCTTTCTACCACCTTTTTATGTCCTGGGATACTACAAATAAATGCAAAAATTAGTAAGATTTTTGTAAGTCTTTCATTTTAAAACAGTTGATTGGATCTGGATAACATTTTTCATAATATTTTACTGGATTTACATATATATGGAGTTGATACATTCTGTCTCGATAATATTCCTTAATAAGCTAGTCTTCTCATGACTGGATATGAATGTATCAGTATGTTCAGCGTATTGATAGTCGCGTCAAAAATGCTTCGCTGTTGTCTCCCTTAAAGGATCTTATTTTAAATTCCTATTAAGCAAGCTACAGAAAGCAAACATGAATAGTTTATTTTCTCAACACAATTCATGCATATTGTTACGGACAGGACCAATTAGAGGCCCTTAAATGTCATCCCTGGATGACGGTTACCGGTTGAGGACGTAACGTAATTGCCGATAATTTTGTCGTCATTGACTCAGTGCGGCCCACCCAAGCCTAGCTTGTAATGAGGCCACACTGAAATGTAACCTTTGTAATGGAGTGGACTTTGATGTTTTTGCTTTGCAGAAAAGGAACATCGTCAGTGAAATTCAAATACTTACGAACATGACGTATGTTCTGATATAAATTCAGAAAGGACTTTCGTCCTTGAATAATCTGTGAAAACTTAGGTATTGTTGACTTTAAAATAGGATCCTGAGTCCCAGACAAATTACGTAGTGAAACGTTACCAAAAGATCGAAAAGAACAAAACCTGTGGTATTGACATTCACCTTCGAAATGTCATGTGACAATTTGAAGTCAATGCCATATATTTTGCTGTATTTGAACAATCGTTATTGCTTCGCTATGTTCTTTGTGTATTCATTTGACAAAATTACATGAACGTGTTATCTAAGTGGAATAAAACTATCCTACATATTTAAATATAAATTGTAAGCACCATTATAATAATGAGCTAGTAAACTGCCTGCTTAATTTCATCAGAACCCCTTTAGCGGATTTTGCCTAAGAAACATTCATCTTTTCTTACAAACTTGCGTTTGATTAGTGTAAGTATCAATTGTATCATAGATATGGTTAAAAGTACTCATTTCAACCTTTCTAACCTAACTATTATATTAAAAGACTAGTCAAATAATTTCTAGGTCAGTGTTGGAATGAGCCTTAAATGCTTTCTTGTTCCAAATCCACTTTAACCATTCCAGTGCAGCATTTATTCCTGAATTAAATCGTGTGCTTTGTGAAAAATCAAACACAGAGATCTCAGCTCAGAAAGTAATGTCTAGTAAAATTATTAATAAACTGGTAGATTTAAATCATGTGAGAAACTTTAACTGATATAGGCAATTTTAAATAAAAGATAGGTATAACTAATAACAATTTGTAGTGATAAAGATAAGGAGTGAAAAATCGTATTATAATAAGTCCGTCCGTAAGATTATAAAAAAATGAAATAAACTTTTTTTTTTGCTTTATCATTGAAAAATGTGTATTAAAGTTATGGAGTGGAAGTGCGCTACGTCACACAGAGGTATAAAACTTACATAAGTGTGACGCCATTCGAGATTTTGTTTGGACTTCCTTTGGATCGCCGTAATCTTTAAACACAAAAAAGAAAGAAAAATGTGTCACTGTCCAATATTTTTTCTATCTGACGGATAGTACAAAAAAATGTAGTCTTATACAGATTTTTTTTTAAACATTATTACAGGTAATTATTATTATTCATCAGGGTTTTTGTTTGTCACCAGTATGTAGAAAATTTAAAAATTAAATGTTTATTTGTTAATGACGGTAGCAATTTTTAATCGAATTTTTATACTTTTAAATGGTCTTAATCTTTGGTGTTTAGAATAATGTATATACAAATAGATTATACTAAAGTTGGATCGTACCTACTCTATTTATTCTAAAACTTAGATATATTACCTATGTACTTGATAAAATTATAAAATCTGGGCCATCAAACAGCTCACCGAAAGAGTAGTCTTAATGGACCAAAAAGTCTGTTTCTTCTACATAAATAAATTATAAAACGAAATACGTTCCAATTAAGTTTTCTTCAATAAGCTCAGTACATCGTGTTGTTAATGTATGCAATTGCAAGATACAATAAAATTTAACATTTCAAATATTAACTCCACTCGAAACCCAATAAACACATGTTTGGATACGGTCTGCGGTATAAGTACTACAAACCAAATAAAATACTACAATTGTAAGTAACGATAATTGCTCTTTTCAAGCCATATCAACTAAACTTTGTTGCAAGCTCGCTCGGCCTTTTAAAAGACATTTTTACAACGTAATTTCCCGTCAGTAGATAATGCAGGACTCTTTTAGAACTGTATATTTATTGCGTTAATATAGATTGGATAAATGCGACTTTAGCATAATAGAGGTTCGACTCAGTAATTATCCGTGAAATTAACTTTATCAAATTAACATGTACAAGATTAATTCGAAGCGTATTTAATTCACTGCGCCGCAAATTACACGGAGACCGGTTAAAAATGAGATAAAATTAATAAACCTAGGGCTTCTGTTTTCTTCAATAGCGGAATTAATTTTATTTAAGTAGCTTGTGTCTGATAATTAGTATAAGTTTTATTAAAGAATTTTAAATAACAAATGTACAAGTTTACTTTTCTTGCTATTTACCCCTCTACTATAAAAAATGAATCGTCGAAAAATAAAGTTACACTTTTGAGTAAGTAGGAAAAATTTGTTTGTTTAATATTAAAAGAGGCTTTTCTTGCTAACCTTATAAATTTGATACTTATAATAGACATGTTTAAATCTACACTTCGCATGTGTCTGTCTGAACTGTACCTCTACCATAGCCTCTTATTACGATATTATTTCAGTGGCGAAATAGTGATAACACTCTACACATTGTATGGCATTGTTTCTTTCACAACTATAGTGTTGCTATGGTGTAAACTGTCACGGTAGTCACACATTCTGGGAAAATGGGCGCGATGCTTGTGTAGTCTGTCACATCCAATTGCGCGCGGCCACAGTTCCGCAACCCCAACACATAAATTTAGATGCTATCTACAGAGTTATTTAAATGTACAATATCACAAAAGATTATTAACGTAAAGTGTGACATGTGAACAATGACAGTTCACGAGTTTAATTTAGATATTCATTTGACTACTACAACACACTTATTTCAGTAGGTTTCCCTTTAGGTTAATGTTCTTGATAGGTAAATTGGATTTGGCGCGATCGCGTTCGTAGTTGAATTGGCGGCGTCTGATGAACGTTCGATGTAATAAGAAAGTTCACAGTTGTTGAGATGTTGGTTTATTTAGCACCTCATGTAAGTACCTCCTACAGGGCCCAATACGACGGGCTTGCAAAGCGTTGATAGTTAATTGATGTTACCTTTTATTACCAACTAGTTAACCGAGTTGACGTTTTTCTTTTTTTTTCAATAAATCATCCTTGCAATGAGGCCCATAAACCAAAAAATATTCATTGATTTATCTAAGCAAAACTGAAATTAAAGGTCGGCAACACCTTAGCGCGAAAGCCACCACGCGATTTACTTTTTATTGTAACTATGGCCAAAATATTCGCCTATGGTCATCGATTAGAAAAAAGATCAGCAGATATTAATAAAAAGCAGAAAAATGAGCACATTACAACCTTTTTTATTAGATTAAGATGTACCTACGTACATTGGTGTACTTACAGATCGGAATAGATTTGGAGCTGAGCCTTGCTTCACGCGTTGTCAGCCCGAATAAACTTCTAAATCGATTCCACAGCTGAGAGTGACACCCTTGGATAAGGTTGGGCCCCTCTCTCGTCTCGTAGTTTGTACATTTGCATAAAGAATAGAAAGACGAATATTGGATATGGGAGGATATCTACGACAGTGGTATGCAATTTGCCGCTTTCGTTTTGTTTGAAATAGCTAGAATGCAGTGCAATTTCGTAAATTGTTTGAGCAATATTTTTTCTTAGCAAGTATTTGCTTAAACAAAGTAAACATCCATAATTTTTTTATCTTATTCGTTACGTATAGTTTCTGGGCTATTAATGCGATCAGTTTTAGTTTGGTTTGACGTTTTGTTAATCGTCGTGGTTTATTACACTGCTGGACACGGGTCTTCACCCAACTGTCTTACGAGTTGTGAAGCCTTAATCCGCACAAGCTGGTCAAGTAAGGGTTGCTAGATGTCACATGTGTATTACTTAGCAGTTACGTATTTTACTTAGTACCTAGTTCTTATAATCATCATCATCATCATCCCGCCCTTTTTCCCATTTCTATCGGGGTCGGCTCCCAGTCTATCCTGATGCGGTTAGTTACCAGAATTAAACGAATGACTGCGATCAGACCACAAAACCCGTAGGGAACCAGTAGCCGAGATGGTTAGACCAAGTGTCAGATTATATTGGCTTCTGGCTACATGTAACGATTGTCATCACTTCAACCCTTGATAGTGTCCCACTGTTGGGCACGGTCTTCTCTCAACTATCTTATGAGTTGAGACAGTTTAGGCCTTAATCCACACACGCTGGCCAAGTGCGGGTTGGTGGATGTCACATGTCCTCGAATGATTAGTTCTTAGACATGCCGGTTTCCTCACGATGTTTTCCTTCACCGATATTGAGCAGCGGAGATGAAACAATTCACACAAAGATGTGTGGGCACGACCAGGATTCGAACCCGCGACCTTATTTTTCTAAGGCGAGGCCCGAACCGCTGCACCACCGCTGCTCATAACGATTGTCATAGAGGTGTTAAATGACAACCAAGACCGACGGCATAACGTGCTCTCCGAGGCACGGAGTTTAGTCCCTCAACTAATCAGACACCGAAACAAGTTTTTGTTGTTACACAAATATTGTCCGGGACGGGCATCGAACCCGCGACCTCCGGGGCACGGGGCACAGTATAGCCCAATCGGACGGCTGACCCCGCTCGACTACCGTGGTCGTCTGTACTTAGTAGTTCTATTCTGTTATATTTATTTATTCATATGTTGGTAGTTGGTTACTATGTAAAACTTTGTTTTGAGAAGTTTACTTGGCTGGGCTTCAAAAGCGAAACGCGCTTTCGATCCTCGCTTACAGGAATAGCAGTGGCAGGTTGTAGTGGTAGGTTACCTAAGGAAATTGTGTACAAGTAAAAACAAAAATTATCTATCTACATAGAAAACGACACATAAAGAAGGAGGTGACGCAACAAACATTTTGTCCGTATAAAAGAAATATAAAACCGTCGAACATTATTTACATTATTACAAAGCTACAATTTTATTGCAAGCGCTTTTGCGTCATTTACCACGTCAACCTATTGGAGTCCGATACGAAATTATTGAAGATATTATGAGTAAATTAGAATAAATGAGGCTAGGTCTGGATGTTATGATACTTATCTAGTTTGCATCTTTATTTAAGAACACGTTATTACTGTGACACTAAATTTAAAAAAGGTATGATTCTTCTTGAACTGACTTTTATGAGAGATTTATTATGTAAAGAATCTAACAAAAGACGATCAAGTATTTTCTGATGATATGAAAATCTTGATAGGACTTGTATCTCAGAATGAGATAACTAAAAGTATGTAGGTTATATACCTAACACAACAAGTCCTATGGCTGTATGTAAATTGATAGTTCGCGTGTACAAAATTAAATGCTAAAAATGATTATACTGATGTTGTTCAGATTTAAATATTAAACATGACAAAATGCCTTTTAATGAGGTTTTTATATGGTCGACATTAAATCGACCATTGATCGTTAAAAGGTCATATAAATGAAGGGGATCATTTTATAATTCAAGGGCTTGCTCGTAAATTGTATACATTATAAGTGCGTGAGTCATAGGTTTTTTAAATATCTATATTAATTGTTACTTCATGGAAAACCAAATCTATTCATCAATGACATACATGCATGTTGAAGATGCACTCAAGAATAATAGGCATATAATATAATAATGTGTTGATTAGTTTCTTATATTAATTGGATTGGATATTTCAAAACACAATCAATAGCTAAAATACTTTAACAGTGGGTATTAGAAGGCCCACCTGCTAAGTCACCGCAATCTTAAGGACTCCTTTACCGTCTAAATATAACACAATAACTCCTTTCACCTTATATAGGTTACAAATAAATTCACTTCACACAATGCTCCCAAGATAATTATTTGAGTCAATATAGCGCTTTTAGCGAGGCGGCCGACAATCGATCAACCAGCTGGTCTTTTGCCCCGTAATTTGATACACGTTGGAATGTGGACACAAATAAAATCACTTAGTTGAAGAGTGGCGTCCTGCGGAGAACATCCACCGCTCACCACTTTGGACAACGAACTAAAATGAATCTAGATCCGACATGTTATACAAAACAATTCGCAAGAATAAAGGACTTTATTTATTTTATTTATTTATTTAATAAGGTTCACCAACAATTGTTTACATTTAGTTTTCATAAATATAACAACATGTTTAAGAGCTAGTAACAATGCAACAATTACTTATAGGTAAACACCGCATGCACTAATAATGTAAGTTCTCAATTTAACTTAAACTAGTAATTTAAAACTATTCACACACGTTCTCTGTGGATCATCGACCTATTATCTGAAGACTTATTTTGTTGAAGACAAAAATGTAAAAATTTTGGACTTTATTTGGGCAATGGAATCAAAATGAAGATCAACAACATCGCTGTAGTGATTTACCATTTTAGCCATTCTTGCATAGGGTGAGTTAGCGCCAATGACTGTTCTTCTTAGTGTCACTGACTCTGGCAGAGCCACCATCAGGGATTTTCATTTTGAAAACACAAAAAAATTGTCGCTAATTAGTCGAAATTTGTCGCCAAATATCAGAATTTGTCGGTCACTGGTTCAAAAGATATAAGGGTTTATAGGTGGCCGATCTGGAGAGAGTCTCCCCAGCAGGGCCACATTTATATCTCAAAAACTAGGGCACCTAGCAAATATCTCTTTTCTCCCATAATTTGTCGCCAATTAGTCGGAATCAGTCGCCAAATATCAGAGTTTGTCGGTCACTGGTTCAAAAGATACAAGAGTTTATAGGTGGCCGATCTGGAGAGAGTCTCCCCAGCAGGGCCACATTTATATCTCAAAAACTAGGACACCTAGCGAAGATGTGTTTTCTCCCATATTTTGTCGCCAATTAGTCGGAATTTGTCGCCAAGTCACAGATTTAATCGGATCTTAGTTTAGGAGATATAATGAGTTCAATTAGTAAGGTATAGTCCAAGAGCTAGGTCGAAGAGTTCACGAAAAATACCAAGAAAAAAATATTTCTATTAATATGTGTAATATACTTCTAGTTTTATCGGTCTAAAGTCTTTAGAAATGTCCGAGAGAGATAAATTCTCAATTTAATTCATGTTTTTATGTTTTAAATTACTAGGTTAGAGTGGCTTAAACTTCTTTGAAAACATTAAACCTTGCTCTTGGTCTATTTGGTGAAAGATGTACAGTCGCATGCAACTGTTTTACCACTTTACAATGTTAAGCTCTAATTAACTTTAGAATAATAAATAAATGTCGTACCTTTAGTAAAATGTTTAAAATACTTAAACGTTGAAAAAGTATTGTCAATTGTAATCAAATTTTATTATATAAAAATGAATTTCCATAAAGTTCGTTTGATGTGTGTTGTGTTGGTGTGTATTTTGAGGTGATTGCGAGTGTTGTGTTGTGGGTATGGACGGGTTGAGTTTTTATTTTATCTTAATTGAGGTTAGAATAATAAAACTTCTGTTGTCGAGATAACAACACTCGAGTTCGTAACTATTCATAATAAGTTCCACTTTAATTAAACTGGCTGACTTCAACTTACGTGACGGGCAACTCGTTCGAAGCAGCTCATCTGTACACGCGCATCTATCTCTTTCTTACTTACCGTAAATGAAACGGAGCGCAGCGATCTATCTGCCAGCGACTAAGTGGTAAGTGCACATTGTGTTAGATAAATAATTACATAATTATATGTATTGTAGATTTGTTTATAGGTAATGAATACAGCTTTCCTATGGTGGGTTGAAATTATAGAATAAGTTTACATTTATTTAATTCGAAACAAACATTCCTCCATAAGACGTCATAGATACTGTCTAGAAACTACATAAAGTATTTTGTACTCGCTTGTACCACTGTATGGGGAAATTGAATTCTTTAATATCTTTTTAATTACACACCGACTAAATCTGTGACTTGGCGACAAATTCCGACTAATTGGCGACAAAATATGGGAGAAAACACATCTTCGCTAGGTGTCCTAGTTTTTGAGATATAAATGTGGCCCTGCTGGGGAGACTCTCTCCAGATCGGCCACCTATAAACTCTTGTATCTTTTGAACCAGTGACCGACAAACTCTGATATTTGGCGACTGATTCCGACTAATTGGCGACAAATTATGGGAGAAAAGAGATATTTGCTAGGTGCCCTAGTTTTTGAGATATAAATGTGGCCCTGCTGGGGAGACTCTCTCCAGATCGGCCACCTATAAACCCTTATATCTTTTGAACCAGTGACCGACAAATTCTGATATTTGGCGACAAATTTCGACTAATTAGCGACAATTTTTTTGTGTTTTCAAAATGAAAATCCCTGATGGTGGCTCTGCCAGAGTCAGTGACACTTCTTCTTATTGGTGGACAAAGTGGTGTAATTACGCTGCGCGAGGACTTGGCACATTGTACCCACTTTAATTGAACCTAACCCGGATTTAGGTAAACAGTACTAATTTGTTTACTGACTACTATTAAATATTCTGAAATAGGCTTGCGCTTGAACTTACCTAGTGTTAAGCAATGATGTAGTCTACGATGAACGCGGCTGCCTAATATACCGATTCACTCGTAAATACTACTCACTTTCGGTGAGGTGGCAGTGGAGTGTTAGAAACCATAAAAGTAGGTGGTCACTAACTAAGTCTGCCACCAGTTTATTATCACGAATGACGAAGGTGACTCTGCCCCCAAAAAGGTTTGATTTAAGTAGGTAAGTAGGCGACAGGCAAAGTTTGGGTCACACTTTTGACGCCGTTTCGGACGGCGCAAGAGCAGCGGTGGCGCAAGAGCAACGGAGGCGCAGCGGTACGGGCCTCGCCTTAGAAAAATAAGGTCGCGGGTTCAAATCCTGGTCGTGCCCACACATTTTTGTGTGAATTGTGTCATCTCCGCTGCTCAAAAACATCGTGAGGAAACCGGCATGTCTAAGAACTAATCATTCGAGGACATGTGACATCCACCAACCCGCACTTGGCCAGCGTGTGTGGATTAAGGCCTAAACTCTCTCAACTCATAAGATGGTTGAGAGAAGACCCGTGCCCAGCAATGGGACACTAAAAAGGGCTGAAGTATGCTATGGATTGGGTTCAACACTAGCGTAATTGTGTCTCGAATTCAAATACATTTTGTGTTGAAGCCCAATATGTGACCTACCTTATATCTACTTTTAAAACTTGGAACGGTCAACTGTCATACAAAAACATTATATACTCTATTCAAAACTTGTAACAGCAAAATATTTGCATAACCATGAATTTGCGAAATTACAACTCAAATTATGCTGCACTGCTGACTGTGTTTCCAATGATTTTATGAACGTACTTTAAATAAAATTTACTTTTAATGGTAAATTTTGCAACCAAATTGGATACAAATTAATATCGTTTCAACTTTGGTTTTTATATAGGGCAACGACCTCAACAATATTATTTGTATAAAGAATCTGAATCAAGAGTTCTAAGAAAATAACATAGCAATTCCATCCATCGCAGGTATCTGTAACTTCTTGTGTTTCAACGATAAATTAAATAGGATCGGATGCTATTACGAAAGAAATGAAGTCTCTCGAGAAACTCAGTGCGCGCAGTTGGATTTCGCCACATCAAGCTGATTAAAACGTCGACATTTTGATATAATAGTGCAAATAATACCGTAGTGTTTTCCGCATCAAATGCGAATCAAATATATGTATTTTGAGGTGATGATATATAATACTCACAGTTTTTGCCAACTATGTTTTGGTGCGAGATACGTGATTATTTCGTTTGTCAAGTACTATTCCCAACTTCAGAGTGATATAATTTTTTGTTTTAAATCAAAAATTACTCTTTGCCGGAGTACGTCCCCGGGTCTTCGCGATTATTATACAATAAAAACGAGGCTGATATTATCATCAGATACACAGTTGAAGTTCACGGGTGGACTGAGGTATTTGACGTCCAAAAATATTAATCACAATTATTACTGACTACCTCCAAACATTAATATTTAAGTTGCGTTCCGATTTAAGCAAACTCGCACCACCATCCTTACAATAGTTTTATTTCAATGTGTGATATTCGCGTAAATCTAAGACAATACTAGCTAGGTAATTGTTCCTTATATATGTTTTCGAAAGGCCCTATACGTAAGTCAAGTTGGGTTTTAGTGGATATTTTATCTAAACATAACCATAGTATAGACAGGTAAAATATTTTTACCTATCAATTTGCTATTACTACGAAAAACTAAACAGTATGCAGTGCAGCCATAAAACTAATGTAAAGTGAAATTTTCAACTAGCATCGTTCGAGAAAAATCTAGTGGTAAAATAGGGCGTGAAATTGTTAGAAGAATAGGTGGAATTTGTTTATAGGAGTCGTACTGTGAAATTTAGATGTAGGTAATAGAATTCTGCGGGTGTGGTCCTGATGGTGTCGCATTTGTCGTATTCTGAGTTTTTTTGCTTATGTTGAAGCGCTTGGTATTTTGTAGGTACCTACTGTATACGTATTTTTATAAAGAACTAAAAAGAAAAGATATGAGTGATATCTACTGATAACTCATTAGAGTACCACTAGGCATGGATATACTCCCAACAAGAGTTAACTCTAAAAAGTCAAGTTTGAAAGCCAAGTGCAGATTGGCGGATGAGACAAATGATTTTGAATGTTTAGTTCAGCGATGTCATTTTCCTCGCGGTTTTTTCCAACACCTATATTGAGCAGAGTGATGAAGAAATTCACTCAAAGATACACACCTCGGGCATAGCTCAGGCTTAAACCATGGGCAGCATTGGCGCTAGGGAAACGGTGTGGTCGAACTTGATTTGGAATGAAAGTAAATAATAGAAAATAAATCTTTTTGTCGTAGGTAACGTTCACTATCGTAACATTTTGATGGTAGCTTTGTTAAAATTAACCTTTTAAAGTTTTAATGATATTTTCAACCTCTGTACTCTGTTGAAATAAAACTACTTTACCTATAACGGATTTTATCGCGGTTTAATTTATATTTTTATATGCCAACGTTTCAGTCTTTTCAGACTTCATGGTGGACTGAGGTATACCTAAACGAAACGTTGGGATATAAAAATATAAATTAAACTAAAGTTTTATTTTAATGTGTGGTATTTGCGTGAATATAAGAAAATACTATACTGTGTTACTTTTAAACAAAAACCAACTCATACATACAATCCTGCTTGCCGAAATTTTACGAGTCTGTTTAGAATCACGTAACTTTGTCTCACAGAGCCTACAAATAAGTGGATTCAGAACAAAACGACGCAGAATACGGATGCACTTTGACAAATAGGTGTAGTTTCTTTAGAACAAAGTGGGTTATATTTCGTTCCCACACTGTAAACGTTTATTGAATAAGTAAGCAGGATTTTATAAAGAAAAATGTTGGTACTTTGAGCTTGTAACTTGCCTGTTATCTCGTTTTCTGAACTTTTAACTTCAGTGAGCAATTATTTGAGTAAAAACAACATAAGTGATTCAAAAACTAGATGTTGTTAAAGAAAAGTAAAAAAATTTGTAAAAAGTCAGAATTTTGAATAAAATCAAAGAGATTTTTGCATGTTAAATAAAATTAATTTACTGTTCGATACCTTCATTTCAAACATTATAAATGGAAGTATAAAATATTAATTATGATCGTGTAAGATCCTCTCGAATTCAAATCGACAAGCATTAAATGAGTCGTCGCACGGTGTTCGGTCATTCTGATTATCAGTTGGCATATCTGCGTCCGCCAACAATGAGAGACAACTCGCCAAATGCGCACACCACTCCAACATCTTAATAGCCCGATGAAGGACCGTGTCGGCCCAGCATGATGCGACCCAACACAACCATAATTATTTTCCAACCGAGTGACATTTTACTCGAACAATAAATATCTTCAATACACGCAGAAATTATGACTACTTCAGGTACTTAATCCGAATATGCTTGTATAGTTGTTTAAATTTTGATCTAAATTTAATTATTTAGAAACAAAGAGCTGAGTCAATACAACTCTATTGTTGTCCGATTTCTTTTGAATAGTGTTTGATGAATTTCGGATAAATCGGATATGAACATCATGTGACTTGCACCAACTGAACATAAAGTTCACAGCATCGTTACGGTGCAATAGTGCATTGTCGTGACATTTGACAAGCGTCGCCTATAAAGTTTAAAGTAATTCAACCGGCAAACGTCACGTCGAGTCGATGCGCGTAGAAAGTCAACCTTTACGTCGGTCGAATGAACAAAACAAAACAAGTTGGACATGTCAATGCCCACGCCTTTGGTACGGTAACCTGATACGAGCAGGCGGATACATTTAACACCACCGAGAGGTTCGCAAGCGGTCGCGTGAGAGCAACGCATTACGCGGAGCGATGAGCGATGCAGAACGTAGGTCGAAGGACATTGTCGATAGTTCAGTACAGGTAAATTATTCCGCATTGACTGTTATCTTGGTGGTACTACTACTAGATGTCACGCACGTTTGGTACGTGCTTCGTATTACTTTAGCTTAGAAATACAAAGCCGGGGTATTGATCCTCAGATAAAGGCCCTCAACAGGCGAAGCGTACTACTAATAAGGAATGTAAAGAGAACAAAAATGCTTTCATAAATATCTACCTATTGTGAGTTAAACTATTACAATTCAGCTCAGATCAAATTCAAACAGGTTTGAATTTTGATTAAACTTCAATTTATACATGTATGGATCAAATTTTAGTCACTATGGCCACTACCTAATCCACCCATCCGCTCGCCCGTGTCATGAAAGAAGATACTTTAATATCCGATTCATTGTTCTGTTACAAATTTGTCAGTGATCTTAACATTAAACTTTTTCTCTTTTAAAATTTGAGATGGGTCTATAATCTTCTTGAGACCGGCACATTGTAAGCAAATCTTCGTCACATAAAGTTTAGACCACACAAATAAAAATATTAGGTATCGTATTAAGGGTTAAGCACCTATCGTAAGCATTATATTAAACATGAGTTTTGATATTGATTACAGTTTATTCCGATGACTCTTGTGGTTTCTTGTTTCGAAGCAGTTTGGTTTCTAGATATTAATTTTTCGTAGAATATAATTTATTGTTATGAAACTCACACCTACCAGTATTGTTTTGTATTAACAAATTACATCAATTAGATGAAACTAAATATTTGTGTATTTTGGGTCATGAGATAAGGCAGCTGTTAACTACGGCAACCGACCGTATCTAGTAACATAATATGATAAATGACAATAAAATTTAGAAGTACTTAACTAAAGTAGTTGATTCGAAGACCTACTCGTACTTTACGATAGGCAGAATTAACAAAACTAAGACGTCAGAAGTTTTTAACTTATATTGCTTACGTTCAATCTGTTTCATGCTTTCTACCGATAAACAGGAACATAATAGGCATTAAATATTACATTGTATAGATAAAATAAAAATCTTTATATTAATGCGATAAATAAAACCGGATATACAACTTTACGTTTTAATAAAGTACAGTTATGCAGACGGCTGCCGAACTGAACTTGTTTGTAAACATAAATCTCAGACAAACAACTTACAATCAACATTACCATAAAAATACATAGTGCAGTACCAAATTGCTCGAATATTGCCCGAAGCTTGCGCTAATTTTTGGCAAATTAAACCCTATTTGCATAAAATAAGAAGCGTGCAGTAAGGTTCTGATCGTCCGTAATTACTTATCATAATTATTAATATTTAGATGCTGTCACGCGATGGATGTGCCCAAGGGTAAGCCTTAATGCCTTTCCCTGATGATGGGTAGCGTCCACAGTAACCGTCTCGGCCGATAATTTGATATAATTTACGTAATTCGGCTCAATTTTCATTCGAAGTGCATGTTTCTCTGTTATGCTCAGCTGGAAGTCATTATAAAAAAGAAAATTCAAAGCCTAATTCTAATTGCCTTGAGCAGTTCTTAAAACTAATCTTCATTTTTGGAAACGCCGCACCGCCACAGGAAGATAATTGACTTAAAATATTTGCAACGGAAAAATTTCACCAACGAAATAATTATTTCATGCAACTACATAAAAACAAAGATTGAGTTCCTAAAATTAACACAAACATCTTTTAACTGCTTACTCAATGATGATACCTATTTAGTTAGCTTATAAATTCATTGCTATACATTTGCAGAATTATGTCAAGTATTATTTAATTATCAAATTAGAACGTGGAAACGCAGACATATATTTGGATTGGCTCACTTTCTCGCAAAACTTACTTAAATTGGTATTAAAATGACCCGCTGTGAACACGTGGCTCAGGAATAAAGGAGGAGGAGGAGCCAGGAGCGTTCTAATATCAAACGTGAATTGGCCTGAAGAAGTTCATTTTAGCAATGTTCTGATTATACAATACACACCGTCTGTGTGGGAGTATCGCTTCCATGCAACGATGTCGATCAGATCGACTGCGACGACACGCAGGGGACACAGACCAACAATACTCAGAGGTGGACCGCGATTTACGAGGTTAATCTATGGATGGTTGTTGAACTATTAAAGGGGTTACAGATATCAATAAAAATACACGAATACGAATTATAATCGAATGACCTACTTCATAATACCAAAGTATTGCGATACTATAAAAACATATCGATCGATTGTAGGCTCTCTTTTCGATACTGGTGTATGTAGTTTATAATAGATAAACCCAACAAATACCTTACTGTTATTATGATGGTTATGCTCGATTATATGTGTCATTGCACTAGTATATATAGGTATGATTGATCCTGGTTAAGAAGAGTAGCGATATTGTGGTGGCGGTTTCCATAATGTCATCATCACTATCACGATGCAGATGACATTCTGTTCAAGATCTCTTAAATTTTACGAAGCAGTTAAGTTTAGCTAAAAGTAATTGAGGTTAGTTTGTGCGTCTGCGCATTTGTCAGTCATCAAAGTTTCTTTGAAGTAGCACTTGTCTCTCTATGTTTACTTATTCTACGTTCTTCACAACTAAAGTTCATCAGATAATGAGCACATTTGTTGCGTGTGAAACTAGAATTCCATTTTGCACGAAGCTATGTTTCGCGTAAGCATCAAAGCAAGCTCAACCAAACCGCCCGATAAATCATGTTTCGTTTAAAACATTCTAACATTTTGCTGATTCGAAACCGTGATGCTGTTTTCAGTGCGAGCCCTTTCTTAACAGGTTTTTGTAATAAATCGAGAGGAACGTTGCGTTAGACTGTAATAATAGGAATCAGATTAAGAGAGGTGTATTACCTTTTGTTTAAAGTTGTTTTAAGTTAGTGGTTTGCTTTTCTCTAGTAATCAATGTGTAAAATGTCAGCGGAGCGCCTGGATATAACATTCTGGGCACGACTATAGCTAAGCTGCTTTTCACTTTCTTTTCTCTTTAGCTGTATCCGTTATAGTTTAATGGTACTTCAATCCATACATAATCTTTCAAATACCTAACTTAATCCCAGACATACATAAATATTCTAATTTGAAAGTCGAATATTTAGAACGTATCACCTATACAGTACTGTAGGTTTAATTTTATAACATTAATATGTAAATGTTGTTGAAATGTTTTTGAATCAAAGTAATATACGTAATATTCCTTAACGTTATTTCATTTCTCATGTTAGATATCTGGAACAAGTTTGTATAATTCAATTTAGAAGAGAATAAGATAGGAATTTAACGTACCGATATGTTAGACAATATCCATGCTCCTTTGTATATTAAAATTACATACAACAAGAACATAATACATTTTGAATTTGATCATTTTATCTTAATATTTTTGCATTTATGATTGTAACATTATTCATAGAGAAAATTATATTTTTCTGCTTCCCCTAGCTGCTTCATAAATAGGGCTTGAAAATCTTTGCTGTTGTTATTGCTCTACAATTAAAAAGTAGTTACTCTTGAATTTCATAATTTCAAAAGAATTTATATTTATCATCGCTCTGAACCTCAAACAATTTTTACTATCCTCATAATAGTCAAATTCTTCAGTCAACAAATTATAGCTGTGCGTTGAGTTACTGAATGGGAGAGAGCAACAAATACTATAGTAATTCCAAAGAGTTTTGAATACAGTCCAATACTATTTCGGTCGCGAACGGTGATCTTTGAGTTTTTGTTTCGTTTTGGTGAGATCGCTTGCCGATAGAATGGCGTTCCATGTTGCAAGTTAGATCGATGTTTAGGATATTGTGAGATTGTTTATTTTTGGAGGGCATTTTTTATATTAAGAAGTATTTG
Organism: Meganola albula; assembly: GCA_936450015.1. NCBI lineage: Eukaryota > Metazoa > Arthropoda > Insecta > Lepidoptera > Nolidae > Meganola > Meganola albula. Next base: position 7,956,593 of record OW388156.1, on the reverse strand, counting down.
TAATTTATGAATGTTGATTTTAAAGGTTCAGTTCACGGATAAGTTTAGAAACCTCGAAGTAAGATTTCTAAAACAAAGTTTGTGGTAGTTCTTTTTCTTTCTCGTGCCATAACCGAGTTATTTAATAAAGTCCTACATGTAAAGTATTACCTAGAAAAGTAAGCAAAATAAATAATTTGTAATTATGATTGCAGTAGTTTCAAAAATATAGCGATTAACAAACTTATTTTTCAATACTTAATGCAGAAGAAGAATATAAGTTAAGTAACTGTTACATAAAGATTATTTAGTAACATTTGGTACTCTGGGATCTCTTACCGTAAAATACCTACTAGTTGCTTTGAACGTCCAGTTGCAGCTGCGCCTCACTCGCATCTCAATAATGAATGTATTGTCCGTACGTACGATCACAGTCCAGACTATTTTTGCTCGAACCTGTCTGCGTCTGTCATGGAAAAATGCCGTAGAGCTGTTACAATGACTGAATACTTTTGAACTCAACCGAACTCATGTATTTTTTATGACATACAAAATTATACTGTAGATATTGATACAGATAGGCTTACTAGAACTTATTGCTCTGATGTTTTATGTTTTAACGTAGAAGGATCTTTTGAAATGTGTTTTATACGTACCTACTCGTATATTACGATCGAAAAAATAAAAATAAAGTCAGTTTTTTTAGTTTGACAGTAGCGGTACCGATAAATGAAACTACATTTTTATGAAATAATAAATAATCTAAAAGTTGTGTAAACGGTTTTACTGTTGATGTTTTCATCTCCATACCATTCTAATTCCTCGGTACGCAGTCATGAATGAAGACACATTTGCCAATGACAGCAGATCCAGTAGAGCTATTTGATTTATTCCAAGCCGGGTCTATTGAAAACTTCCATCAGTAGCCATGGTTTAGCCGCTGTAATGAAGCTGTACGCAATCTTTAGTAAGAGCAAGAAGCTTCGGTTTGTTTTCTATTTGTTTCCAATATTGCCTGTATTGTATACATATAAATGTGGATTATCTAAACCAACTATTAGTTTAGTGCAATAATAATTATGGTTTAATTTACTTTTGTCCTAGTCCTATTTTCAAATCATTTATTTCTTTTTAAAGTGTTTTATCATAACCTTTTTTATTTGCTTATACAGCAGCGCAGAAGTTTTAAGTAATTTTAGTTTCTAAGAATTTCAGCTAAGAAATGCGGAATTTTTACGAGTTAGCATGAAACATTCTAGCTAGATACAAAAACCTATGGATCTTAGTCTCAAGGTAGGTTGAGTAGCGTCGTGACGTCGTGGCTCTTGAACAATCTTGCAATTTGTGGAATATTTGGAATAGTCCCGTCGGCGGCCACCAACGACTAACCAGGGAATCACTGTATGTGCGGTCCGTGAGCATTAGATAATTGGCGTTTGTTTTTAGTTACCTTACTGTTAGCGGAATCAGAGACCACCGGATAGTCACTTAATTGAAGATTATTAATAACCAGATTTATTTTATAATATTTTTTTTCCCTTTTTGTGTTGAGATTTTATGCTTGTTGGTTTTTTGCTGTTGATAGGGTGAAAGTGAAACGTACTTATTATGAATAGAAATATGTTTATTGTCTTTTACCTACATATTAAAGTTATTAGTACCTAGTCATCAAATACATCACGTTCACTTTTGCTGATTAAAGATATGAGACTAACGTTATAAATATTATTCATTGCAAACATTAATAACTTATAACAGCTCGAGGGAAATACTACTAAAGAAAATAACGTCTAATCTATCTATCTACCTTTTTAGTCTTTAATAACTTTTGTATCGATATTTTAAATAAAAAGTGGTGAAAATGTTATCAGATCTAATCTATCTTTTGCTGTTTCTCTTTTAACACTTGTAATCGGGTGCTGAAGCATAGCACAGCTGAAGTCAAGTGCTTCCAAGTATTCGTCCGTGTGTCCCACGCGGGTGGTCGAAAGCAGACGTTTCAATAATGATGCCTTCAACGTAATGTGGCGGCGTCAGACCAATCCACGCAAAAACCTTGCCGGTATCATGGGCAATACAATAAATGCTACTAAAATAGCCTTTAGCTTTGTAATCTTTGTGCTTGTACCGCTGCATTATCTTATATTGCTTATTTCTTTGAATTTTATTACGTCATCCTATTTAAACACGACCCTGGGAATCGTAAACTATTGTTGTATAACCAATAAAGTAGCAAATGCCGCCTGTTGCCCTAATAAAATTTGTTCCAGTTTGCAGATGATGGTTTAGTATATTATATTGTCAAAATAGCTAAACATTTTTAGGTGACTGATCTTAAAAAAAGGCATTGTTAGAGTTATTTGAATTCTTGAATGTACCAAGTCATTTGAATATAGTTTCTGAGCTTTTCTGAAGAGGTCGACTTTTCGATTGCTGTCTCATACAGCAGAGTGGCGCAGTGGAAGCGTGCTGGGCCCATAACCCAGAGGTCCGTGGATCGAAACCATGCTCTGCTAGTTTCTTTTTTTGGTTTCGCTGTCTATTATAAGACTAAATGGTTACGAAATATTGTTAGTTTTATACATCATGCATCCTGTTTGGGTTATTACATAATATTACAAAGTACAATAATCTCGTGTTTGTATTGAATAAATAGTGTCAGCGTAAGTAAGTATAAGACTCGAAGTACCTACCTACATATAAATAAATATAGGTTTGCAAATATTTTTTCAATCAATGACTTTTTTTGGTTGTTGGTTTCTTATATTTCTAAATTGATTTTCGACGATTGCCAAGGCAATTATTCAAAGTCGTGACCACTCGACTGTAACTTTTAGTTATTATTTTGAACATCTGTCAATTTCACGGGACGACGCTTCAGGTCGAAGATACTGAACCCACCTTGTCAGATAGTCTTTGTTCGAACCTAGTTAAGCGGAAGAAAATAATTATTCCGATGAATCGAAGAAGACAGACACGGAATTGGATGTAAACTAGAATCATTATCTTTTGTACAATTTATTTCGTTCTTTTATCTTGTAAACGGTGACTGAAGAGCCCTTGTACCTAATTGCTACACCGCTGAGTAGGTATTTTGTAGCTAATTAGTGAGTAGATCAATTTATTGGTACGGAAGATTTAATTGTTAAGCTTGTACTGATTCTAGTCTATAGTATACAACTTATAAAATTCCAAGGTAGGCTAGGTGGGTGAATTGACAGAAGGGTACTTTTGTGTCTGCAGAATTATAACATTTTGAAAAAATTTTTCAGTAGCTGCTAGTAGTAGACACGGTAAGAATAGAAATTGGACGATTAAAGTTAACTCTTTGCTTTTTTATAAAAATATTCAACTTTGACTTTGCTGGCCAATTTATACTGAGATACCTTTATAAGGCTTGATAAGGCTCTGACTCAGGGTTTCAGGGTAAAATAGCGTTTTTTTGGGTAGTCTTTGTCCAGACCGACTATGTAAACCTATTTTTATTATAGCTCTTGAATCTATTCTTTAAATTGTTACACTGAGCCTTGAATATACATTTACTTTGCTTGTAATCGTAAATGGATATCACAGTTTAACTTTTTCATGATCAATTTAGATCCATAAGCGGCATTGGTTGTATGAACAATACACCTTATAAAAACAAATACAACATACTGTCCGATGAATAAATGGTACGTAAAGAGTAATTTAAGTAATACACGCATATAATTTACTAGTTAACCTTTGGACATCAGTTCTTATTAAGTCATCAAAATTATACCACACGGGTTCTTAGTGCGTGTTTTGTTTCAAGCAAAAAGCTGAAAGCGTATTCTTGAAAATTAAATTGTTTGGTCCAGAGTTTCCGCCAGGTCGCTTCAAGCGCCGTGATTTGTTTGATTTGAAATAAAAAGCTTCTACCTAGTTCCCATGCTGATGTTTGAATTAGCAATAAAGATGTATTGTGGAGTTTTCTACTTTAGATAATTATAAGATGTGAGAATTGTGATTTCACACAATTTCTACGCAAGTAGGTGCCTACTTAATTCCAAAAGTTAAACTGACTCAAGCACTCTATCAACATTATCATGTAAAATCAGGCAGGTTGTACTCCAGTATACGTTTAAGTAGTAGAATAAAAAAATACTAAACCAAAATTGTATAACAAAAGAGAACTTTTTTTTACTTTTAATGAGTTTATACTTATAATGACAAATAGCATGGAGTAAAATATCAGTGAGTATGCTAGTGGGAAGGAAAGTACATCAAACCTAAGGCAGTAAGTGATTATTATACAGAGGTAAACTTTTTTTTTACTTAAACAATCTTACCACACAAAAAGCAAAGCAAAATGTAGAAAGTTTTGTAGGTTTACATTTTGATAGTAAATCTGCGGTAGTTTTTCGCAATGAACGGAGTAAAGTCTGGTAGCAGAGGCCATAAATCTGTGGATTAAACCAACCTATCTAGAGATTGCATCTTGCGGCTGGCTCGTTCGATAATTGTTCCGATAACCGATATTCTCGAAAAACGTCTCAAAAGGTCTGCAGAGTTTAGATGGACTCTATTGTTGGCGTTTAAGTTAAAAGTATTTACTCATTACAATGTTAGAAAAACTTTGTTAACTGGGACAAGTCAATAAGTATCTACTTAAAATATGTTTCTTCTTTTATTTTGTCAAAAAACCTAGGTACAGTCAGACAACCCAATTGTTGAAAATTCAGTGTATCTTCTTGTTGTGTCCTATTTATTAAAAACGTTTCATTTAAATTGTTTCGTTATAAAAGGCATTTTAAGGATACCTGAATGAATCTTTCCATAACGATTTCGGCAACGACAACCTTGTTCTTTTAGGTTAGTGTGTCCTCACATGGCTTTCACAATTTTAGCCGAAAAAATTCTGTGACAAATGCTGCATGTGATAATTATAAATTATGTTGAAAGGCAATTTAAGGATAAAGGATACTTAACCTATATTAGAAATAAATAATTATTAAATGATTTACTGCGGAAGGAATCACAAAAGAAAATAAAAGTTTGTACTATAAAATAATCTCAAACAATTTGAGTACGTTCGTAAATTCGATTGCCATATTGAAATAAATTGCTTGTAATCTTATACCCAAACAGCCAGAAAACAACCGAATGAGCAATATCAGGTTACCCAAGAGGAAAGAATGGTCTCATTTTTGCTCTTTTTGTACATTTTGTCATACAGATTTCTTATAAGAACACATCGAAAAACAATAACATCACTACACAAACCAAATATCATGATTTAAACCCAATAAATAATATACATACGTTAATGTAATTATTCAAACAATTTTATTTTATGAAAGCATTTAAGGGATCAAAGTTAAAAAACTTTATGATTGTAATTTTCAAATGGAAGTCAATTACCACTATTAGTTTCACTAATTATACGATTTTACTGCCACAATATAGTTTTATGAGTGTTGGAACATTTACCGTTGGTGGATTAAAGCATAAGGTACCGATGAACTATAAAGAAATTATTACGGTAACAATTTTACATTATAAAATGTAATAAGTGAAACAAGGTAAAATATTTTAAACATTCAGCATACAATACCTAAAAATTCTTAACTAAAGGACTTTTCGTGCCTTACCCTTACTTTACCACAAAGCATTCATATATTTATTCTACAGTAGATAAAAGTAAAACTTAAATATAATAGAAATGGGAAATTGCAAAGGAAATTATGGTCAGGAAATAGAAGTAAAACAAACAGAAAAACACATAACTGCTACGTTCAGTATCAAACACAAGATAAAAATTACACAAAACGCAGCAAATAAAACACTTGTTGCCTTGATAGCTGGATCCCTGTGAATATTCAAAGAAAAAACGCAAACTTTGAATAAGGTAAACCTTGGGCGTTCCGACAATGAGCCCGTCACTGACTGGCCTTTGAGCTGTCAGCCTCTTGAAGAAACCGGGGCAATTACATTGAAAACTCCCGCAATGCTATCTTTAAGAAAAATAATACTAGTTTTGAGCCGTAAGGGGCTTATTAGCACGTTGTGACGACCAGTAGGCTCCGCTTTGTCTTAGACATTATACAAATGACTCGATGTCATGCTAAAAAATAATAAAATACCCCAATAATGGCGAACATTTGTAACTGACAAGGCTAATGTTATTTGCTATGAAAACAAAACAATCTTTAGTGAGCTAACTCTTAGATCAAAGGAAACACCTAATGAAGGAGAATTAGTGTAGTAAATCACTGATATTAGCTACTAGTTTTATAGATCCTAATTAGCTATCATGCTCTGGAAATTTGATTTAATAGTGAACCGACTAGACTATGTAGTAAAGAAAATTAAAGGAATACTACCAAGTGTTAATCACAATGATGATTTGGTGAAGCCATCAAAACTTTCAAACCCTGACGGCCGTGATTGGTCAGCACCGAGTAGGAGGTATGACCAAGCCGCAATAAACCCATTAAGTTCTCAAATTACCTAGTACGCCCAAACCACGAGCCGTGTGACTAATCGCCATTGAAGGTGCTGTTACGTCTTAATTAAATTATTCTCATAATTCCGTAGTAATTCTGTTGCGGTCGAAAAATTTTACTACGTTACAAATTTGGTACAATGAAGCAATTTCTGAGGCGAATGGGAGATTGACTGCGTTAATTAAGGACGTTACACACGGAGTTTTGTAAGTACATTTTCCTACAATCATACAAGAAACGGTGGCGCAGCAATGCTGGCCTCGCCTTAGAAATATAAGGTCGCGGTTTCGATTTGCGGTCGTGCTCACACATCTTTGTGTAAATTGTTTCATCACTGTTGCTCAATATCGGTGAAGGAAAACATCATAAGGAAACCAGGTATGTCTAAGAACCAATCATTCGAGGACATTTTACATCCACCAACCCATACTTGATCAGCGTGTGTGGATTAAGGCCTAAAATCTCTCAACTCGTAAGATAGTTGATAGAAAACCTGTGCCAAGACGTGAATTGATACAGTAACAAGTAGCTTCTTTCTTTCATGGATATATCAAACATAGCACTCCCTCCAGTATTACTCGAAAGTGTAGGCACACGTGAATATAACCTACTTTCTGCCGGCTATGTTTAGGTCACATAGGTAACGAGGAACATAGGGACACAGACAACGAGCTTATTGCCGTTCATCTGACACAATTCAAAACTTCGAACTGCAAGTGCAATTTCCTAAGTGTATTAGAAGTCTTTTTGCTCCTAATCAAGCCCGGGGCCTTGCAATTATCGGGCAAACACGCTTATCTCTGACCCACCGGTGCAGTTAAATAATTTGGTATAAAAAATGTTCCGATAGACTCAAACTTTATGTATATACCTATAATAGAACACATTATTATGCTTCTCATGTATAAAACGGTTCTGATAGCTTAACTACAGGAATAACCAAGATTATTTTATGTCCATTGAATTTACGAGTCCCAAGAAAATCCTTGTCTTCCACCCAAGATCCTATTTTATAATTTATTTGGTTTGTTACGACCGCTTTTACCCTAGTTTGTCTCATGAAAATGTATGTCCCATTGGATGCACTTGCACAAATTTGTCATTCATGAAAAATGTTTATTTAAATTTTGCTATTAAGTTGAGAAGAATTCACGTTCAGATGGTGTTTTCTTCGAAATGAAATATTAAAAATTGCATTGCGTTGCAGGAAAAGTCGCTGTGATAACCATAGCTCGTTCATGTCCAATCTTTTCGGATGGAGACTCTGCTCACACTGTGTAAAATTTATGGAAATTGCATTCCCGCATTATGTCCGGTATGAGGGTGAAATGTAAGTCCGCAAAGAATTTTCTTTAGGGGAAACTATGAAGGCAGTCGCTTTTTTGCAGCTGACAAATGATACGATCTTATTCAGTAGAGAGCTATGATATAATTTATTTTAAAAATGTATATTTCTTTTTAATTTCTGCATTCAATTGGAATATCAAGGCTTAAGACAGAGGCGAGTAGCCTGAAAAGTACAAACGGTCCTAAACGCAAAAGCAAGATTATTGTTTCTCATCTGGCACAATTCACATCATTTTGCAAAGATTTTTCTAGGCAGATTAGACACGACTTTTTGGTCGACTCGGAAATTAGGAATCTAGCGGTTACTAAGCGAACGCGCATGCCGCTGCACCAAAGCCAAAGAAATCTTCATATTTAATCACTAACATAAATTTAATCATCAATCTTTACTACTAAACCTATAAATGAAATTAGCCTTATATCTTTAAAGTGACGCTGGGTTAATAAACAAAGTTCTTTGGTGCTCATACTTTGTTGTAATAAAAGGGAAACTTCATTAAACTTTGCCGAATGTATTATGTAATTCTGGACTTGTTACAAGTAACAGGGGACACTACTGAATGTACGAGTATGTAATACATTCTAACATAACATGTAGAAATGTAACCTTTTAAAATCTACCACAACTGTTTTACATGAAGGTATAGGCAGAGTTGAATATCATCAATATTTCGGTCAGATAATAGAGGGTGAGCTTACCATTGTTATTACCATTTATAATGCATAGTTTACATAGTTACCATTTGCGAATACCATTCATTTTTTTTTTTTTTTTTTTTATTTATCGAATGTCGAATATCCTGGAACGAATCGTTATTTATTAAACAAAAATGCTGGCCTTTAGACCAACGAAACAACAATATTTTGTAAATGAGTAGTACAATAATAATTATTTAAATGTTATCTATCAGAGACACAAGTCCTTATAAAAAATCAAATACTAATACTTTTTTCCAGTCTTTTTCCCTTCACATAGTCTTGACTATGAAACTTGTTTTGATTATGGGCTGCTAATAAATTTTTTATAGTATGTTAGTTTGTTCGATCTCTAACAGTTAGTCCCTAATATCATTCATTAGTAAGTAGGTACTAATCCCCTTATTCATAAGTCTTTTCATTTTTCTTGTTGGTTGATGAAATTTGGTATTAAGACAGTTTGAGATCTGTGGGCTAATTCATATAATTAGATAAGTTCAGTTGCAGTACAGTTGCAGTAAAGTTTCAATCAAAATAGCCCATTTCGGACTGTTGTAATTTTGACAACCGCTATCAGATACGCTCGCGTCAAGTTCGCGTCATGCGAGCGCTTTAGCGTGTATGTTATTTGTATGACAATCACAAGAATACCGTTTTGCACTAAGATGTAGGTAAACCTAATTGCAATGTGATTGCAACTGCACCGCAACTTAATCGGCGCGTCAAGAAATTACATGAATTAGCCTACAGGAAATAAGGAAGACTACTTACGATAGTTTTGATCCGACTGCGCAAATTTAGTTATTTATGCGTTAACTGCAGTGTATTGTTTATTTACAATGAAAACATTGTTATTTTTTACTGCAATCATTCCAAATTTTAGATGAACAAACCAGAAAATATATATTTACAAGTAAAGTTCTACCTATAATAATTAAAATCTTTGACACATTCAATAATACGAGTGATAAGGACGAGTTGGTAAGGTAATAGAGTTAGAAATTACTCGTAAGATTTTTAAGCCCATAAAAGACTCCAAATAGGAAACAGTATTGAAATTGGTCGATTTCATAAGGAGCTGTTATGTTACATTTATACAAAGCAAACTTATAACATCCCATTCTAGCATTTGCGCTTAAATTAAAACATAATAACGTACTCGTGACCTCGTTGTAAATGGAAAAACTCATTTCATTTAAAAATTATTACAATAAAAAATAGTTAAATAAGAAGACCAAGCTCTGTTCCTCCTTAGTGTAACAGTTCTATCTTCAAAACTGTACATTTCTATCTAAAGAGTACTAATGAAACAGAGAAAAGACAGTTATTATTTATTAGACGATAAATTTAATAACATCTACGGTACTGAATACCACAGTTCTATTCTATAACAGTTAAATTGTTTAAGTATCCAACTGTAGTTTAAAATTCTGTAACTAAATACCAGTCAAATATAATGTTTTTTTTTTAATTTCTACAAATTTTAGCGTTTCAGTAAGTTTTATGTAATGAATAATTCTGTTGTATTTACTCGTTACTACTACTAGTTTTAGATGTACGTGTTCCATAACCTTAATGCGTTAGGTATACCCTAATATTGTTTAATTTAAAAAATACGAGTAAATTTTTTATAAATTTTACTAACGGTCGGTAAAATACGATTTTCATTCCGTATGTCGTCATCCCTATAAACAACACAAAATAAAACCACTACATATGAGTAAAGGAATGACAAACGAATTTTTTTTCACAAATAAATTAAAAATTTGCTTTAAGTTTTATGTAATTTAAAAACAAATAAAATGACAGTAATCTCTGTGATTTTAAGAGCTGTAGGCGCATAGCAGACGCGGTAAAATAAAAACGCTGAGACTGAAGAAATAAACGAAAGTATGCATTATTATGATGACGATTTCGAAAAGGAATGTATGGAGAATCTTTGGATCTAAACTTTTTGTCGTAAATATACCGTTTAGCTGTTATCTCTTAATAAGTCAAATATTTCGATCGGAATTTTATAAACGGACATTACAAAGTAAAAACTATAATATTTGAAATTTCTATGGATCGCATATTTTTAAATGGTTAATTAATTAATTATTAAACTACGATTGAATATTTTGATAAGCTATTTTTCTTTGCTTAAATGAAATGTTGGGCATATAGCATGAGTGGATATAGGATTTTAAAATTTTATCTTGGTTCTTTATCTATCTATCATTGATCTACAGATAATTCTGAACTCACAAATTCTTTGTGGCTTCTTAACAATTTATACAAACATATTAATGTTTGAGATGTTTGCTAATTTTGAGTAAAATAGTGACTCAATGTTTTTCTATTTCCCGTAAAATCAATGAAGGAGTGGAGTATTGCGGTCCCCAACCTCCCTCGACCGAAGGTTTTATGCATACTACTCTTAGTTGATACAATGCAAAAACATACATAAAGTAGTCATTTTTTACGTTTGTTTTTCGTGAAATTTTACTAACCCTTTAACCAAAAAATTAATTGTTAGGCCTGTGTCGCTTGGATGGCCCAATTCTTACAAATCGAAAAAATGAATCTACAATGAATAGGTAAGTGCAATGGATAAAAATGGAACAAAATAAACATGCATGTTTTGGGAACACATATGGAACAACATTGAACAACATTTGTCTGGAACAACATTTGTCGCATATATGGAACACGGATGGTTGAAGGGTTATCGGATTTCAGGAATATTGCGTCTTTAATTTACATTGAGTTTCCAGAGAATAATGTTGTGAAAAGATTTTTAAGTAAAATTAAATTACCAGCGAGTAAAATTTCACGATACTCGTTCCTGTACTTACATTACACGTCTGTACAAAACTACTTTTCACAAATCTGCCACAATTTAGTCGTAATCTCAGTTGGGATGCATTTAAAAAAAATTAAATATATAAGTACTTAAAAAAATATACATACAAACTACACATAATTGTCCACAGAATTATCTTTATTTAAAATAAAACAGCATTACTATTGTAACATGTATTATGTAGAAGTAGGAGCTCAGTATCGATTTCTAAATTCTGTGTAATTTCAAGAAACCACAAATTCAAATTGACGTTTGTGGTTTCGCTCAGAGTCACACGGTTTAAAAATACTTCTTCAGTTCCTTTGCAACCGACTTCCAAAAAAAGACGGAGGTCATATGTTCCACTGTATGTATTTTCTTTTTTTAGTAGGTATCTTAAGCGATTTTCCCCCATTTATGAACCGATTCCCAAAAATTCTTTTTTTATTTGAAATAGTATATTTTGGCGCTGGTCCTATTGCTACCATGTCAGGGCCTGATGATGGAATCCCAGGAAAATCGCGGATAACCCTGAAATTTACGTGCTTCTTATGTGTGTTAGCGGATAATTTCGTCGGTTATGAAACGATTTTGTTGTTTTTTGTTAGAAATATGTTAACACAATACTAGTACCATGATAAGGAAACCAAGATCATACGATAGTATCCCAGAGAAATCGATGGGATCCATCGTATATTGTAGGAAAAACTAGTGTTAATGTTAAAAAATTCATTAAATATTTGAAAGCACTATTTAGTGAAGGTTTGGAGTAAATCTGATGATGGGTCCGAAACAGTCGAGGGAGCTCTTCAACGATTTACAGTTAAGAGGTACCAGATATTTGGGCTTGATTAATCTATATTAATAAGAAGTCTGATGCTGAAGACGAACTACAGTCAAGGGAGCTCCGCAACGGCTTACAGTGGATAACTTGTGATTGGACTTCATTTATTTCTATAGATAAGAACCTCGCACCCATAAGGGTCATCATTAAGAAATGATTTAATAAGTATTTTATGTCATTCGATATCGGTGCCAAGTAAATACTACAACAGTCTTACTTTGTGAGAAAGATTCATAAAACTATACTTAATTATTGTTTTATTTGGCATTGACATCGAATGATATAAAATACTTATTAAATAATTTCTGATTAATTTCAATACGAATTACTTTATGCTAAGTAAATTTATTTTTAACTTTTTTTTTGTTTCCTTTTTGAAGTCAGTATTATTTTTTTGTTATGCAAAGCTGTGTTGAATGATACAAATTTTTAGCGGATCCATTTTGGCCGACAGTAGGTCCTATATAGGTCTAAGTATCAAAACAAAGTTATCTTGTTTTGACTAACCAAGTGAAGTTAGCAGTACATTACCTACCCACTACCCAAGTCACAACATACTACAGCGCTAATGCCACAAGTAGTTACTAAGCCCTCAGTGTTAGTTACTTCGACCATCTTACAAGTTCTAATTAGCCTACTTGTTTCTCGCTACTACCGACATACCTACGATGTTCGGATATTTCTATTACATTTGGTTGGTTTCGTAGAATGTTGTGTGATGGGATTATACTGTTGTGACTTTAGGCTGAACGAATTTTTTAAATACCTGCTTACACAACACAGTTATTATTATTTTTTAATTTAGTTTGTAACGTTCTCGTATATTAGAAGTACCAAGTAAATAAGAGAGTATCAAGTGCTTCTATGTCCAGAAATGAATTACAATGCTAATGATAATGCGGTAGCAAATTTGAATAATAAAATCAACATTGTTGTATTTGATTTAATGCTTTCAAAATAGTTTATTATCGAAAAGTTATTAATAGAAATTTTACTATCATTACAAAAAAAATGTTCTTACCAATCCATCCATAAATTAACTACTGAAAAAGAGATAAACATAAAAGTCTGTGAAAGAGTGACTTCTGATTTTTTCCCTAAAATTCTAACTTTACCAATTTCTAAGTGATCGAGTAAACTTTGACTCCCAAAGTGAACGCTTGTTTTTACGAGGCCGCAATAAACCCGTCAACCAAGTCGACAACCGGCGGCTGTCATGGAGTCATAAACTGCAGAGGTGGATGGATCACATTTGTCAACGATATAAACTTGAGACGTAATGTTAAATCTAGTAAAAAATGGCAAGTAGCACAAATTGATCCATCTATTTTGAATTAAGTTTTAGTACAAATAACATGGTCAGTTAATATCATAACTTGAAAAAAATCTATCTGACTGATAGTGAGGGTATTTTTTAACATCTTTTAGGGTTCAATAAGTACCTAATAAAAAGTTGGTAAAAGACGTAAGTAGGTTCATTTTGACAGTCATTAGTCGTAGATTATACTATCTAGGAGGTAGGTAACAGCGGTGGCGCAGCGCTACGGGCCTCGTCTTAGAAATTTATAAGGTCGCAGGTTCGATTCCCGGTAATGTCCACACACCTTTGTGTGAATTGTTTCATTTCCGCTGCTCAATATCGGCGAAGGAAAACATCGAGAGGAAACCAGCATGTCTAAGACCTAATCATTTGAGGACATGTGACATCCACCAACCCGCACTTGACCAGCGTGTGTGGATTAAGGCCTAAATTCGCTCTTCTTGTAAGATAGTGAGAGAAGACCCGTGCCCTTTAGTGGAACACTAAAACAGGGTTAAATTCAGGGGATAAGTCCAACAACCTGCTTTTTAAAAGTAATTTTTATGACTAAAAATCATTTCTACCTTGTGACATTACAAAAAATGTATTGAAATTAATAAAAAAATTCTCCCTCAATAAAGGTTAAGAGCAGCACATCTCTACCCAAGTCTTACATAACTAACTTACGAAGCTAATATCTTATTCTGACAGAACCATTCGTCCTGGCTCGACCGTATCGAAATTGTGCGCAGTTACCTCAAAACGGCCTCGTCTAGACAAAGTCTGGTAAGAGCTTGGAAGATTAAAGACAGCGAGATGAATAGAACGGGCCTAGATTCTGAAGAAAGAAAACGAAAAATGCCTTTACGAGAAGGCTTGTCTCGCTGTCACGAACACTGTATTCTTATTTAATCTTTTTGCTTACCAACAGCCTTTACCGCAACGCATTGTATTTGCTTCCACTGTATGACGGTGAAGGTTGAAACGTTAAGAGATTTAATTAAAACTTCTGAGCTTCCCACGTGACTTTCTCGGTTTTCAGTTAAACAGAATATTATGTTTCCATGTGTACATATCTCAATATAAATATATTTGAACAACCCTCCTACAAAATTTAAAATCTATTTAAAAGAGTTTATAATCCTCTGGGCGAATATTAAATACTTATGACACTAATAAGTTCTCCATAATTTTATAATAGAAAATCTTAAACTGCTCTAATAAAATTCGACAGAGCCAAATAAACTATTATAAAATTAAGGATTCATAAACACCGTCATAAAAAAGGCCTAATAATAGCTAATGTGGCTACCATTAATTTTATTATTAATATGACTCTACGATATAAGGACCATAAAGTTGAACAAATGAGAGAGGCGGGATACTTTTTACCGCGTGTGCTCATAAAACGTGAGGCCTGAATTAGCTCGATTCTTTGTCACCCCTTTTGAACAACCCTAAAAATTTTACTACCACCGTCTTTGTCTAACAATAACCACTACATTCCCATCCGTTAAACTGCATCAAGGAAAAACAACGTAAAACTACCCGAGATGAAACGAGAGAGAAATAAGTATATGCACTGCTAGAGATGACAGAGAGAGCACCATACGTAGTAGTAGGATCGTAGCAACGATGGGCGCTTGATACTGTGAGTGAAAGAGAAGAAGAAAAGCTTCTGGGCGCGAGTGAGACAGACAAAAATTAACCAGCAGAGGGGAGCGGCACTAAGCTTCTTCAAGCGGGGTGGTTAGTCAGTTTTCGACCGCGTTGGCGGCAACGTCGCCTCCCTAGAGATTTTGACTTAAACCGATTCGAACTGTGAAAATATTTTTTAAGTGCGATTGAATACAGTTATGGTTTTGTGTTTATTTTAAGTTTTTTTTTGCATATATGCTACATACTCAGGATTTTGGATTTCATCGCCGCACCGCAAAACTTTTGTATAGCCAAGACACGATGTTTTTGTGACAACTTTGAATCTTGAAACTGAAGGCTCATCAAGATAAATATTACAGACGTTATGAGCTATCGAATGTCACTTGATTCTGTGTGCCGGTTATGATAAGCGCGGAGCTTTGACCACTTGTTATATAAAAAGAGAAATACCAAAGAAAATGTGTGCCAAAATGTTATTTTATTGTTTCTCCTTGTTTACTTTAATAATGTCATGGATTGGAGTGTCAGCTGAAGAGGAAGTGTCATCACCATTACGTGTAGCACAATGCCGAGCAACATGCTTACAAAAGGTAAGAAAATCAAATCATTTAGTGTAGCATCTACCTGTTTTGGTTTCCTACAGACTGTTTTATTTCGTTAAAAAGAAAACAATGGTTTCAGTTTCCTACAAAATAAAAAATTCAAGCTTATTATGTTGGAACATTTTCGTTTTGACATTAGTTTGTGCTTGTTCTTACCATTCTCACTAGATTTATATAGTTGTAGCACTCCTAGTTCAACAAAATTAAGAAATCATGATATTTTAAAACCTAGAATTTTCAATATTATAAAAAATAGGCCTAAATAAGGGCAGTTCTCAAACCGTAGATGCAAAACATCTTGGTTATGTTTGAAAATTAGGAGTAACGCGCTATTAGTTAAATTTATCTATTTATTTAGCACTCTACTGTTATTCCAATAATTTAAATTTGGTAATAATATAAAACACTGTACGTTGGAAATTAAAAAACAACTGAACAAATCAATAACGTCCAGTAGGCAGACTAGCGTCGTTTCCCAGGACCAGGCTTTAAATTATTTTATTTAATGATATAAAATCCAACCCTTAATAAATATTCCGTATAAACGATAGTTTTTTATTCAAATGCTCGTAGGTTACAAAAACAAAAAAGGAAGTTATCAAAATCTGTATCAAGTTACGATAAAAATTTCACTAAATTTTATCTACAACGTTTAAAAGTTGTTCCAAAACTGTACTATCGCTCAGTGATTTCAGATAGAATTTATCTAATACGGCTGCATTATTTATTTGAATCATTAGAAACAGGTTGCCTGCTGGTTATCTGTACTCAGTCCATGCCTCCATAAAAGTAATTTGTATTGGCCATACCCTTTAAATTGGAATAAACTTATTTGTTTCAACTCTCCACTAAAAGATTACGTTATAAATTATTCTGTTGGTTAATCAATTTCTTAGTTCAATAAACTTTGATTAAGTTATTCTGGTATATGCGCCGCACATTTTTCATGTAATATTTAATTTATTGCCTATGAATAATATATTCATAGTAAGTCATTAATATAGCGTCAAAAGTAAGATAATAATGTTCATTTCTGAAATTCAATTTCTGTTAATGATTAATTTCTGTACCAATTCCATTTTCATTGAAATTGTGAATTAAGAGTTTATTAATATTTTTTGTGAGTTTACCGACACCAAAATCTTTTACTACTCAATTTTCGTGGGTGTTTTCGGTAGTAGAATTTGTCAAAAGCATTTGAATTACTACCGAATTAGTGATGTCAGCTCAGTTAATTGTAGATATTTAAAACCGACAAATACGTGCGTCAAGTAGATTGAGAACGCCAATTTAATCGAATCTTTTGTTGAAGAAAATTGGTGAACCACGTTTTCTTACAAGTGTGTTAGCATTTGTATGGCTGACTTTACTTCAAATACATAGTTATACATTATTTGTCTTATATAATATTAGAAAAAAAACTGTACAAATATTTTTTCTGTCAAAGGTTTTTTTTTTAAAGCAAAATAATCCTATATTACATCACCAGCATTTCCAAAAATTGACATCTGCTGCTAATCTGAGCCGTGTTTAGTATGATCACGTATATGTATTTTTTACATCACTAATGCTTGGTTTTTAGTTGAAACTTTTTTTGGTAAATTCCATCTACCTGCGACAACGACACAATGCGATGTTTTTTGCTTGCAAAGGGATACTGGAATCATCGCCGGGGGCGGAAGAGTAGGCAGTTTGGTAGTTAGTTTTTAGCATTATTATAGTTCGTCAGGAAATACGCTAATTATATACTCGAAGCAAAAGGGAACACTTACCTGACTTTATAGAATAGAACGATTAGAATGATGGTATTTTTTTATATTTTATCACGAAATGAGTTTTAAATAAGCCTTAAATTTATACAGCTACATTATTTTATAAAAAAAATTGTTTTTGTTTTATTTATTATACACATTATTGCCAGTTTATTTTTAGTCATTCTTTGGTTTTAGTTTGTTACTAATTGGATAGATTACATCCATAGCACATTGCTGAGAACGACCCGCGGTCATTCTTATTCACTTGCCGAAATCTCCTCGGCCGTTTGGCGTTTTGTAGTCTCTACTCAAGAACTCGTTTTGCTTCATCGATTGATTTAAAGTAGTAATATAAAAAAGAAATAAAATAAAAAATAAATGCACACTTGGTTTGGCTGAAGAATCAAAATATGCATGCATTAGTATTTTTTTAAATTTACGCAAATGTCACACATTGAAATAAGAACTATTTTATAACGGGTTTTATCGCAGTTTATTTTAGATTTTACATCCCGACGTTTCAAAGTCTTTTCAGGCGTTTTCTTTCACTATTTTTTCTTTTTTGTCTCCTCGTGACCATAAAGTCTTAAAGGACTATGAGCGTCGGGATTTAAAATCTAAAATAAACCGCTATAAAATCCGTTATAAAATAGATTATTTCATGTGTGCAATTTTTCATATTTTCAACAATTAGAACTACACAGTTTAAAAATATTAGGTTTTGTTGATTACTGTTATTGTTAAATGCTAATGTTATTGATAAACCACGCTGTCGTCAGAGACAATTTTTCTCCCAAACTTGTTAAAAACATGGTCCTTCTAAAATATATTGGCTTTAGTTGTTTCTTTTTTGGGCAGCCTTTTTGTTAGAAGCGTGCTTCTCTTGTTGGCAAGACGGGAACACGTGATGAATTTTAAAAAGTGCTTTGAGTTCTTAGATATAGATATGGTAACGACTAAATTGTGGTGGTACATGTAAGTTTATTTGTCATGTAAATTTTATGTGTTGTACCTTTATAAAAAATCATCTTGAATACTTTTCATGTTAGAAAAAGTGTTATGGAATACATGCCTTGAATTTCAAAAAGGCGTTTTATTAGATACTTTATTGATATATATTTTTAAGTCTTTTATTCGTTTATTCCTTTAGATTGTATCTTACTTCATACGAACAGTGAAACGTAAGACTCTATTCTATGTAGGTATGATATAATTTTTTAAATGTACATCACCCACTTATAAAGCAGAAAGGAAAGAAAAAACCTCAGAAAAGCAGGGCTTCTTAAGAAATTGTATTTTTTATTTACAAGCTTTGAACAGAATTCATATTACTTACTTTAAAAATCAGTTTGTTTTACTGTTGAAGGTAAAAATTCTCTTAGAACCATTAGCTGATTGTTGGCTCAGCTTCAAATTTTTAAAACAACAACTTTTATTGCTCTATTTTGTAAATTTTATGGTCCAAATTTAAGTTACCCATTTAACTTGTCAAACTGTACTTTAAAAAGAATAGCAACAGCTTTACCTTGAGACCTAAAACATTGCAAAAAAATACCATAAAGAATGGGCCGGGTGATCGTGAAATAAAATCTCGATTAGAATTTTAGGAACGTTCTTGCCTTCCCTTACGGTCCCTTTTTGAATCAGTCGAGTCGGGCATTATTATTTTATCGTCGTTCAGCCATGCACAAGAGGTAGAATAAAATTTTAGTTCGAGTAAAAATAAAAAACCAATCTCAAGGTTTCGGATGCACGTCCTCGGGCCACGCAGCAGCGTTTAGAAAAAATAAACGAGAAAGTCCACGTCGAAATGACCTGCGTTTTTGTTCACGTTTTGTTTTCGTTTTTGTTACGTTTGAGTTCATTTGGAAGTAGCCATGTCTGGTGCTTACTGAATTAACTTAAATTGCCTTTGCTTTTTTGTATTCGACAAAATTACTTTAAGTTCCTTTTGTGGTTATAATTTTGTAGCGGTTGACACAAGTAAACACGTTGTGAGTTATTCTTGAATTACATTTTTAAATTACTATAGCTTTTTGATAAAAAGGGTTAGTGTTAATAATCTAATCAAAGTCATTTTGTTGTCTTTAAAAACTAAATGAGTTTAATTAATCTTTGCATATAATATCAGTAGGATCGGCGTCGGGTCTCGTCCGACGTCGTGGAGTGTTAAACTCGCAGCTTGCGTTCATACGGCCTCACTCACCTCGTAGAGGGTGACTTATCCGGCAAGACAGTCGTAATAGAGCCGTACACCAGAGCAGACGATTAATGATTCATGACCCCTCGTAGCAGTGTCATCAATATTATTCTGTTTGTATATAGAGCATTTGGCCCACCCTCGCCCGCGCCCCGTTCATACATAAATAAGCGCGACACGTCGTCTTCTCTGATTACATCGTACCGATGTAGTGAGAAATAGTGTAGTCGGATGCTGAGCCCGTCTTTTGTTCAATATATTCTCTAGAGACATCGAATGAATAGTTAACACTGTATGCTCAACGTGTATGTTTACGGTTTCGGGTTTCTCTTAAAGATTTTAGATAACGGAGGTGAAGGAATTTATTCGTTTGGTGGCAATAAGCTGATGTTACAATCGGCTTTAGCGTAAAGTTATAGGGTTCTGGTGACTTTGATGCGTATCAATTCGACAGACGACAACCGGCATCCTCTCAGCCGAGAGAGACAGCAACGCAAAAATGTAACATTAAATATTTTGACATAAAAATAAAATTAATCTAATAAACCTATTCTCATCGCAGTGCAAAAAGTTTATTGTAACGTTTTGCGGAACTATAAAATATTTTACGTGTTCATTTTAGTTTCCATAATGATATGATCTTTCTGTAGAGACAAAGGCGGGAGATAA
Organism: Meganola albula; assembly: GCA_936450015.1. NCBI lineage: Eukaryota > Metazoa > Arthropoda > Insecta > Lepidoptera > Nolidae > Meganola > Meganola albula. The sequence goes on along the minus strand of OW388156.1, from coordinate 7,936,249 downwards.
ATATGGCTATAAATCTGGTATATCTATGATTGCTTATTGGATGGACATAAGCTATATTTTTTACTATATCACAATAAAAGAAACACATTGTTACTAGAAATTACAAGATATTCCGTTATTCCAAAAGTTGAGGGACGGTCTGTTGTCACGCGATACGACAATAAAGCAGCTAGAGCTCCAAGAAGTAACTTACTAAATAGTAGATTTGAACTAGATCTCAAAACAAACATAGGTTGGGGTATCAATCAATGTTTGATTTGTAAACATTGTTGATGATATTCGCCAATACTAATAATTTTCGGTAGGTACTTATAATTAATTATAGAGTCCACCGAGCATTGTGTCAACAATAAAATTTTCATAAATCAAGATGTTGAATATTCAAGTTAATTTGTGAAACGCCTGTTATGATTTCTGAATTAATTTATGAAGTAACAGATAAATTGAACTATGTATACATTTAAATTACTCTTTGACGTTTCTAATCGTGCTAATCTTGTTGATCTATATTTAAATGTAAATAACAAATAGACCATGACAAATAGGGTCTGCTTTATGAAAACCAGTGTAATTTATTGGGCATATCGTCTTTTAATTTGGGTCTTAAATGGGATGGGTAATTTGGTTCTATGTTATTTGTCGGCTGGGTTCTATTGGTTAAAGCTCGGCTCGGTTGGCTCGACTTGTTCTGATAAATGATGCGTCCGCTACCAACTACATCGCTTCGCTTTTAATCCTCACGCCACCATTGTGTTGCCTCAAATTTTTGACGTTAACCATTTTCTTTACAAACGTCACACGCGTTATTTAGGTTTAAGTAAATAGGATATTAATGATTCTTTCACATTTATCTTCGTTTGCAATCAATCAAAGCTTTGGAGTTCACGCTATCTGTGTACGTGGGTGCTATTTAGCTTTCGAATCAAAGTGGTTTCGAGTATACTAAACAGTGTATAACAGTGTGAATATTGTGTTTATGTCGAGTAAATTAGCATTTTAAAGTTTTTAGAATTCAGTTATTTGTGTACTTCACGAGCAATACTCATGAGTGTTCATTGTGTTCTTCCTACACAAATCAAAAGTGACAAAGAGATACAAAGAGTAAAAAGGAAATTAATTTTACGTTTACTAAACTGTGTTTAAGTAAACTACCCTCTATCTTAAACTGTTTATTTGCAAAAAATCTTTATAACTACATACTTTTCAGTGAGTGTGTGTAACACACAAATAGAAAAAATTATGTTCATGATTTGTGTTAGTCATTTCACTGTTCCTTGGCTGGATAGATTTAAAGTAGTTAAAACTCAAAAGTCTATTAGGTATAGGTACAGGGACAGCTTTTTAACAAAGTCTATAAATTGGTAATTGACTAAAAGAAATTACTAATAGCTTAAACTTCTGGTCATACGTTGATAAGAAAAAAATTTAATAAAAAACACGCCTCAAAATGTTGTGTTAATTGTAGCTTCTTAAATAGTAAACAAAATAAACAAACTTTATCATATCTCGTAGTGAGGTGATTAAAAATATGAAAGTTAACTAGTCAGTTTTATGAGACAGATCGGTTATGTCGATTCTAATAATATAAATTTCATGTTTTAGTAAAGTATTTTACAACGTTCCCTAGTTGATTGGGATTCGATTAAAAGCAGCTGCCTTCACTAAAGGCGTAGACTAAGCCCTACAGGCTGCGATGGAATGGAGATAGTTTTAAAGCTCGTAAATTCCGAGACTGACGTCCGATCGACTAATCACTTTTATACGAGTTTTCATTTGCGCAAGTTTTAAAACTAACAGCCTTCAAATTTTTACTGGTAGTATAGAACTTGCATCACGAACTATTTTTATAAACCGTAGAAGCTTAAAAATATTTGTAATTTCTCGGGTGGTAGTTTCCAAGTTGAAGTAGCAGAAGGCGAATTATATCGCTCGTAGCACTGATTACCGCCGAGAAAAACCAAGTACATGGCGCCTGCTATGAACTGGAACGTAGATATTCTAATGTAATCATAATAATAATGACGGTGGTCGTTAAGATACTTGCTTTTCACGCCGCAGGTCGTGGGTTCGATTCCGACCCGAGACAAACATGTCTGTTTGTATCGATTCTGGGTGTTACTATCTATTATAAGTATATATTTACAAAATAAAAGTATTTTATGTGTGGTATATACCAGTTATCTGGTATATACTATACATATACTTAGGCTGGGACCAGATAAACGCGTGTTTTGAAGTCCTAGAATATTTATTTTATTTATTGTTTATTTAATATATTTACTTATCTTCACAATAAGCTTGTACACGTAATTTAAGTGTAACATTTGCCGGAAGCTGATGGATGCTAACGGCCGGAACAATCGTTGTAAACCCTGTTGCAAATGGGAGACATATGTCCAGCCGTAGACATATTCAGACTGATATTTATGTGCAGGCTTCGGCTGTGGCTAGTAACCATACACCGAACAAAGACACGTTTTTCAAATGATTTAAAGGTTTATCGATTACAGTCTTCGTTGACTCTTACCACCAGGTGAAATCCAGAAAAATGCTGTGAGTTACAAATAAAAAACAAAAAGAAAGAAATTTCTATGCTAGCCACAACCTTTCTCTTACATACTTCTAGTATAGGTCTTATGCAAGAATCTTAGATTAACACACTAGAAGTTGCGTGTAGAAAAAATTGTTGAAGACCAGAAATATGGCCTAGAACGACGTTGTCCCTTTTTTAAGTGTTACATGGCTTCATTTTGGAAAGATCCCCAGGTCCTATATTAAAAAGACAGCAAACTTACTCTAAAAAGAGATAAAGATTTATGCGACGTCATTCAACACCATATTTTTATTGTCTTCAATACCATATGCAACCTCCAGTATTCAATGTAAGGTTCTTGGTCATAAACCATACAAACTGGCTGGCTTAACGCTGTATGTTAACCTCACCGTAATACGATAAGAAAATTTTGTATTTAAAGCATGAATGATAGGATGCAACTGTATATAGTAGGCGGAGCATGCGTACACGCACACGAATTTCCTTTAGAGTGGGGAATAAATATGTTACGGGTGGAGTACATGTTACTGCCAGTTTTAATTAACATTCAACGTTAATGAGCATAAGAGAAAAGTGAAAACCTTCTGTTAAAACAAAGCTTCGAAAGGCGTCACAATTTAACATAATCCAAAAGTCCAATACATCAGTATGGTCCAAATCTTTTTTATCTTCGCATTAATCTTTTAAAAGCCATAAAACGAATCTTTGGATCTTACCAAATATTTTGTATGAAATTGATGGGAGACCGTTTTTTATCTAGAGCTCAAATCTACGACGATCAAAATTCCTAGAGGTGTCGATACAACCCAAGAGTATGTCACAGATGCAAGATTGTACCCAATTAAATTCTTTTTTTACATCAGAGTCGCAGTTAATATTCGGAAAAATGTATTAAAGTACGCTGCTCATCTTACAGTTATTAATTTTATGACTGTGTTCTAAAACCGGAATGAATGTTATTATAAAAGAAATACTGTTGAGAAACGAGGACTTCAAAAATTCTGGTGTCAATTATAACAAATGCTAGGTAAGATTTGCTTTTGTTTTAAACATTGGTAGTTTGGTTTGTGTGTTTTTACTACTGTACTGCCACTTAAAGCGTGAAATGATCATTGGAAGTCGCGTGGGTAGCGACACAGTTACGATACACTCCACACAAAAAACATGCGGCACCCTGTTGTTTTAGGACCAAAATGTAATGAAATATGCCTTTTTACATCGTTTTTTGTGTAAACCGTCAAGAGACTTATAAGCTTCGTTTTTTATAAGTACAACCCGCAGCGAAGAACGGGTATGGTACCAGAATGGGATTGAGATTCTTAAATCACACCTATGTTTGTTTTGAAAATTAACATTCAATTATACCTAATACTAAAGCTGATTTTTATAGAAGTTAAATTTATGATTTAGACAAAGGAGACGTTCAAAAAATGTATAGAGCCTGGGATTAAAATAATTGTAAATTTGAACAGCAATCTGAGTTACATAGGTTAATAGAGCATAATTAATTAAATTTTTTGGTGTATTTAAAATAATTTTACACCCCCCCGTTTTTTTAAAAATTGAAATTGAAAATAAGAATCCTTAATGCAATATTATGATTATTGCAATTGGCAACCCCATGGTCAAATGTCAATTGAGCAACCAAAAAAATCAAAATTATTTCGACGCTGTCAATCAAACTGATCAATGACAATGACATCATGACGTTTCCCGTGATTATATTTTTTTCCACGCGTTTTGTTATTACACTAATAAGATAACAAATATTTTTCGTCATAATCACATTAAGCTGCAGCTAGAATAATATTACAAGAGAAAAGTACTGTAACAGAATGCAATTGTTGACGTGATTGCAATATTTATACTGCTTAGGAAACGGATAATTAAAGGTAATGTGCGTTTTGTTTTTCTATTACATTTTTTTGATTTTTACAAAAATGGTTGCTCCTAAAATTCGTGTTTAGTTAAATTCTAACAGCTTATTAAATAAGCTTTCCAATGAGGTATATCACATTGGTGTTCAAAATTCTAGCCCACTTTTGACCTCTCCTTTACATTGTCAATAAATAACACATTGAAATTAATTTAGATAAAGGTACTAAGGTACCTAAGTTTAATATAACCAGTTGCACGACGGGTAAGTTTGTCTGATTAATTTAGACAGATGGTTATAAAGAAACGAAACTGTTCATGTGAATAAACAGGAAAGAGCCATAGAACTGCCTTACCATGTCGGTGTTTGCCTTAGATTAGTTCCTTCGTGTTAGGTACCGTCTATTTTTTATGATACAACTTTCCTACTGTCAAACATTTTACAAGTCTACCCCAGTAAATTACTTCCTAATTATAAATTTCAGAGTCATGTGAGTAAATAAGAAAGCGTTGAACGGGTACCAAAATATCAATGGGGTTCAAAAGCTCAATACCATCCATCTCTAAGTCTTGCCTGTCATGGCCAATAGCTGCCGTCAACGTTCCGTACATTTGGCCGAAGCACGTAACACATTTATTTTCGATTCTTAAAATAATATTGTTCTTTTTCTGCCTCTTGAACTATTGAGTTGAATTAGCTTCTGGTGATGTGATGTGTAGCTATAGTGACACAAGGGCAACTGTTGGGTTATTTTTTGCTGCTACACCTTCGAGATAGTCTCAAGTTTGTTGACAGATAGCTACTTTTGTAATGTTACTTTTTATTGGAATAAATCCCAATTTATATTTTCTAATGTTATTTCAAATTCCAAATCATTATTACCTCTCTAGAATTTAGAGTATGTTTTAGAGCAACTAATTAAATTCAAAATGGTTGTTTTACTACATTAGTATCGATTTCATTTGACTATTTATTTATTAGTAGTACATACAGTTTTATTATTACACCCAAGATATTTTAACGAGCCCAGTGTCTAAAATAAAAGAACATCTTGGAACATTTTTTCTTCATTGGACACGCCATTTAAGTCACAATCGTAAATTTTATTGAAATGTCGCAACAGCGATCGCCGTACGAGATGTCTTGTCTTTGGGGACGAATTTATGCGTAATTCGTAAACAAATTGACGTGTTCGGAACAAACTTTGAAGGGGACCACGGCTTGACGACTTGACGCGTCTTTTGAATCTTCTTGAATATTTACGAGTTGACTGTTATACGTTCTGTTAAGTTTACTGCCGCGTTTTATGTTTTATTTTTAGCTCGATACCGCTGTGTTTTATTAATCATTCCAGAATTATTTTAATCCAGTCCTTCCTTGAAATCGATTCAACGAATGGTTCAAGTTTTCAGAAATGACACCTCAATGCTCCTTCAGTCTGGTTTGTATGGCTTCTTAAGTCGTTAAATGGTATCACTTTACACAAAAGATGCTATTGTCTTTTAAAATGGAATATGGAATTCCATTTAACGATCAATTTGAGCTTTGTTTATGTTATTATGTAGAAAATACATTTATTTTCTTTTGCCAAAATTACGTGACTTAATTGCTATTTAGAAAAAAGTCATTATGATATAAAATGTAGAGAAGCAATTTTTTTTACCACGGCAATAAAAATTGTTATTGGTGACCAGTCCGATCAATATGAGCAGAAGAAGTGTAGTTAACACAACCGCGATCAGCGGCGCCCGCGGCGCGAATGCCTCAGGTTTTCTCAACATGGCTTCCTGCTGTTCCATGTTACCATCTAAGAGGCTATTAGTTACGTTTAACACGGGACGCGCCAGGCGTTCCTCCATGTTTATTCTTAATTGACTGCTAAATATCGCCCTGTTTTTGGCCATGAATCGTGTCAAATGGACATCTTTATTTGAAAGCATAGTCTTAAGTAAGCTATTTGAAAACGCTTGAACAGTAACTGATGTGACAGCAAAAGATTGTTCCGTTAGTTGTTAATTAAGGATTCGCGGCCACATTTTATGGTGCAATAGTCACAACAATAATACATCTTGAGTGGTAGCGTTTCCTTTTAAGCCGACGAAGAAAGCCTTCTACGCTTATCTAATGTCGTAAGAAGGTATCAGTTGAAAACTATCTGGCAGCGTCAGATGTCCGAGGACCTTTTGTAGCGTTATCTGCTTCCTTAATAAAAACCCTTTCTTGATAAGTGATAGTTACGACCTCCTTATACATGAAAGCTTTTTGTGCCACTGTTGGATTTCGATTATCACATATCTCGTGACAATTCTTTTAAGTCGATGTTTCGCTACCACATAAATTATCGGTCAGCGAATGTTCGCTACCTACGATTGCTTCGGCTAATGTCACAACTTGTGCATTTCTCCCTTTATTCTGTTTCGTTTTGCATTCCGCCAGCTGTGTTTGCTCATTGTCTCTTCGCTTTAAATTAAAAAAAGATTGTCTCTTTTATTCCCGCTGTCTTCTTCGCCCACGACTTTATGTGACGTCCAGTTTGGAATGAGGTATTCTTATTGTTGAAGCGATCCTTACGCAACGTGGTTTGCATAAATTATTTAAATTGTTTGACGATTTTAATTAATCGCAAAAGGAAATTTAATCGGCATTTCGTAATAATTGTATAAAGACTATCATTTACAGTCATACAACATGGTTGGATAATAATCGGAAAGTCATTGACTCGATTAAATATGGCGTTGCGGTGTAGCAATATCTGGTTTGTAATTGTCATACAACCTGCTCATGTTCTTGCTCACGCGCAGGTGCGTTCTTACTTCTGGTAACATAATATAATATCCTACACATAAATTCTAATAAATTATCTATTAAATAATTATCAATAATAACTCCTTAAACATCATAGGTATTCCTTTCCTTTTCCGCTATCTCTATTTTTTTATGAAAAGTCTGTTGTTATCAGTTCATAAAGTAGTTTAGTTAAGTTATTTTTATTTTACTCATAATTTTAACATTTTCGAGTGACGCAGGGTAATATTCTTGCCAATAAACATTTTCCTTCGAAACCTTAACAAAGACTCGAAATGATCCTAATGCATATGTATGTAGAGAAAGCTCAGATGACCACTAGTTCTACACAAAGACCCTTCGACCGACACATTATAAAGGAAATCTGCACAAGGACTGAAGTAACAAGTGCCTAATCTCCTTAGTGGTATCACGCTTCAGTGTCTCATGAAAATTGGATCCTTACTTAGTTCAACTTACACACCCTTTCCCTCCAAATCCGCATAGTTTGATAATAGCTATACAAACTTTGTTTCTGATAATGAAAACCGTTCCTACTACAGATTTAGTTTCAAATAATTCAAGATGATTGAGAATAAATTTCAGCAATGTTAATAATAACACTAATATTAATGGTAGATGATATAAAATAACTTAGGACAGCACTGAAGATGATCTGAATAACATTTACGCCTTTCAACAACTATTGTATAACAAATATAGAAAAAAAGGCTTAACAACACCTTTTACCTGCATTAAACGTAAACTAAACTAGTAATATGAAACACGGAAATTGCTACCACCACTGCTCAGTTTGCCCAACCAAAAGTGCCGGGTATCTTCGGGTACCTAATACATAAAATACAAATGTGAACTTAGTTTTGATACGTTAACTTATGAATAGGTAATTTTATACGTCAGTCTTTTGGTAGATGACTAATAGCAAGCATGACTCCCAAGCAAATGTTTTAAGTTTCATTAGTACGGTTACTAGTTATTGCCGATTATTGTTGAGGGATTATTGTATACCTTCCACAATTTGGAGTCTGGTTTAGAAAACAATATTGATTCATGTCTATACCATAATCTTACCATTCATCTGTATAGTCTACTTCAATTTGTGTGGTGTCTATTCCCATCTAGTCCTATGATTGTTTTTAAGCGTGATATTTAAAATTATCTACATCAAGCCAATCAATCGTTCACCTACCTAATCAAACGTTTGGTTCATGTATAAATAGTTAATTATCAAGGTGCATAACCTTAAACTCTGATTCGAGTTTTTGATAAATGATGCCTGTATAAAGCGGCGACTGGTTTGGGTAGCCATTGTTTTTTTAAACCAACCTTACTGTGTCCGAAAGACTTTGGTGTCTCATTAATCTTCACACCGATGTGGGTATAAAAGACAAAGGATAATCTATGTTATTTAAAGAGTACTTTCATAGTTAACGAAAAAAGGAAATTTAATGTTGTACCTATTTCTAGTGATTCAAATTTAAGTAGGCATTTGGTTCAAGGAAGAATTTTATTTACAAGAATTTAACCGATTAGAAGTGGTCTAAGAAAAGAGCTTAGCTAAGTATTGTTCTCGTTGGAGGCCAACTTGTAGACTTATGTACTTATCTAAATTTTATTATTTTAAGTATCTAACCGCTCAAACCGTTACTAAGTAAATTCTCATTATCTGTCTGTAATTAGTCAAACGTTACCTTGAAATGATCCGACCAATCTTTTTCATATTATAATCCCCAAAAGGGGGTTGTTAACATTTTTATAGTAGAAATTCTTTGCTAACGAAGAAGATACCCAAAATGTTGATAAAGTCGGAAACTACAGTGCGTCATGGTATTCAAAATGTCATTGTTCAAAATAATCTAATTAAAATAACAATTACTAATTAAGTTAGCTGTAAAAATACCGTTTCTTTACCAACAAAAATGTTTCATTGTCACTGGTCCAAAAATCCGGGGCGGCCATTTTTGTTACTGGCTAGAGTCCCCTTCATGCGGTTAAACTTTATTACACTTCAGTTCTTTACAATAAGATTGCAAATAATTATCAATATTAAACACTACTTAGAAAGTCGCATAATATGAAACTGATGCTTAATTTGTATTCCACTTGTGAGCAAACTCCATTTTATAAGCAAGGCTATTATTATGGCACATGTGGGACAGATAATCAGTATGTACGGCGCAATGCTACTTAGGAAGTCACTACAACTAAGCTATACCTTAATATTACACGCGAAAGTAAATATGTTTGTTGGTCTTGATAGGTTTTATATGCATATTATATCAATTGTTTGATTTCCATAGCACAAGTTTTGCTTAGTTTGAGTTTAGATGACCGTGTGTGCTGGTGTCCCAGAATATTTGGAATATTTTTGGGGCTAAAATAATTTTGTTAAACTGAGACATTATTTTAGGTAACCGTAGATATGTTTGTGCTCAATTTCAACTGATGTTAGGTGATAATCATGATACTAATGATACATGTGGAGTCAGTCATTCCGAACAGTAGTGGTAGAGTCAACAAGGTGCAGTAAATCTTACAAGATCTGGGCCTCTAGACAAATAACATATCTAAGTGATTACGGATTTCGATAAAAAATAAAATGTATGAGATTGACATTCACCTACGACATGTCACGTGTGAATCTTATGTCAACCCCATCGATTTTGTTTTTTTGACAAGGTCGTATGGCGATATGCCTCTTAGTGTTATGCAAAGCGGGTGGTGTGGTGACTGACTGTGGCCTGACAATGCGCAGCAGGATCTCAAGAGTAAAACCTAAGACCCCTCCGTAGGTTCTAATCTTGTATGCTGTATTAATTCAGAAAATTACATTTAGAATAAAAAAATACTAACTACCTTTGACGCCACTTTCTGTATGCCGAGTGTTAGTTTTGTTGCACGGTGAGTGCTGAAGCTAGCTTTTTGGTGTTTTAAAAACCGCCGCCATTGGCGTTGGACAATCATACAAACAACATAAGTACGTACTTACGCACTCGCGATACACACGTCATATTTAGGACTAAACAGCAAGCGTTGCCACGGGACCAAGTGGCAAGCGACGATAATATTGCAGATCATTTACGTACGAAGCAGCAACTTAACATTGACGCGGGTGGCTACGTGCCGCGGGCGTTAGCTAGGACATGCATGTGGAATAACTATTAGTACTTATTAACAATGAACTAGGCCAGCTAGGTCATTGCACTGTTTCTACCGTTATCCTAAAGCCTAAGACTTAGTTAAAGCGGATTAGACGATTATCACTTAAAATCAAGTAGTTGGTTAAGACTTAACAGGAATTATACAACGTGTGATTTTTTAGACGTCCTAAGCTATCTTAGTTATAATCACAGCGTAAAAAAACATACAGTGGTCATCGCAATTTTAAGATAGGCGGTATGCGGCGGCATTTCACTTGTTTAGATGCGATGACCAGCATTCAGAATGCCGTATCCATTTAAACATTACGTCATATCTCAGTGTAGTCACTGACTTTCTTAACCCATGACAAAAAAGAGGGGGTTATACGTTTGACGCAAAAACAATGAGTCAAATATTAGTGTGTGTCTAGAGTACAAAGTAGGGCTACTCGGGCTCTTATCTACCCTGTTGACCGACTAGACTGTAATGATGACTATAAACTATGGTTAACCCTAACGAAAAATGAGGATTACTAATAGGTAGTGTTGTGAGTAATAAAGTAACAACACTGTGGCGTCCCACAGCTGGGTACGGATCTTCTCTCAACTATTAAGTTAAGATAGTTTAGGCCTAAATCCACACACTGGCCAAGTACAGTGATGTTGAGCAACGGCGATGAAAGAATGCACACGAAGATGTGGATAACCAGGAGTCGAACCGATCGAACCAAGCCGATGTCGCTGTGCCACCGCTGCCCAAATTATTAAATTGCTAGATTTTTTAATACATACCAGTTTCCTTAAAATATAACTCTACTCCGTTATTGAGTACCTAATTGGTATTTTAATAATTAATTATGTATTTATTCTGTGTTAATTGATATAGTAATACAGATAATTTGATCCAGTTTCATACCTCCTTATCTACCAAACTGCTTTTATACTCAGAACAAGCTAAATGAGATAACACTAACTTCTAATTGAAAGATTGTATCGGCCGCATATAATTGACATAAATTGAAACTAAGAAACATAGGATCTATATTCTGATAGTCACGGCAAGATAAAATCTATGCCAATCGTTCTTAGTAAATAGAAATACAAGTCTTGTAGCAGTTAAGTAACTGTGTAAGTACAGAAGGACCACTCTCGAACAAAATTCTAATACATTATTGTTATGTACCACATCAAACTATACAAAATCAATAAGCTCTCTCGATTTACACAAATCCTAAATAATGCAAGATTAGCTTATACTGGAAATTATCTACTTATAGCTTGATGTGTAGCCGTGTGTACTATGCGTTTCAAATAAGAATAGGACAAGACTCCGGCTAACTTAATATCAAAAACCAAACAAAAGTAGCGTCAGCATAAAATATCAAACCACAGAATAATATTGTATTAAAATGTATAGAAAACTGATTTACGTAGAAAAGTATGTAGCTACCTACATAAGTAAAGTTACGTGCTAGGATTCTTCAAACTAGTACAAAAAAAATACAAGAACACATACATACACACACGTTTTATCTCATAACACAGCCTACACATTTTACTTTTAATACCCAATCTTCATCAAATCACAATATAATCAATTTGTATGTTTTTTTTTTCAAACATACATTTTTGCCCACCGTACTAAAAATAGGATGTGATTGGGCATTTGTTCGCATTCTTTGACCGCAGCTATTAACAATGCCAGAACTTCAAAAAATATACTTTTCAGTAAGGCCTTATAAAGTCTTATGCGTAATGGGACGCTCTTAAAACATCCGATATTATTACTCTAAAAAGAATTGATAGCGATTAGATAGAAATTTAAAGCTTTGCGAGGTCTTAGAAAGGTATTTCGAGACCTTAGGTGTAATAAAGCGAAAATCGCCAAAATGTCGTTTCGATTTTGTTATTAGGTCGTCATAATTGAAACGCATATTATAAGTATTTGCCTACCCTAGTAATAGGTATGTTGATCGCGCTTCACGTAGCCGTGTTATTTAAACTATGCGGTTTTTTATGCGCGTTCTGATTAAAGAGGAAGCAGAAAGATGCTCTAATAACCTCCCAACTGGGAAGATACTTTAAAAATAGTATACGCAGTGATACAAATTTTGGTTTTTTGATTCTGTAAGTACCTGGGTGTGAAAAGGTAGAGAGTGACGTCAACATTTAAAATGCGAGTGATGCCTCTAGTGCATAAGCACCGGTCACCGTAGACCGCTTATCATCAGGAGGGTCGTAACCTTCATTGCCGACTTGATTGAAAAAATCTTGAATCTGACAGCCAAACCGTTAACCTTCTGCAAGGCTTCTTGAGTATGTTCTGGTATTTGTATTTTAGAGCGGTCTGAATTTTGAATTGAAGAAGGAGTGTATTAAGTGTGTATATCAGTGAATCTGATCTGTCTGTCAGACTTCAATCTGCTTAATGGATAGCGAACTATAACTGCTCCAAATTTAGCATGACCTACACTCGAATAAAGTCATCAGCTTCTTATTTGTTATTTACCGTCGCGTCGTTCAATCTAGCACTTATTTTTTTTTAACTAAGCAGAATTATTCTATTTCAAAAAGTATTCTGGACAATCACTTATAAAGTAAGAAATTCTAATAATAATTTTTACTCTTTTACAGGTAATTTCCGGAGCACTCACGATGTATACCTTCCATTGTATGTAACATTCATACAAGGAAATAATGGTAACCACACTATTCTAGAAATATGCCAATTTACAAATAGCTTCTAAATTTCATAGTAAAACGTCTTACAAAGACCGGCGCGGTGTACGGTATTTCACATTTATTCGTATGTCAAACCTTTTATTGAACGGAAATCGTACGGACTGTCCGCTACACAATCGAACCCACAAATAAATCGTGCCCATTCAAAGTTTGCCAAAAGACACGTTCTAGCATCATTTCAATAAAAGTTATTGTATTGAATACTGACAATAGGTACAGGAAGTGATGTGTCCCTGTATTGAGGCAAGTGGACTGTTTATAATTTGTCCATTGTCAGCGTGTAATGGAACGCGTCCAGCCGCCAATGCTATTGTGTGCGAATGCGACCAATGCACTTCCTTTCTAATTGGCTTTCACACTACGCACAAATATCCAGCTAAATAACATAATTGACGGAAAATCGCCGTTAAATGGAGTTATATTGATAAACGTTTTTGCTTCCCTTTTGCGGCAGTTATTACTAACAACGGCAGTTTTAAGTGAACGTTGGTGACCAGTATTGTGGGTTTCTACTGCTATTTCAAATTAACTTACACCCGGATTTAATTGCATTTTTATAGTTCAGCCTTTGTTTTACGTTTCTTCGTGTTTTTAATCACAATAATAAAATGTTGTTAAAATTCTTTCAGTATTTTTGAAAACGACGCAGCAAAAACAGCTCGTAAAACCACAACAGTTACAAATCTGCTTAAGCAACATTTCAAACAATATAACGTCAAAACATTTTCCCTCAAGGAATTTTCTCATAATCTTACTCGGTAGTCAGATTACAATGGCTACCGCAAGAGTGCGCGATAACTAATCGCATTACGTCTGTTAATAATTAATTCTCCGATATTTCATACAGTTCGATGGACGTTATCTTAACCCCATCGCTATCAGATAAATACAGATACACTGAATATCACAGAGACCATTTAACAAGAGCTCTGCCTTTCGAATCACGAACAACTAAAATATCAAACAATATGGTTCTAGGAGCTCAACTAAAACTGGTTCTTTTTTACATTGACTCGACTCGAGACCTCCTAGTGGGTAAATCGTTAACTGTTTATGTGATTTTTATTGGCGTTTGTGAACTTTATTAAAATGCTCTATTAAAATTCTATGCACGACACATTACGAAGTTTACGATCTTGCTTCGAACTTTGCGAAATGTGAGTGATGGCTTAATTTAGTTCAAATTAAAATACAATTATAGCGTGTGGATGATCAAATAGTAAAAGGTAGGTACTAAAATGGGCAACTATTACAGTACTTATAAATATACATTTTTAATAAATTGTTAAATACAACAAAACATACAACATAAAACATTTATGTTAACAATAAAACAAATTATTAGTCTCAATATACATAAACCAGATTTATTTAAAGTGATAACAATGTATTCTTCAACAAAAGCCACAAGACATTATGTCCCAATATTAAAGTCACATCTCTAGCTTCTAGCATGTTCTAATTCTTCACCAAACTATACACACGAACCAATATCACCATTCACTCTGCTAACGTCATACAACCATTTGTCAAGTTAAACCGGAGTTGCATTCAGTCCGACTTATCTAAGAACGGCTTTACTTCCATATCGTACTGAATATCCTGACTCGATACGGTTTCGAGGCGCTACACAGATTTATTAGTTTGTAGTTTATGAGGATTTCGAGCCGTTTAACGTTTATTCGAAGATAATATTGAGCTTTTATTAACTGTAAAATAATAGCTTTCTGTGCTGTGGCTGTGGATTTATAGATTTCATACATCATATTACTACCTCAACTGAACGGTGAAATTTTATAATTAGTATTCTTTTATTCAGATATAGGTTAAAATATAGAGAAATGAGAAGAATCATTAAATAGAGGGAAACATTTGAAAGTGATCTATTATAATAGGGCAATGATGATCATAATGATTACGAACTTTTAAAAAAGGTAATATTTAAAATAGTGTGTTTAGATGAATATTTAAGGTCTTATTCATAACAATCTTATTAACCTACTAGCTTCCGCCAGCGGCTTCGCCCGCGAAATTGGTCTCACTAATCTTGTTACTCCATACAAACTTTGGAACCCCGTTTCACCCCCTCTAAGGGTGAGTTTGGAAAAATCCTTTCTTAGTGCACTCCTAGACCCCATAAGGAACCTATGTGCTAAAATTTTGAGTCTCCAGACCCAGCGGTTTGTCAGTCAGTTTCTTCTTTTATATATTTAGATTTAGTTGAAATATATTTTGTTTGTTTTATTACTTAAATGTCAAGATTACAAACGAATTATATACCTATTTTAGCTATTATAGTTTTAGACATTTATGATAAGGGAGTTAGTTTAATAGATATTTGTACACATATATTTTGTAATTCTTGTTACGAGTGTAAACACATGACATTGATACAAGATATCCCATGTCATCCTGACAAACATCCTGAAAGTAATGCTTCCTTATCCAACTTTAGTAGCACAACCGAAATTAATTATTATAAGTACGCATTAGTAACAGGAAATGTGTTGAGACACAAAACATGGCTTGTAACGGAAACCAAATGATCGTGTTGTCTATATAGTGCACTTTAAAGTTAAAACATGGCTAGGACGCAGAACAATAAAGCCTTTTCATGTTTGTATTAAAAGCTTAACCATTTTATGTCCCACGTTTAACGGTCATTGTAACAGTAATATTTAGAGACAAAATATCACTAGAGAATACGGCTTTAAAAAGATAATGTAAACGCTGTTGTGAATGCATTAGTTATCAATGAGAGGATTCATGTATTTAAACTTTTATCTACAATATTGGGTACTTTACTGATACTTTTCAAGATCAGTCTTGAGTTCATGAAATATCAAATAGCGGTTGAAGCTGTATACGCATAGGTACTTATCTATCTATTTTCTGCTGGACCTTGTTGGTTGCTAGCTATCCAAAAGCACGCCAATGAGCACGATTCATAGGTGCTCTCATCGTTCATACAAGACACCATCTTTGCAAGATACGGCGGCCAACCCATACATATTAATCCTAGTTCCTGTATCCTACTAATATTATAAATGCAAAGATTGTTATGGATGAGTGTATGTGCGAATGTATGTTTTTTACTCTTTCACGAGAAAACTTCTAGACTAAGTTGGATGAAAATTGTCACAGAGATAGATTACGTCTGGAATAGCACATAGGCTTCTTTTTATCCTAATATAAACCACGCTTGCGAAGCCGCGGGCAGAAGCTGAAGCTATTTCAATTCAACATAGAAAATCATTTGAAATCTGCAATAAAATACGACAGGGTGAAATAGTGCTTATTAGGAGAGGCCTACGTCGAGCAGTGGACTGCAATAAGCTGATGATGATGATGATGAATTAAATAATCTTTAAATGTGTCTCTGTATCTGTTGTTGCGATAGCCCATTGAAGTATGTCAAATTCCAAATTTTAGCTTCTTAGACATGGCAGATTTCCTATGTCTTTGTCCATTAATATTCAAAGGAATACTCATAATTATAAACTTAAGTACCTATAGTTATTTTAATTACACTATACACACACCCAAGAGATTGAAGTTGGGGCCGAGTTGGACGTGACGTGGATTTACGAGCATTAGTACTTCTATGTTATCTTAGATACATGGCACGCCACTGCAGTTGGATTTCGGACGGATGAAGACGGGCTACGGACGTGATTTTTATACAAAATATATTTAGCAGTCATTTTCTCTATTTATAACGGTCTATAATTTAAAATGCTGAAAAATATACCCACTCCTTAAAACTAACCGTAACTTTTGGATATATGTACTTCGAATGAGTTAGTATTATTGCTGCTTAAGACTATATCTTGATCTAGGCTGAATTACTTTTGTTAAATCTCAGACAAAGGTGCTTCACGCACTTTTGATATCGCTTTAAGTATCCACTTAGTCTCTTGTAATAACTCTACTAAGATTTACTCTGAAGTTAATAAAACATTTCTCACGTAAAGCAGAATAATAGAAAATTATTAAGACCGTATTTATCTAACTTTAAAATCTGACATTCGTTAGCTAAACTAAAATTGTAGGTATTAGAAAATGAATAAGACCCAAAAACCAAATGAATACTTTTATTTTAATTAAAATTATAGAAAAAGAAATAATAATACCTAATTAGAAGGAAACCTATTTTAAGCACTTTTAATTAATTATAATTAACTCATTTCCACTCACGACTTCACTTGCTAGATTTAAGGATAATTGAAAGCAATGACACACGCAAACAAATTAGGTAAAAAAATCGGGTCAGTGAATCTAGAGATTATCTCCTACAACCGCACAAACTTTAGTTCTTTATAATATTAGTATTGATTTACAAATTATTTCGATTAATCTAGATATAAATTTAAGTAATATTATTACTCTTATTTTAGAAACATTAAACCTTTTAAAGCTCCTTCAATGGGCAGATAACTTTTACGTAAGGTTTATGTAGTTTATTTTTACAGTCAATGTTTAGAAAATCTGCAGTAATAAGATACGTACCTAGTATACATCCACTGATATCGGCGCTTAGTACATGTAATGTATGCAGGTAAGGTCTAGGTAGCAATGAGCCCGCGTAGGTACAAGGTGAAGAGCAGAGCTGCTAGCACACTAGCAGATTAATGTCAGCCTGTTGGTGTAGCTCGCCTAACCGCAAACTAGTGATGAAAAAATATATATTAAATATTTATCACATATTAGGTTTAGAAAATCATCTAAATCAGTTTTACGTTTTGAACGTCACGAATTTTCATTAAATCCAACATTTTATAACAGGTAGGAAACTAGACAATTTTACAGTTAGTATGAAAAGACAATTTGTAAGAACTACTTATTAAATGCTTGGAGTCTAAGTTTTTGTAAGTGTAGTATTTACAGCCAAACTTGAGAATAGATAAAGCTATAACCACACAAGACTAAGATAACACCACAAAAAGTTGTCACTAGCTAGTTAACATTTGCTTAGCTTTTGTTTTTGCTGCTTAAGCACTGTTTATACCGCGGACACTCACTAAGCAGATAATCTTTTTGCCTTTTGTGTTTTCCCTAATGTTCTTAAGAAAATTCTTATTAAAACCTTTGTTCTGGATTTGTGAATTTCTTAACAAACAAATGAGGTTGTTTTTGTATTGTAGTTCTCCAGGATTACTGCGGTTATTAAAACAAATACTTTGTTATTCTTGTTTCTTAACGTTTATAAAAACACTTCTTTTTATGGTACTTAGTTTTTCATATAGCTACTTATATAGTTTCAACTTTTGGATCTCTTTTTAAATAAGAATTTTAATGAACCTTGCTTTCTATTAAGTTCATTGGTTCACTTTTCGTTTCCAATTTATTCTTACTAAAGTCTCCTTGTGATAGTTTTTGTTGAACACGATATCGTCTCTGGATTATTTTAATTTGAAAGTACCAACATAAATAAGAAGCTATTACATTTACAAACGGGCGGACCTCACCAGCGTGACCACGCGACAAAGAGTCAGGTAGCTTCGGGCAGCGGCCTCTCCTAAGTAAATTGGATATCAAACGAAGCGTGACGATTTTATCTTATAAAAAAAATCTTACCCTTTCTTTGGTACCTTTACGTAATTTTCTGTACACAATGGACAGGTCTGTGCGGTTCTTTCTTCTCGTGAAGAATAATATTATGAATAAATGTTACGATACTGTCGAACGTCTGTTACTTTTATTCGCTTTCCTGGCATCGAGCCGTTACACAGCTCCAGATTCGCGATAAGCTAAAAGATTGTGTAACCGTTCCAATTCCCGAAACGATGTTTAAAAAGAAGGAAATTGTTGAGACGTAGCATTGTTTCGAAGCTTATATTAAATAGTATGAAACTTGTCCGACCTATTTGGCAATCGTGTTCTAAATCTATAGGATAATAAAAAAAAGTTGTTGTTGTGATGGTAGCAATCATTAGTACTTTTTTAATTTTCCGGTAAAGAACATTTAGTGAAACATATATCACGCAGCAAGTGGAGCAAGCCATCACTGTAAATTTCCGTCTTACGCTTCCACTTCCTTTGCCCTCTCGCTATTGATTTATAGCGGGTGTTTTAAAAGCTAACTTTTTATAAAGCAACTCTGCCCAGTTGTTTTCAACTGTCTCCAGCATCTGGCTTCTTTAGTTCAGTTTTTACTCGCCATTTCAGGAACTTTGCCATTTCAAAGTTTAGACGTAAAATGATTTCAAGAGGTGCTTGAAAATTTCTTACAGTCATTACATTCGCGGCCATTATTAGATATGTAAATTTCAGTATTCAAAAGTTGAATAACAAATTCAAGTGACAGATGAATAGCAAATGAACTATTTTTAATCGTCATGGCTGTAGAAAGTTTCATTGTATTTCTGCGTTCATAAATCCCTATTAATCCTCATTTGGAAGCCGATTCAATAAGCAATAATGAACGACAAGACCTTTCGTTGTAATACCAAGGGGCACTTTCTAGCTTACCAGTTAGTGTTATAAATCAAATAGTCGTGTTCTTGTCATCAGTGCCGCAATATCAATGCTTGCATCTAGATAAACCAGGATATTTAAAACGTCCAAACGTTGTCTAGGAAACACTTTATACTTAAAACTTGTTGGTTGTATTTCGAATGGGTCGGGTAATCAAGTATTTTGTGTTACGGTTACTTGTGGTATCTTCGTGTCAGTTTATTTAGCTTAACACTAACTTAATTGGCTATAAATTAAGCGGCTGCAAGTTAGCTAGTTACGGAGTATACGGAACGCTTTCCCGTCTTGTTAGATCTACCTATCGTAACTAGGTAAATTCAGAAAATTTATGTAAGTACCTATTGTAAGTTCTGCGTTCTATTCAACTATAATAAATACTTATTGTTTAGTGCAGGCACCTGTGTTAAGACAGCTCGGATTGTATTAAAATTTTACTCCCATTTTCAGAATAAGTTCAGTATTATTCTTTGTGATGTTCGTACGTAATTTATCTATTGAAAATTGAAATGGTTTATTTCAAGGATTATTTACTGCTTTTGAACTGTTATTAGTATTCTTTATAGTTCTAGCTACATAAACTATGAAACTATAGCTGTCATCATTCACGCATGAGCGTTTGTTTCCCCTATCCACTTGAGCATCTTAGTGTTCATAGTCGTCAAGGGTGAAAACAGGTGGAGTCACAATTAGTGCACTCTAGAATACCTAATCCCACGCCCCTTTACAAGCCATAGTAAGCTAGTATGCTATAATATAGTGACGCACGTTAGTATTTTACTTACCAGATTATTTTATACTACGTCTTTCAATTTCAACTGCTGTTGCACTATTTTATAGTATTAAAATTTATAATTTATATTTTAAGTTTAAGTTAAAATAATCATCAAAACAAAAGCAAATGTACTAGGAGCCAAGCTAAATGGTCTATGTGCTTAGGAAGATGAATATCTGTAAGTTAAAATGTAAGATTCACTATTTTGAATGCAAGGTGCTTAAACTATGTGATTCTAAACAAATGACATATTAAATTAACGCAATAATCTTTACTCAATTACCATACGCTGCAGATTGCAGCTTAATTCACTAGAGAATTTCAAAGTAAGCGATTTACATTTTGAATAGAGGTGCTCAGGCCTAATAGGGCCACATAGCCATAAGGGAGGGATTACCTCACTTCACGCACCTACCTCTGTTTGCCACACACGAAAGAGAAAACCCGCAATGTTTATGTCCCTCTCTTGTAATTCTTTCAGCGTGTTTGTTTTGGATTAACGCATGTCTTTGCTTTTAAGGCTACTGTTTGCCCGCGCTTACACAAATATTTGTGATAGTATGCGGCCATTTACTCTCTCGGTTATGAACCTTTTAATTGCTCTTCTTATTTTATGCTTTTGAAATATGGCCTTTGATATTTCAGTTTAGCCGCCGAAAGTAAACGCGGTCATAAAAAATGTTGGTCTGCTTTGTAAACGTGTGTGGGTAATCTCATTAAAGATCGTATTCGATTTGATATGGGTTACTTCTCATCTCTCGATCAAAGGAAGGGCTCTTTGATTGTAAGATCAGTCTCTAAGTGTTTCGTGCAACTGTACATTTGTCTAATGATATCATGATATCTGTATAGTTCACGTTTCTGATCGATCAGTACGCTCGTGAGCAAAATAAGTTTTGTGTTTGATGTTGCTACAGATATAACAATGAACTAAACGTGAGCTACCGTTAGAGGTTCCGTACTAAATAAAATTACATATTTAATATCTTGATAAGTTTGGTAAGCAATGATGATTTTGATGTTATTATTGAATATAAAATATGAACAAAAACAAATAGCTTACAGCAGAAATCTGAGTTTTGTTTGTATCGACTACGTCAAATGTAAATACAATAACAACATAAACGTTAAAATAGTGAAGTTCCAGGCATTATTTTAGCTATATTTGACACGGCATAACCATAAAATAGGAATAAACTGATCGCATCTAACTCAATGTAAGCTGTATAAACGACATGTCACACTTAAATCAGATGCATAACAAAACATAACCATTTCCGAGACCTCTTTACGCCTCCACTGTACTATGGTTGAGGATAATTTTCGCATTGCGGCAATCAGGTTCGGTACCGATATCGGTTCGTAACGGTCCTTGCATCGGGTCTGCATTCTACACGATTTCCTTCTAACTTGAATCTTGATTATGCTTCGCTATCTCAAATGAGCTAAGAATGTATTATTGCTGAACTACAAATAAGACAAGACAGTTTGATTTATTCTCTTTTCTGTCCGATTACAGTAATTTATTACAATTTGTAATCATCCTAAGGTAAAACTTCTAGTGTAATACAATCTTTAATTTCAAACAGCGTGCTCATGGTGAAAACTAGCATGACTGGTCATTTTACGTCTTAAATTGTCCTGCTCTATGAGTTAATGGTAATCCCCCTGGTCTTAGATATCGATTCTGAATTGTTTTGTCAAGTGTACGTCAAAAAACCGCACAGCGATCAAACAATCCGGTAATGATTGATTATTCTGATTGAATCATGCTTCGTTAGTAACCGCAATCATGCGCACATCTGTCGCATGGTCGAAAGAACTTTTGAATTAAACCGAAACCGACGACCGTAGTTCAAAAAGGATAGCGATATCAGTTCCATCTCAAAGGAAAATAATAGGTTTATATTATCCTCTAAAGATGCAAGTTTTTTCTAAGAATCAAACAAATTAACAGAAAAATTGTGACTCAATAAGACTTTTTAAACGTGCATGGATAATAAGCAAATGGATGTAGTTATGTGTTACTAATTCAATTTAATAATACCCTGTTACTGTCAAGTGTAAGAAAATTTTCTCGAAGTGACTCACGACACTTTTGACCCTCTTCTATTCCTCAAAATTTATAATCATCGTATTACATGTGTGTCATTCATAAGAATAAACAAATAATAAGTGGCTTCGTACCCACTGGCTTTGCGGTGAATGCGGTAGTAAATTAGTTATGTGTATATCATTAGGAAATGTTAAGGATCAAGGTATGGATGCTTTGGTCTCATTAACACTATAACTAATTTAAATATTAAAATTTTCTACAATAACTGAAAATAGCGTGTTTGTATTGTAAATATCTACCAATAATTATTACTTTTATTTATATAAAAACTTATTATTTTGAAACTCGTTTAATCAGTTTGTTAAGTTAGTTCCTAAGCAGTTAAATATTATTTTCGTTTTACATCCCACCCAATGTTCCAAATTTAGTTTAAAATTCTATCAACAAAGGGTTTCTCCCAACTAATACAACATACCGCTATAATAGGCAGTTTTGGGTAATCCTTTAAACATCTTTATTCTAGTTGAGAGATTTGTGACCGGGATTTAATACGAAATAGATTTAGTTTTGGTATTAACACGAAATGTTGATTCCTAGAGAAGGGAATAGTGAACCAAAAAAAAACCTAGATATAACAATATTTTTACATAAATTGAAACTTTTGTTACACATTGCATTTAATTCGACTGAGTACAGTTTAGTACTTTGACAAAGGTATGTATTTATTAGGTACCTATAGTTTTAAAACATTAATGTTTAATGGTTCCTCGTAGCTATAAAAACGATGTCGTATTTTAAATAAAGCATTTTAATTTATCGCTGTTGTTTCATCAGTCACGGAAACCGATAAATAAGGTGCCTATAAAAATCTCTTTTATGATACGAAATCAAATACAAAGCATTCAGAGATTATGCCAGTGCGGTATTTCTAATAAAAAATATTACCTACTGGATGTGTAATTTTATTTTGAATATTTGGACAATATCGTTGTAGAGGCCAATACTGGGATAAAGCAAATATTGTTTGTGATTCCATGACCACTTAACGTACGATACGCAGTTACTTGTTGGAAATGTTGCTATTGTCTCCGGTAAGATATAAAATACCGATATGACCCAACGACGTCTTCGTTGCAAGAAATATTCAAGGGATACGGCCCACACTTTTAATAGTGGTTACATCATTTCCACACAATGAGAGCGCCGTCCACACCCATTCTCTGTCCGTATGATTTGAAATTATAGCACCGTTTTATTTGCTCTTAGCGCGTTTATATGCAGTCCCAAGCGGCACAATGTGCCACAATATTATATGTTAAAGCACCTACATACATACAAACGCATCGGCTGGCTGGAAGCGATGTGTCGCACGTGTGTCGCAACGCCTGCCCGTGTGGGAGGTAAAATGAAGCGGTAATTTAATCCTTGATTGTGTTCCCATTTAATTTATTCGCAGCATGATCAAATTTGGTACGTGTTTGTGATCATTTATATCATTGTTAGGGTGACAGTGGCAGCTTGATTTAACTCTGTTCTTAACAAAACAGACGAGTCTCGAGGACCAAAACAGACATTGTCCATATTTAAATGTAAGTCTAACTGAAGTGAAGGAACTGTTACCCTGTAATCAATGCAAAATTACAGAGTAGATGCAAATAAAGATAGGCTTGACATTGTTCAGACCATACGTTTGTGTAACATACAATTTTATTTCCATACGTAATTATCCTTGAAAGCCCTGTGTTTTTCATATTTTAAAAACCAATTGTTTTAAAAGCTTTATAAGGCCACCGATCAAAATTATCGACCTCGTAATATGTGATCCTTATAATACTGGGGCAGATTTTAGATCATCTCGGTGTAATTTAAAAATGGTTTAAGGACCGCCGCCTTATATCATCATAATTACAGGCGGTTCGTCAGAAAGGTAATGGATATAAAAAGTTAATGATGGTATAATAGAACATCAATAAAGTAAATTGGCAGGATGTGTTCATAATACATAAATGGGTCAACACTTTGCTCAGTGTATTTTATAGTCAAACTATTTTTGTAAGTACTTAAAATTTAGTAAAAGAAAACTATTTTGTAAGTGCTTTATTCCAAAAAGGAGTAATGAATTCCTGATCACGTCCAGATACTTTGAAATACATTTTATGGCCTTGTTCTGAAGGCGAGATAAAATTGTTGTGGTATGTCAGAAGATCGCAAAAAGCGGGAATGGAATTGATGAAAATAATAATGTTGATACCTCCGTTCTTCTTCTCGTTGCTTTATACGTAAGATGTGAGTCCATATTTCATGAAAAATTCATATCTTCGTAGCGACCTAATGATGTCGACGCCATCTTTTATTGCCGTTTGGGACATATTTCTCATTAATCGTGTATTATATTCTACACCCATCTATTTTACCTTATGCAACATGTATAAAACTTATTTAACATTCTTTACAATTATATACAAGTTTAATACTAAGCTTTTACTAAACTCCTATTTTTGAGTAGTCCAGAAAAATATCAAGGCGTTTCAATAAATATTTTAGTTTATTTTCAACCCCCAGATCGCATAACCTACTTTCTGTTAAGAACCTAAAACCAAACGGAACCTGGAATTGAATTTCTACATCTAAAAACGTACCCGTAATAGAGTTTACCTACACCAGATCAAATAAAATAACAACTAGAGAGACGGCGTACACATTTGCAGTAGAATTCTTACCTACCAACATCCGTACTAATGTTTTATAGATTCAACCGACTTTTGAGAAAAAGTAATTAAACTGAACCGGAAATCCGATTCATTAATGCTGGCAAATCTACAGAGTACTCATTCATGCAAATCGAATGAACATCTCTTTATGAGTGTGTTGCCCATAATTTTATTATCCTAGCTGTTTATCATAGCTTTGCCAAAACGACAAAATTTATGTGTTGTCATAATTATTAATCGGATAATAGTCATTTCATTTTAAGCACGCTGTTGTGAACATGTTCTAAATGTTCAAATATTGCTTTGAAAACTATTTCTGAAATAGGACAATATTAAGAGCTTTTAATAGTATCGCCGAAATGTTTTGAAGCAAAATACACGCAGTTTTCATCTTTCATCGCCTTTGTCATAATTCGCATCAAACACTATTTGTACTCCTTTTTGTTGTTATTCTCTTTAGCTCTGAGAATCTGTTCCGAGTAAATTCATTTTTTCTCCGCCATTTGGCGCGCTAGATTAGATTGTATTTTATCTTTATGCGAAATCATAATTCATGCTGTTTTGCCATTTTCTCTTATGGAGTCTGTTAGTTGTTTAATGTTTTTCCTTCTATCTTTGGTACTGGAAATTTCGCACTTACTGTTGCTCATAACGGTAATGGGATTGACAGATTCAATAAAATCTGCTCTTTAAACTAATATTTGTGAAATTGAAATGATTGAAAAACTTTAAAAGATAATCTTTTCTTAGCGAACATAATTAATCAAACGCTAATCAACCCAAAAACACTGATTGCACAAGTGATTAATAAACAAGACATGTATCATATTATAGGAGAAAAAGTCGTTTGCATGTCATATTTTGTAAGACCATGCTGGCCTCCGGTTTGACCCCCAAGAGCGCTCGGTTGCTACTCACAAAACAAAATGATAAATGAAGATCAACGGCAGTTCAACATTACATACACGCTGATGGATTGATTGTAAACGACTGTGTGTGCCCATCAATCGATTAGTCCCTCGAACGGCGCGGGCGCAGCCTCAGGCACAACTTATTGAAGATTATCTTTAATGGTTTCGTAAACTCCTAAGTATCGGAATAGAACATCCTGCCTTGGTTCTTTAATAATAATATAACACACATCCTTGAACCCTAATTTTCCATTTAGATTAACGGTTGGATCGAAATAACTACCAAGACGCGTGTTAGAGCGTTTATCGATACCCACCTTTTTTCTTTTTTAGATTGATTTTATTGACCTGTGTGGTATTTAAATTCTTTTCTTGACTAAGTATCTAACGTTTCATCTCTAAGTGATCCGTTTTCACTCCGACGTTATCTGAAGTCAAATAAGAAAGATTAATTAAATAATATTCAATAAACGTTGTTTGATTAACAAAAGGGTAATCTGCGGCGGCATCTAACACAAATACGAGGCCACTCGACGGGCTGTGTTTTCAATCACAGTCATTCATTATTCACTCACTTCCCTTTGCAGTTGCCGAAGTATATTCACGTCGTTTTGTTTTGTTTGACTTTCATATTTCGAACTAGGTACGGTAAAGTCGCGCAATACAATATTTGTATAATTAAATCGGTTAGAAGTACTTACAATGTGTTCACATATTAAGAGAGGTGTAAGATGATTAAATATTTTGAGAGAGGTAGGATATAAATTAGACTGTTGTTTTAAATCATATATGCCTTCAGCGCATATGTATCTCTTTAATCCTTATGATTTATGAGATCTATTTTCAAAAGCATCTGGAATAAAAATGTACGTAGTAGATTATAGCGGCTGTTTTTACTGTCGGCGCATTGCGCACTCAATCTCGAGTGGGTTTTTTGTTGTCATTAGTTGACGTGAAATAACACTCCTGAGCTGTAGTATCGTGGTAAGAAAAAAAATAAATTGTGTGAAAAATTACGATGATTACATCTAATAACGGGTGGATGCCCGGAGTCGTTTGATGGCCTCTGCCACAGATTGGCATCATTAGCCGCAATGATAGTGACCTAAAAGAGTAATTTTGTTTTCCTTTGCTACTCTTTGTCCACTACGTGCTTTGAAACATTTGTTTTATGGTATGGTGGAAATAATTAGACCCGCAATAAAAGTAACATTCACAACGATACGTTTGTGTTCAGTTATCTGTATGTCAATAAAAACATCCGGGTCAAGTAATAGGCTCATTAACAAATGTTGTGTCATTTAGATAAAAAAGCTCAAAGTACTAGTAGCCTCCCCTTTGCTGTTTGAAGTTACCTTTTTGAAATGGAAATCCGTACGTGTTTAAAATTTTCGTAATTCATAAATAAAATCATGAGGCATTCTAAATTTTGTACAGTAAATAAAAAATTGTTCCACTTGTATAACACGCTCTTGCGAGTTCCGTCGTATACAAACACTATTGTGCTTTATTTATGGAGCATTAAGATCGAATCGGCTGACAAATGCTAAAGGGACAATCGTCAGAGTCAACATGAAGTTCATCACGACATTAAAACGTTTGACATTTAGGCCACTGCAAAGTCCCAACGGTTTCCATCGGCATATCAGGCAATTAAAGCGACCGGCTACAGTAAGCAGATGCCAGTCACTTTTATCAAACACATTAAACTGGATACCCGATTCGAACATGTATTTTTTAACCTGCACATAAAACCCTCTGTAGTCTGTTGCGATAACGTAATGTATTGGAGCTCTTTAAATGCTCTTTTTGTTTTATTAATCAAACTTGGCCGAAATTTAAAATTACCTGTTAAAGTGGAATTAATTTTTTTTTAAACTCTTGTTCAAATTTAAGCAAAGTTATAGGCATACTAAATATCTATCATATGGAGAATATTATCCCTGCCCGCATTAAAATACAATATTCTAAGTTTGGCTTGTACTGTAATATCTCTGTTCGAAAACAAGACATAAATTATTTTATTTTCGTATATTTTCTTCATACCAGATGTGAAAAATACGAACTTTCGTTTCGGATTGTAGCAAAGTAAGACCTCCGATTTAAAATATATTTTACGAATGTCGATTCTTTTAACAAAACCTAGGTCTCGCATTCTGAAGTAAGAGAGCCCAATTTATGTTTTCGCATCTTGGCCAACATGTAATTTACTGTGTTGAAGAAAATTAGTTTCCTTTTAAGCGTAGCTTACACATTAACAAACTGCGTATTGGAAACCACAATATTAGTCTTGCTGTGAGTGTGAAATATTTATTCATGCTAAATGTCTAGCCATAATAAATTCCAATTTTAACGTCTGCCTGTTTGTATTAAGAAGATAGTAAAGTAACTAAAACGTGTTTCTAAAACTTCACACACTTAAATTGTTTCTTATTAAAATCTTCTTAAAAACGTTTTAAAAATTTGTTGTATGAGTTTAGATTCTTTAAATAAATTATTTGAATATTTTCTCATTCCTAAATGCAGGTAGGTACCTATAGAAAGCTTAAAAGAATATGAAAATATAAACCTAACCTTAAAAAAACTCAGAGCTTCCAAAAAAAAAATTTATAATTATTAAATGTAGCGTCTGTTTGTTCACAGTTTGCACCGCCACGTCCAGAATCATCGTGTTTGCAAGGCCCCGACTGCTTTATGGTAAGTTTTTGAGAAACCACACCAACAAGACGTACTTTACATACTTTACATTCTGTATACTATTATCTAATTATTTTTTATCCTAATTCTGATTTCGAGTGTAGTTAGGTAATGTTAGAAACTGAAAATTTCGCAAGAAAATAAAAATAATTATTAATTTTTAGCGGCAACTCAAATCAAAAAACAATAAAAAGCTAAAATTATAGTTACGAGCACGAGAATCTAGCAAAAGCTTTTAACAATAGAGTAAACTACAAAACACCAGGAGGTACTACAGTGAACACTAGTCAATTAAAATAAAAAGGTGGTGCCTAATTCAATACATGCATAAAATAAGCATTTAATAAAAATAAAAACTTAAAATTTCCCTTTAATTGAATCTAGATTTATTGGAAATTTCACTTAGTTTGATGAACTTAGTATTGAATGCTGGAAACAGTGAAAATGATTACAATTTTAACATATTCATGCAACATACTAAACCTCCCTGTGAAAATGAAAATTCGTTATTAGTTTCGCAAAAGCATTTAAATTTATTGAAATGAGTAATAGTTACAAATTTTACTACATAAGAGTTAGCTACAAAATTATTATGAATGTAATTAAGCTACAGTAATTCTCTGAAATCGGTAATAGCTATGTTTTTGTAAAGGAATTTCTTGTGAGGAATCAGGATCATAAATAGATAAATATTGGATACATGTTATGGCTTTTTCAAATCAATAAGAAACCTACTCTAATACAACGTAATAAATATAAGGAATGGTGATTCGTGATGACATAATTATGTAAAAACTGTACTAGACGTGACATGTACATACCTATTGGCATTACGTAAAATTTGCGCCTAATATATCGGCATAATTTTTAGATGACGTGAAATTACAACTCCATTATCTTAAATTAATTTACAAGGAGACTTTTTTTTTTTTTAATTTTGTCTTCGTTTCTATTGATACAGTACCTATCTCTATATTTCCAGACAGTACCTACTGAGTACTTCATTAAAACTTGTCTAGCAATAATCGGTAACTACGTATTAATTTAACAAACACCTAAACGTTAGAAAACTGAGAACTGAATATGACTGGATCATTGGGATTAACTAGGACTTTAATCTTACTTTAAGTGGACCACAAGTCTTTGTCAATACTAGTAATTAATAATCGTGGTTCGTCCGTCCTTATAATTATTAAAGCTTACCGAAGCGAGTGGCATCAAGTTAACGTCACTTCCAACTAATGAGCGTTCCAATGACAAATGCTGCTGTTTCAGCCAGCGTCAAATTTGGCTTGTGCCTGTCCTGGATTAACAAAATTTATGTGAGACTTGAAAATACTTTTAAATTTCATTAATTTTTCAAGCCAAAACATTGATGTTAGAACAAAAAATAAGTTTAAAAATACAAAACGATGCTCTTCAACACAAACAGTTACCTAGTTATTATAACTTACAATATATTTATTGATATTTCATGGAATTAAATAGTAATAATAACATCTTCAGTCATAAACAGTTAATCTGTCAATGAATTTCCCTAATTCTAATGTCAAACGGCGGTATCAAACTGAGCTTGCTACGTCCACACCCTCACACACTCTAATTTGACAAAAATATTCTGTTTGAACACAGCCTGGCTCTCAGACGAACATTAAGTTTCGAATTTGTCTGTGTCAGTACAAACTAGTCATTTGTCGTAATGACCGACGTAATAATAAATCAAAACAGTTCAAAAGACTCATTTATATATAATTGTGACGAATTTGTGATGTGACGAGTTTATACAACGTTTATTTGTTGTTACAGTGTTGGGAAAATTGTGAGCTACTGCAATCAAACTATCAAGTGTGGGGAGCAGTCTGCGATGAAAAAGATATTTGTGTAAGTTTACATACAGTAAGATGATAATGTTAATTTTTTTGCCTTTTGGCAATATGTGTTACTTAAGAAATATGTTATTTCAGTTCCCTGGCTGCAAAGTAGCTTGCGAGTTCCACGCAGAAGCAGCTCGAGCGTCTCAGACTCAGCCAGTCATACATACAAAGGGCGAAGGTGTGATGCGGGTGAGTGGAGCACTTGCCCGGTGGCCTCCACCTGCACCACGAGCTGCCCTACGACCTGCCCCCTTCGTCTACGTTGTAATGAGGCGCGCCGCTGAAGGTCCTTGGCGCCAGATCATTCAAACCCAAGCCTTAGCTACACGAGTTCCTTCAAACAACGAAGGAGCCTTGCTAAGAGTTTTAGTGGTAGACCCATCGGGACTAGTGACCATCTACAGCCCAGATGAAACCTGGGAGTCCCACGATACAAACACCTCCAACCATGACGAACATAAGTGGACTCTTAAAGAAATATCCCTGATTCATCAAAAAGTTTTAGTGATCGGCGAAATTGCATGGGAGCCGAGAATAGCACGTGGAGTTTATTTAGTTACTTGGGAAGTAGACGGCGGTGGTCTTAAAGGAAATCTTTTCACTGATTCTACTAGGGTGACTTTGTCTTTATGGCCGGACACAGTTTACCATATTCAAGTAGAACTAGTATCCCGTACTCCAGGTGTGGATAACGAACGGTCGGAAACAATGACTATCGATACGAGCAGAGCTCAACGCGTTTCCACAGAAAGCGTGCAGGACGTTCAGGTGAGCGAAGGAGATCGCTTGATGTCCGTTTTAGTAAGCTCCATGAGAGGAGAACGAGTAACTGAGCGTTCATCTGACTCTGAACTCTTTCTAGGCTGCTTATCAGCTATGATCGCGTTTGGGTTAGCTGTACTTGCTGCTGTCTTATGGAGGAGAAGGCGACGAGGTACTTTCCCTGGCACTAATGTATATGTAGGTTCCTCATCAGTGCTAAAACGGAAATTAGTAGAAGATTTTGCTCCAGCAACTCATTGTTTTCAACCTGTTTTAGTACCGGAATCAATGACCAATGAAAATATGCCACGTGACGTAGTGGTGTGACGTCATAGTTTTGATATGCTCTCGGTTGAAGACCGTGTCTTCAGTTCCTAAGCATTTGGACGAACGTTTAATAAAAGACATGAAGTGTAAATGAATAAAGCTGTGGTTTGTGATACTGTAGAACTATTAACGAATTGTTTGAGCAAAAACATAATTGCATTTTTGTGGAATGTCGTGATACCTTTAACGATCTAAATTGTAATGGACTTTGAACTATGTGTAAATGCTGATGTAATAAAATAATATGTAATTTGTTTGTACGTAGATTTAGGTGGTTTTGTACATTAAAGCGTTACTACTTAAAATGTATTTATGAAACACAGTAAGGTTAACACCAGAAAATATTAGTGATGTAAATATGTTAAGAAAATACTACTTTAATAAAAATAAACTTGAGATATATTATCTTGATTTGTACTGCTTGTAAATAAAATGTAATGCGCGGTACCGAGTATTAATGTTTGACTTACTTTGTTTTGAACTAGGGATACCTGGATTTCTACTATGATAGTATGAACGAATAAATTGGCAGTATTCAGTATGGACATTTCTAATTAAAAAATATTTCGTACTATTGTAGTGGCTTGTTATACAAAAGTTTATTAAACTAATCGGTATAAATATCTAGAACTATTTTTACAACTAGTCCCTATTATCGTTTAGTTAACGTATAGTATGTAGATATATTTTAGTATAATAGTTTGAGAATCTTACTCATTTAGTAAATCTATGATGTCTTCTTCAGCAATAATCAAACATGTATGTATGTGTAAATAATGAAAACATTTATTGTAAAGTAACAGAGAAATTATATTTTTCTTGGCCTTAATATTACAACAGATATTGTAGAATTAATGAATGAATAAAATATGGATAAAGTACATAGGCTGATTTATTTGAAAGTCTTAATTGCGGTTGTTTCTTAAAATCCAAGTGATATTATTTGTTTTAGACACACTCATTTCAACTATATGTGGGGCATCGTTTCATTAAATTTCACTTGTTAAATCTGTGGCCATAAGATCAATAGCACGTTAATGGTTATATTCGTACTGTACTGGGCGTTTACATATGTTTGTTAAAGAAAAAGGTCGTAATGCGACTTATTTTAATGCGCCAGATTTTTAATATTTCCACTGGACTTGTGGCCAAAACCTTACAATGAAAAGAGTAGCTTACAGTAGCTGATTATTATTTGATTAGGTTGTTCCGTAGTTCAAAATTGTTAAAAGACCAAAATTTTATTTCAAATTGAAGTAATTTTAGTTCTTTAACAGCCAAAATCTGACTAGCGTGTAAGTTAGGTATTTAAATAAAAGTTTATTTATTTTTTGTGATTTAATTAGTACCTACACTCGATTTTGTAAATAGTTAATTGCTAATGATGGCGCTGATTTAACGTGTATAAATAAATATGTCTGCCAAATTACAACTGACTTTAATTTAACTTTACTCACCTGAGGCGTATAACCGTTTTATAAAAATGTATTTGCCATTGTTCTCATCCGATTTGTGTTGAATATTCTTTTAAATGTTCTCGGAGAATCTTCCCAGTGTCGTTGGAATTACTACAGAATAAAAAGTAAATACTTGTGCAATTAATATAATTTAGAATGGAAAGAAAGAATGTCGGCTAACGAACGGTTCTGACACCTTGAGCGAGATCACCGAACTTTTTTGTTTCATTCTAAAATATTCTTGTCGCTTATAAGAGAGTGCTGGGCAATTATAGTTTTTATTAAATAATGCTTGAAACATCGAAGGCTCCTCCGAACCAGTAAATTGTTCGGTGTAAATCAAAGGTTTTGTCTGTTTTGTACAAGATTTTATAAGACGAAATTCTATCACAAGCATAATTTGAATTACTTTTAAAATCACACAGGACATAACCAATATTTTTAAATAAAACATTGCGCTACATAAATCCCTGAAGCTACTGAAATAAACTCTAAGCCAGAAAAATTCAATTTAAAATGTTTACCTGGTGATATTTTGTAATTGATTTCTCACACAAAAGATATACATACACATTCAATAATAACTTATTCATATTTCAATAATTCTCAGTAGAGGATTTAACGTTTGAATACACATCAATAAAACCAATAACTAAAGTATCTTTTAAACAAACACCGATATTAATCTCTGGTTAAAGTGTACCGTTGGGGGTCTATCTTTCTTCGGATAATACGGTGCTATTGTCAAGGGATTAGCGTCAACGAATGCGTTGTCAACAAATGCCTGATCAAACAAAGTTGGATGTACCCTCAATTTCAACTATTCTCGTTCATGCCAGCTTAACGACCTTTCAATTTTTTTTCGTATAACGGACCAGCTCTATAAATACACCCCTAAAATAGAAGAAAAATAAAACAGTAAAAAGTAATTTAAGCGAAGTTCTTTTCTATCTTTTTCAACTCTATTAAAGGGTGATTAGGTGTCATTAGATTGAGAAATCCATTAGGGCAATCGCTAAGTTTGAGCCACCAACAGCGACATTTACGACGCTCTCCCGACATGCAAATGTGAAGACATCTTAATGTAAATTACGTGAAGACAACAAAACTAAAAATTCTTTTCGAACCTACACTACATTTACGAATTCCCATAATTCACGTCCTAAGATTAGATATAACCTTTTTGTTTGCCCGTCATTAATGTTATAGGAATCGAGATAGGATTTTTATAAAAAGACAGTTAAGATAGCGAGCCTTGGGGCCGGCTTCTAGTATTTTCGTTCCATTTTCATTACTAAAGTTATTTGATTTTGAAATCTATGATTATGGTAACGTAGAGCCATTCATTTTAGTTACCCATTTTATAATTGGCCCGCAGTTCTGGTATAAAGCATAGGCCCATAAATAAAAGGGAAAATAGAAGGTGGATGCTTCCACGAGTATCCTTTTGGGAGCAGGCAAAGCATTCTTTTAAGATTTATTACAGAACTTGAGCACATTACTTATTCCTTATGTGCTGTTAGTGCGATAGTCCCTTAAATGTAAACATTTTTGGTGGTTTTTCGGGTCTATGTATTGCTTTTAATACGTTTTTTAAACGGTTTTATTTAGCTCACCCCGTTTGTTTTATTTATTATTCATTTTTCTTGGGTCAAATTTAGTAATTCAAATTTCACCATCTTCCTGTCAACCGATTAATCTGAAATTTTGTATACACTTTGGATTTTGGTGACAATACAATTATGTTTATTCATTATCATTATAAATTCAAGATGGCCGCCGCTACAAAATGGCGGATAATTTCTGTTTTATTAATCCCATCAATATGGGTATCAAATGAAAGGGCTCAACAAGCAGAATACAATATACTATAAAAAAAATTGAAATCCAAGATCGCGGCCGCTACAAAATGGCGGATAACGTAGGTTTTATCAATCCCATCAACATGGGTATCAAATGAAAGGGCTCAACAAGCAGAATACAATATACTATATAAAATTAAAATCCAAGATGGCGGCCTTTACAAAATGGCGGATAACTTAGGTTTTATCAATCCCATCAACATGGGTATCAAATGAAAGGGCTCAACAAGCAGAATACAATATACTATAAAAAATTGAAATCCAAGATCGCGGCCGCTACAAAATGGCGGATAACGTAGGTTTTATCAATCCCATCAACATGGGTATCAAATGAAAGGGCTCAACAAGCAGAATACAATATACTATATAAAATTAAAATCCAAGATGGCGGCCTCTACAAAATGGCGGATAACTTAGGTTTTATCAATCCCATCAACATGGGTATCAAATGAAAGGGCTCAACAAGCAGAATACAATATACTATAAAAAATTGAAATCAAAGATCGCGGCCGCTACAAAATGGCGGATAACGTAGGTTTTATCAATCCCATCAATATGGGTATCAAATGAAAGGGCTCAACAAGCAGAATACAATATACTATATAAAATTAAAATCCAAGATGGCGGCCTCTACAAAATGGCGGATAACTTAGGTTTTATCAATCCCATCAACATGGGTATCAAATGAAAGGGCTCAACAAGCAGAATACAATATACTATATAAAATTAAAATCCAAGATGGCGGCCTTTACAAAATGGCGGATAACTTAGGTTTTATCAATCCCATCAACATGGGTATCAAATGAAAGGGCTCAACAAGCAGAATACAATATACTATATAAAATTAAAATCCAAGATGGCGGCCTCTACAAAATGGCGGATAACTTAGGTTTTATCAATCCCATCAACATGGGTATCAAATGAAAGGTCTCAACAAGTAGAATACAATTTACTTTGCAAAATTGAAATCTAAGATGGCCGCCGCTACCAAATGGCTGATAACAATTTTTTATCAATCCCACCAATATGGGTATCAAATAAAAGGGCTTGACAAGAAGAATACAGTGCACTATACAACCTCAATATTTAAGATGGGCGCAGCCACTAAATGGCGTATAATAATAAGATTTAAATTTAGAGATTTAATCTGTAATTTAGGTATCCGATTAATCCAGCCTGAATCCACCACCCAAGTCAAGATTTTGTATCGTGTTGAGGACTGTGTGGCGTTAGGGTGGCTAAAAATGATACGTCGTTAGCGGTACACCACCCAAGTTAAGGTGAAAGGTTAAAACGCGCCGAGAACTGTATGGCATTAGGGTGGATAAAAATTATATGTCGTTAGGATCAGCTAGTACTCGCCACACGAAATGCAGACAATGTGGATATAGCTACTATAATACCAGCTGATATCAACAAAACTGGGGGTTTACCAGCGAAACTGGAAATATTTGTGGGGGCAAAAGTCATGCTACGGTCCAATATTGACGTTTCAAAGGGATTAGTAAATGGCGCTATAGGCTACATCAACGAAATCGTTTGGCCTCGATTTCGTCGAACTCAGATGTATGCAACAGATGTACCTTCCGTCCGAATTGATTTCGCAAGAGACGGAGTACATCTTATACACCCGAAAGCCATACAGTTTTCAGCTAAGTACAATTACGGGACGGCTGAAAGAAGAATGCTGCCTTTAATACTATCATGGGCTTCTACAATACATAAAATGCAGGGCAGCACTGTGGATCACGCAGTCGTATACTTAGGTGCGAAACTGTTTGAAGAAGGTCAAGCCTACGTGGCTCTTAGTAGAGTAAGATCTTTGCAGGGACTACGTATAGAGGAGTTGGACTGCAATAAACTAACGGGCAAGAAACCTTGCAATAATGAAGCACTAAATGAATTAAATAGAATGCGAAATAAAAACTAAAAACTAGAAAATAAAAATAGGTAAAAAAACTTTTTAAGTTAAACGGTTTTATGTTTAACATACATTGCAATGTTTAAGATAAATGTACTAAAAACAAAATAATAAAATAGATACAGTCGTGGTATTTATAAACATATGCATAGACTAGACTAAAATAAAACCGTGGGGCACGTCAATTGTCTACAAATTATCGACTTAATGTGCGATAGAAGAATCGTTTAATTCGTCGTTAGGCAGTTGGCCCGCAGACGGTGAGGAAATTACTTACTATTTTCTACGTGCCCCACGGTTTTATTTTAGTCTAGTCTATGCATATGTTTATAAATACCACGACTGTATCTATTTTATTATTTTGTTTTTAGTACATTTATCTTAAACATTGCAATGTATGTTAAACATAAAACCGTTTAACTTAAAAAGTTTTTTTACCTATTTTTATGTAAAATAATATGTACTATCACCAAAATGATTATGCATGGTTAACATCTTAGAAGATAAATATGAAATATTACTTAGTTCAAGAAAAAAGAATATGAAAGGGGCTTAACCTAAGGGGCGTGTTATTCAATCTAAATTTAGAAAAGATGACACAAAAATAATACTAATCAAGAATTGTAGTAAAATGCGATAACAAACGTATTTACATTTACGTATAAGCTTATTTTATTGACGAAACCAAATAAGGAAAGGAGCACCACATTGATTGTACCACAAAAAGCAAAACCCTATGATCTGGATTATCCTGTGATTACAAATCTTTATTCCCGCCAATAGATAACACAAATTATTGCCGGCGATATTGTAATCCGTATATTTTAAGTTGATCCTATCTTAACTGCTGATGCAAAGCGAATGTGTGGGACAGTCTTTCTTGTTAACGACCTACAGTACAACTATCTTTTATGTAACTGAAATGTAGTTTGATAGTGCTAGGTTGTTATTTAAATCGAGAATATGTTATTTTAAATTACGTTAGTTGTGATCTCAAGAAAATAAATTAAGCACTGGTTTCTTGTTTTATTAGTCTTAGTTTCAGAGATTAGCCTGATCAAACAAACATTAGTTCTAACTTATACTACTAGTATAAATTAAAAAAAGAGTTATATATTAAATCAGATTCTCATCTCATCAAAATCTAACTCTACTTTCGTCTAACTGTCGTGGTGTTCCAGTGGCAAATATGGTCACTTAATAACCGCAAGGATCGATTCTCGGGTCGAGGAAAAATAATTTTCCAATATACTTAAAGAATCGTATTTGCAGCTCTTAGTTTGGAATTTTGCCCGATGAACGGCATTACTATTACGTATGTGACCAAAACATAGCCGACGAAAAGTTGGTAGTATTCACCTCTGCCCACATTTTAAGGTAATACAGGCGTGATGCTTTTTATATAAATGTATAAAATCTAGGTAGGTACCTACTTTAAATTACAATTAAGTTAGATATCCATACCAAATTAAATGTTTTGATTTGATAATGAAAAACAAAACTTTGGCAAAGTTATTTCGCTGAATTAATAAACTTATTTTCGAATTGCAAAATCATGCTTGATTATTAAAATTAATTCTGGATTCCATAACTTTGTTGATGTTTATCTGTATATTATCCCCCGTATTCATAAACGTCAAGCTCATTGTAGCTAAAGTAGGTTTATAGTTCGTTTGTCTTTGTCATCTTAACATTTATTCTAATAAGAAACAGACAAAGTCCATTTTAACTAAAAAGTCTTAAAAGATTTTATGAATAAGACCGTTTATCTGTACGTAATAATATGCCCACTGCAGAAACATTTTCTTTCTTTGTTTGATATCACGTGATTTTTTTAATAGTGTACAACTTTCACTTCACTTCAATCCTTTTTAGTGTCCCACAGCTGGGCACGGGTCTTCCCTCAACTATCTTACGAGTTGAGAGAGTTTAGGTCTTAATCCACACACGCTGGTTAAGTGCGGGTTAGTGGATGTACAACTTTACAGAATCAGAATCAATATCAGAATATTTATTTGTAAAACATAGGTGTGTGAGTACATAAAGGTGTTAGTACATTAAAATGGGCGCTATGTTTTGCCGTTAAGGCGTACAAATATTAAATTAAATACAATAATATTATAGTTTTGTTAAAGCTACTGTATTTTGCACTGCTGGTTGCACTGCATTTTGGATTGCTTGTTTAGGTATTATAATCATACAAATCCAGACAAAATTGACATTTATTTTATGTGATATGCAAAATTTTCCATGAATCTCTAAGTGGCTCATCCTTTGGCTCATGTAACAAAGGATCGTATAAATACATTTAACTTTTATGTAAAAACAAAAACCCTGTTAACGTTTTTATTACGCCGCGTTTTCTGGTTTATTATAACTTTATTGTCGATCCTGACACTCGAGGGAAATATCCGGACAATTTTTATTAATCGAGTAGGTACGTGTTTCATCAATTTTTCATTTTTTATTACTAAAGACGGAAATAATTAAAACTGACCAGGTACTGAACGTAACTTAGGATATAAGGACCACGGCATAGCCAACCTTTTCCATTCATAATGAACATCAATGTAGGTACCTACATATAATGTGTATAAACAATTATAGGTACTCTATTAAAACAGGATTCTACAATAAACCTTCGTAATCTTGTACATTTATTCATTTACCTCACCGACTTCAGTTCTGTCAGTTACTCTGAGCTAATATGAAAAGGTATAAGCCGGAGGGAGCTCTGGCGCACTAATAGCGGCCTGTCAACGAGTGGGCGATCGGCTAAACATCGGCTTCACATGGTAAATATTTGTCTTCAATATAATTACTGTAATTGTTCGCCGTTGACGTACAACTGACGTTCATTAATTCAATTCAACAACAAATTAAAGGCAATTTAAGGCGCTAATAGGTACAATTTCTTAGCAGCCGAATTTTGTGATAAAAAATAAATGCCGAATTAGCATTAGCAGATTTGTATCTGTAATTGGTTTTTTCAGAATGTCGTAGAGGTATTTTTAATAAAAAATAACAATGGCATTTAATTTATTTTATTATCAGAGTCGATCACGATGTCTGCTAAGTAAATAAAAAATAAATAAGAGCTACATCTAAGTCTAATTTATGAACAACATATGAAATAGATTTGCATGTATTTAATATTTTGAACTCTTAACTATTTATTTTAAGAGCTAAGAAGTCACGAGTTCTTGAACGAACACCGCACCTTGGCAAACTAAGTGTAGGAGGTCTTCCAGCTAAGTGGAGTGACGATTCATGAAAGGTGACCGGCTGTAAGTAGTTAGGTGTGGTAAGTCAAAAACAGGATAAAAAAGCGCTTTAAGGGTGAGGTCTGTTATTTATAGTACTAACAAAATAATCTTATATACAAACTAGCGCCTCCTACCGCTATTGTGAGAAATGTCATGTAGTTAATATATGTTATCTGTGCTAATAAATAGTCTGTGTTCGAATGGATTACACTGCGTTTTAATAGGTTATGTGCCCAGTTTTTATCGCAAGAAATAATTAAGTTCACAGTGGATTTAGATTAAAATATGTCTACAAATTATTTGGTAAATGTTCCCAAATTAAAAGGAAGGAAAAATTACGATGACTGGTGTTTCGCGGCAGAAAATGTTCTCGTGCTGGAAGGAATGGCGGATAACATCAAGCAACCATTGTCGCCTACAGCTACGGAGGCTCAGATAGCAGATGATTTGAAGGCGAAAGCGAAGCTTATATTGACGATTGACGCTAGTCTTTATGTGCATATCAAACAAGCAACAACAACATACAGCTTGTGGAAGATTCTGAAAAACATGTTCGACGATTCTGGATATGCTCGAAAAATAAGCTTGTTGAGAAATCTTATTAGCATACGCCTAGAAAACTGCGAGTCAATGACTAGCTATGTCAGCCAGATCATCGAAACTGCACAAAAATTAAATGGTACCGGCTTCGAGATTAATGACCAGTGGATTGGGTCACTCATGTTAGCTGGACTACCGGAGAAATTTAGCCCCATGATTATGGCCATCGAGCATTCGGGCATTAACATCAGTGCAGACGCTATCAAAACCAAATTATTGGACATGTGTGCAGATTTTGAGGTTAAGTCGGAAGGTGCATTTGCCGCCAGAAAATTTCATAGATGTAATGTTGGCACTATTGGCAGTGCTGCAAAAACGCAAGTTCAACAACATGGCAATACCGGAACAAATGGAATATACGGAATGTCACCTGGTACTGTCAATATGGGCGGACAAAACATGGCGTCAAGAAAGAAAATAATACGTTGTTATAAATGTAAACAGATTGGACACTTCAAAAATCAGTGTCAGGTTTCAGACAAAGCAAAATCAAATGCATTTAGTGCAGTCTTTCATACGAAAGAATTCAGTCAATCAGACTGGCACTTGGATTCCGGCGCAAGCACACATATAGTTTCTGACGTGAACTTATTATCAAATGTTTGTAATCAACCCAAAACTAAGGAGATCATTGTTGCGAATCGAACTGTCGTACCCGTCTTTTGCTCTGGAGATTTGCAACTCACGACATGTGTTGGAGACAAAGAATTTTCTATTAATGTAAACAATGTATTGTGTGTACCTAACCTCACCACGAATCTATTGTCTTTGAGCAGGATAATTGCTAGTGGCAACAGAGTGATGTTCAATAAGCATGGTTGTCTAATTTACAACTCACAGAATGATTGCATTGGTGAGGCAATTTTAGAAAATGGGGTATACCGATTGTTAGTAAGAAAGACGCAACAACCCTTAGTGGCAGCCGTAAAGTCTTCGAGTAATATTTGGCATAGGCGATTAGGCCATATTAATACAAGTGAT
The DNA here is from genome assembly GCA_936450015.1 of Meganola albula. Classification (NCBI taxonomy): domain Eukaryota; kingdom Metazoa; phylum Arthropoda; class Insecta; order Lepidoptera; family Nolidae; genus Meganola; species Meganola albula. Next base: position 7,894,458 of record OW388156.1, on the reverse strand, counting down.
TTAAATAAACTTAAGAATGGAGCAGCAGAAGGAGTTAGTTTTAATGATAAAAGCGAATGTAGTAAAAATAGCTGTATAGTGTGTTGTGAAGGCAAGCAGACTCGACAACCATTTCCTAGAAGCACTAGTAAAAGTAAAAGTACACTAGAGTTGGTTCACACTGATTTATGTGGGCCAATGGAGAATGTGTCACTTGGAAAAGCTAAATACTACTTGCTATTTGTCGATGATTTCAGCCGACTATGCACTGTCTATTTTTTAAAATCTAAATCTGAAACATTCATGTATTTTAAACAATACAAAGAGCTTGTAGAAAATCAGCAGTCGAAAAAAATTAAAATATTAAGATCCGACAATGGAGGAGAATTTTGTTCGGCAGAAATGTCAAATTTTCTTAAGCTAAGTGGTATAGTTCATCAAAAAACTAACAGTTTTACGCCAGAACAAAATGGAATCAGTGAGCGATACAACAGATCCATAGTTGAGAAGGCGCGATGTCTCCTTTACGATGCCAAATTAGAGAAAAATCTTTGGGCTGAAGCTGTGAACACAGCAGTATATATAAAAAATAGATTACCAGCAGCAGGCTTGGATAACAATAAAACGCCTTATGAAATATGGACGGGTAGAAAGCCAAATTTGAATCACATTAGGATATTTGGCAGCCCAGCGATGGTTCATATTCCAAAAGAAAAGCGAAGGAAATGGGACAAGAAAGCGAGGAAAATGTACCTAGTGGGATATTCTGAAAATGTCAAGGGATATCGCTTGTATGACCCCATATCGCGAGAGATTATTGTAGCCAGAGATGTAATCATTATGGAGAAAACAGATGACAGTTTGTCAACATCTATTGTGATTGAAGAGAACAGGCAACCAGAAAGGTCAACAGAGGAAGTTCCTGAGGGTGATTCACGTGAAGAGGATCAACATGATGAGACATATGTTCCTGACGATTCAGCAAGTGACTCAGAAGATACCTATGTGGATTCAATGAATTTGTCACCAGAAGCAGAGACTATTATCTCAAAGAAAAATGATGTGAATCTACCAGAAAAACGTGCTAGACGCAAACCGGACTTCTACCGTAGTGCAAACATGTGTATTGAAATGTCAGGTGAACAAATTTCACTTAGTGATGCTATGAGTGGATCTGAAAAAGATCAGTGGCAAAATGCTATGCAACAGGAACTGAAATCGTTTCAAGATAGTGATTCATGGGAACTAGTGGACAGGCCAAGTGAAGGTACGGTTGTGAAAAATAAGTGGGTGTTCAAAAAGAAATATAACACTGAAGGTGAAGTGCGTTATAGGGCCAGGCTTGTGGCAAAGGGCTTTACTCAGAAAAAGGGCATAGACTATAACGAGACATTTTCACCAGTTTTGAAGTATTCTACATTCAGGTTATTGTTAGCTTTATGTGTTGAATTAGATCTTAAAATGAATCATCTTGATGTGCCTACCGCATTTCTTAATGGTTTTCTTGATGAAACTGTTTACATGGAAATACCAGAATGTTCAAACATTGTAAATTGTAACAGAAAAGTTTTAAAGTTGAAAAAGGCCATATATGGTCTTAAGCAGTCAGCGAAAGCTTGGTATACTCGTGTTGAAGATTGTTTGTTAAAATTAAAATTTAATAGGTCAAATTATGAACCATGTCTCTTTATGAAGAGTGATAACAATGTAATCATTTACATAGCCTTGTTTGTGGATGATTTTTTTGTCTTTTATAACTGCCAGAATACTTATGTAGAGTTAGTAAGTGAGCTAGTAGCAAAATTTCGAATAAAAGACTTAGGCCAAATCAAGCACTGTTTGGGTATGCGTATAAGTGTTTATAAAGATTGTATTACTGTAGACCAAGAGCAGTTTATTGAAAGTATTTTAAAGAAATTTAATATGACTGATTGTTCAAATTCAGATACGCCAATGGAAATTAATTTAAAATTGCAAAAGGATTTAAAAAGCAATGTATTACAAAAATATCCATATCAACAATTGATTGGTAGTTTGATGTATTTATCTGTGCTCACCAGACCAGATATTTCTTATAGTATTAGTTTTCTAAGTCAATATAATAATTGTTTTAATGAAACTCATTGGAAACATTTGAAACGTTTATTGAAATATCTAAAGAAAACAAAATGTTATGGCTTAGTATATAGGAAGACTGGATGTAATCTTTGTGGATTTGTCGATGCTGATTGGGCATCTTGTACATTAGATAGACGATCATATACTGGTTTCTGTTTCTTAATGTCAGGGTCAGTGATTTCATATGAAGCTAAAAAACAAAAAACTGTAGCACTTTCCAGTATGGAAGCAGAGTATATGGCCCTATCAGAATCTTGTAAAGAAGCTATATATCTCAGGAATATATTAAGTGAACTAATTGAACTAGATGAAAGTGTACCAATGTGTTTGTACAGTGATAATCAAAGCTCTATTAAATTGGCAACTAACCCATTGTTCAATAATAAGCGTACTAAACACATTGACACAAGACATCATTTTGTTAGAGAATGTGTATCACAAAAGAAAATTGTAGTTAAATATGTGTCAACTTCAGAAATGCCAGCTGATGTATTTACTAAAAGTTTAAGTGCAAATAAACATTATAAGTTTTTAAATGCAATTGGCATGTCTGAAATTCAAAAGTAAAGTGAGTTTGCTTTATGGTGTAGGTATATGTAATAATATCTTCACTATGAGAGATTTATTTTGGAGTCTAGATTATTTTGTTAGGTCAGGATGTTATTTATAGTACTAACAAAATAATCTTATATACAAACTAGCGCCTCCTACCGCTATTGTGAGAAATGTCATGTAGTTAATATATGTTATCTGTGCTAATAAATAGTCTGTGTTCGAATGGATTACACTGCGTTTTAATAAGGTCTATGTCCAGCAGAGGATTGCTATAGGCCAATGATGATGACAATGAGATTATAGATGAGAAATTATTGACAGGTGTCCGGCTGTAAGTGAACAGATAAGAGTCTATATAAATCTAAATACGCACTCGTAGGTACCTATTTACGATATAAGTAATCCTTTTGCTGAGTACTTTCCGGATAAAAACTGGTCCGAATCCGGTGATTACTTGAGTCAATTATATCAGAAACAAGTCTTTGCCAGGAAATATAACAGATAAATGATTTTACTTAGACACATTATGTATGAGAGTAATATTTAAAGCAATCACATTATAATTATATTATTACGTTTTGATTTTATCAGTTACACGAAAAGACAAGTCGCAAGTTAAATAACACAACACAAAACCAGTAATTTAATATAATAATAATATTTTCGCACATACATACAGCGCGTTCTAGTCCCGAAATAAGCAATTATATTTGCTTGTGTTAAGGGTGCCAGGAACTGATAATACATAAATACATTTTATACATAATAATATCTACTTATATAAAAAAGGAAGTAGTGTTAGTTACACTATTTATTTTCATTCATTCATTTTTTCAAGAACGCCTCACCAATTTTCAAAATCGTTGATGCCAGGAACAATAGGTAATTTTTTGTGTGATAGGCAAGCCTTTAACGAGTAAGCCTAAGCACAAGTTTTTGTATTTTCTATGTAATCAATTAAAAATTATCACTATTACCGCTTACCTACAGTACTTACCGGTTTTTAGGGTTCTGTAGTAAACTAGAAACCCTAGGCCTATGTGTCCGCCTGTCCGTCGCGTCCCTCCGTCCGCGGGTTAGGTTAGGTTAGTACTACAGAACTATCATTTAGCATGGTAGCACAATGTCAATAACACCGGCAAAGCTGTAAAATAAAATATTGAAAAACATTTTATCGTGCACCTATTTACAGTAGGTACGTAAAATGGTTATTTTTTTCGCCAGTCATTTCGTGTTCGTACCGTTAGATAGCGTATAAAAAATAGGACAGGCATGTTAAGAACGTTTTTGAATTAGGTTCCATTTACGAAATATCAAGCATTAATTTTAGGTGGAGTCAAGTGCATCTATCCCTGACCAAGGAAAATTCGTAAAAAATATGTAATTATAATTTACTACCAGCGTGATTTTTTTTTTACTATACAATCACGGCTAAGTTTACTTTACAGGATAACGAGTAATAAGTGGTCATGAAAAAGTTAATATTTTCTTCCAACTGTCCTTGTGAATTTGAATGTTATTACTCCATTTTCGGTTACCATCGCCTTATGTGGGCCCTCTTTTAATAGCGAGGTAATATTTTTGAAAATTCTCCTTTTTACTTAGAAGCACCTACACATATTTTAGTATGAACAACCACTAAACTCGACACTGCGCGTGGCCTGACACACTCTTGGCCTGTTTTATTTCATAGTATCTATAGCAAAGTTCCTCAATTATAAGGAGGTAGTGCCGAACATAACTATTACTCTCCTAGATAGCGATATCAGTGCTACTTATGAATAAACACTTAGCGGTATCAACTTGTAGTCCGGTTCTAGAGAAGTGTTGCCAGTTCGTGTACTACATTACCCACTCAGCACTTTTTGACAAAAGGATGAAATGGAAAAAATACAAAATTTTGCTGTCTTCGAATAAAATAATTAACAAAACCCAATGCAGCCAACGTCTTGGGCACCGGGCTCAGTTAGGAGTGGGTTAATTTCCTAGTTAAGGAGTTTAAAATTTTCTGTTTTATCATCCAATTCCATTTTAGTATATCATTTAATCAAGTTATTTAATTGTAAATTAGTTGTAGTCAGCTCATATTGTTTATCATATTATTATTTTTTATTTATGTAAAGATAATGAATAAATAAATTTATCAATAATATCAAGTTACTATTACCAATATATAAATGCTAAATTATATTATAATTGTTTACCAAAAAAAAACTATATTACCTGAAATATACTTTCTTTTGTAGGCAGAGTTTTTATCTCCTACTAAAAATGGTCTACAATGCCATCATCTATCTGTTAAGGCCTACAAGTATATTTTGACTTAAATTTCATGTCTTTTTTCAATAAGAAGCATTAATTTCATTATTCAGTTACCAACTATGCAATTGAACCGGCAAAACAGAAGCGTTAGTAACCAATAACCTATTATTTCATCATGGAGAAAGCAAAAATTATGAACATGGCAACATTCTATAAAACACAGCCTCTCTTGCTACCCATCAATCAATAATTTGCGGAAGTGGCGTATTATCTCAAAATAACTGTATATAACCATTTATAAATTGCACACTCCGGCTGGATCAAATATAGAGGAAACTAAATTGGATTAATTAGTATGCTACTAGCTTCCGCTCGCGACTTCGACCGAGGACAAAGGCTAGTATTAATCCGACTACACAAAAAGAGGTTAATGGTTTTGAACTTCAAGCGACACACGCACTTAAAAAGCTAGTACAGAATATGTTAGAAAATAATATATATTTTAATTAATTATATAGATCTCCTTCAGACTAACATACTCCTTAAGACTGTAAGTAGCTGACACAGTCACAAACCGTACACCATCAGCCTGTAGACATAAATGTAACTTAAGAACCAGGGAAATAAATTTTTATTCACAACTTGCCTGTTGTTAAGCAATGATGCAGTTTACCCAGTAAATACCGATTCACTCGTGACTTGAAAATAGGCAGATTATAGCTATTGGGAAACAGAGATGTCCACAACTTGGCAGTTCGCAAAATAAAAATGGAAGCAAAGCGTTTTGTGCGTTTTTTAAAGGTGAATAGTCGGGAGTTTTCTTGGCTAAAAACATTACAGGTCAGGGGATATTAAATTTTTCATTTAGAGTTGTAGTATTTGCTAAACACCAAGACACCTATGGTAAATATGTAATCACGTCTCAGCGAGACTGAAAGCAGAATTATCTAAAAACTTCAAAAGTTTAATTTCGTAGAAATGTATGAAGGTACCTCACGACTGCAATTTTAAGATAGTGTCATGTCTTTGTGAGTGATTCTCATGCTTGCACTGAATACTAAACAGTCATTGTTACATTCCATCAATTCTATTTAACTGTCGCTTGGCATAGAAATATTTAGTTTGACTACGGGATGTTACTTTGTATTGGAATTTATTTTGTTTAAAATCAATGATTTCGTTTCAACATTTTTTAGTGTCCCACAGCTGGCAACAGGTTCTTACGAGTTCTCTCAACTAGGTATCTTACGAGTTAAGAGAGTGTAGGCCTAAATCCACATACGCTGACCAGTGCGGCTTGATAGATGTCACATGTCTTCGGATGATTACGATGTTCAGCGGCGATGAAACAATTTACTCAAAATTGTGTCAACACGATCGGGGATCAAACCTGTGACGGTATGTTTACCAGGCGAGGCCAATACTGCTGCGCCACCACTGCGAGGATAATAGATTTCAAGGCAAATATTAAAAGAGAGCCTAGTGTTTTAAATGCAGTTTTAGGTATTTTGTACCTGTATATTGTGTGTTGAAGGAAACTGCAAAATATTTGCGTTAGTGCTTACTTAATAATAAGTTGCAAAAATTCGTTTGTTTTTTAATACAACAATTTTTTTATCGTGATATTTTGTAACTGCGAGGTCTATTTTTCGACAGGGTCGACAAAAAGATGTTTCTAGTTAAAAACAATCTTAGTTACAGCGCAAATTTTGGAAGTGTGCCCGAAGAACAACAATAGGCTCGCACCCTAGTGCATATGCTAAACATATCTAGCGAAAAGTGGGTGATACTACCTACACCTTCGAGTAGTACAGGCGTGACGATTATATGTTATGTTATCTTGAAAGTAAAGTTTTTGGGGGCTGAATCACCTTCGTCCATGGGTGTACATCTTTAATTGTATCCCCACACATAGTCCCTGGGTGGTGCATATTCAGGTGACAATTAACTGGTGGTAGGCTTCGGCCGTGGTTAGTTACCACCACCAGACAAAGTCGCACCGCCAAGCGGCCTTGCCGTGTTCCGGTGCGATGTCTGGTGACACCATGCAGTGAGGATGGGTCGGAATTGTTGCTCCTTTTACGTTTCTAACCACTGCCACCTTCTCGCCAATAATCATCCGTAATCTCGAGTGAATCGGTATACTGGGCTGGCGCGTTCCATCGTAGACTACATCATTGCTTAACATCAGTTCAGGTAAGGTGTAGTCAAGCTCCAGCCTATCGAAGAATATAAGATAAAAGAAAGAAAGTTAAGTCAAATGCAAAAGGCAACAAACAGGTACCTACTCGGTATCAAATAATTGGTACTGCAATATCCCGTGGAGCCCTAATCCTAGTGTAGATGCTAGTATTCATAACTGTTACAGTAAGCTCTTCAGAAACAGTAAATATAATTTCAATTTCTTATAAAATTGATATCATGACATAATATAATTTATTTAATGCAATTCTACTTAACTAATAAAATTACTTATCTAATACAGAAGGAAATACCCATTAAACTATTAGAGTTCGCAATCGGAGCAAACTACTCAGCCAAAGACAAAATTTAATTATTCACAGTTGAAATTAATACCTGTTTTACGGTGTTACCTACCTAAATTTGAGAGAAATTCGTATTCATCGTGAATATCGGATAAGTTCGGTAGTTGCAATTATGAATAGTTGGAGGCACGAAATTAATGAGTTTAACAGGTGGCGTTACCGGTTAATTACGGATGAACAAAACCGGTTATAATAATTAGCATGGGCGGAGTAGGAGGGGCACTCTTGTGTAAAGGCGTGGCCGAGTTTCGGCGACTCGAGTTCATGTTTAATTTAACACTTCAATGTCTTTGAAGAAAATATAGTAGGTAGTAGCTAATGCATAGCGCTCAAGCCTAAATTACCCGAAGGTGTAAGCAGAGCTGAATATCACATTTCACGCGGTAAGTAATAGGAGTTGATAATATTGCCGTTGATTGGAAACAATTCCCTGCTTCAATCTGTTTTGTAGATTATTCTGAGTGATCTTACTGTTGAACTAACGAGGCAGAAACTAGGTACGAGTAACTTAAGGGAGTAAATATAATGTTACTAGCTTTCCGTATGTCGGTTATCGTGTTACAACATTAACCTCTTTTTGAGTACTCTGATAAAAACTGTCTTCTGTCCTTTCCCGGGTTTCCAACTGCCTCCGTGCCAAATTCCATCCAACTCGCGAAAAAGCGCGAGAGACAGGCCGAGTTACTTTTGCTTTTACATTTTATTTTAAATTAGTAAGGGTAAGTAGAGGTATGTACATATCAACTATTTTTTAGTCATAATTATACCTCTATACCTTATTTAATATAGATCTAGTTTGTACATTTGGAGACTTGATGAAGTTAACTTTTCAATAAACCATACCCGGGACCAGAGTTGGAGTCGCAACCTTTGAAAAAGTCTTAATTTTAGAAGTGATCATAGTTATTTATTTTCCAGAAGCACCCAAAATATGGCTAAGTAGGTAATACATTTGAATTACAAATAAGTTAGTTATTCCAAACAATGCTCGGCCAAATTCGAAAACGAGCACATTCAAATAAGAAAATAGCTACAACACGTTGGCATCTCGCCACTCTACTCAAACTAGGTTTATCGGTAGGAATATTAAACGGTAGATCATTGTTCAAAACTTACCTTATTTCTCCCAACAAGTAATACCTATACTTCTCTTCAGGTTCTCAAAGGCACCTTAAATACAATTTTGAAAAACTCATAACCAGCCAAAAGTTTGAATGAAAGCCACTTTTGAATCGAACCAAATTAATTAATATTTTGGTCAAATAAAATAATTAAATTCAAGTAAAGTAGAGCAGCAGTGGTGCAGCGGTACTGGCCTCGCCTTAGAAATATAAGGTCGCGAGTACGATTCCCGGCTTTCCCACACTTCTTTGTGTGAATTGTTTCATCTTCTCTGCTCAATATCGGCGAAGGAAAACATTGTGAGGAAACAGGCATGTCTGTGAACTAATCATTTTAGGACACGTGCCACGCCATCGTGAGAATAAGGCCTAAACTCTCTGAACTCGTAAAATAGTTGAGCGAAGACCCGTGTCCAGCAGTTAGAGACTAATTAAGGGTTGAAGTAATCAAAAACAACGTAATATCGCTAGTGTTACTATTATTGTAATGATGTCATTTAAGTAAACCAAGAAAAAATCTAAACTGAATCATAGGTCAATGACTTTTACATCGCAATTTGTAAAACTTAGATATACCTACGAAACATTTAAGTTCTGTTTGTCGGCGTTACTTAGAATGCAACTATAGTAGTAGCCTAAAGTTTAAACGCATTACATTACAGTAAAAAAATAATAATAACATCCATATCACGTAGCAATCAGCGTACAATTTAGTAAACTTAGCTTGCTGTGCGCGTGCGTTCTTCGTGCGTAGTGCGCGTGACTCGAAATGTATGGAATAATGTTGGACCTGTCTTTGTAACAAGGATATTCAAAGATTGGATGAAATATCCCATAAAAAAACGTAGTTACTTATAATTTTTGGAGAACTCAGTGCACCTAGTAGATAAATAGGTAGATATTAGTAAAGTTTTTTTTAATCGATATCGTTTTACTCTAATATTCCAAAATCAAATCAACGGTTAATGTACCTAAAGTTTTAGGCCAAATTAATAATAATAATATCATTACACGTGCACCCAGCGCCATCTAGTCTCAAATTAAGCAATTATATTTGCTTGCGTTATGGGTAAATACTAGGAACGGATATAATACTTAAATACATTTTTTGTACATACATATTATAAATAAATTACACCTAGCGCAGAATAAAAAAACGTGTTCATCCCACAAAGATTTATCCTGGGTGGGAATCAAACACACAACGTTCGGCGTAGCAGTCAGGGTCACTAACCAATACGCCACCAGGCCTGTCAAACATCATTTAAACATAGTATCATCATAGTTACATCTATGAGAGCGAAATTGCAATTTATATTTTCTTTTTAAGTATCACCAACTTTGGAGCCAATACAACATCAGCTTTAATAGTCTAATTCATTTGCGGGCCTCGGCGGAGTTTTTGTGACAAACTAGCGGACGAGGCATAGTAGTGAGTTTTATTGCCTACATGACAGGCCATCTGATATGCAGCAAGCATCCTGCATATCACATAGGGTGTTGGGAATATTTACAAGGACATTGTGTATACTTTGAAAGAATAAATACCTGCACATGAAGAATAAATACTACAAAAGTAATACTTGTAATTACTGACAAAGATATGACAAGACGATTGTCAGTGCACGTTTCCTGACAGACTACTTGGAGACAATGCTACTGAAGACCATACTCTGATCTTATCGGCGATTTCCTTCACATCCTGATTTCCATCTATGGCCTTGGACTGCACCTGACCCTATAATAGGTGCAGTGCAAGACCAGGGGAATGGGTTAAGAGTTCTATAATCTGAAATCTTTGCCTACCTCATGGTAAGACTCATGATTGTAGGTGTATACGTAAGTAGTTAAAAATAATACGGTTTAGCTAACAAGCTGAATGGAAACCATAAGTAGAGTGGAATGCCATAGAATGACAAGACGGAGTCTCCATTTTTGCTGAAAAATTGCTTAGCCAAGCCATCTTTATTGGCCTATGGTCTTGGCCATTGGTCCACAATACTACTAAATGAGGGTAATTTTAAAATCTTAAATGCTGCCGGTACGTGATTTAAAAGTGACCTTTATCCAGCAATCAACTGAAATAGTTTGAAATTATTATTAATTTGCAAACAATCTTAGACCCTAATATCTTTCACTTTAAGACTTTTACACAATAAAACTGACATATAATCTGAGCTTAACACTTCTCAGATGTTTTCTCATTTAAAAACAGTCACTAAATACTTGAAGTTAGACGCGGACGTTAAATTGAAAACATTAAAATGGACATTTATTACCTGCATGTTATCTGATAGTAAGAAAGAACATAAAGTACAACTATATAATTTTCACCTCATTACAGCATTGGGACTGAACGAACTCATTTCTCAAGGCATTGCTAGGAACATAAAATCAATTACCATTACCTTTGAACAGGGTTCGGAGATAAAGCAAAAGTAAATTGCAAGTATCGCAATAGTAAAAGGCCAATTTTTCAAATGTGTCTCTACTTAAGGCGCTCCCAGATGAACGGTAGGGGTTTCTACGCCATTTTAAAAACAGTTCAAAATGGCGGCTTTAAGCAAGGTTTTAAGCAAAACTCTTTGAATAAACATTGCAATCATGATACGTTCATTTTGCCATATGATATAAAGCCCTAGGTTTGAATCCCGGATTTAGCACTTACAGTCGATGGACTAATAAGAGATGAACCTGAATGACCTTTATTTCAGTTGCAATGTCAATTTCTTAAATTTACTTTTAAACCCTTGATTTGGTTAGAGAGCAAGAGAGAAAGAAGGTTTTTTTATTTTATTTTTATTTATCTTTGTAAACATCTTCAAACATGTCTAGAAGGCCCTTTAGATAATATCAATAATTGGCATATCTGTAAGCTGGCCTACAGTAGATCATTTAATTTTCTTAATAATTTTCTATCGCAAAATGCCCGCGGCACCGTAAGCCGCGCCGGTCTAGCTTGCTTCTCGTTTTATACTTTTTAGTAGTATAATCAATCTTACTGTTCAGCTGTGCAAGATATAGTGTATGTGATAAAAGTAGAAAAGTTACGTTAATCCTTTAGTAAAATATTTTTAAAATGTTTAATTTGATAAAATATAAAATAAAATGAATAGAAAATTTTATAAAAACCTCGACTGATAATTTTTCTTGAGACCTGAGAAAGCCTCATCAAAGATGTTCATTCGTTAAAGCACAGCAAACTATACACAGACATAATACCTAAAGACTTACAGATACAGATGTTCACTGTTCACTGATATCGTACACAGTATTTTGGAATATGGTGAAGAATTGTATTAGAACTAAAAATCAATGTTTAAGACTGGTGAAACGTATTGGTATAAGTACAACACCAACTTTTTAACTTACGATAATTTAGAGAAAACTTGTGGCTATTATGAGGCTCTAATGGATTTATAGTTTCCTACTAAATTTTTCTTTTTATTTTCTCTTTGTATTTAGTTAAAGAAAGGTTCAATTTTACCTTTCGACTGTATTTCTTTATACAAAAATACTTAAGAAAGTGCCGGTACAGGATTATCGTTACATTATGAAATAGCGGTAATAACAGTATTTCCACCCTATATATAATAAGCGCTAAATGAATAATAGATTATTATTGGGGCTTTTATTTCGGGCCTCGCCTTAGAAATATAAGGTCGCTGGTTCGATTCACAGTCGTGCCCACACGACTATTTTTTTTATTTATTTATCTTTGTGAGAATGTTTGATCGCCGCTGCTTAATAAGGAAAACATCGTGAGGAAACCGGCATGTCCAAGAACTAATCATTCGAGGACATGTGACATCCACCAACCCAAACTTGACAAGCGTGTGTGGATTAAAGCATAAACTATCACAAATCGTAAGATAGTTGAAGGAAAACCCGTGCCCAGCAGAGGTAAGTACACTAAAAAGGACTGAAGTAATTCGGACATAGGTAATTGGGATTTTTTACGTTAACAGAAACAACTTTTTTTTCGTGACACCAAGTTATCAAGTGGACCTGGTAAATACAACACGCGGTAAGAAGTATGGCCTCTATCTTGGTCCAAATTTAAGCGTTGCTATTTAATGTGGCAACGCTGACACCCCTAACGATGGTTAGTTCTAAGTAAATGTATATTTAAGTTTAGGTTTAGTTAAAGATGGTGGTGGTAGGCTTAGGCCGTGGTTAGTAACCACCCACTAGACAAAGCCACACCGCCAAGCGGCCTTGCCGTGTTTCGGTGCGATGTCTGGTGACACCATGCAGAGAGGGTGGGTCGGAATTGTTGCTCCTTTAAGGTTTCTAACCATATGGAGGCTCATTCTACTGCCACCTTCTCACCGATGACTATTCGTAATCTTGAGTAAATCGGTATACTGGGCTGGTGCGTTCCATCGTAGACTACATTATTGCTTCACATCAGGTAAGTTGTAGTCAAGCGCCAGCCAATCGAAGAATAAAAAAAAAGATAGGCTTATATTCACTTACCTACCAAGAAATACTTTAGTAAATTGCTACGCAAACAAAACATCACATGTCATGGTAAGGAAATCCCGCAACTCACATCTCCCAGTCTACTGCAGTTGTAATCTGAATCAGTTGCGTCGACCGGTGATTTATAGGATGTGCCCGACAGCATTTCGCCTTGTCTCTACTCTGCAATAAAGGTAATTTCGAGTTAAACTATGTACAGAATGGTAACAATTTCAAATCAATTTTGATCAAAGCGGTCCAATAAATATTTATGTATTTTTATTAAGAAATGCTATAAGCAATAAGCATTGAGTTGAAACTTAGATATGTAAAATATGTTCATAGAAAAAGGCTACATACAGTTACCTACATATTCTAAGTTAATAAATATTAACTTGATTTTTTAAACTTAGCCTAGATCATGCAGCAGCCAATCTACCTGATTTTAAGACCTTTGAAATTGGTGAGTTTGTGAGTTTTCTTAGTGATGACGAAATATATAATAACTTAAAATATTTCTTTCAAAACGTGCTGACTTGTGACGATCGCCATTTAAAAAAAGGAGTAGTTTCCTTTACTGTTTATTTGAATTTCCATAAAGAAGTTCTTCTGAATAAAAATAAAGAAAAGATGCATCCAGTTGAAGTTTATAGGTTTTGTAAATACTATTTAGCACCTTATTCAATCAATCTTGACTAATGTTCGGTCACTTTCACTACTGTCTTACAGGTATTTTGAAATACTTTAAAAGTTTATTTTATGTCTTTAGTCATTGCTCATCGTACTTCCAATTAGTTCTACATATTGGCTATGTTTTCAAAAGTTATATTGTTGACAGTTAAAGTAAATTTTATGTAGATTTTACAATCGCCTTACGCAAGAATCATGTTTGTTATTCCAAACAGCGATGTTTGAAGAAATGAGGTTATGCCTTGTGTGATGTTACGATGTCTTTTAGATTTATGTAATTGTGGGGTTTACACCCCATTTAGTAGGTTATAAAAAGTATAGTTTCCTTTTTCTAGAAAAGGAATTTCAGTTTAAACCAATTTAAGTATATAGTACTTGAATAGAAAAGGGTTTATTGTTTCTTGGCGCATGAAACACATATTTATTTATAATAATATTCTAGGACTTTAACACACAAGTTTAACTGGTCCTAAGCTAAGCAGAGCTTGTGTTTTGGAAACCAGATAACTGACAATACCAATACATTATGTACTACTTTTCTTCTGTAAACATACTTATAATAGATAATTACACCTAGAAACGTCCAAACGTCACTTCTTCTGTCTCCTACATTCGTGGGTTTAGTAATCAGTTCAGTATTTGTATTTAAATCAATTGGAAGTGGGCTTGATTTCATATTAGGCTTCTTAGGTTATAAAATAGTGATGTATTCAATCAGAACAAAACCACACCCAAAGAATATTTTGAAGCCTTAATTGTAGCACTGAATCAAAATTAACATAAACAGCAAACAATAAACAATTATAGACCATAACGCTCAAAGCATAAAGATTAAAATAGAAATCAATAACCTACATCGCGAAGAGAATGTTTTATTCAATGGATTGAATCACTACAACCTAATCTTAATTGGTATGGCAATTCTCAGCATAATTGACATTAAACGATTTATGGATGCCGCCATCATTTAATGCTTCACTATACTGAACATTATATTATATAGGTATTAGGTATTAATAGATAAAGGGGCATAATAATATACAAGGTGTCCTTGAAATATAGCTCATAAAAACATTTGGTTCGTGTATATATAAATATTCAAAATCAAAAATTATAAACTGACTTCACAAAATACATGAATTCCATAGTACGGTATACCCATATAATATTTAAGTACAGTTGTCGGTAGTCTACATTAAGCATATTTTATTCAAAATGAACTATAATTTACATATTTCACAGTAATGAAATGATTATAAGTGATGACAAGTGAAGAATTTGACAATTTTTACTTAGGTACATTTGTGAATTAGGTTAATTAATATGAACAGCATTGTTGGAAACGTCTTATTTTTTAAAGTATTTGAATTAGTTTAATTTAAAAAAGAACACTTACCTTTCACTACTTATCTGAGTTACCTGCATACGATTCCATTATTTGTATGGAAGCCAGGGACACCGTGTATAGCATGGTCGTACATGATGCCAATCATGTACGAATTCAGTGTCTACCTACATAATCATCATCATCATCAGCCTAATCTAGTTAACTGCTGGACATAGGCCCCTCCTTAAGTACGGCACTGAGAACGATCCGCGGCTTTTCTCATCCAGTTCTTAACGGCCGCTTGCTGAGATCGTCACTCCACCTAGTCTGAGGGCGTCCTACGCTACGTTTGCCAATTCGTGGTCTCCACTCAAGAACTCGTTTACCCCTGCGGTTGTCAGTTCTGCGGGCGGATATGCCTGGTTCACTGCTACTTCAACTTACTAATCCGGTAGGCTATGTCGATTACCTTAGTTCTCTGTCGGATTACTTTATTGATCTACCTACAGTGACGGGTAAATCTGACTGATTAATGTTAGCTTACTATTTTGCTCAGTAAACAAACAACAAAAACTTTGATTGAAAGCCTTTGAGTAGGATTTACTTTTGGGTTACTATAGAACTGGATTAAAGTAGGTAGAGCCTCCTAAAAACGCTTTACGTTAAATTACGACGTATAACACTGATTTCATTTTATATAAGTTATACATTTACTCATCATCGTCATCGTCATCGAACAGTTAAAGTCCACTGCTGCACTCAGCACTTTTTTTAGTATGCCAGTACAAGAGCTGGATGAAAGTAGCTATGGATCATATCCATACCTAATTTCACTCAGCTCTTGCAACTAACTTGCAAGATTCTTACTTCACCTACTTTGAGTAAATTTTGCACTACTCTCTACTCTACTCAATGGGTATAACATTTATAGCATAGTAAAATCTGTACTGTAGATATTTCAATAACATCAAAACAAAAAGTAATATTTTCGAAGACTACAACTTTATTTTACGCCTACACATATATATACTTAACAACGGGGCCTGGTAACTGTCGTCATCAGGGTTGGCTCCACGATAGCCCCTCCATTTCCTTGATCTTCGAAATGATGGTTAGACATGAGGTGTTCTTTAAATCACATGCAGATTTTTTCAAATCTTTAATGGTAACCTGAATTTCTTGACAGAATAACGTAACATGTTCAAAAAAGCTTTAGATTGAATTATTACAATTATTCACTTGGAATGCAGTACGGTTAGTTGAGGCACAATGTCCAGATGACCGTTCGTGATACTTTCGGTAGCGTGAATGAATGTGAATGCTGCGTACTCGGATCTCAATTCAATTCAATTTTTCATTTTTGGCCTGTTGTGGAAGGCTACCACAATTTTGCCATACTCGGATCTCATACATTCAACTGACGTTCAATATCAGTTGTCAACTGTCAACTGACATCTGTCATTGCGTCACAACCTTTCGTCGTACCCGGGTCTCATTCATTAAACTGACATTTGATGTCAGCTGTCAACTGTCACTGTGCAGCAACCAAACACACAAGCAATTTAAAAAAAGTAACAATTGGGATGACGATTTTTAATAAAAACAATTGCTTTGCATTAATGTAATCACCCGTTCAGACGCCACGCTCTGCGACATACTAAATTGGTTTTGAAACTTCATTTTGTTTAAGTGTGGAACAAGTTTTATTTTTTTGCGCTAAGCCTAATTATTTGTTTGCCAAACGCAATAAAAACATAATTATAATATAAAATACACTATGCACAAGGCAACTTTTTTATAACATTTTAATTACATGAAGATAAAAACATAAAAAAGCAATTTTATGACATACTGATTATAACACTAATTCCAAGCGGAAAAATTGAATTCATGAAACAACGTTAGAAAATTATGTACACATAGGAAATACTAGATTCTACGTTATATCTCAAAAATTTACATACAATCAAATTGGAATTTCCAATTATCGATGCTAGATGAAATAAAGATGTAGGTAATAATCGTAGTTAAAACGTTCGATATAAAATGCTCAATTATTTTGAGCCCATCAACGGAAATGGTGGCAGACTAATTAGGCTCCATGTATGTAGGCAATAGGTGGGTAGTAATTACGTAACCATGAACCAATTCCAGTGGATTAACCGAATTGCTTATTAAGTTGACTGACATGACTTTTAATCCCGAACATTATAAGTTTAATCGAATTACGCGCGGTCAGACGATACCATATTTATAATGAATGATTAAAGTTGTAATGTTTGTGGGTTTAGATGTATGTTACAAAATCTATTAAATACTACTGAACGTATTGCGATACAGAAATTCTACTTCAAGGTGCGAGTAAATTGGTATCGCATCGTACATGACATCATCACTTAACATAATGCCAGTATTAGACGTTGTAGTCAATCTCGAGAGTTTAATTTAGAATGACAAAAAAGGTACCGTTTTATTTAAAGGACATTTCATTTTGAAACTGTTCTTTTTTATATGACAGTAATAGCAGAGCCGTACTAGACTCTGCTATGATCTTAGTAAGGAACTCAATCCTCCTAGACTCACGCAGATTTGGACACGAATTTTGTGTGATTCGTATAATCGGCGCTGCTCAACATCAGTAAAGAAGATCTTTAACATTCAGCATATTATTTATGAATAAACACAAGAGGACAAATGACATCCACTAAACCAACACACTATTGATCATGATACGCAACGGCCAAAAGCCGCGCTGGTAAACGGAAGAAGTTGTAGTTAAGAAACATCCGGGACTGGACAACAGTAGCTAACGCTGAACAACTATTCCGTAGTGCACAGGAAAAAGAGTTTCTAAGAGCTGGTGGCCAACCTCCAGTAGTAAAGAGGCACTAGAAGAAGAAGGATTGGTCAATTTATCATATGAAGAAATTATCATATTATGTAAATAGCACCCAAACTCTCTCAAATAAAGGACTTTATTTAAGACTTGTGATTTCCAGTGGGTTGTTGATTTAATACCTATGGATTTCTTTTAGGTAAGTGCTAAGTGTAAGTCAATACTTTTATACAAGACAAAGTCGCGTGAGTAAGCTAGTAACGATATAAATATTAGTCGTGTCGTAATCAGTCCGGTGATCTTGATAAGACGCTTTTATGGGTATATGACGTTCTAATTTATTCTTCTAAGTCCTTAGTTATCGTTAGCATCATGTTATATCTGTCCAGATTATAATGCATATATTAAAATGTATGTACTTATGAGTCACTTTTAAAAAAAGGATAACCATAAGGTATTTTCTTAAATTTATACGTTGTTACTAAGTTCCAAATGCTCTGGTAGATATAATTGAGAAAATGATTGAATCGCACTGGAAACTCGTCAAATACTATTAGATGAATTTTAAATTTTACACAACAAAATCTTTAGTAACAAAAATTTCGTAATTTAACCCTAAAATGTGACCTTCCTGTTTAAAATGATTTATTTATACACCATGGCTCTCTTCGTGTCATCAATTTACCAATTTTACCTCAATCGATGTAGTAGTTTCTAAAACGATTCCATTTTTACATTTAGAATAACGAAGCCCTTAAAAAAATTCGAGAGATAGAAAAAATACTGCTTGGATTACAATTTTTCAGTATTCACCCCAAGTTCCCAAAATAAAGGTCACCTTACTACGCAATTTACAAGTCAGTTGTTTACTCGTTTGTTATGACACCAAATAAACGTAAATAAAACAGAACAGCGGTATCGCTAAATAAGCTCTACACAACAATGTACTTTTGTTGACATAAGAAAGAGCACGTTTTTCATTGAATTTGTTCGAAAATAAAGGCTGGGAGGTAGCTTCGGGCACGTGACAAGGCGACAAAAGATCGCCTGACAGGTATTCGGCTTGCTCCAAATAGGATTGTAATCGATGCGTGAAACTATAGTTCTAGAACTACCACGTGACATATCGATCTTTAATACAGAAAACTACATACTATCTACTTGATATTGATAAGTTCCATGATTAAAATCCTCTACCAAAATTAATATCAAGAAGACAGTATATTTTTTTGTGGTTAAAATTGTAGTAAACAATTTTAGAATAATCTTTAGGAAAAAATAGTCGTTATTCAATAATTTTGCTAACGCTAATTCAATTTCTTTTTACTATTTATTAATTGGAGTGTCCTAAATTGTTATAAAATCTTTGTCACCCTATATAAGGCCTGCCAGTTGCGAATTGTTTTATCAGTACAAACTTTGTAGTGGTTGCACTTCTATTAAAATGTTAGGTAAAGCTGCTCTGATTATTCAAGAGGTCATTTTTATAATGACACAAAATAAAAAAAATCACGCGGTCCGGGTGGGTTGACTAGGTATATGAGTCAGGATCAAATTTCTTTTTCCATTGTTTATTGTTCACTAAGGAGCTGGTTTATTGCAATTAGCACCAGTGTTTTGTAGTAGTTCAGCAGCATTATCGGAAAATAAGCCCGATTCACGGTTCTAAAACCACCTTGTATATCGATAGATTAATTTCCATCGATCATACTCATTATGTCGACTACCACGCAAACAATAGCTAATTGTTTGCGGTAACTAGAGTTTGCTGAGAAACGGCTGAATAACAATGGTCTTGCGATCACTCTACTTATACACAGTTGGAATGTTGAAACTCATGCGATATTACTGCTCCGCTGCATAAACCCTTTCAGAAAAATTATGCCGTTAATTATATGTTCAAATTCAATAGTACCTACAGTAGCACAATCTGAATTTTTGAGCTGGAATTGAAAGCGTATTGACCTTGTAGTGGTCAAGCAGTGGTGCCAAACTTTTTATGACAGGGATTACAATGTGTTTATCACTTCCGATTATATTATTACACTTATTTTTAGACGTACGAGGGTTTACGCACTAATAATATTTTTGTATTGCACGAAATATAAGAGATATAAAGTTTTAGACTTAATAAATTTTTCCTAATTTATGCTAAAATATGTAATCCAAAAAGAATATAATCCCATAAAGCATAATATAAGAATATTAATATAACTATTTACATTTTAAACATATTTCTATTTTAATTTCCATAAATTAACGTCTAAATATTAATCGCGTAAAGCACAACCCGTTTATTGAGCTGTTAATTAGAAATCTCTGACAGCATTTTCTCATTTGTCTTTGGTGTTTGCAAACCAATTCGTTTCAATGATTTTTTGTTTCGTCCTCGAAATGGAAACTTTCGATTAAAATGATAATTTATTCAAAGTAATTAGGGTTTTATAACAAAACCGGCTGTGTGTCTCGAGAACAAGTAATAAGAAGTTGGACGGCGTCCGCCTTAGGAGTCGTTTTATGCACAAACGAAGGTCATTATGATCGGGTATTCAATTTACCATTGCGCTGATTCAGCAATAATTTACTTTAAATCGAATTGTGGCATTTGAATCGAACTTTATAGCTTCACCTACTAGTTGTTTTATGTTTTAAGACATAACTTGAAGCCCTCATTTCATGAGATATTTATATTTTATTTTTCAGATTCACCATTTTGATACTTTTCAATATTTTTAAAAATGACTTCAACTCTCAAGACTTTAAAGATGACTCTTTTATATAAAAAATCATTTTAATTAACAACTTTAATATTTTGTATGATAGAATTATGCCTAAATATGCATAAAAAGTGAGCAGCGGTGGCGCAGCGGGACGGTCCTCTCCTTAGAAATATAAGGTCGCGGGTACGATTCCTAGTCGTGCCCACACATCTTTGTGTGATAGCTTAATTTCCACTGCTCAATATCGCTGAAGGAAAACATCGTGAGGGAATCGGTATGTATAAGAACTAATTATTCGAGGCTATGTGACATCCACCAACCTGCATTTGGCCAGTGTGTGTGGATTAAGGCCTAAATTCTCTCAACTCGTAAGATAGTTGAGAGAAGATTGGGACACTAAAAAGGGTTGAAGTGATGCATGAAAACATAAATATCAGAATTAAAATCCTGCTCCCATTTGAAGTCGATTAGTAATTTTTGACAGTGACTTGCATATAACTTTTTTGAAAACCAAACACGGAACTAATAAAGCTATTAAAACTGTGTTCCTAATTTAAATTTGGTCGTTTTTTAGGTATTTACTATATTAAAACGCACGTAGGCGTATCAAAATATCAAATTATTCTAAACCTAACATTTTATGCTAATACTATTCCCAGACTGTCTGTTGTTTTTAAAATCGCTTCATTATTTAGTTGGAAATTGTGTTTGGCACTTCTTATATCAGGTTTTGGAGCAAAATGACATTAAGTTAACAGTGTACCGTCTCTAGTCTCATCTCTAAACATAAATCGAGTGATTTTATGATGCCAACCGCCTATAAAGATCTCCAAGTTTTGCCGTTTTACTAATTTTAATTGCTTTCCGGTTTTTACACCCTACGCTTGATCGCAGTACTGTATTTCACGTACATTTTATCGTTTTAAAACTCAGTCGGTAATAATTTACAATACTACGAGGCTTCGATGTGGGTCGTAAATAAACAAAGATTTAATGCAAAGCCACTTTACAGTCTGTTTGTTCGGTTTATTTGATGGGATGCGTGTGACTAAGCGTTTATTTGCATATTCACGTTTACAGAAATATCATTGTTTTTTTTAAATTGCACTATTCATTTTTTGCTTTACTGGTGGAACGCAAATAAACCGTTTATGTTAAATAATTCGGTACTCAATGCCGACGGCCTGAACTCTAAAGTTTTATCTATTTAATCACAATCTATACATTATTGACACTTATGACCAATTTACAAATATAGGATCTATATACTATTGTAAATTGGTCATAAGTGTCAATTTAAGGTCAAATTGCCCACTACTATTAGTAGGCATACCCTCTAACTCCATTTAGTTTAGTGCTTTTTTAATGCCGTTACACCATCTTGGTAAAAAATAATAATGTACTTAAGTAAATTAATCTTGCCTGTGTGACTTTCATAGGTTTAATAGATACCTTAGGCAGAAAACGTTACACAGTGCTCCTTGACGCAACTTCGCGTACTACTAAATGTGAAACACTTGTATAGATTATAAATGATAATAACACTTTACTTCCTCTTAACAAACAGTGCTAGATGTTTTAAGGTAGGTAGGTCCTTCAACATTTCAATTTTAGACAACAATGACGACTCTAACAATAAAATATCAAGACCCATTTGATTTAATTCCTGAATGGTTAATTTCAATTTGTTTCCAATCAGAGCCTCACTCGATACAAATTATGCGCATATATTTTACTGTTTATAACGAGTAAAATCTTGCAGTTTGTATAGTAGGCGTGGCTTATCCGCGCCGTATCGACTGCTATCGTTTTGATATGACAAATTCAAAGTGGCGATTCATATTTTATGCATAAGGCGTGCTAGCTGTCTTT
Source organism: Meganola albula (assembly GCA_936450015.1). Classification (NCBI taxonomy): domain Eukaryota; kingdom Metazoa; phylum Arthropoda; class Insecta; order Lepidoptera; family Nolidae; genus Meganola; species Meganola albula. Next base: position 7,871,968 of record OW388156.1, on the reverse strand, counting down.
TGTATCGTATATGGATTTATTCTTAGAGGTTTGAGCGTTGACTGTGAGTACCAAAATACTTGGTGATTTGAATAGAATGGTTGTACCAACGATGTATGTAAACGTCTGGAATTTTCGTTTGAGAGCACAATTTTCAACTTTTATTTTTACAATTTTTGCACCAGATGAAAATTCCAATATGACAAGTTTTTAAAAAAGGTAGACCTTTTTTAAAAACCTGTCATATTGGAATTTTCCGAATTCAGTATTTCCTTAAATTTACGCACATTCTTATGAGACTTGATGCTCTTGAAGTTTAAAAAGACTTAAGATTTAAAATCTAAAATAAACCGCGATAAAATCCGTTATAAAAAGTTTTATTTGAATTATTGAATTAAGTTTAAAAGTATAGGTGTGTAGCAAATGTATTCATTTGTTCTTAAAACTAAATATAAAAAATTACCTGGCTAATCACAACGTATCAGAGTGACAAAAAAACAGAGAACTTTTGGTTTAACAAGTGAACTGAATGCCACTGAACAGTTCTCAAGGGAATTAACCACTTTATGAGTACCATAACATAGTGAGTAGACAAGGTGGTTTTGTGGAAGTCCCTAGAGTTTTTGGGTAACCACAAGATTCCCTTATCTACTGAAGTCGTACAACAGTCATAGTTTTGAAATTCACTGCTACAGTACCGCAAACGACAGACGAAGTGTTCTTATTAAATGGAAAAACCTTTTTTTTTGTAAAAGTTTATTTTTTATCGACTTCATTTACATACAATTACACATTATTTATTAATCAAATGTTTAATTGTAGATACTCAAGTAGAATATAAAAAGACACCACAGACACGTACAAATGGATAAATAAAAAGTCCGTGGGCGATCGTATTCTTAAGATTTAAGTGTTTTATAAATGGTTATTCCCAGTGAAGTATTGTGTTTTAAAATTTACGATATTTTGTATATCATATTTTATAGGCAGATGGTCTTTAGATAAGATTTAGATAAATATCATTCGCCACCAACACGACAGTTAAAACTCTCAGACTAGCGTTTTTGTGACGCGCTTAAATGCTCATTTAATTTCATTGACGACATTAGCACTGATAAAATTTATGTCTGTGGCAAGGGGTGCGCCTAAATTACACCCACCCACAAGCCACCACAAAATTATATTTTAAGAAAACTGTTTTCCAGTATGAACACATTGCAAATTTTAGCCCCGCGCCAAAATCATGTCGTAACAATTTGTATGCGGACGAACAGTAGGCTATTTCATGTAATTTCTTAACGCGCTGATTAAGTTGCGGTGCAGTTGCAATTAAGTTTACGTCTTAGTACAAAATGGTATTTTTGTATTTTTTTGTTAAATAACATAAACGCTAAAGCGCTCGCATGACACGAAGTTGAGGCGGGCTTATCTGACAGTGGTTGTTATTTGGAGAATACGAAAACGGCTATTTTGATCGGAACTTAACTGTAACTGCATTGAACAGAACTTATTTAATTACGTGAATTGGCTAGAACAAAGTTTAAAAATATTTTTCAAAACATTGCAGTATGTGAGAAGGACGTTAGTGTTCATGTAAAAAACGCGGTGCGGCAACTGTGCGGTATCGGTACGTATATGGTTCCGACGTGCACTGTTGCCGCACCGTGCGTTTTGTATGAAAACTAACGATGACCGTCCGTGAGCAATGCAACAAACGCTTCAGCAAGGCAGCGGTCCAACACGAAACGCATCAATTGAAAGCGCCCTAAAACGCCTGTCTGACACGGCTGTAAAGCTGATTATAAATGTGTGCAGATAGTCACGACCATCTTTCATTGCCATGCAGATGTCGTTAGGACCAGTAAATTCAATTACGGACCCTACAATAATGTAATGTCTGTATTTAACATGCTTCATCACGTTTTATGTTAGTGTAAAATGACAAGCAATAAAACCTTATTGCAGGAAGTTATACAGCTAGTTTTGAATGCTGTACTTTAAAATACGTGTTGACACTTATACTGGGCGACAATCGTATTCCTAACACGCAGCTACTTCTATGACGACACGATGCATGGTCCAGTGACCTCCTGTCAACCTAGGTACTATTGTTACTGTCTAATAAATATCTACTACATAAATCAGCTATTTCTGATCTTCATTTTGAATTTGTCTGATATTTATTCCGTGATTTTCCTATCAAAACGTAATATAGAAGTAAATCAATTTCGCTATATGCGCCAGTCAGTCAGCAGCTTAGCCCATATACACTTGGTACTAGAAAATTTTAATTTTTGGGTATTCTTGGATAAGTTTTTAAAATCATTGTGTTGTAAGAGGCAAAGTTTGGAAGTCCTAGCATCATTAAAAAAAATTAAAATAACCAATCCCCTTCAAAATCTAAACTCTACAAAACTCAATTTTAGCTTTACACTGACTTTGAAAAACAACCTAGATATCATTATGTACCTACCTACTTAGTAATTTTAATAGATATTGTTCCACAATAGAAACAGCTATTGTTCAATGTTTTAGACGCGTGCAAACGATTTTTTTTTATTTTACTAATGGAACTAAAATATTTTAGACCGAAAAGGTTAGTGTTTAAGATCACAGATTACATTAAGCAACACTACCACCAGATGAGCTAGATCCATCACAGATGACCTTTAAACAGCGATCATTCAAAATTGATATGTTTCTAAATGGTCTCGACGTGTTATGCTACTAGATCGATGTTTTATTTTTATAAATTGCACTCGTAGGTCTATAAACGTTGGCATATTGTTGTAATGGAAGCTTAAAACAAAATATACAGGAAAAGTTTTTAAACAGAATGTAATTTTTTTTTTTGGGGGTTCTGTATCTGTAATAGATCATATTTCCATTAACAATTCAATACGTTATTATTATTTTTTTATTTTACTTGCAATCAGAAAGTAAGGACGATATATTCATAACAATATCGATGAAAGCGTGCGGCGTAAAAAGAGCGATCAGTGACCCTAGCGAACGCACAGCTGATACGGCGGCGTGCGAGTGGCCATGCAATAAGTTTCAATAGTGAACAGTGAACAGTTTCAATACCACCCAAAAAATAAGTATTCGCTAACATAAGATGTTAGCGAATACTTATTTTTTGGGTGGTACTATGACATATCAAAATAATAAAAATACATGCGTTTTAATCTGAGTTTAAATTTTAAATTGGTATTATTTAACATTCATATCATATATCCTATCTAGTATATGTAAAACAAAACTAACACTATTTTTACCGCCACAACTAGTGCGCGTGAAGAGACTCCGGTTTTGACACCCAGTCAAGTCACCTAAACTATCCTGGATCTCGCACGAATTAATTTAGAAAGATGAAGGTTGGAAAATTAGACTTCCACCTCTATCTGAGCAAAAAAGGAGACAGCACTGAACGAAGAGTTGAAAATGGTTCCTTAGAAATGGACCAAGCATCACTGGTCAAAATCGTCTGAATGGACTGAAATTAGCAACCGTTGCAATGAGGTGGGTGTAATAAGTCCAAAGTTGTATCAACAGTGCTTGTGGAGTTGGATCTTGTTGGGATCGAACTCAAAAAGATAAAATCAGACTTACTTTGATGATATGTATAAAGATTTTAATATATAAATATTAAGATAAGCAGGAAGGTATTTTACTCACAGTTTGAAAATATTATTTAACAATTTTTCTATCGCCCAATTCGATGAATTGTATCAGAATCAACCAAACCACAAACAAAATTCAATAGAATTTTCTGATAAATTTAACCTGTAATTCAATAAGGTAACTTCTAAAGGTTATAACTGAGAGTGAACTGAGTAATAACTTCTTAAGAAGTTCTCATAAATCAGGTTTAACTCAAAAATGATTGATGAATCGGCTTTTCTTGTATATAATGTAAATAATGAAATTACTGGATTAACAGCACCTAATAAAGTTTTCAAGCTGACATTAAGACATTATGACATCAGAATTAACATTATTGATTCCGAATTTAAATTAGTTATTTATTATACCTCCTTATTTAAAAGGTTGTAGGTGGATTGTGTTTTATTACTAGAAAATTGTGAAGTATTGGAGATTTGTTACTAAATCACGTAAAAACTGCTGCACGTAGAAATTATTTTGATGGAAGGCACTCAGATAGGTTAAGGTAACCGCGTAATGGTATTTAACACAATGGATTGTTTTCTGTTTTATACGTGGACACAATCACGGGTGTATAGCTAATAGTTCTTGTGTATCTATTATAATAATAATAATAAATAATAATAAAATATCTTTATTGTTTCACAACAATGTTCCTTATAACTAGTTGTTGAAGCCTCCTTTTAAGCAAGTAATGCTTGTGTTAGGAGACTCCGCTCTCCCTTTATAAATAAGTATAGTGTGAAGCAATTAGGTATTATCCTACGTAAGAAAAGAAAAACAACAAAACTAAAATAAAAAAAATAAAAGTAAAAGTAAACAAATTAAAAAAAAAGTGTGTTTGTGTGTGTGTGCGTGCGTGCATGCGTGCGTGCGTGTGCGTGTGCGTGTGTGTGTGTGTGTGTGTGTGTGTGTTTGTGTGTGGGTGTGTGTGGGTGTGTAAGTTTTATTCTAGTAGAGCCTCAGTGTCATCGTATGTAAGAGATTTGATCCATTTGGTTACTTCTTTTTTACATTGGTATAGTTTTTTATTGTGTATATAAGTTACTTTATTAAATCTGTTGTACAATTTAGCTGAGCGTTTATTATACTGCATGCTAGCAAACTTGGTTTTGGTTTGGGGAACATGTGATATTATGTCTCTCCTTCTTTTTGTGGGATGGCTAGGTGTATAGGGCAATGATCTGTGCATTTTAAGAATGGTTTTTAATATATATAATTTTCTAATGGTAAGTAATTCGCTAATTTGGTACAAACTGTGTGTAGGATATCTTTTGTTTTTAAAATACATAATTTTTATGAGACCACGCTGGCTGCGTTCTAGCTCTATGATTTTAGTCTTAGCAGCACCACCCCATATAGGAATACAGTACGTTAAGACAGATTGCACTAGTGCCAGGTAAATTTCATTTAGTAAGTTTCTAGAATTGTTTTTTTTAGACTCAACATTTTTTGGTACAATATGTCTCAACGTTCTGAATATCCAACATAGTTTCCTTACCCTTGCGGCCATTTGATTTAAATGGGGGTGCCAGCTAAGATTTTCATCTAGGGTGATGCCTAAGTACTTGGTGTGGGGGACTTGAGTTAGTGTGGGACAAGAGAAACAGTTTGATGAGTTACCACAAGTATGAACTCTTAAATTCAGGGCTGAAAGTGGTTTTGTGCGAGATGATATGTAAAAACATATGTAATTTGTTTTGTCTGTGTTTAATGTTAGTAAGTTGTTGCCGAGCCAGCAAGCAACTTGAGCCATACCTTGTTCCGCGTCACGTACAACCTCAGACCAGGAGTTTCCAGAAAAAACGATTGCAGTATCATCTGCGTATGCGAACACATTTGCGTTTTTTAACTTAAGGTTACAAAGATCGTTTATGTAAAGCAGAAACAATGTTGGACCTAGAACGCTGCCCTGCGGTACGCCACAATTCACCTCAACATCTGAACTGATGTGATCACCTAGACGAACCTTTTGCGTTCTATCTGTGAGATAGTTTTCAAAAAGACTGAGTGGCATACCCCTTACCCCAGATGATTCTAATTTGTTTATAAGGATGGGAACAGAGACGGTGTCAAAGGCTTTCTTCAGGTCTAGAAATATTGTTAAGCATTTCCTTCCTTTATCCAAATTATCAGTAACTAGGGAGGTAAGTGCAGTTATTGCGTCTTCAGTTGACACCCCTTGTCTGAAACCAAACTGTGTTGAACTTAGCTTATTAAATTTGTTCAGATAGTTCAACAGTCTGGTATTCATAAGTTTTTCAACAATTTTTGACATGGCTGGTAAGATGGATATGGGCCTATAGTTGCTTGGATCGTCTCTATCCCCCCCCTTATGAATTGGAATGATGACAGACTTTTTGAGTGGTGTTGGGAAGACTCCTTTAGAAAAACAAAGGTTTACCAAATGTGTGATGATAGGAACGATTAGTTGACTTATTCGTTTTAGAAACAGAGTGGAGATATTGTCCCAACCTGGTGCGCTAACGGTTTTAAGTTTCATCAAAGTCCTGTTCACCTCAAGGCAATCTGTATCCAAAAGAACAAAAGTGTTCCCTTCATCGGGTAACGTACTCAAGGCCGGTAAGTTAGGATTTGCGGTTTGGATCTTTTGTGCTAGCTTTTTACCAATATTCGCAAAGTAGTCATTGATTAAATTTACGGCATCCGACGGATTAGGTTTTATTAAAAGTAGCTCGGTACCTTGCGATTTAATATTATTAGTATAAGTTAGGCTCTTAATGTTATTCCACAAAAGTTTATTATTATTTAATGAATTTGCCAATAACTCTCGCTCATATTTTCTTTTTATTTTTTTAATGAGCTTATTACAATAATTTCTGTATCGTTGATAGCTAATCTTGAGAATGATATTAAATGGATCTTTGCGAGTACTCTTCTGCAGATTATTGCGATGTCTAATACATCGCAGTAAACCACTAGTCATCCACGGTTTGATGGTTCGCTTACTATTAGGAATGACTTTAGTTGAGGTGCTGTAAGCTAAAGATGAAGTTAATTTATGTATCAGTTGATTGACTAGTTGTTCGGGATCCGTACAGAACAAAAGTTCTTCTATTTTATTTTCTTTTAAGTGTTCCAGGGCTTGATCAAAGTCTATAAACGAAGTAGTTTTAATTGAAACCTGTTTAGTTTTTAGTTTTTGTTTTATTGTTATAAGTGTGGTGTAATGGTCAGTGATAGTTGTGCGCAAAATGGCTATTGAAGCGGAAACCTTACTTTTGTTAATTTTTATCATAAAGTGATCTAAGCAGTTTGCCTCACGGGTTGGTAGTGTGTGCCCAGGAAGTATACCATGCAGGGACAACATGTTCAGATAATTCGTCCGGTTTTTGTATTCATGAGGCGGTTCTGATGTTTTTGATGATAGGTTAATATTGATATCACCCGCTATAACGATACTTTCCTGGGAACGCAGTGTGTCGAGGTGTACACTAAGGGTATCTATAAAACTATCCGTGTTTGAATTCGAAGGGGAACGATATATAGCTAGGACGATGTTATTTTGTAGATCAATCTGAAGTATGTTATTATGAGTAAGTACTTATCAAAACGAAACAATAATGTTTCATGACCATCGTATTAAATTAATTGATAACTTCCTATGACGTCATCCTAATCAGAAACAATACAAAAACCTACTAGTTACTTAAATCTAATTTCACCAAGTTTAAACACTGGCGTTCTGGGATTAACCATTGGATTTGGTATTAGGAAAGCGGCTTAGCAAGTTAATCATTCGATTTGAAGTGAGTTTAGCTTACAAATTATAGATATAGTATCCTAACGAACTCCACAATCCCGTCGTGTTCATCATTTATCATTTTATCATAAGATCGACATGTCTGAGATAGACAAGTCAATCTGGCTTCAGAAATAACGTTACGTCACACAATTTACGAACGTCAATATAGATGCACGGGAGCGGAAAATTGTATCTTTTTGTTCAGCCGATATTATTTTAGTTTGAACTCGTGTGTTTATAATTTTAAAATTGAAATTCTTTGTTTAAGCTACTGTACCAAGAATGATATTTTAAGATTATTTTTACAGATTTTGTTTTTACGACCAATATTTTAATTTAAAGGAAGCCAATATTAAAATATGAAAAATTATAACTCTTAAGGGCTGTTTCGACTAGCGAAAAAATCGCGGCGGTGCGCGACGGTAACATCATCGTACTACGTATGTTTATGTTTTTTGAATCGCGATTCTCTCGCTCGTGGATACGAGGCCCTTCGGAGAGTTTATAGAAATAAATGGCAGGATGATAATATTGCCACAATTCTTTCGCTTGTGGAGGCGGCCCCTTGTGGAGTCCAATAGGAGAGGATGACCGACACAAGTTGGCGAAAAATGTGCTATCACACTATCAACTTCTGACTACGGCCTAATAAGTGCTACAAGCTACAAAAGGTACAATGCTAATTTTGATCCGGGCGTGGGTTTCGAATCTGCAATACAAAATGACTAAAAGTGCTTACAACATCTTACAAGATATAGTCTGAAGACGAATATGTTACACATATTATGTTATTTTTAACCTGACTACGCCAAAGAACAGTGATATTCGTGACAATGAAAGCAGCCTATCTATTTACGTGCAGGTGGAGGAACTAACAACACGGATCATGTATCTATTTATGGCGGCAATTGTTTATAAAGAGCTAAAACTATGCAAAAAAGGTTGAATGGAAATGTTAATCCAATCAGAACGGAATCTTACAACAAATTTATTATAATTTCGCTTTATTTGAGGTCAATAAGAACCACATATATATTGTACCTTTCACTACAAATTATTAGAAAGAACTAGATGTTTGATAGGCTAACAAGTCTCAGAGATCGTTTTGTGTGAACAAAGTAAGGAAATAGCACGTTTGTCGTTTTAAAACGGAGCCAAATGAGCCACAAGCCTGCAACTGTATGCAAAACAGTTGTGAACGCAACAATTTCACAGTCTGAGTACTGTACTTCGAGTTTTTATTGCATTTTTCAAGTGTTAAATAAATGCTAAATACAGCTTATTGTTATACATAGCTATTTAGGTATTGTGAATTTTATTATTTCTATTTGAGACTAAATATTAATTTAGATTTTCGTTTCACAACTCCGCGGAAATTTTCCAGAGAGCATATTACTGCGTTAAAAAATATGTATAGATAGTTACTACGTTACCTATTTAATCGTATTACTATAAAATAGTAACAAACATCCATCCAATATTTACCAAAAAATATCGCCTCTATACAAACAATATTAAGACAACACGGTGGTTATTCTTAAATAATGCAACTTTTACTTACCTTTTATATTCAATTTACATGAACATTTTTATTAATTCTGAGAACATTAGTTTTAGCTATGACACTCTCCTAAGCTGGTTTTAGAATAACAGGTTTTGATAAAAGAAAAAATAGGAAGTTTGGACTCGTCAAGTAGGTACTACTCCCATAACTAAACCTGTCTACAATATCAAAATGTAATAACCAAAATATTACCAATTCTAAATTGAATCTAACACGATGCCCAAACAAGAAATACATAATACAATGTTTACATTTCGAACAATAGGCTTGTACAAAGATTTCCATAATATAACATCCAAATGACACGAATGAATTAATATTTCTTGTTTGCTATCAACCCGCGATAAAACTTGTTTTAAACTTACAAGAGCATTGAATAATGAATTAAAAAAAATGTAAGGCATAAAAAGTGCTTCAGTACCTAAACCCAGGAACAGTAAAGAACACTCTTTTTATTTTCCCACTTCTGAGCTCGGGTTTTCGCTCAACTTTCATAGAGTTGAGAGAGTTTATTACATGGAAGAAAGAACTTATTACAGTGTACAAACCGCGCTGGACCAATATCTGGTGAGTACCTTAAGTCATCGAAGAATTAGTTTTATCACATCATGGTTTGCACAAGACTTTTTTTCTTCTTTCACCAATATTTATAATGATTGAAATTTGTATGGGCACCCGAAACCAAGTCCTATACCTCTCCGCCGCCAATAACTTAAATATGAATAATATCAATTATTGATTATTTAAGACATCAAAATCATCAGTTAGTAACACTCCACTGCTAGACATAAGCCTTACCGAATAACCGCCATTTCATCTTATCTCACTTTTATTATTATGTACGAAATTAAAAAAAGAACATTTCTTATTTTTAACCTTGTACTGAACAGCTTACAAACTACTTCGTTAATATTCATTAAATTCCTGTATCCTTAAATCAAAATTCTTCCCACAATCTTGAATTGTTGCTATAAATTTAAGATTTTTAAAAAAGCACACCTCGAACATTTTCACCTTTCGTGCTTAAGTTAATATTTATGACCGCGACACAAACAAAACATCGATGCATTAGTATTCGATCGTGCTTTAAATTTTAGATTCGTAAACCGCTTTATCAAAAGCAATATCGTCTATGTATTAAACATAAGGTACCCTAAGTTTTAAACGCGGCCAAAGTAAAGGCGTTTTACATCGAAAAGTTTGTAAGAACCTCGGGAATATTTGAGACTAATAAGTGTCGTAGCAAGCCCTGCATACTAAAAAGACATCTCCTGCATGGTAATAAGAACCCAACGAGAATATAAAATGCTATATCTAGCTCCCTATCATTTAGAAGGAGCCGCTGTCAAAGCGTTTAAGATAACCTAAAACGTGACACCTATATCTATTCAAATATACCTAACGTGTCAAAATTCTTAACTAAGCTATGTAAGTCACAAAGAAAAGTCGACTTAACTTTTAACTTAAGCTATGCTAAAATATTACTGTTGAACATGACAGGAATTCGAGAAAAATTATAAAGGAAGAGCGGAATATTAATTTTCTTAATGCAAATCACGTGTTGAAAACCTCTTTTGAGAAAATGGTACAGACTATGTGGCAAAACGTAATCATGACACAACAGCATTCTATTGAACGCAAATGAAAAGCAACCGCTAGTAACGATATGTACTTAATTGCAATTCACATCATTATTATATGAAATGATTTCTATTCTAAGAACACATGATTTGTTTCCGTGACAAAAACATTGTCCAACCATAATAGGGTCTTATCGCTGCCGCTGATTACATGTTCTCTGGTAACCAGAAGGCGATGCTATTAAATTGTCATTAAAGTCACCTCAGTGTCATCTGCGGCGTCGATTTTCGTGAGACCACCTTTTTGTTGCAGTTTTTAGTTTCTCTGTAACCAAATCTGTTTTATAACATAAGTTACAATTTGAATTGGATTTTAATCATTATTACCATGGGTATAAGGGTTGTGATATATTTTCTGAATGGCCAGAAGAATTTTGTTGTATTTTGTTAATGACACTTGGAGTAATTTAATGTAAATTGACCGCCCCGTCTGACAGGAGCGGCCACGCAACATGTCAACTATGAAATTGTTACCTGACTAATGTTTAATTTTGGTGTGATTGATGTTTCTAACCATTTATTTATGAATTTACTTGTATAGATTGTTGTCATTTCATATCGAATTAATTATATGACAATTAAAAAAGGATGGAATACTTACGAAACTTTAAATTATTAAAATCAGATTATAAAAATCGTTGATCTGGTTGTCCGCAAAAGTTAAAAGAACGGTATATTTTTATTGATGACTGTCATGGTGATTCCATGGGCCGGTATTACGGGGTAAAGAAATTACTTCGCCAGCCTTCTAGATTGTGTAATGGCCGATGTGACCGCGATATCTTAATAAGTGGTTCTTGATCAAGTATCTTCGAAGAAGCCGCGGGGTTTGCATAATTGTTAAGTCTTAAGACCTTTTTTGATATGCGATAAAAGTAACCACGGTTCTATCGGCACTTTCGAGTTCATCGATACAATCAATATCGATACGTGGAATAATATTGTTAAGTTAAAACTTACCAGTTTCAGTCATTAAGTTATCTTAACAGATTCATTTAATGCTCTCTACGCTCAAACGTTTGAATGTGTCTTTGAAAGTTTTATCGAGATGTTAAAATATTCCTCGATTGTGTTATATACTCGTTGTTTTATCTTGAAGATATCCGAATAAATTAAAAAAGGTCTTTGTATACAAAGTTCTGTTCTACTAAAACGCGATTGTGTTCAGAAGTTGGTCCCGAAGTCATTTGAATTTCAGAATATCAAGTAGGGGTCTTCTGTTTAAAACTGTTGGAGTTAATAATAATTTCAGATGTCTACTTACAACAAATTATTCTATTTTGGATGGAAAATCGCTTTTGGTTTGCTTAAAAAATTCAAAATTATAACAAACCAGCGGACCCCGCTGACGCCGTCTGCCCGGTAAAGAAGTGCCACCTACAGAGTCCGAAAACAGAATACGACCTATAAGATTTCACAAAAATCGGTCAAGCTGTTTAGGAGGAAATTTTCAAATTTTTCTCTGCGTAAAAACCATCACCGTACTTCAAGGAATATTCTAAAAAAAGAATCAGCGAAATCGGTTCCGCCGTTCTCGAGTTATGCGCTTACCAACACATTTTGCGATTCATTTTTATATTATAGATTAAAACATACATGGTATTGTGAAAGCAATTAACAGAGGCTACGTTACATTTACTAGCAAGAATTGAAGTAGGTAATGTCAATTTACGTGGTCTATCTGGTCAATCAACACTTTCCCCTGAAAATACCAACTTAATTTGCTATGGTTTTACTAACGAACGATCACAAATCTTACGGTGCTGCTCAAAGTAAACCATAAATAAAGCTAGCGCTCGTGCATGACCAACTTTTTGCTTATTACTACGCCAAACTGAATAGGCTTCATGGTTGCAGATAGTCATACAAAAAAGTAAATAGATCGCATATAATTTAAGTATTATTCAGCAACGTTATAACCAATCACCTTAAGATTGCTTACAACATGGATGCTTTCTAACTTGCGTTTTTTATTTGGTTAAATTATGAACTACGCTAACTAGACACATGACGCTTAATAATATATTACGTACGCATTAACTAAGTTATCCGTGTACGCACTAGCACAGCGGTTTACCCGCGGGGGCGGCTAGCCGCATTTCCGCTGTTTATGACGCAATTTCTTGTGACGGTGCGCCCTTAACCGCAACAAAATTACAAGCGTTTGTTTACTAAACTGGAAAAGCAGTCTGCCGCGTTGCGCAGTCAGCCGCCCGTGCGGTTGGGTCAAAACACTAGTGCGTATGTACTATGTACACGTACAAGGGCTGATATTGATATTGTTATCTGAATTTTCTTGTGAATTGTATTATCGCTATATTTCAAATAATTTACTAAACTCTTAATTAACTATGGTCTGGGATAAGTCTTATGTCAAATGAACACCTAAATTTGTTTTTAAGCCACAAACATGGTTTATTATATCCTATATAAAAAAGAGTGATTTTGTTTATACAATACACATTTATTTCCTTTATGATTGCATTGCAGATGATTACTAACAAAAACTTAAGTAAATGCAAGGCCTGGTATTGAATGTTTAAACTTTTTTTGAACTTTAACAAGATGTATCGATCAACAACAAACTCATTACGTTGTCAATTATTAAAATATTTAATTAGTTGTTGGAACGCTCATGGAATTTAAGTAATGAGCAATTTTAATAAGCACAACTTTCTTTTCGTTTATTGAATCTTCATTATTTAGTTCTTTATGTTTTAGATTAGAGGTTTTAACACATTTTAATTTAGGAATCATATTTAGTTATTTTTCTGATTGTCTTCATATCTTCATTAAAGTTGTTATTCTATTGAGCTTGTTATTTGTTTATTCTAAGTAGCCGTTTGCGTGGAACTTTCTAGAACCGCGTCTATCAATAATAACAGCAATTGTGATGCCTCCAGTGTTCCTCAAACCCGACTTCGTTATTACCGGTAGGCTAACTGTTTATCTTTGCTTTATTATTTCTTAGTTACCTCCTATTTATTGCTTATTTATTACTAACTTTGATTGTACCTACATAATATAGAAACTAGAACGAATATTTAATACCTTTTGGTTTTAGTTGTTCTTATATTTAAAATAAATATAACAGTCAAGTATTTTTATTACAGGAGTCACAATTTTGTAAGTCTAATCAAACATGAAATTGGTTTCAATAATTATAATATCGCTAACAATTATTATTACAAAACTGTGAAAAATCTTTCTTACTTGTTTCCCGATAGCTATAATCTGCATGTCTTCAAGTCACGAGTGAATCGGTATTTACTGGGTAAGCGCGTTCGTAAACTACATATTATTGCTTTGCATCAGGCAAGTGGTGGTCAATCGCAAGCATAATAAAGGATAAATAAAAAATAAATAGTTCTAGAATATGGGTAGAATAATGTTATGCAATCCTCTTTAAGTTCAGATTTATCTAAAATAACTCATAAACTAACATAAAAAGGTGACATTGATACACCCTGCTGTTTCTTTATGTTTGATATTATTAGCCAAAATGGGTTTCCTTTGAATCACATCGGGACAGGGCCTTTTATTGTAAAGCAAATGATAATGGTAATAGTCGGACTCCATGTTGCGCTTTATTGTGTTACACCGATTTAAGAATATATGGAACAGCGTTCAGCATAAAAAAATAAGCAAATATTATTAATATTACTACTTAAAGTTTATTAAGAATATGAGTATGATATTCAAATCTCAAAAGCTTAGAAATAATTAGCAGAAATAGTCAGGAAAATTGAATTGCGAAGTCATTTTAGTTTTCTAAAAATTCAAGCATATATAGGCCTTAACTCTCTCAACTTTTCGATTTAGACCATGTAATTAATTATGGGAATTAAGTCGCAGTTTGCAATTGATGTTTTTGTATGAAGTTTAATTTCCATGATGGCAAAAGATATTTGTTGTTTTTGCAATGGGAAATATTCTTATCCCTCAGTATTTATCGTGAAGTACTTGAATTTGCACATAATAGATAGGTACACTCAATGACAACAAAAAACTGGAACTTAACCATGTGTTACCGGTAAAATGATATTGATTGACATATCATACGTTGAAAAAGTTTAAAGATGAATGTCTAGAAACCGGTAGAGACGACATCACCGTCTTTGTAAAAGCCTAGCATTGCCCTTGACTGCTTGACCACATGATTGGATTAAAATAAATGCGAAGTTTTTAATTGTGCAATTGTTTTCAGACTTTATGTTTTTGTTTATAAAGGACAAAATCGATGTGTTCTGAATAAAAGTTACATTGAATAACTTTTGATATTAATAGCAGATGATATTTTTTGTGATACTATGTGAGCTTATTATACAGTATTGTATGTCTTGTAATATGAAATATTAACATAATATCATGACCATTTAATTATATTTAATTACGTTTTACAAGCATTGGTCATGAATAATTCCAATTAAAAGTTGGCACAAACCCTTTAGCAACATTATTTTTATGTTAAACTAGCAACTAATTATTAACGAAAAAATGTGAAATACGTTAAAGGATTTCCGGGTAACACGATGCCTCTAATTTCTTCCCGAGGGTATCATAATACTGATAAAGGGGTTGAAGCAAAAGCATTTATTAGTAAACTGATATTATCTTAGTGTCAAAATTACACCCTTGTGTTTGTTATCACTGTTTTATTTAACAAGCATGAAAAATCTCAGCTATTTTGTATTAATTAATGTTCAATATTGCCGGTAACTCATTCCCCTTGCCTTTTTCCCATTTCTATTGGGGTCGGCTCCCAGTCTAACCTGATGCGGTTAGCTACCAGAATTATACGAGCGACTGCCATCAGACCTCCAAACCCGTAGGGAACCAGTAGCCGATATGGTTAGACCAGGTGTCAGATTATAATGGCTTCTGACTACATTGTAACGATTGTCATAGATGTGTTAAATGACAACCGGGACCGACGGCTTAACGTGCTCTCCGAGGCACGGAAGGTAGTCCCTCAACCAACCAGACACCGAAACAAATTTTTGCTGTAACACAAATATTGTCCGGGGCGGGAATCGAACCCGCGACCTCCTGGGCACAGTATAACCCAATCGGACGGCTTACACCGCTCGACTACCGAGGTCGTCAATATTGATGGTAACTGTACAAACGTATTTTAGGAATGTAATTTTTAAATAAAATATGACACCTAGCTTCCGACCACCGAATATCTGAAGTGCACATGCGATAAGGAGCTTCGTTCTTAAATCTAAATCTTTCACTTTAAAGATTTTAGAATTTTAATGTTGTTTTCATCTCTTCTCTCCATAATGCCTCGTTTAGATTAGAAGTCTTTAATCAAGTCTATTATTGATAAAACTGTAATAAAATTTCCAGATATCATTTATTTTAATGCCGCGCATAATCGTTTTCTTCTATAGGTGTTTTGATAGCAAGATCGTAAAAACTGCCTTTAACTTAATTAAATATCAGTAAAATTTACTCTTAAAATCCTATAATATCTACAGTTATATCTTTTACCTCCACGTTACCTGATGTGGTAGATAGGTAACACCACTTAATACCAATACACACTGAAAAACAAAGCAGAGGCATAAAAACAAAATTAACAAAAAAAAATGTGTAATTTCAAACGCTATGATGTTTTAGTAAGATTGGCTACGTTTATAGTAACAAACAGACATGACAAAAAGACGATTTAAAATAGTACGAAAGATAGGATTAGCTCGTGAGTAAAAGAGATAGCTATTATTTGAACATGGTGCTTCAAATTTATCTCGAGACACGGATTAAATAGAAAATATCCTATTAGGATGTTTTTGGCTTCAAAACGCCCGCGCTATTTCACATTTGTTATTCTTTTGTAATCATTCGAATTTCGAATATATTTTGTTTGGTTGAATTTCTGTTTAGGTTGCACATAAAAATAATGAAATTTCGTTGTTTCGCTGATTTAAAAACAAAAGAGACGCATGAATAAGCGTATCTAGAAACAAAATATCAATGTTTGTATAGGAGATTCACTACTAACATCGGAGATGGAAGAGGTCGTTACCTAAATTATAGTATGGTAATTTCTAAATAAACACTAAATGAATGATAGCAGCTTCAGTCGCCGTTTGCATTGAAAGGTTAGCGAGTTATATTGTTGAAGTAATGATTTATTGCAAGCTTAGTTCTTAATCGTGGAAGATTCAATAGGAAACCTGCTTCTATTATATTAGCTAGATTTTTTTTTAAATTAAATATCCTTAATTTTCTTTATTCTTTTTTATATGCAGATATCCCCAAACCCTCGATTTGGAAGAAATCTATGATGCTGTGTTTAGTATTTCATGTCTATATTTTTATATTGTACATGGTAGTAGTAGGAGCAACAGTGGCGCGGCAGGGGCCTTGCCATAGAAAAATAAGGTCGCAGTTTCGAATCCTGTTCGTGTCCACACATATTTGTGTGAATTGTTTCATCTCCGCTGCTCAATATCGGTGAAGGAAAACATCGTGTGGAAACCATTCGAGGGCATGTGAAGTTAAAGTTGTGGAATTCGCTGCCGTCATCTACGTTTCCCGATAATTATAATCTGCCGGTCTTCAAGTCACGGTATTTACTGGGTAAGCGCGTTCCATCGTTGACTGCATCATTACTTCACATCAGACAGGTTGTAGTCAAGCGCAAGCCTATTTTAGGATAAAAAGAAGTTATATCTCAAAACCAAGTCCGCTCCTGCAAGGTTACCACTGTTCAACAGTTTATGTTGTGTCTCTGTACCTATTAGGTACGTAATATATTTTGGTGTTTACATACATTACGATTTTATATTTATTTAGTGTAATTTTGATTGTTATAATACGGGTAATTATGTAGGTATGTAGTTATATTACAGACAGATGATACATTAGTCCTCACAACAACATTGTTAGTGACCAGCTTGTATAACTAGAAGCATGTCCCCGCATTTCAGTTGTGGTTAACCGATGCGGGCAGATGGAATTCTGTATTTCGACATTTTGAAGGCATAAAAGTTATAACTTATCTACTTTGCAAAGGCTTAAGGAATTAAATCGCATTGCAGAAGGAAATGTTTGGGTGTAGGTACCACGAAAATCGACTCTTATATTACTAACTAGAAATGTTATATACTGCTACTTATAATAATCGTAGTCATCTTTCCCCCTTGCCTTTTTCCCATTTCTATTGGGGTCGGCTCCTAGTCTAACCTGATGCGGCTAGCTACCAGAATTATACGAGTGACTGCCATCAGACCTCGAAACCCGTAGGGAACCAGTATCCGAGATGGTTAGACCAGGTGTCAGATTATATTGGCTTCTGACTACATGTAACGATTGTCATAGATGGGTTAAATGACAACCAGGACTGACGGCTTAACGTGCTCTCCGAGGCACGGAAGGTAGTCTCTCAATCAACCAGACACCGAAACAAATTTTTGTTTCGGTGTCTGGCGGGAATCGAACCCGCGACCTCCCGGGCACAGTATAGTCCAATCGGACGGCTTACACCGCTCGACTACCGAGGTCGTCTTACTTATAATAATCGTAGTATCTAAATAAAAACTGCAGCAGTGGCGCAGCAGTATCAGCCTAGTTATTATAAAGTAGCGGATTCGATCCTCGCTCACGCAGACGCATATTTGTGTGAATTGTTTCATCACCTCTGCTCAATATCGTTGAAGGAAAAGATGAGGACAGCGGCATGTCTAAGAACTAATCATTCGAGGATATGTGACATCAACCAACCCGCATTTGATCAGCGTGGGTGCATTAAAGCATAAACTATGAGTTGACAGTTGTAAGAAGACTCGTGCCTAGATGTGGGACACAAAGGGTTCAAGTGAAATAAAATGACCAAAAGCACATTCTATCTTCGAACTTCCTATCTCTTCTTTTTTGTGTTAATAGAGACTGCTTTCTCTAACATTATATAGAGTAAGTAGGTACCTATTTGCTTTTATATACTGGGTACTAAGTTGACAAACAAGCAATTTTCATGAATAAATTGAGAAGCGACAGTCAAAATTTTTATGTAAGTATCTGAATTTCTCTTAGGGAAACACTGCTTCCTAGTTTGTAGATAGCTCCTATAAGCTCTCATTTGTAAAATAAAGGTGTAAGATATAGACTCCTAGTAAGGCTGTGGAAAACCCTCATAAAACTTCGTTAGCTAACTAACATAAAAACATTAGCAGTTATAGGAACTGCCAACGGAAGTGAAAAATGTGAACTCAAAAGATTTTCCACCCATCCAAAAAGCTTCTAAAGGACACAGCACACGGCCGTTACATGCATGTGCCAGTCGAGCATGTCAGTGACGCGAACCTATAACATTTTCCCCTACCATGAAGTTTCCAACGTGGCTGAAGAAGTTTGTTAATTCATTTGAATAATTTCCATTATTTCAAAGAATCGAAACCTAACCAAAAACGGTTGAAACTAGCCGTATTTTGGCAAACCTAAATGTATTTGTGGATCTAAATCACGAGTCAAAATAAAAACATATCCCACCTAAGTACCAATAAATTCTCAGCAACGTTTTTGCGAGCTAGGTAAATAAAAACATTAGCCGTTCGCTAACCAATGGTCAAATCTCCGGAGGACTGTTAAACACTTCCAAACGGCCTGTGAACCAATATGTCAATGGTTAGAGAGACATTTACGGGCTTATGTAGCGAATAAATGCGAATCAGAAAATTCCAGTGACTTTTGGTAAGCCAAGGCATAATTTGTCGTATATTTTAGGCCGTTTCTCTACTGGTACCTATTATTTGACATAGAAAACTTAGGTTTTAAATTTCGTACACAAATTACACAGCGGAATATTATCGAATTATGAATAGTAATTAAATGTATGACATTATATTCACCGATTAATTGTCACATGACAATGTTATGTCAATCCCATACATTTTTATATTTCGCTTTGGTTTGCACCGGCATACATACACAACTAAATAATAATAAGTTGTAAACACTATCGCTCAGCGATGTGTAGAAAAGACACACAGTGCTCGCAACTTGTTTTGTTGTGCGGTGCAGGCGCACGGTATGTCTACGCAACATTTTGTCGTCGGAGAAACACCAGTGGAAAAGCGACTTTATCCTTATAGTACTCTGAAACTATTAGAATGTACAGTTTAATGTACAATTTATTTGAAATAATTAGTATCGTATTATTTTAGTACCTAAAGTAGGTACTTATCGGTGAACGCATGAATACTGACAGACCTATCACCAATGACAGCTCGTTGCAATGAAATTCGCAATTACTTGCACATAGTTTGCAAACGTATTGATATTTTAATTACGGAATTTAATACCTTAACATAACTGCTGTAGAGTCTGTTTTCAAGTGTAAGATTAGCAAATTAACAATCTTCAAATAAGATAAATACTAAAGATAAGAACTATTAGCCGAGCCGTGGCATTTTACTATTATGAAATAGCAGAAAATATAGGAATCTACTTAATTCCAGTACGACTATGTTGTGAGTTAGTAAAATTTATTACTTAGTTGTAACATGGGTGATTAAATTATGCAAACAAAAGTTTGTAAGAGGAAGAAACACGCCTACAACCTCATAAGTAAAAGGAAATTGTTTATCTAGTCAAGAATAACACTTCCATTATGTGTTGTAAGTTTGACCTTTTTGTTCAAATCAAATTTACGAGCAAACAAATTGTTTTGTATTATGGTAATCAGTTTGAAAAGTTTTACAATGTTCACATTAAGATTCTATAACAAACCAGATGGATTTTATAGCTTTTGACGAATAAATAAGTCGCCCACAGCTCAGTGTTACCGTCGTAATTTTAAGAATGAAATTCGGGAATGGATTTAAAGTAAAATTGAATTATCTGAATTAGAAACAATTTGTTACATCAACAATATCCAATCATAACGCCCACTTTGAAGCTATTAAATGACCGCTATTAAAATAACGCCGTATCGACGTTTTACTTAAGTACTTAGATGAAATGAGTAATAACTTTATTTGACCTTTATAGTTTCACGTTAGTTTCAAAACGTGACTATTGAACCAACTTAATTTAATAGGCAGATAGACACTTTTCACAGTTAAAACAAATAGTCGAGCATTTGTTGTTAACTTGCGAAACGATGCCCATCAAGAACCATCAAGAGATTTTAGTTCATTAATGGCCATAATAGTGTGAAAATCCTTAGCTGATCGAATCAAGGTTCAGTAAATTGTAATTGTGCATCTTACTTCGTGCAAATATTTTATGTGTTTACTTAGAATGAAAGATAAAATCTTTAAAAAACAATTAGTAACCTTTTTCAATTTGACCAGAATCACTTTTGTGCTTACATAGTTTTTAGTAGCCTTAATATGGTTTAAATTAGTTTTTCTTACATCATGATTTAGTTTACGTTCTTATTTAATACTAATTAGTACCTATACATGTTTATTGCACATGTTGTTATATCATAGATAAATCGAATATGTCAGCCGGACGCACGTCAGTTGCGGCGAGGCCGACCTCTGCGGACGTGACGTCACGCGCACGCTACCCGCCATATCTGCAGTTGGCAGATGGTAAAATTGTACCTAATATAATAATGTCTCTCTATTGCCTCATTTTTCTGAATCATCTACTAATTTTAGTCGAAATAAATGGTTTTAAATAGTATAGTAGTACTTAACTAAGCCCTGTTCATGTATACTTACTACTAGCTTCGCTATGCTACAGAAATTCTTTTGTTTTTAAAATGCGTATAAAAAGTAGCTCTTAATTAAACCAAATAAATTGCATAGTGAAAACAATGAATTGAACTATCAACGTCCAAAGCGTTTAAAAACAAGTACATTTAAAATGAGAATGTAAAAATATATAATAATTAGATGTCCTTAATAGTAGTAACGGTAAGTTGCAATAACTTTTAATAAGACGCCAATGTATAATCTAGAAACACGCTAAAATACTACTTAAATGATAAAAGTTATACAAATTCATGCAAATTAAATAAGATTTATGGTATCTGAGCTAAAAATATAATCGACCAAGACTAATAAGAAACAAAAATGTTTTACTTCAGACTTTAAAGTATAAGGTGAAATACTTGCAGAGAAAATATATACAACGCAACATATGTATGGATAAATCCATACATATGTTGCGTTGTATATATTTTCCAATTTTATTTTCCAACCAATTTTGGAGGTTGTAAAATTTGCTTTGCCCGCAAAATTGATCTCACTAATCTTGTTTCTCCATACAAACTTTGGAACCCCGTGTCACCTCCTTAAAGGGTGAGTTTTAAAAAATCCTTTCTTAGTGCACCCCTAGACCCCAAAAGGAACCTTTGTGCCAAATTTAGAGTCTCCAGACCCAGCGGTTTGGGCTCTGCGTTGATATGTCAGTCAGTCAGTCAATCAGTCAGTCAGTCAGTCAGTTTCTTCTTTCATATATTTAGATGTGTTTCAATTCCATTGGGTACTTACAAACTTTTTGTATACTCGAGTAGGTACCAATGAGTAACGCACCTTATCAAGTATTGGAAGCTATACCTACATAATTAATGCTTCTATCCAACCTTTACAGGACGTTATTGACTCCCGAATGATTACAGTAATGGACACTACGTTTTAACGATCTTTTAGCTCCTCAATTGACTATAAAAGAGATACGAGCTAATTTATTACCATTGAGACGTTACCTTTAACCGAGTCCCATGCGAATTCTAATGTATTCTCTATCAGGTTTTTAAAGATCTTTTGATCTTATTTTAACTCATTAATTTTATTGCGCTTTAGGCACGATTTCGTTAAAATTCTCACAAATACCTAGAACAAGTGGAGATATGTTTTGAATAGTTAGTCATATCTTAAGTTTAGTTTAGACCAAATCATTTTCAAATGAACATTTCTTATGTTTGAGAAAAACAGTTAAACACTCTTACTACAAGCCATAATGTGGCGCAACATTTAACTACCTTAATGTTAATTCGTCTATTATTTGCTCAAACCATGATGTTTATTATGACAAAGAATTGCGCTAAAACTTATGTTTACAGCGCTCAAATCGAAAATACCATCTCTACTTAATAGCGGTTTAGCTTGCCAGTAAGTGCCGACAGAGAGAATTAAAAAACAAGTTTTCTTATCAGATGCAACGAAGCGCTCTATTTAATAACCGCAAAGTTGCAAAATCGTAAAACTTCGTGATTTATATAAATTACACATTTAATAATCTCGAAAGTAAAAGCGCCAACAATATACCATTTTTCATCATCATTCAACTTTATGTTGCTGTTCTAAGTTCCAGTTAAATAAATAACCGCAAAATTCAATTCAACAACCGTTATAAAATAAGCTGCAAGCAACAAAGTCAAATCGTTTTGAGCGGTTAACCTCAACGCTTACGTCAGGAAACCATAGATTTAAAGCTGTAGAATTCACTGACTCAAATCTATTAATATTTCAAATAATGCGTTGATACTACGGACTAAGTCACTTTGAAGCAGTAGAAGTAGATCTTTACAAAGATTTACAAAAGATTCACGAAGTTTCAAAAACTCAACTGGCATTTTCATTTAGATTACAAATCTCAAGTAAGTACCTAATTTTTTGAAATTATTGACGATAATAATTGACCCTGATATAAATTTACTACGTTTTTGAAAAAAATCTCGTTACAAGAAGTCTCAGTAAAGCGATTTTGATTTATATTTCGCCCTTGTGTATTTGCAAACCTGTTGTTTATACGTCAACACTTTGAAACGCTAATAAAATTTGCCTCCGTCGATATCCACTTTAGATCTGCAATTATTTATTTTACAACTGACGTAGATATTTCAAAATACGTTTTTTTTATGATTGAGTGCTACTTTTAGCAAAATTTATACTTTGCTTTTTATCGGCTATTTTTATGAGTCAATTGTTTGTTCAACAATATTTTATTTTCATTTGTCGCTTTAATTTGTTTTATATGTGCCGAGCAGTCATTTTTTTTATTACAGCTCTAAATTAACACCCGCGATGTATTTTTCAACATGTCTTAAAAAGTCCCCCGGCTATCTCTAATGCCCAACGAAACCAATTTGAATTCAATTTAGCTTTTTTCGAACAAGCTTTTGTTGCCTCCGAGTTGTGTTTACCTTATTCGATTTCTGTAATTTCATTCATAATAAACTGGATTTGGGGTTCGAAAAGCCCATCGGGGTTGACAGGGGCGTTTGAAATAATATTCTCTTTGATAAGAACCGGTTCACAGCGGCACAAGAGGTGGGGTCCGTATCGTGCGAATATCGAATAGGATTTGTCAGTGTGAAGTGACAAAAACTAATTATAGCCCACAATGAGCTGTTTGGGGCAAAGGGTAATATAGATTGCTTTTGGTATCGATTTCAACAATTGATTTGATTCTGTTAGTGACATGTGAAAGGTAAAACTATCTCAGTTTATTGAGGAACATATGAAATTCGAACAGTTGACTGTTTTAATTAAAATCAAAACTTGGTAAGGCAAAACAGAAGAAATAAATATTGAGGCAAGCCAAGATATCACTAAAATTTAAAGAACTCTTACTTTGAATGGGAACCAAAGTATTAAAAGAAATGTGTTTAACTTTACACTAATACCTACTTTACACAGCAGGAGCCAACTTATAGAAGAAATCATAATAAAATTTATACGGAATCTAGAAATTCAAATGTGAGTTTGAATCTTTACTATAAAGTTACGAGCTACGTTTGACGGAGTTTTATATCGACCTTTCTGAGGACAAACATCACAATTTGCATTTTATATACGACTATCAAAAAATTATTAAAGTAGATTTTATGTGTATGGTCTGTTATTATTTTTGTCAATTTATTCGTATTTAGGAGCCCTGCTGCGAAGCTGAGACGAGACAAACAATAACAAGGCACCCTGTAGATAGTTATTGTCTCGCTGTTGTACTGATTATATCTCATCTTCGCGCTAATAGACCACTGACAAGCGCCTTTCTGTATTAATTGATAATAACAAAGTATTGTGTCCGCTTTATTTATGTAGGTACAAAATTCTCCTGACAGTTCGTGCCAGTAAATTAGCATCATGAGAACATTTTCCGAAAGAGTGTTTTAGAAGATATTACTCAGGTACGTACACGCCCTTAAATGATATTAATACTTCTGTTAAATTTGTAAGGCCTCGCCTTTAAAATATAAGGTCGCGAGTTTGATCCCCGATCGTGCCCACACATCTTTGTGCGAGTTGTTTCATCACCGCTGCTTAATATCGGTAAAGCAAAACAACGTGAGGAAACCGGCATTTTTAAGGCATTCGAGGACATGTGATACCTGTCCACCAACCGTAACATAGTTGAGAGGAGATCAAGCCAGCAAGCACGAATTTTTAGTATCTCAGAAGTGAAGTGAGTTAAGGTTCTAAGGAAAGCAGAATTGTTTCGTATCCTGCTTAGTATGCATTTTAGTATGCCTAAAGATTTTTAATCCACGACACAAAAAGAGAGGTGTTATAATATCGACGTGTGTAACTGTGTACAAATTTGTAGCTACGTAGGATCTTAACGATTCCACCAAAATTTTAGGCGGTTTTTTAAAAGGTGTATAGATCAAGATGGATGTTACCTCGGTTTTTTTATGAAAACATCGGTGGATATATCATATGTTTAATTTAGAGTTCGTTGCCGGTAATGAATATCCAGAATAGAATACAAAAGACTCGTGACATAGATTATTAAAAAAAATCTAAGAAAAAGTAAATCGCTTTCTGAAGAGTGAAAAATAATATTTAAATTTGTTAATTTAAGTCGATGCTAATATCCTACAAATCTTTGTTTTTGCCTTAATTACTAATATACCGATTCATCACCAACTTTAATTAACACATGTTAATATTATTTTTCACTGTTCAGAAGGCGATTCATTTTTTTCTAGAAGTTTTCACGTTTTTTAAGACGGTTCTTTTCTCCCTAGAACAAAAATTAACCAAACATTCCCTAAACTTTTTTAAATCCTTAAAAAAATTCACCAAAATGATACCTCCTTGTTCGTGGTTATTCATCAATTATAGGTACGTAAGAACAAAGCAATACTACTCGTAGCGTCGTTTCTACTGTGATTCTACGAGGAGTTGAGTTCATCGTCAGATCAAAAACAAAATCCAATGGGACGTTACTTTGAATTAAAGTTACGCTTTTATTCGAATTTCGAAATTGGTCCATACATGACCGAGTAATCGGAGAACATACTTAAAAAAAAACAAAACGTACAATCGAACATTGAAATCCTCCTTTTCAGAGGTTGGTTATAAAATCCAGTTTCTGTAGCTCATGATGAAATTAAAGTATTTAATCTAGCGTTGAATAAATGTTAACATCGCCCTAACACTCATTCTAAACCAGTTCACCGAAAAGCAATATCCTAAAAGAAATAAGAAAAGAAGTAATTCAACAAGCCAGTCGTATGTCTATAATGAATAATACCGTACAAAATAATATGGAAAAACAAAATAGAAACACAATAACGTAAAATGTAATCATTATTTTCTGCTAACGGCATTTTTTCCTTACATGTTGATATTACTTTGAAAATTGCTTTTTTAATTACGTCCCTTTTTATTTTATTTTATTGTATTTTGGTCCCTTATAACTTGTTGCCTTAACTCTCCTTTGTCCCTTTATAACTGTAATCCATGTTTGAATACTTCACTTCAACCCTTTTTAGTGTCTCACTGCTGGGCACGAGTCTTCTCTCAACTATTTTGCGAGTTAAGAGAGTCTTGTTTAACTATTAAACAGTTATGTAATCAGTTCAAGTAAGACTTATTTATGAGATTGTCATTTGGCTTTTATCTATTACTAGTTTTTCGTCGCGACTTGATCTGTATTTTATATTGTGCCCAACAGTTGGATAATATGTAGCCTGTAGCCTTCTTTATCAAGGTGGCTTTTTAACAGTGCAAGATTTTTTTAAATCCGAACAGTAGTTCTTAAGATTAGCGCTTTAAATTAATTAGATAAACAAACGAACTTCAGTTTAATAACATTATTTTGTAAACCTACAGATATCGTATTAATGAATATGACAGTGTAGAAAATTTAAACATATTTGATAAGCTGCGTTCAATAAGAAACAAATGATTCTCCAATCTTAACATTATTCGTTCTAAATTACTGAAGATAACAAACAAACAATCTTTTATTTTATTTTACTAAGTTGCCGAAAAAGTATACGTCTCATCCGATGGTAAGTAGTCACTGGAATCTATAGACACTTGCAATATCAGAAGCATCATTGCTGCGTTGCAAACCGAAGAACTTAGTAGATTTATCACTTATGTACTTGACGGGCCGGTGGCGTGGTCGGTAAGATAATTCCTTTTCACGGCGCCGCAGGTCATGGGTTCGATTCCCACCCAAGTCAGAGATTTGTGTGATGAACATGGCTGTTTGTCATGAGTCTGGGTGTAATATCTACATTAAGTATGTATTTACAAAAAAAAGGTATTATAAGTAGTATATTATCAGTTGTATGATTCCCATATTACAAGCTCTGCTTACTTTGGGATTAGATGGCCGTGTGTGTTAATATTATTATGTCCCACGATATTATTATTATTAGACTTTTTAAGGCTAATAACATGGGCTAAAAGCTAATGTACATAATCTTAAAACGTAACGTAATTACAAACCAAATAAACTGTCTGATTTGTCTTAAAATATAAGCTAGTTAGCAATTAATATCTTTCTTAACGAGTTTTTAATTACAATAAATTACCTGAGATCTTAACTAAATCAAATTAATTACCTCCGCTGATTGCTAACAAGCGAAAAACATTATGATGTATCCTATTAAAATATTGATTGAACGTATAAAATTAGTGAAAATTGTTATCTAGATTTAGCTAAAAGTCGCAATTTAAATTACACAGCCATAAAATCAAGGAATACAAAATATCAGTAGCTTTCAAAGTGGCGACGTTACGAAATCAAAACAGGTAAGAAAAAACGCAATCAATTTTAGTGTATAATTATTTATAATTTATTTACTACAAGGTATTTAATACAATAAATGTACACAAAGTAATTTATAGCTTATATTTGATATAAAAAACGAATGTGTTTCGAGTTTCGAGTTTGGGTACAAAATAAAGAGCGAACGGCTGATTACACTGACCCCGGGCGAAACAAAGCACAATTATTCCTCTTTGATTTATAATGTTTGCTTTTAATAGCTGTGAAGCGTAATCTTTTATTTATATTACTCAGGTACATTACGAACCGGTTAGTTAATCTACGAGTAAAAGCTTTTAATGTAGAACATGTTCTTTTAATAAACTAATATTAAAGATAAATTGTAAAGTTCAGCCCTATGTATTTACTACTTAACTATTAGATTACAGACAAAAGTTGCCTACATAGGTATCCAGTGGTTATAAAATATGTATGCGGTCAAAACTGTGGCATTTTACTGAATTTTAAAACCGGCCAAGAAGTTTCACGCCACATGCAGCGTAGGGTTCCATAGTTGTTTATTCTACAATGCATCCTAAGTAGGCAGGGGAATTTTCAATAGAAGGTATTAACTACTAAAAGCAGGCGCCGATAAGGCGATAGTAACTCGACAAAGAGAACAACGGTTTAGCTAGTGGGGGGATATAGCGTTCATAACATACTCCTACTTTTTTCAATAAACTGTCTAACGATAGACCTCACGACAGTACTGACGCGCAGAGGGAGATGATATTTCGTAAATGGAACCCTAAGATAAGCGTTCATAATATACTCCTACTATTTTTCAATAAACTGTCTAACGATAGCCCTCCCGACAGGACTGGCGCGAAAACGGCTAGCACGGAACCCTTAAAACTGTGTTTTTTTGGACATGATATAATTTTATTTAATTTTTTTGAGAACAGCCTTGTACTTTGCGCACGTCCATGTGATACGTAAGCGTTTCTGTTAAATTTATTGTTTTTACAGAAGACATTTCAAAGCTTTGACATTTAAAAGACCTTGTGAGACAGGATTTTATATATGCTATCAATAAAAAATATTAAGCTAAGCTTTTTGTCAATTATTTTGGTAGCACGTTTGAATGATTTAAGACACCTGTAGATAGGTAATAATTTCAACATAAACTTGCCATAAATAGCCAACAGATAATCAAACATGACTTTCTAACAACTCCACTTTCTAAAATTTAAAAAGGTGTTACAGGAGTAGGTATGTACTTATTTAATTAAATCTTAAGTAATCCGAGATCTTCGACGCTATTTAACTTGCGCCTATCATAGCATCGAGATCCGATATCAGATTAGTAATTCTTTGTAACAAGTACAACAAACGTAAGACGTTTTATGTCACAGTGACATCCATTAGATATAGGTACCGACAGCAACACCCACTTGGTGCCGACGACGACGATTAAATAATACATAATATTATGTAAATACTTCCAGTATAAGCTGACCAAAATCAAATCAAAAACAAAAATCAAATCAAGCGTGTGTATAAAAATCAAAATTCTATTTAGTCTGTGTTGTAGTTTATTAAAAAATATAGCACACATATATTTCGCTGTTACGAATGAATAAAAAAATGCTCAGTTAAAATCAAGTATTAAAGTTAAGGAGTAAAAGAAGAGTTTTTTTTACATCATAATCACTAACAACTATCCCGTAAACATGATGTCACGCGACACTTTCAATCTTATCTTATCTTATCTTGTCTTTCTTTCTCTTTCTCACTTTCTATCTTTTTCGTTCTTTCTTCTTTTTCTTACTTTATTGTCTTTTTACCTTTATTTTTCGATTACGTAAAAAAGGAACAATTCGTGTCCAATATTTTTCGATAAATCTACAAGACGGATTAAAAAATTAAATAAACCTAAATAAATAACTAAACATTAGTTATAATGCCTAACCTAAACTAAGGCGTCAAGAAGTTCTTCCACATCGTTATCTTCCCGGAAAGTACCCAGAAGGCTAGCAGCATTGTCGCGATGGATGACAGTACTGGACTTTGATACTTCGCGCTTTGGACATTTATCTCGAACTCGGCATAATTATGCCAATTAGAAATAGTTAACTCTACTGGTAATTTGCTAAGAAAGGCCTTTAAATTTAGAATTTTGTAATCTATTTTTTAATATATTTCTTAGATCGCGGTTTGCCGTTAATAAATGAGTATTTTATTATTAATTATTCGCCTACAGTTACTTTTATTTATAATACAATGTATTTTTACTACTTTATGGCGTCTTATGTCGTATTATTATAACAAATGATGTACTTACAGATTCTCAAATGTAGTACATTAAGCAGAGGCTATCTAAATGTCACCTTATTTAACTTTAACACCGGGTTAATTGACCATAAATTAAGTGCTGACTTAAAGGTTCGCCAACTCGCTTGTTCCTGCCTCTCTTACATTAAGCTACCTTTAATTTAACACAACACTTTGCGATCTAATTGCCGCCTTGTTTTTTTAACCAATCCAAAAAGGAGTAGGTGTGTCAATTCGGGTGCGTGTATTTTTTGTTTATTTTGCGTAACTTGGTCACAGTTTTAATTTGAAAAAATCGTCATTAACTGAATCATTTCTTTATTAATGTCATGTAAATACCATAAGTACATTTTCTTATAAAAAATAATTAGAAAAAAAATTGATAGTGAAAAATTTAAAAGGTCCTACTGGAGTCGTTTCTTTAAACTTTCATTTACCATTGAACAAATGTAACAAGAAAGATATGACTTTTGGGAAAATTCATTAAATTTTTTTTACGTACAGCTACGTATTTATTTTAATATTTCCCTTTATCTGAATTTTTCTCTATAAATATGGACCTAAATGTAACATTAATGAAATTATTAAACATACTTTATCTTATTACTTGAATAATTCAGTGCATCGAAAAATGTATGCGAGATTGGAGACATTAATCAAGTTGGTGTAGAAAAAATACAGCAATTTATGATAGGCACGCATGTCCAATGGTTTTTAAGAAAAAATAAGATATTAAATAGTTTATCTTTGAAATATAATAATATTATACTTAAACAATTTTAATGTTAATGACTGCCCCAGCGAACTTTCTATCGCGTATTTCACACCTTTTAAACCTTCCTTAAAATTGACAAATCACTAATATCGCTATTAAAAATAGGACTAGGGGATGAAGTGGTGAAAACTTAGGGTTGTATGAATTATTCAAAACCACATCGTAAAAAGAAAAAGAAAAATATAATTCAAAAAATAAAATTAAAATTAAAACCAAATATTTTGGGGTGGTTCCCCACAAAATTTTTGGTTTTCACTTATGCATATGAAAAATAGATTTTAACTGATTCTCAGACCTATCAAATCTAGATAAAATTTCATAAAAATTGGTTTCGCAGGAGTTTGGTCATAAACACCGCCTAAAATTGCCTATAATAATATCAGAATACACTCAGCTTGACCTGCGGTGCTTGAAAGTACACTTGACAACACACGTAACCAGAAGGTTAGTTTGTATCTCAGGAAAAGTATCAGTATTGTCATCAAACGCGGCAATGCTGTTGGGCTTTTGAGTAATGAGTATATTCCCGAAAGATAACGATTCGAAATAAATTTTTTGACGCATTAGTTAAAAGGTTAGGTATTAGTTAGTTTAGTTCTTAATTTAGGACAGTGTTGACCTAAATTAAGAATTAAACTGTGTTGATTTTTATTCAGTAAGGTACTTTTTAATCAATTGTATCTTTATGTATCACATCAGGATAATAACATATAGCTAATGGATTTTAAAATTTATTATTATTTTGTGTTTTAGAACGAAGTAACGTGGTATTATTATTTGTTCTATGCACTGAGTCTTTTTTCCAATTTCGCACTAAAACATTGCGTTTTTGTGATAGGTAATTGTAGGTATACCTAACGATCCGCTGCAGTAATTCACAACATACATCGTCCTTTTATACTCGGATGTAGGTTAAAACATATTTTCGAACTAAGTTCTGCGGCTAGCTAAACCGTACTTTGTTTACCAAACAGCAAGATGCAGGCTGTTTAGTCGGATGGCCAGCTGCAGTTGCACCAATACGTCAGCAACTGCATCTGGCAGTCCGAATAACTGCAAATATAATGTTAGTCGGTTAGTCGATCAGTGGTTAAGTGCATAAAATATTTAGGACAAATGAGAGTAAATATAAAAATGACTCTAATAGTGCCCACTAAGCTTTAGATTGCTTTAGTTACCAGAGCCCCCAGACAAAGTCACATATTATGTTAACGAATGTTCGAAAAGAATAAAATGTATTTGATTGACATTTACTTACAAATTGTCTCGTTGTACATAATCTCATATCAATTCTATATATTTTGTTCTTTTCAGTCTTTCGTAGTCGCTTTTCTAGGTGCCTTGGTCTAGGTCTCTGCTCTAAATAAAATCGACAAATTACATATGCATGTCAACGTCGCTTAGGTTGCTTATCTGTGTTTGTCATTGATATGTCAGGTGACAATGTCTGTGCAAACTTAATTTGATCTCACAAAAAGGCTTACGTTTCCATCCAAACGTTTTGTGAATATTTGTGATGAGGAGAATTATTAACAAAGTTTTCTTTGGTGTTATTTTGTGTTCCATTGAGATGTATGAAGAAGCGGATCTTATGATTGTAACCCCATAAGATGTGTGTGTTGAATAGTATGTGTAAACCAATCAAACCCTGAGTTCAAGAAAAAAGATTTTGAAAAAAGTGTTGATTGGTTTTCAATGCACAACTAAGTATATTGGAATTTTCTGATGCGTGCTTTTACGCTATTCAATTAACCTTTTATGTCCAATTAGTGCTTTTATGCTTCTAGTAACTCTCAGTACCTAAGAATCATTAGTGTTGGCTAGAGGTTACATGTTGCAAGAATTACCCACACTAATAAACCCTGTTATCTTTCAAAGCCACCTGTTTAGCACAGACTTTATTTGTGTCTCGACTCGACCCATTTTAATTAGATCCAGTAACGAGCTGAGACAGACCATTAATTATAAAACAACGCGGTTTGATAAAAACAAAACGATGTAGAAAAAAGTTGTGGAAGTTAACATTAGATACTACTTAAATTAGGAACTTTAGCCAACATCTGCTCCTGTTACATGCTGCTACTTATTTTAACTTTCCGCTCGCGATCCTAGTTTTTGTTGTCTCATGTACAATGGTTTTAATATTGGTTGGTTCTTCTTTTAAGCGTTGTTATACGTGTACTTATTAGGTAATATCCATTTTTACAAAATAATATCTTCACATATCAATATCTTAATGTACACAGTTTTTGCCAATAAATTACTCTATCTCTATCTGTCTATTTTCTGTTGAGAAAAAAGTGTTTATGGTGGTTGCTTATTTGGTTCTCAAAGAAAGATAATAGATAAAAAATAGGTAGGTACAGTAGGTACACAGCGGATGTGGGTGGAATTAGTGGAACAGGACACTCTACACGGACATTCTCTGATCACCAGTGTTCCTTATAAATAAGTAAGTACCTATAGGTATTATAATGCATGTTCGCTTTGGATTATTCAAGTTCTTCATAATTGGCATGGTACCACATGTATATATCAAGTACAAGCTGTGAAGTTACCATATTAAATAAATAATAAGGATTTTCACTGTGCTTTTTAAATATGAATGAAGTAAAAAAAAAGTGCTCAGATTATAATAGGTGGCGTTCTATACATGCTAACTTTTATAGAAAAAGAGTCGTAATGGTGTATTTATGTATTGCATTTCGTTGAAATGTAGTGTACACTACGACAAAATGAATTCAAACCCCAAGCTAAGCGATGACGGTCATTTTAAAAGTAATTACTTATATAATACTATAATTATATCACCGTAGACATACTGCAAAGAATTTTAATGATACTCAGAAACGTCAAAACGTGTCACGTGATAATTAAAAGTGACAAGTAAAAAATACTTTATTAAGCATCTCCAGATTATAAACCCGAGTATCATGATGAGTAAGCCACAAAGTTGATAACAGACGTAACAAAATTAAGTTAATGGCTTTCTACGTCATTAGCAATTTTATTCGCATTATTAATTTGGTTTAATTCTGTATTTATACTAATACTAAAGCATACTATATCATATATTTCCAAGTGTACCACGACTGGGCCGGTTTTATCTTAACTGGTTTTGGAGTTTAACCGCACGTTGGCCTAGAGCGGGTTAGTGGCTTCTGGTGGTAGACTACGGCCTTGGTTAGTGACCAAATAACGACCCTCCAATCAAAGTATTACCGCCAAGCGGCCCTGCCATGTCCTGGTCCGATGTCTGGTGACGTCGGAATTGTTGCTTCTTTATGAACCATATGAAGCCCCTTTCCACTGCCACCTTCTCACCAAAAATCATCCGTAATCACGAGTGAATGTTGGGTAGGTGCGTTTTATCGTAAACTGCATCATTGCTTAACACCAGGCAAGCTGTAGTCCAGCGCAAGCCTGTACAGAACAAAAAACAGCTCACCCCCTTGCGTATGAGACTCAAAAATATTCGTTGAAATGAAATTCATACTTTACTAATTCACCTCTGCCTACACCTTCGGGTAATGCAGGCGTGGGCGCTTTGTTTATGTTATGTATAACAACGCTTTCCGAACTTAATAAAACCCAAGCTAACATGATGTCTAACTTTTAAAATTGCGTTATGAATTTAACATTGATTTTCGTATGACTTAAACAGGGTGTTCAATGTTTTATTTCTTGTTTGTGAACTCATCTAAGGAACGTTCAGATAGCAAATGGGTGTCATTTTAAAAAAGGATACGGAGTATACTTATGTAAATTCATTTGACATTCTTCTTGGCTTTGATGTATGAGTAAAGCTTAAATAAAGTATTACATTGACTCAAGTAATTATTACTGCCTGGCTACGAACACGGCGGTGTGGCAAGCGAATTACAAGATGCTTTCATATTCATCAAACTTTTGCCGGATCTAGACGGGTGTTTAAAACGTGTAGATGGCACTGGTGATGAACCATGTAACGTCATCTCAGTAGCTAGAAGCATGTGTCATAGGAATATCGAAGAAGTATGTACAGAATAAACTGTAAAATCGTTAATAGCGCCGCCTGCTCCTGTATTCTGTAACCAGCCACAATATTTATAGGTAGAAGTACCACGCAGTTTTCAAAGATTACATCAGTTTCAAGGAAGAGTTAACCATCTCTTGGAGTAAGTATTCTGGTTTAACGAAGATTAAGCGATCTGTAAACCACTACTTGCTTTACAATATGTCTTCTGTCGTACGCCTGATTGTACGACTATGCAATATTGTTACTATTGCGTGATTGTATAGGTACAATCATAAAATATTTCACAAAGTTATTAGTAGAATTCGGTCGAAAGTGTTAGGTTAGAGACATACACAGCAAGTTGGCTTCGTTGATGTGGTATTGAATGGCCCTTGTTGGGATCATCGTTGAATACATGACTTCTTTTCGAGCACATCCTTGTTATGAAAGAGAGATTAAACGGGTCGACTCACCCCACCTCACTCTCTATTTTCTTGAAAGTATCTAAATACAGGTAGTATTCAAAACGTTCTCTTTCAGGTGATAAAGACATCATATTACGAGTATTGGCATCTTGAAAGGACAAAATACATAGCATTATTAACAATGTACCTACTTTATTTATTTAGCTTTGTGGTTTCTACATAATACTGCTGCCTATATAATAATTATTCATTGTTGATCTACCCATCTGTTTTAGCGAAATAATCCACATACTCTGTATCGAATAAGACCACAATTTATTGTGCATTTCCACAATTTATTTGTACACATGTTACCACAGCTTCCTAAAAAATAACAGCGTGGAAAATTGTGACACTTTGTGATTTACACCCAAAACAAAATCTACCGTGAGTTATGTTGTACGGGCGACAACAGCTAACAATACAAATTTCTCTTTGTCTCAAACGTAGGCGTCTAGATTGTTGTACGGTTGTACCCAATACCCGTGTTGTGCGAAAATGTGAATTTTGATATGACATTGTTTTAATGAAAACGAGGAGAGAACTGGTAACCGCGCAGCAATTTCCATGAATTACGCCGTGTAGGTACTTTTGTGGCCCGTAGAATATGGGATGGTTGCGTATCAAACGTAAAAAATTTGGTAGTACTTTGGTGAGTCGTGAACCTTCAAATATATATTTTTTTAATTTTTTCTGTACAAGTGAAACTTATTCAAGAAAAAAATGTTTCAGCAATTTTCTATCTGGTGACTGTCAAGTTATTTTAAGTAACATTTACTTTTGGAATGTTTTTTTCTGGATGTGCCAGTTTAGGATATTATATACCATCACTAGACAGATTAGGTTGTTAAAATTGTGATGAAAACAAATTTCTAAATTCTATCGTGTTCGTAGCGTAGTTAATTGTAATGTTCTTGAATTGGAGGAATTCAGAGACATTCAAACTTGTAGAGATTGTATTTATAACGTGTCACGTATTAAATACTTTTAACGTGACATTTGCGGTCACAATCGTCATCATTTTAATTCCAAGCGCAGACACAATCGCTCTCCAATCTACGATACTTCGCGTCCAACGATCAAAATTCAAAACAATAATAAGCTCATGTTCTTTATTTTTACTGATAAATTATTCATATCATAATCCGAGTGATGGGAGCGATCGCGACTACGTTCCGTCGACTCATCCGACAGGTCTAATTTAATGCGTGCATTTATTATTGGTAATGGAATTAACTGAGCCCGATTATCATATGATTTGATGGACGCACTATCTCTCGATCGCAGCGTCGTGCCGCCCACTGCACTTAAAAAAAACCGACCGAGGCCCACAGACGACGGTCATTACGGCTAATATTATTGTTATCTTTATGGTAGCAATCGGTCTGCCGTGTTCGTTTAGTGCCCGTCTCGATAAAACGCTACTTTATAACGCGAATTCCTTGTCATTTCGTGTCTCCAAAGAGTTTGAGTGGTTTTTTCGGGTAACTATCATTTGCG
This sequence comes from Meganola albula, assembly GCA_936450015.1. Classification (NCBI taxonomy): domain Eukaryota; kingdom Metazoa; phylum Arthropoda; class Insecta; order Lepidoptera; family Nolidae; genus Meganola; species Meganola albula. The sequence goes on along the minus strand of OW388156.1, from coordinate 7,835,366 downwards.
TTGAATTTCATTTCTTTTTTAATTTTTTAATGACAGAGCGGTGGTTTGAGTGCTCGCTGCTCGCTGCCTTCATTATTTGCGATGATATGGATATTCCGGCTTTTTCATCAAATTATCTAGTGAGCAATTTTTTCAATTAATTAAATTAGGTGTTTCTGTAACTGCTACTTCGTTTTTAATCCCGGAAGTGTTCTTTTTTTTGTAGCTTGTTACATTTACTTAACCAACAAAGTAACTACATGCGTTGTAACATTATTGTTAGGTTTGAGAATTCCAGTCACATAAAGTAATCCGTTCCAACGAATCCATTGTTCATATTAGTGAGTGAAGCGTATTTAGTCACGTAGCTGTTCTAAAACGTTGGCATTATGTGAGCGGGTGCCGGGAAATGCGCATATCTACTCCACCTGCACTTGTTCAGGAAGTTAATCTTTCTTAGTCGTAGGTTTATATAAGATCTCCATTATTTGCCCATATTAACTTATCAGACTAGAGCACTCGTCTTAGAGACGCTTGTATCTTTATGAAGTGTGCATATAGCAGCATACTATTCAAATTCTATAGCTCAATAGGAAGAACAGAGATAATGAGATAATAGAAGTACCAAACATAAAAAGAATTATAAATATGATATCTATTAAACTTAATTAGTAGCGACTTGAAAAGTGTGTGAAATTTATATTAATATCTGAAGATATTTTTGGTTAAACTAGCTAATAAAAAATTCTTGCACTGTTAGATGACCCGTTTTGGTGAGGATGGCTAAAGGCTACATTTTAACCCACTTCTTAGCATGGTAAAAAATTTAGATCACGGGGCGAAGCCGCCAGCGGAAAGCTAAAAGTAACGCAAAAACATACATAGAGTAATTTGTTAAAATAAAGTCGAGATTAAAAATATACCTAAATAAAGAGGTAGATAAGAATGCGGATAACAATAAACTAAATTTAAACGGGAGCAGGTACAGTTGGTTCCAAACAAATATAAATAAAACACAATGCTCAATTTGGACCCGGCAGGTAAGCCGAGCACCTGCGATAGACGTGACCGCTCGCGACTGTACCAAAGAATAAGGACGCAGGTTGAAGGAAATTAAAAAAGAAATTATATTTAAACAACTTATCCCCTATTATCTTGAAACAGCTTTTGAAGTCACGTACAGAAAATACAAAGGTTTAAAACTGGGGTACATTCGGGTACAGAAATCGAAGGCAACATTTTCGCATAAGGTACTATTCTCGTTTCTGGTGACATCTATTAGACTCTGCTAATAAGAGAATAAAGAGTATACCTGTGTTTGTGCACAGACTTGTCACCTGTTTCTGCAACGAATCGGCTAATTATTGACCACAATGACCAAATAACTGCTAGGAGTCATTTTTTATATATAAGTAAACAATCAAGTATTGAAATTGTATTGTAAAGTATTTGCTGTGCCCTAAAGGGTCCATAATTGTGACATATTACTTTGTATCATTTATACTACCAACCCAAAATATTGTGGAATAAGCAAATAAAGTATTAGATAAGTATTGAGTATTGAGAAATCACACTTGTTAACATTGATTCAGTCTGGGATAAACTTTGCACACATAAGAGAAGCTTAGTGGTATCTAAAATCATACCTACACGTTATCGCCTAAAATTATTCTAAGGTATGCCTTCGATATTACAAGCGGACGATATCGCAGGCAGCAATTGTGCGACACACATTGTGAATATGTCTACTATAATTATACGCTGAACCAGAAACAAATGCTAGTGGCGCCTGGCTGTTTATTATACAAAAGTAAACCTAAATCAAATAAGTTTATAAAAATAAAAAGAGGTTAGAAAAACTAAGTTTGTAGTCCAAGTGTGAAGTGATTAATCGATGTCAGCGGGAGCACAAGCGAGGGTGTTATTTCGGAAAGAATGCGTGGTACGTGCTTCCAGTGGCCCCCCGCGTTACAAATACACGTCGCAGCCATGTAAGCTATTCGTTATTATGATCCTTCATTTGGATGGTAAAGTATCTCAATTTACTTTTGTTTTACTGATAAGTAAAGGTTTAAGGAAATTATTAAAAGAGATGGCTGAAAACTATAGCGATCTCCGTATATTTTGGGGTATTGAATACATTTTAAATAAATGTTTTAATTATTTTTAGATGGTTTTTTAATCTTCAACAGGTTTGCGCCAAAATTTAGTCATTGCCAAGCTGTAGCCGATTGTACTACCTACCTACAAATGTCACTACTTTGGTAAACTTACTTTTAGTAAAAAAAATTAACCACTACGGTAATCGTTACTTTTATAACTTACTAGCTGCCCCAGCGAACTTCGTACCGCGTATTTATTAAAAAAAAATGTTCACTTAGGGGGATGAAAAATAGATGTTGGCCGATTCTCAGACCTACTGAATATGCATAAAAAATTTCAAAAGAATCGGTCAAGCCGTTTCGGAGGAGTATGGCAACGAAAACTGTGACACGAGAATTTTATATATTACGAGTAGATTTCAACAATCGCATCTAACAGTTCAAGTTAAAATCCGACTGTAAAGAATAGATGACGATACTATTTCGGTGTAATGTATGTCAACAGTATAATATTATAGTGTTATGAGCAACGGTGGGGCAGCGTTACGAGCTTTGCCTTATAAACATAAGGTCACGGGTTCGATTCCCTGTCGTGCTCACACATCATTGTGTGAATTGTTTCATCGCCACTGCTCAATATCGGTGAAGGAAAACATCGTGAGGAAACTGGCATATCTAAGAACTATTCTTGCGAGTTCATGTGAAATCCACCAACCCGCACTTGGCCAGTGTGTGTATTAAGGCCTAAAAACTCGCTCAAATCGTAAGATAGTTGAGAATAGACCCGTGCCTACAAGTGAGACATTAAAAAGAGTCGAAGTGATGACATCAGTTAACGGCAAAGATAAGCTTAGGTATGATTTCGTTCCGATTCGGTGTCTTATAAGACATTTCTTTTTGAATTGCTCTATTTTTAAATTAAAAGTCATCATCATTCCCCTTGCCTTTTTCCCATTTCTATTGGGGTCGGCTCCCAGTCTAACCTGATGCGGCTAGCTACCAGAATTATACGAGCGACTGCCATCAGACCTCGAAAACTGTAGGGAACCAGTAGCCAAGATGGCTAGACCAGTTGTCAGATTACATTGGCTTCTGACTAAATGTAACGATTGTCATAGATGTGTTATATGACAGCTTGGACCGACGGCTTAACGTGCTCTCCGAGGCACGGGGGGTAGTCTCTAAATCAACCAGACACCGAAACAAATTTTTGTTGTTACACAAATATTGTCCGGGGCGGAAATCGTACCCGCGACCTCCCGGGCACAGTATAGCCCAATCGGATGGCTTACACCTCTCGACTACCGAGGTCATCCTATTTTAAAATTAGAAGTGAGGACTATATTATTAAATATGAATTATATAGTCCGTTAATCTCTCTGATTGTATTGCGTAAGTAACGTTGAAATAACTCTGCGTATTCTTTAAATTGCACCACAAAATATCTTCTTTCACAACTAACAGTATTCTTCCAAAAAGAGGGATTTCGCATGGAAATATTTATAATTTCGTGCGAAGGCACCATTGTGTCGAGGTCGAGGAAACAGGAAACCATTACGGCGCCATGTGCTTGGTGTCATACCTGTTTTGGAGATAGCATATTATTTGAATATCGTAGGTAGACATTTTGTAAATCGTTCAACGGCCTAAAATAAACATAATTCTGTGATAGGTCGGATTAATACCAAGTGATGTAGATTGTCATTGTCACCTAGATTAATACGTTAGTGATTATTTTTGTCAGTATATTCATAACAGTCATGTTGCGTTTATACCTATCTCTAATTTTTAGGTCCTTGAAAATTGTCCAGGTGGCAGATGAAATTATAAGGCTACGTTTTGGTATGTGTGCTTTAATACTAGGTACCTACTTATTACAATGAAAAAATGAAATTCGTGTGTATGAACAAAATGGCACGAATGCTTCTTGATTTTTTGTTTGTTTTTGACCTTAGATTGACGAAATGACAGCTTCAGTAAAATCAGCCAACAGTTATTGAAGCGGATTGCTCCAGGTATTATTTGGGGAACAGAAAATAAAACGTCTTGCTTCCCGTAATGTGTAAGACAGTATATTAATAAATTATAAAATGTAGGTAGGTCGATGTAAAATAAAATTTGACGAGCAATGACGAGACTACAGATTGCAGATTATTTGCAGCAGGCACTTTGCGTGAACATCCCCCCGGACGTTGAAAGCATGCCTTTCAACCACTTCCTTGGTCCGATTATACAGGCAACGGACAAATTTTATTAAACGATCTGCGTAACAGTCCATTGGATGTTTTGACGTCTGCAACTCGAACCACGCCGTCTGTCCCGGGATATATGGCAACAATTCGACCCATTTTCCACTTGAGTGGCGGGAGGTTATCTTCCTTCACTAGGACTAAGGAGTTCAGCTTTAAGGAACCCTTACATGCTCGCCACTTCATTCGAAGTTGAAGTTCCGATATGTACTCCTTACTCCATCTGCTCCAAAAATGTTGTCGGAGAAACTCGATGCGTTGATATCGAGTCAAAGAGTTGATAGACTGATCTCGACAATCTGCAGATGGTAATGAAGTCATAGGACGTCCAATTAAAAAATGCCCGGGTGTGAGCGGCGTCAGATCCTCGGGGTTTGATGACAACGGCGTCAGTGGTCTGGAGTTCAATATCGCCTCGATCTGAACCATCATGGTATAAAGCTCTTCATACGTAAGATTACAAAGGCCCAACACTCTTGTCAAATGATGCTTGGTTGACTTGACACCAGCTTCCGCAAGACCAGCAAAATGAGGAGTATAGGCCGGTATAAAATGGAAATTAATTCCTTCTCTTGCCATCTCTTCAGCAACCGAATTGCAATTTGATTTGAGAAATTTAGAGAGATCATTATATGCACCAACAAATGAGGTGCCATTATCAGAGTAAATATTCCTCGGCTTTCCTCTACGTGAGATGAATCTCTTTAACGCCATGATAAAAGTATTGCTCGATAAATCACCGACTAATTCTAGATGAATTGATTTTGTTGAAAAACAAACAAATATAGCAATGTAAACTTTAACTAATTTACAGCCACGACCTTGGCGAACAGCTGACTGAATTGGACCCGCATAGTCCATACCAATATTTTCAAATGGGTAACCTGCTAGAAGTCTGTGCTGTGGTAAATCACCCATAATTGGGCTTACTGTATCACCTTTAAAACGGCAACATCGTACACATTGCCGGCAGCACATTCTCGCTAAATTGCGACCTCTTATAGGCCAATACATATCTCTGATAGACGCCAACAATAATTGTGGTCCGGCATGAAACAATCTCTTATGCTCATAATTAAACAATAACTTAGAAAAGTGGTGATTAGAATGAATTAGTATCGGGTGTTTTTTGTTGTATGGAAAATTAGAGTGTTGCAACCGACCGCGAATACGCATTATTTTATTCTCATCAAGAAAAACATTGAATTTATTTAATTCACTTTTCTTAGGTAATGGTTTGTTACAAACTAACAACTTATAATCTTTAAAAGATTGATTCTGAGATATGCGTATGATTAAATTTAAAGCCCTATCCAATTCATTTGTATTAAGAGGACCACAAACAGGTGACTTTTTACAAGCGTCAATAAAACGTAAAACATAGCCTACTGTTTGCCGAAGTCTTAGAAAGTTTGAAAAACGTGTCAAATCAATCAATTCATTAAATTCATTATTTTTCAATAAAACATTTAAGGTTATATCAGATTTTATTTCAGGTAATACTTCATTAGATTTTAATACCTTAGAAGGCCAGCTTGACATTTCACTAGCTAAAAATTTAGGACCTGACCACCAATCATCTAAAGTATGTAAAGCAGTGATGTCTACTCCACGAGATAAATAATCAGCAGGATTTTGGTCAGTAGGGACATGTCTCCACTCACAGCCACCAGTTTTATCTAAAATTTCAGCAACTCTGTTGCGAACAAAAGGCTGCAGTTTATTTGGCAACATTTTGAGCCACCCTAAAACAATAGTGGAGTCAGTCCAAAAGTAAGTGCGCTGCGCACTGACCCGTAACGCAGATACAACCTTTTCATACATTCGAGCACCCACTAAAGCACCGCACAGCTCAAGTCTGGGGATGGTCGTAGGCTTAAGTGGCGCCACTCGACTTTTGGCTAACAACAAACGCACTAAAACCTGACCCTGACGATTTACACTGCGAACAAAACAACACGACCCATAGGCTCGTTCTGACGAATCACAGAAAAAATGTAACTCTAAAAACTCAGGAGAATCAATTAAAACGCGACGTGGAATATGAATTTCGTTTAGTTTTGGTAAATTGATAACAATGTCATTCCATAGCTTGCTAATGTCCGGTGATAGCTGTTCATCCCAAGAAAGCTTTTGTAACCATAACTTTTGAAGCAGCATCTTCATAACAATGACACAAGGAGCTAATAATCCAAGCGGGTCAAAAACTTGTGAAACAATCGAAAGCATATTACGTTTTGTGTTATTAAAGTTAACTGGTACATTAATTGGAAAATAAAGGTAGTCTGACATAGGCTGCCAACCAAGACCTAAGGTTTTGGTAGACTCAAATCCACCAATATTCAAATCTAGTGAAGATTGGGGAAAGTCAGTACCATTTACCAGTTTTACGTCATTCGACTTCCACTTTCGTAAATTCATCTGCGCTGAAGCGAGAGTTGAAGTGATTTTATGACGCAACGCTTTGACCTTTTTGAGGTCATCTCCTCCTGTCAAAAGGTCATCTACATAAAAATCGTGTAAAATGACTTCAGAGGTAGTCTTATCAATAAGCTCTAAATCTAAACCTAACTGTCGAAGACACCGAGTTGCTAGGTAAGGAGCGCTGGCCGTGCCATAAGTCACGGTGTTGAGTTGATAAGCTTGTAACGGAGATGACGGATTATCACGCCAAATAATTTGCTGAAGATATCTATCATCAGGATGAACAACTACCTGCCGGTACATTTTTTCAACATCAGCAGCTAGGATGTACTTATGCTGTCTAAAACGCAACAGGATAGAAAAAAGATCGTCCTGCACCACGGGTCCGACCATCTGAATATTATTAATTGAAACACCAGTATCAGTTAAGTTACTCGCATTAAAAACTACCCTTAACTTTGTAGTGGTACTGCTTTCGCGCAGAACACCGTGATGCTTAATATAAAAAGCATGAGTATCAATGAATTTACATTTAGACATGTGACCTAAAGTTTCATATTCCAACATGAACTCTTTATACATTTTACTAAACTGAGTTTTAGATTTAAATCTGCGTTCTAAAGAAGAAAAACAATGTTTGGCTCTGGTTAAAGATTCACCTAATTGATCAGAAGAACTCTTTAAAGGTATTCTAACACAAAATTGGCCGTTTTCTAAACGAGTAGTATTTTTTACAAAATGTTCTTCACATAGCCTTTCTTCTGAAGAATAAGGTGATGAAGTAGATACTTCTTCAAGTTGCCAAAACTTTGTGAGCGTTTTATCAACATTAAAATTTAATTCATCATTGCAGTCTGAACGCACCTTTATAAAATGACATTTTAAATTATTGGATGCAACGCTATTATTAATTGGGCCAGAGACCAACCAACCCAATTTAGTCATACAAAGAATAGGTTGTCCATCACCCAATTTCATTCGCTGTGACTCTAACAAGTCCCAAAAAATGTCAGCACCGAGCAACATGTCAACATGAGCCGGTGAGTGAAAGCTAGGATCAGCGAGACAAATATCAGAAGGAATTTTAATTTTTAATAAATTAACATGTGTACTAGGCACCTTATCTGTAATTGATGGAAGAATAAAACAATTAACATTAAAACTGTAACTGTTGTCTAAAGATTTTATTGACACTGAACACATTTTATTAATAAATGATGACGAGTTGTTAATACCTAAAATAGAATTGTTCACAGTCTTAGCGTTTAAACCTAGTAGGTGATAAAGCCGTTCAGTCATGAGACATGATGTGCTGCCACTGTCGAGTACAGCACGAGCAACATGTTGCTGACCATTGATCCCTATGACTTTTACTAATGCTGTGGATAATAATACGTCACCCTGTTCGATACACGCCGATAGTGACAAACCGGTACTCGCAGCTGATTGAGTGGAGACATCCGCACTGCCCTTCGCATCTTCACTGCTAGAAGATGTACTAGGGGCATCTGACCTCAGGAAATTAGTAATATTATCAACGTGAACTAAAGTGTTGTGTTTACGGTGGCAAATTTTACAACCAAACTTTCTGCAGTTGTTTGCAAAATGTCCTGAGTTAAGACAATTATAACAAATTTTATATTTAAGTAACATCTGCAAACGACTCTCATTGCTTAGAGATAAAAACTGCGGACAAGTACCTAATTTATGACCTCCGTTACACATAACACAATTTTTAGGTTTTTTAGAATTAATAATATCTAATTTATTCAAATCATTACAATTATTTTTATTACAATCTTGTGCCATCATAGTTTTAACCTGTTTGAACTGTTTATTATTTTGTGAGTGTTTAGTTGACGTAGACGATACCAACTCTAACGTTTCTAATATCTCAGAACGATTTTTAATAAAAGTAATAAACAAAGAAAATGTGATTTTAGTATCTTTAGTTAGTGAACCTTTGTGCTCTTCCCATTCGCGATAAGTTTTGCTGTCTAACTTGTGTGTAATAATATAAATAAGTAAAGTGTCCCAGTGCGAAACTGGTTCGCCTAGAGATTCAAGGGCACGTAAGTTCCTATTAATAACATCAAGTAAACCCTTTAAATTTACCGATGACTCCTTCTGAAGAGTGTCAATATGTAATAAGGCTGAAACATGATGTTGAGTGAGCAGGTGTTTGTTATCAAACCGCTCGCAGAGAAGATTCCAAGCTACCGAATAATTGGCAGCTGAAAACTGAATGGAATGAATTACCACAGCAGCAGACCCTTCTAACGATGACCTTAAATAATGAAATTTATTTATTTCGTTTATATCTTCATTCGAATGAATAAGACTAACAAATGTGTCGTGAAACTCTAACCAATTTGTATAGGAACCACTAAATTTTGGTAGTTGAATGGTCGGTAATTTAATAAAATTATGATTGTTAGAACGCGAACTTACCTGGTCAATATCATTACAATCTCTTCTCTTAGAATGATCATTGAGTACCTTATTAGCTTGCGCTAGGGTTTTGTAATAAAGAGATTCAAACTCGCTGCGTTCTAACAGCTGACTATCCAAGTTGTCAGTGCTACACTCCAATAATAACTGCACCTCATCATATTGGGCATACAATGCTTCGAGTTTATTATAACGAAATTGCAATTCGCTTACCTCTATAGGGCTTAGGGAAGAAAGGTCCAAAGCATTTAAAAAGTTCAAGAACACGGTAACCTTTCCCTTGAAACTCGCTCGTTTCCGAATAAGCTCCTTATCCTCTGGCATTGCGTTAACTGGTGTAGACAACCTGGAATTTATACAATGAAAAAGTTATACTAACTGTGTAAATACAATTAAGTACCTACTTATTATGCCGGTATATAATACCTACGTATAATAATTCTAATGCACTAATTTTAATACAAAATATAAAGTGCAAAGATATAATTTAGAATTAATAATTAAGTAATTAACGGTTAACGGCTTAACGGTTGTTTGTACCAATTTATTAACCTATTGATTACAACATAAATTGTAAGATTTCTATTGTATCTCTGTGTTTAACATAATGTGATTACGCAACTGTCTCAGTGACCTATTTTACATATGCACATTGCAAGGAAAATATAACGCAGTTACTTTAATTAACTACTCTTTGACAATGTTTATATAATGAAATAAGTTGTGATATCACTGATCAGTTGATAATTATAACAATTTATAACCACTCACAGACAAAGGAAATTAACAATAGGTATAAGTACTAACCTGGTATTTTATACGGCTGACTTACACTAATAATACCTGATTAAAAGAGTGCTGGGTGGACTAATTTGAAGTAAATACGTCTTGTCGTAGCTATTAAGTATCCAGACCACTGTTTATCCCAAATTCTTCGGAATTTCGTAGTAGAATTGACCGGCCACACCCAAGCGTAGAATATGATTTTTGATATCCACCAACAACGCTCATGCAATCCTTGTTTTTAACTGGTTGGAGTAAATATTCTTCAAAACTCCTATATCCGGCTCGAAGGACCATGAAGCGGATTGCTCCAGGTATTATTTGGGGAACAGAAAATAAAACGTCTTGCTTCCCGTAATGTGTAAGACAGTATATTAATAAATTATAAAATGTAGGTAGGTCGATGTAAAATAAAATTTGACGAGCAATGACGAGACTACAGATTGCAGATTATTTGCAGCAGGCACTTTGCGTGAACAGTTATATTATGTGAAATTCCTTTGGAATATTTTTCATGAACAGTGATAGGTTAGCTAAGTGAATCAATTTGACTAACTCACGAGCGAAAACACACAGAACATACATATTATAGAACCTATGGTTATGACTATGACATGAATATGTATAAGGTTCAAGACTTTTTTTTTTGACTCAAGTGATTGTACATGACTGTACTTTTAAAGAATTTATATTTGCTCAGAATGTGGATGGTTTAAGTTATTTGCACGACATTAGTTTTAAATAATGAATGAACAAATAAGGCATCAAATATAACATTGTACCCAAATATAAGTTCAACATCAGCTGCTGTCGTAAAATTATGAAATGGTGAATAATAATTAAGTCACATATGGTAGATAGATAGCTTTGAAATAAAAATATTTTGTACCGGATTTTATCTCGGTTTATTTTAGACTAGAGACCCGCCCCGGCTTCGCACGGTTTGACCTATTTAAGGTGTACAACACTGTAGTACACTATTTTGATTTGTCTCGTGGGGTTCAGCCAGCGTTTACAATGTAAGCGCAAAAAATGTTTATTTTCGACATCACATCAGTGACCTCTAAATTTATAAGTGTTTCTTTACAATATATGCATGCATATACATATAAACCTTTCTCTTAAATCACTCTATCTATTAGAAAAAAACCGCTTCAAAATCCGCTGGTAGTTTTGAAGATTTAAGCATACATATGGACAGACAGCGACAGCGACTCTATGTAGTGATTATAAATCCCGAAGATTTAAAGTCTTTTTAGACTTTATGGTTACGGATAGACTGAGGTATTTGACGTCCCAAATTAATCATAATCATTACTGACTACCTACCACATTATATTATTTAAGTGGCGTTCCATACCTATAGATTTTGAATTTGTATAAGGTGAGATTAAAACTATTTCGAAGTTTTTACATCAAATAATTATTGAAATGAACTAACAGCAGTAAAAACTATGTAGGTAACTGATTTAATAAAAATGTTGGTATTTAGATAACGTTTCGCTGAACTGCTAGAAAGTAAGATGATAAACGAGATGGAGTTATCGTAAAATTAGATAATGATCATGAGATCAATTCAGTCAGAGTAGACAACCTTGTAACAGCGGTAACATACTTGAGACACAGTTGATGTGGTCCACTCAACAAAAGAAGTTCAATAAACGGAGCGCTATTGTTTAAAAAAAATCAGACGCTGTCAACTTACGCACCAGTATGAATAAATTTATTAGTTGCTAAGGTGTCTTCTTTTGTGGTGCTTATTCTAAATCTGAAGTTGTATAACATAGTTTTCCAATACGAATATACGTTTTGCGCAATTAAAAATCTTAATTGAAGCGATTCATGGGCTGCAGTCTTGGTATGAAAAGTTCAAGTTCTTGAAACCAGTATTTTGAAAAGTTATCAATATCTTTAAAAAAACTGCATCTATATCTCTTAGATGGATTATATACAATTGAGTCAAGCAGTCTCGACCATTTCCCGATCATTTTATATTTTTATCTTCACAACACAGTTCAATTGTCATAAGTATCGGTCATTAATTTGTATCGTGTGGAAGGATTTGTATGTGCGCAAAGAGCGCCCCAACATCGATGCCATAACGATGCAGTTTGTTAAGCATTGGGTAACCGTAGGTAACTTGATTTTTGACTACGTAAGTATCGTATTTCCGGGTTTTATTGCATCTCCTATATTTTTTACAGCTCTCGTACACTGGGGTGCTCAGGCTAATGAATCTGTACTAGACGTTTTAAAATAAGCCCTGTCATCAAGTCAGATGTTTTATATAAATCGTATTCTTAACGACGTCGTCACCTAATAAAATTTATTTTTTAATGACTTTATGGAGCTAAATTTGTAACATTTTTAACACTTCAACATATTTAAGGTTTATTTCAGTACGACGACTTTGTTTGATAACATTATAAAATAAAGTTTATTCATCAGGGCCACATTAGTATGCAAATTTTAATGTAGGTAAATAATTAGATTGCCGTATATCCGGTACAATTTCCAACTTCGAGCAGTTAAATAAAGTGTTTTTTTTACATTGTTAACACGCTTTTATTAGCTGTATTTGTGTGTTTGTAACGGAATTTTGAACGCGATTTTTACTAACTTTTAAACCTCACATATCGTCACATATTGCTCACTTATCGAGGACCGACGACAATACAATAATTTTGTTAGTTTGTACCACATAAAGACGTCGTCACATTTATATTGTAATGACTTTAAAAAGATACTTCATAACGGCTCTACTAATTTAGTTCATTTTAATGGTAACGTTAAATTCGTCTCATTAACACAATTTAAGTACATGTTAGTATTGAATAGGTGTATGTATGTATTTACAGATATATGTTGTGCACTTCTACCTATTCCACAATTTTTCACTACTTAGGGTTTGCTAGTAGAAAATTCAAATTTGAATTAAACTCGCCTAATACATGTGTTGTTTCGTTTTTATAAATTGTCTATGTGTGTTGTGTACAATAAAAAATGAGAAAACAATCAGTTATTTCCTATTTTCACACAATACAGATCTTCGGCACCAAATTACTCTATTAGTACGTCCGGATTCTTCTTTAAGTTCTGATTTTTACTTTGAGTTTAAAAAACTTGCTACGCCCTTGAATGAATCACACATATTATGTAGATATAATATTTATAATGAAACGAACATCCGGATACAAGACAGAAAAATATAATGAGTCATTAGTATAACCCTACAAACCTTTGTTGTCACACGGTGCCCGCTTTCATTATAATGGAGAGTTCACATTTGATCAGTGATAGATAATAAAAGTATGTTCAAACAGTGCACTGTATAACTTGCTGTAATAAATTAAGATTGGAAGCATTACGTTTTTTAATCCAATTCTATTAAAATGTGATAATAGAGCATTTCATTGTTTTTTATATATTTAATATGTCGCTAGTACTTGTTTTTCGATGTCAATAGGTTAAAATAGGTGGTGAAATTCTCTAATGTAGCGAAATGGTAAAAAAAACTAATCAAAACTGTATTCGTAAAAACTTCAGTATGTAAATTGTAAATAATTATTAAATGTAAATTGTAATATTTAGTTGTATTCTTTTGTTTAAAAAAGCTTAAATTACAGATTTTAAATATGAAAAATATAAGAAAACACTTTACTCGCAAAAAAATATTAAGTATTTTATTGTACGCACGGTTACGCATCAAGTTATACAAAACCAATACAAGCATACCTCTCGTTGTACGGAATTCTTATAAAATGCGAGATCAGCTTATATTGGAAATGTATAATAATAATAATTGGGACATTAACAGACACGTCCATCATACTAAACTAAGCAGAGCTTGTACTATAGAAACCAGTTAACTGGTAATATACTACATATAATACTTTTCTTTTGTAAATATATACCTACTTCAAATATAAATAATTACACCTAGACTCAAGACAAACAGACATGTTCATCACACAAATGTCTGACTTGTGTGGGAATCAAACCCACGACCTGAGGCGTGAAAAGCATGTGTCTTATCAACCACGCGACCAGCTCGTCTAGCATATACGGTACGTCATGTATAGCTTCTTGAATATAGAAAACAAAAGAAAATTGTAACTAAAAGTAAAGGTATCAGCAACAACAAGTGTGAACGGTCCTCAACTTAGTTTGTCTCGAGACTTCCGTGACCAATCGTGACGGATAGGGCTAATTTATCAAGCCGTACTTCAATTTTATAATAACTTGCAGGTTGCGTGTGTGACTGAATATTCTATTACTATACCTGGACGATTAATCTTCAGTGCACCGTTATTAGTGTCTAAGCTCGATTAATGAATGTTTGTAAAGCGATCGAGTGAAGTTTTAAAATGTTTATTTTTTGAGTATGTTCAACGAGTTTTTAAGTATTTGTGTTGCTTTAAAACAGGTTCAAATATGTAAAACATACGTTAATTAGTGTATTAAAGTATGGTTAAGTAACTACTCGATTTAAATAGAATTTAAAGAATTCTGTACGGCTTATCCATTTACACGAAGGTACGTCATTACGCAATCTTTAAGATAGGTAGCATATTTGAAGAAAGTTACTATAGATAGTTCTACATAATAGATGATTACTCCCAGAGTCAAGACAAACACACATGTTCATTCACATAAATGGATGGGAATCATGTTCTGCGACGTGCAAAACAAGTATCAGGTTCAGTATTTTTACTCATATAGTCCTATTCATAAAAATTTGTAAGACTCTTTAGTTAAAATGTACTATCTCTCTTTCTTACTAGTATAAATGTCAAAATGACAGACAAAGACAACCGAATTATAAACCTATTTTAGCTAAAATGAGCTTATGAGAAGTTTATGAATACAAGGGTTACTCTTTAATTTGAGAGGTACGCTCTGAAGCAATATCCATTTATCTCTTTCTCTAGCAAATTCTTTAGATTTTTATATACCTATGTATATTGTACAATTTATCTTTACTAGGTACTATACGTACGCGTAATACTTTCCCTTCCTCAAATTCCTTTATTATCCTTTTCGTGATTAGTTTGTTACGTCGTTTATCTTTCCTCTAATATATTTCTAATATTATCCTACCCCTTGGACAAATAAAAGATTAATTTTTCAGTGCTAATAAGGTAATGGACTGTACAAACGTAAAACCAATAATGAAGATTGTTCCTGAATACATTTTTATCGTTGTTATTTTTAGACGAATGAATCTCTGCAGTAAAAGAAAGAAAGAAATCAGAAAGTAATTTATATCATAAATTAATCTGTGAATTATATAGAAAAAACCTGTTTTAAGTAGTAGTAGCAACGTAGCATTAAGATTGTAGAATGGTATTAACTAGACCGATTAGCTTATAATTTGATGGACGTGCGATCTCCGGCTAGACTGCAATTGAAGAAAATCCCTGCGGCTATTAAAGCCACAGTACAGAGCGCGTAGAACGATGCGACAGCAATTTTTTAGTTCATTGCGCGATTGAGGTAATTTGTTTTAATAACTACTAAGAGGAATACGCAATGTACACCTAGATCGCTAGGCGCACCGCTCTACGATGTGTTTCGTGGCAACCATTAGATCTAATTACTGTTATACACGCAGTTCTCATTTGTTTTCTGTTTCTTACAAAGATATCAGCTCTGTTTCTGAGTAATAATAACTTAATTAAAGAAATTAGAAGCCCGCTCAGATGTTTGACGAAACGTGGTTATTAGGGAGTCCATTCACTATCACGGAAGGACTACGACAATTTTAACTGTCAAATACGTTGGATGTCAATACAGGTGTCTAACCGCAAAAGCTTAAAGAAGTATTGCTGGAGCTGAGGAAGAGGAACGTCGCTGTACAATGTGAAAAGCAACTTTGCCTTCTTACTATACGGTGTCATAGTAAGGCATATCCTTTGCCCGAGATACAAACTAGCCTTCTGGTCACACGCGTTGTCAACTAGACGTTTTGACAACTCTTTGAAAGCAATGTTATAATTAGTAGGAAATCCGAAAATAATAATGATATCCTGAGACATTATCACCACCGGCCATCTTATCCTAAACCAAGCAGAACTTGTATTATGGAAACTACCAAACTAACCTTCATATAACAGTTAGGTACCTATATAATAAAAAATGATAAAAAAATAATAAAATGCGTAAGTGTACACTCAGTAGGTCTTACTTTCAAATTTGAAGACAGATTGTTAAGAAAACGTCGGACAACATTGGAAGTAATCGTGTCGCGTATCGTTTAAACAGAAGCTTCACGATTCAAAACATCACGAAAAAGTAATTAAGCCTCCCATTAAACTTTTCGTATTGAGACATCATTCAGTCTATGGATTTTATTAAGCCTTCTATCCATAAACTTACTAAATTAAAGTAGTGATGGTGCAGCGGTTGACAAGTAGGTCGCTAGGTCGCAGGTTGAAACCTAGGTGGTTACACATCTTTGTGTCAATAGTTTTATCGTGACTGCTCAATATCTGTAATGAAAAATATCGTCAGAATACAGGTATCTCTAAGAACTTACTATTCTAGTACATTTAACATCCACCATAATTTTAAAATCCATGTTGTAAGAAGGCTTATTATAAAATTTCAGACTATATTCTGATAAAAACGTTTAGGAAGAAAGTCGCTCTAATACAAACCAAATGTCATAGATGTACGTATTTTATTTAAAAGACGAAACCCTATTGAGTTTTTAGCAGTGTTTTTTAGTAACTGCTACGTCATTTATTGTACGATAAAAAATGGACGTGTTCAAATAAAAGCTCTTTCTTTATGACTATTATTAATTTGAATGTTGATTTAGGTATTATTTGACTTTCCAACTCTTAAGACACTTTAGTCCAAGATCAAAGAGCATACAGCAATAACAACCTTAAAAATACCTTCAATGTTGGCTAGAAGTTAATTAATTAATAACACATACATAATAAGTTCATTGCCTTTTTCGTAACATTGAATTCGCTCTATGATCTAAATAATCAATGTCAAAATTACTAATTGCTAATGAAGTGCCTACATCTAAGTTGAAATTACAAAAAAATAACGAGAATCACAATCCAGTTTATATTTCAATTCATTTTAATTACCTACTAAATGAAGTAAACAAATTGTTTTCGTAGTCACTTTTAAATGAATGAGTAGGTACTTGTATAATTGTATATTCTAAATGGGTTCCACTTTTATGGGTCCGAAATCGTTAAGCATTTCATATATTTTATATAATTTATAGCTCACTAACGAATATGTCAATAAATAATGTTACTTAAGCCTTAACAGACGCTATCTTTTATTTTATTGTCAAAAAACCTAGTCAAAGGCGGGGTAATCGCTTTGTATGATTAAGGATAGGCAAGGATTCTTTAGTAGAATGTAATTTGAAAAAATATATTACGTAGGAAAGTATTTACTTGAGACTACCAAATAAATTCTAATAAAATATGTATAATATGATGTAACGCAATATAGTAGTCGCTAGTGGGATCCATTAAACTGAGTATTGTAGGCACAGGTCAATTATAACACACACTTCAAGCAACTTCAGGCTTTGAACGTATTTTTGCTTAGTAAGTAAAGTAAGTAACCTAGGTAAGTAACTTATAGGTATGTGCAAGTAAGCCATAAGTCAGTTTAAAACAAATAATGTAATCTACTAAAATAATACTGTCTCATCTACCTACCTACCTACCTATCTACTTATTTAACGAATAATCATAGACAGTTATAACACCAAAAGATATGACAAATAAAAAAGTTACGTTTGTTTGTTCGTTAACAGAATTTCTTGGTAATTAAAACGTCCTATATAATTGTTACGCATAAAATAAACATAAATATATTTCTCTATAAAACATCTAATACATCAGATAATCAAACACAGTTACGTCATGGATGGTGTTATCGTTCGTAGATTAGTTAAAACATTAAATCAAGTCACTTTACCTAATGAAACCAGTTTAAACGTTTGAAGGCGGCGCACTCATTTCCTTCGACTGAGTAAAGATAAATCAATGATCCATTCGTGGCTGTAATTTATTTATCAATCTATTTCAGGTGACTAGGACCATGGAAAAATTATTTTAATACTAATAAAATCAAATCAAATCAAATCAAATCAAAGTTTATTTTGTAAACATAGGTAAGTACAATAGCAGATGATCATAAATGTTATAAATAACTCTATGTTTTGCCTATAGGTAACGGGCGTACAAAATTAAATTAAATTACAAGTAGAATAAATTAAATTACAAATAAATTAAATTAAATTACAAAATTAATATGTCAAAAAGAATTATTATGATAGTAAAATTATGAATTGTTAGTAAATACCTTTAACAGTTTATATTAATAAGTCGCGACTCGGTTATCTTTGTCATTTAAAAACTCAGTAATGGAATAATAGCACTTATCTATTAAAAATTTATATAATGACTTTTTGAAAGTCTGAAGTTCTTCTTTTATTTTAATTGAAACTGGGATTTTATTATATATTTTAGATGCCATGCCCAGGACACTTTTCCCAAAAAAAGCAGTTTTGTGGGAGGCAACACTTATAATATTTTGATGTCGTTGGGATCGTAAGGTTTGGAATAAATGGGCATTGGATCTAACAAATACTGCCATTTCGTATATGTACATGCTGGGCAGCGTTAATATATTTAATTTTACAAACAGTGGTTTGCAGCTGTCTGTGGAGCATAATTTACAGAAGGACCTAATACATTTTTTCTGGGCTTTGAAAGCAACGTCTTTGTCGGTTGAGTTACCCCAGTAAATGATGCCGTATCTTATATTAGATGCAACGTAAGCATTGTAGGCCATTAGAACCGTAGGCCGGTTGACTATTTTAGATAATCTGAAAAGCACATACGCAAATCGATTCAGTTTTTTTGATAAGGAGTCTATGTGACATTTCCATGTTAAATGGTTATCTAAATTAAGGCCAAGAAACTTTGAGTTATCAACTGTAGATACGGAACTATTTTGATATTGAATATTAAATTTTGGAATGTACGTCCTTTGATTAAATGTCATAAGTTTTGTTTTACTAATATTAATATTTAAATTATTACAATTAAGCCAATTAATTAAATTTGTCAGATCATTATTTATGTCACTTTCGAGATTTTTTATGTCATTACCAGAATACAGAATGGTGCTGTCGTCAGCAAAAAGAATTATTTTATTTTTAGTTACCTTGGGCATGTCATTTATATAAATGTTAAATAATAACGGCCCAAGTAAGCTCCCTTGGGGTACGCCATATTTTATTGTCCTAGCTGGAGACTTGAATGTTACTTCAGTTTTGGACTTCATACATAGTCTATTGGTATATGTAACTTGTCTACGATTTGTCAAGTAAGATTTGATAAGTTGTAGAGCATTGCCTCTGACCCCATATCGTTCCAGTTTGTTTAATAGCACGTAATGATCGACACAGTCAAATTTTATAGGTTTTGGTCATATCCATTAATAGAGCTACCACTGGGATCCGCTTGTCAACATTAGGAATTATTTGGCTCATTAAGTCATATATTGCCATATTAATGGATCTACCTTTTCTGAAACCATATTGTTCTTTTGTAAATAGTTCATATTTTTCGAAGAATGAATAAAAAGTTTTATGTATAAATTTTTCAAATACCTTAGAAAAAATAGGCATGAGTGCTATAGGTCTATAGTTTCCTATTATTTTTTTGTCTCCTTTTTTATGGATTGGTTTAATAACCGTAGTTTTTAATTTATCCGGGAAATAGCCATGTTGAATGCAGAGATTGACTATAAAACTCATCGGATGCGCAATTACAGATACAGCACGTTTAACAATATTAGTGACAATTTCGTCATAGCCATGGCTGTTAGTGTTATTTAAAGACATTATTATATTTACAATGTCAGACGGTATAGTGGGTGGAATATATATAGAATATGGATTAATGTCAATATTTTTATAAGTAGGAGTACAATTAGAGTTAGTCGGCTTTATTTCGTCAATATAGTAGTCATTAATAGTGTCAGCAATTTGTTGTGGGTCAATTATTATACGTCCATTAACTATTATTTTAGAGGGGGCATTATCTCTAGGTTGGTTGGTAGTACTGTTATTGATAATGTTCCAAGAAGCCTTGGACTTATTTTTGGCCATGCTTATGTAACAGTCATTTTGTGATTTCTGAGTCAAGGTTATTACTTTCTTTAGCCGGGTGGTATATTTTTTAAGTAGCTTTTTATTTTGAGAAGAAGGATTACGGCGATATTGCCACAGTATTTCCCTCTTCCGTTTACTGCTTAAACGTATTCCTTTAGATAACCACTTTGGGGGTTTGCGTAGGGACATTTTAACTTTTTTTATCGGGAAGCACAAGTCATAAAATAGTTTAAATAAATCGTAAAAGTAGTTGAAAGCCTCTTCAGGATCTGAATATTGATATAGTTCGCTAAAGCTGAGATTACCAAGAGAATCAATAAATTTGTCGATGTTTTCTGGGGAATAATCACGCTTTAAGATAAACCAATAATTGGTAGTATAGGTCTTTTTTACAGGGCATTTTATAATTTGAGCTGTGTGGTCAGATAATTCTAGGTCAAGTACTTCACATTTGCTCCCTTTTACATTATTTATTATGTTGTCTATGCATTTCCCACTAGCTAATCGCGTAGGCTGTAATATGCCAATTTTTAGATTATAATTTAATAATAGAGATATGAATTTATTACTAAGTTTTGATTTGGACATTGTATCAATGTTAAAATCACCACAAAGAATGATTTTTTTGTTATTATTTAATATACAATGGCGTAATATTTTATCAAGATTGTCCAAAAATAATTGAATGCTGTCATTGTTAGTTTTAGGAGGTCTATATATGCATATTATTATTAAGTGATGCATTACTAGCTCAATTCCACAACATTCAATAATCGAAGGTACGGAATACTTAGTTAGGTCAATAGTTTTGAATTTGTGAATAAGATTGATAAGTATACAGGAACCACCTTTTCTTTTGTTACGCATTGAGTACGTTGCTAGTTTGTAGTTAGGGATAGATAAGTGTGATTCATCTCCATTTGTCATATTGTGCTCAGTGACACATAATACATCAACACATTGCCCATCATTCCATAATTCTTCTAAACAAAGAGTGAGTAAATCCGACTTATTAATTAAACCATTAATATTTTGATGAAAAACATAAACATAATTATAAACGAAAAGTAGTAGTACTGTTTGTCAAAGGCTTATAAATTAGAGTTTGAGTCAAGTTAGACTTAACAATGGCTGGTGTGACGATTGGGGTTTGAACAGTTTCGTCAAACATAATGTTACAGGTTTGTGTAGATTGGTCAACTTTAAACATCGGTAGCAATTGCGACTTTGTCGAGTAAGCCTCATATTTTTTCTTGTACTCAATATGTAATATTTCTTTGAGTATATGTCTACAAATATTTACAGTAAAGTTTTGTTTCCAAGGCAAAAATTGACTATAACCCATATTTACAAACATTCTATTATATTTAGAACAGACAAGACGTAAGACATTATTTAGCAGTTTTTCATTCAAATTATTATTATAAGGAATCTCTGATACTATTACATTTGCATGTTTTATATTTTTAAGCCATACACTAAGATCTATCTGAAAATCAAGTGGATTAGTATCATTAATGCCTGTCACAACAACAACATAGTCATTTTTAGTTAGTTCCTTAGCGTTACATAAATTGAGGACGTCCTCAGTTTTTGCCCCAGGTTTCCAGAAGGATAGAACTTGAAATTCATCACCCAGCAAGTTTTGTAGTATATGCCGAACGTTTCGTCCTTGATCATCAGCTACAATAATAACTTTTTTCTTTGGTAAGGTACTGTTAGGCGTAGTATTTGTTTGATTCTGTACAGGGAGATACGTGTGTTTGGGCGAGATATGTGATTGCGGCAGTTCAGTTTTGGTACAACTTTTAGGTTCATGGAATGATTTTCCCGGAGATTCATCTTGGAGGGTATCTGGAATCTCATTGGCTGGAATTACCGAATCATCTTTGTCTGTGAATGGTGATGATTCCAGTTGTGTAGGTGAAGAAGTTATTAAGCTTTTACGATTCTTGTCGTGCATGGATAACCTTTTTTTCTTCCTGTTTGTTTGAGTCACTGCTGGATCGGTGTAGTCGAGCTTTTTGTAGATATCTATCACCTTATTGCATTTACCTAATTCGGTTTTTAAATTACTAATTTCATCGTGTAAGTTGTCTATTTCATTAGTAGCTGTCTCTAGACTTTTTGTTAGTAAGTCAACTTTACGTTGTAGATCTTCACAGCAAGATTTGTTTAAGTTTAAAGAGGTTTCCGGCAGACTCATCATTGTGGAATCGAGTATAGTCGAGTTAGACAGTTCGTGGAATGACTTTGATCGTTTCATTCTTACTGTAATATTATCAACATCCATGCTAAACAGTTGAATAGTTTTTACCAGACAACTTAACAAATTGTCTTAGCTGGAAATATGTGATATGAAGTACGTAATTTTCACGCATACAAAAGTGAAAATGCTACTTATTCAATGTAAGACATTAGTCAGAATCGATCTTAGATTCTTTCGGAGACTATGTCGTGCCGTTAGACCACTAAGTTAAATGTGTCACTACGTCACAACTTGAAATTATCGATAAGTTTTGTTAGGTCAAGTTGAAGAAAACTGTCTACAGATGTCACTGCTTAATTCCTATAATAGTCAATAGATGTCACTTTAGTAAAAATATTATAAATAATTGAACTGGTCACACTGATAGGATAAGGTAACACAGCAGAAGTAAAGTTTTTCAATATCAATAACAGATGTCACTATATAGTTCCAGTGTCAAATATAGATGTCGTTATATAAGAGAAATTATAGAATATTAACGTGGTCACACTGTTTAGCACCAAGGTAACACTGGGAGTAATGTCACAATATAAATTTGAAATGTTACTGCGTTACTGGTTAATATTGTGAAAACACTGTAAACAGAGCTGCTATGGACTCTTTAAGTGAGTTGTTATTTGTAAATAGCACTGTTTTACTTCAAAACGGGTTTCATCCCTAGGGTGCAACATAGGCCATGGCGTAAAAATTGCTATCACGTATTGTTTTGTTGTTTTCACTACACATATTACACCAGTACACCAGTAGCTTATTGTAATAACAAAAGTCAGTGCACGTAGATTTATATGAAGAATTACAGGTTTTTAAGGCACTTTAACACATAAAAAGGTCACTATAACTTTATTAAATATTTTAAAATTATCAAATACAGTAGAGCTATGTTTACATGGCGAGCAGCGCCATCTGAGAATCGACACTCTAAAACTCGACACACTAAAAAAATAACATAATAAGATTTCTATTAGTATTGGCCAATAGCAAACTATTTTTCTGTAGCGGTAACTATTTTAGCGATATATTCATTCACTGAAGGTACTATAAAGAATTTCACAAAAATTTTAACAATTTTTTTGAAAATCTAGCTAAGAACCATCTCTATCAGCATTCGAATAGAGAAAAAACGTATCCGCAAAATCCTTCTATCCAGTTGTATCCTTAGAAACTTGTACACAGATTCACGCGTCAAACTTACAACACCCCTATTTCTTTTTGACGTGACAACGTCTTAAATTAGGTTGCGGCTGGGAGGCACTTATGAAAAAGTGTAACGCTCGGTAACGTTACGATGAGTCACCGAACGAGAGAGAGGCCCGCCGAATGCCTTGCGTCTCTCTCCCACTCAACTATGTTTCATCCTTCTTCCTACTATACGAATGAATATTCACATTAAAATTATTTTACCACTCAAAGTCGTTGTCACGTAAAACTTTCGCCCGTATACCGAATTTACAGGCAACCAATTTTTTTAATAATTATAATTGTTTACTTGATAGCTTGCATAGTGCAAAAAACCTGTAATAGTCGGAATATAATTTAATGAATTTATGGCTAACTAAAAAAAAGATAAAGAAGAGCTTAGCGAGTTAGAAGGCCATGGGGGAGGCACTTGTCCAGCAGTGGAATATTACAAGGGATTAAAAAAATGGGTAGGTAAGTACCCATTTTTTAGTATTGAAATTTGAACTAGGTGTGTACCTGCTGCGAAAAGGACTACCGAACACGGTTAGAAAATGAGCTAAGGAAATCATGGTTTAGATTTGTTTGGCTGTGTACCAGTTGACAAAATTGGCAACACCTGCACCCCACGGATATAAAGTAGGTAAGTGGCAATGATTGGGATGAAGATTTCTAATTTGTGGCAGGTTCAGAGATTTTTCTACCAACAGACATGGACAGACCACTGGCCACAAAGATGGAAACTATTATGCACATATTGGAACATAGTTTTCCAGCTGACAAGCATGCACTTTAAAGTACTTAAAGGCACATATCTAGCCTTGGCAGGTGACTTTTGTCCCAAGAATTTAGTAACATTGTGGACTTATTAATTAAATAAAGCAATAGTACAGATAACCATTGATAATAACAGATATATTTTAAATTATGTATCTGATTAAGCCCATTTATCTGTGAAATAGAAGCCATTATAGATAGGGTTGATACCATTTCACTTTAATTAAAACATTTAAAAGATCTTGCGTGATTTCCGACTTATTAAGTGATATCGATATTTTAATCAAGCGTACGACAAGCTGCATTCTTTCTTTGTGATAAATATGTAAATTGTAGTGAATTCGTTTTAAAGGTATTTCAAAATAACAATGTGCAGCTATCAGGCGCTTATCTGATTAACAGACTGTTTTGCTTGAGCAATCTATATCAATATTATGAAGCTGAAAAGTTTGTTTGACCGCGCTAATTTCGCAGACTATTGGTCCGATTTGAAATATTCTTGTACTGTTAGATACCTCATTAATTGAGGAAGCCGCGGGTGGAATGCTAATAATATTAAAAAATATTTTCGCTTAGGTATTGAAGCAAGTTAATTTGACGTCGGTAGTAAAAGTTTCTATTTCCTACCTAACTTCACTCGAGCATGGACTGAAACTATCTAAGCGAATGCACAAAGTAAATAGTTACAGTTGTTTCAAGTTCAAAAATGTCTAGATAAATCTATGCGGAAACAAAACAAAAGACGGTGCAATATAATAAAACAAATAATATTTTATTCTACGATGCGGACCGTCTATTCGTCTTCCCTCGAGACTGGACCAACCGTATAGTATATTCCAAGTTTGAATTCAGATCTGGTATATAAAATTGGTTTTTGAATCGTGAACTGTTTGTTTTAAAGATAGCCAATCTATTTTTCAATTGACTTTGCTCCCTGACGATATTATTTATTTTGTTTATGTTGGTAAGAAATGTCTGGTTAATATTATCATTTACAAAAATTAAATAATTTTCTAAACATAGAACCTACTTACCTATTTTAGTGTTATTGTAGTTTTATGAAGTTTATTCAAGTTACGTATAAACTTAACTAACTTGTTTAGTAAGTTAAATTCACTAACAATCTCTCAAATAATCATTTGATTCCAAATGATATAAAACTTACATTGATATAACGCTAACTCAACTAAAAAACATAAAGTGAAAAGCTAAAAATAAAAAGATAAGACAATTTAACCCTCTATCCGTCGCATGGATACCTTTTGTTGTGACACCTATAAATCGGATTTAAATTCCGCGTGTTACAATCGCAATCGCGTTGACAGCGTGACATGCTTGTGACAAGGTAGCGCCCAGTGGCTACGTGGGGGCTAAAACGTTGTTAAAGTCACTCTTTGCGTGCATCGCGTGCCACCCAAGCACCCTTCTATAAACAATACTCAGTCTTATTATTTGCGATTAACATTAGACAGTAAATTAATCTAGTTATGTTAGCAGCTGAGCTTAATGCCAATTTATGTAACAGTCTGACATCTTAAATAAGTACGAGTAATTATAATATATAGCGCTAAACGACATCATAACTTGTTAATGGTAATAATTTGCACGCTATGAATGTAATCTTATAAATCACAAAATCAGGACGTTTAATGGTTTTGATTTAAATGTCATTGAGCTTAAAGTAGATTTTCAATAAAGACGTCAGAAACGGACGACGAACTTGATAATAAACTAACAATTTTCGATTATGTTACGGGTCATGTTTACCGCTTGTTGTGGGATGAAGTTGATAGATTGACTAAAGATTGACCAATCTTGACATTTAGGTGTTACAGAAATCTATTATACGAAGTTAATACTACTAAAAATACCAAACATCTTATTTTTGAACGCTTTCATGCTGTTTAAAGTTGATAAGCTATTATACCTACCTGTAGATATAGGATTATATTCTATGCCTTATTATCCAGTAGTGTCCTCGCACAAATTGTGAAGACTCATATACTAACCCTTTCAATCTGAAGTTAAGCAATTTGGAGCCCAAATTGAAATGATATTGTACCTATTGGATGTAATTGATTTACCCTTATTACGTTTGGTGAACGGACCTGTAAGTGTTAGGTACTGGAGTAATTTGAGCAACTTCTTTGTTTTGTATTCTGGCAGTTACCAGTTGGCAGCAATAGCATTATTTCCCATATTGTGTCGTCGACCGTGACATGGTACAACGTGCGTGTTTTGCGTGACAACCTAACTATGTAGATTGATTGGCATTCGCAGGGTTGAGTGTCGCTATGCTAATGCCCTGACGGTATTGCAAATGTTATGTTTCCTGTCATTGTTGGAGGTATTATTCTATAATAGGAATAATGTTAACATGACAAAGTATTTTGCGTTTTTTCTGTGTTTCTGATTGTACGACAACACTGGTAGGTAGGTACTTTGAACTAAATTATAGTGATGCATGACGCCATAAACCAAAGTGTGATGGCATCGCGACGAGTTTGCTCGAGGTGACTTTTTTACCAGCAGTTTTTATCAATTAACAATAATTGAAGAAACAAGATAAAACTTGTTTTTAGCGATGTAAAATAATTAGGGAATATAAAAAATAAATTAATGTAATGTATACCTACATTGTCTTGACAAACTTTTGTAACAAACAATTGTTACACCCACATTTCAATTTCACTATTGAATCAAACATTAAATTTGTCTCTATGATGTGTCAATTAGATTGTATTAATGAAGATCTACATAAGATTTAATATGCATGTTCCCACCTACGCAACAGTACCTAGTAGTTTAAGAGGCTGTGATGTGTAATTACGAAGTTAAAGAATTTAATCTACAAATACCGATATATCAATTCTAATAATAGTTTTATGTTTCAATTATTTATCTTGACAGAACCGTCGGCTATATTGATTACCGTGTAATTTAGAATGTGGGTTTATAGATTAACTACTTTTACCCTATATGTAGCTAACGAATCGATATTAAAAAAACAAAGTGATTGCTTGTATAATAATTTATGCAAACAAGACAGTTTTTATAGGGCACTGTAGGAGAATGTTGGTTGTTGTTATTAAATGTATATTTATAATTAAAATGATTAACTTTATGTCGGATGATTTGGTAGCCTAACGTAAAATTTATCGATCTCCAGTCCCCTTGATATGGAATCGAATACCAATGGTCACATCACCGTGGTGGTTGTCATCGCCCAGCAACCGATTTGTCTTAGAATTAATCGGGGTCATTATATCCAGCAACTCTTATTAGGTGTGTTTGGATAAAGGTCTACATATATTAAATTCTTAAGATAGTTTTTTTTTACTCTGTTTAACTTGCCAATGTCAAGGGAAACTTTACTTATCGCGTGAAAATTAGTACAAAAAAAATACTCTAAAAATAGTTTAGAGGAAGAGTTTCTAAGAGCTGATGACCGAACTCCAATAGTGGAGAGACGCTAGAAGAAAAAGACGAAAGATAGTTGAGACAAAGACTTATCACTAACTGTGGAACTCATTGCACTGAGACAGTGGGCCAGGTATCCACCTGGAATAGGCGACACTGCTACTACTGGTGGTAACAGGTCAATTATTATTATATTTATTATTATTTTACATATCTAGGACATTAAATATGTTACTTCTTCCACTACTTGGATTAATATCAGCGAAAACGGAGTCATTTGTGTCAGAGGTTATCTCTTACTCTCTTAGCATACCACTTGCCACGCAACTATGTTATTCACTGCAGATATGCGTGCTTTATCCTATGAAAAGTGGATGTCTCTGGCGACAAAACATTTTTACTTTACTATTTTACTAGATCATTCTTCTAAATAATAGACCATATAAAGGATAAAGTTAGTCTTTTCTGAATAATGTTATTGTTAGGGTCACAGTCGGACGCAATGATGTAGAAAATCTTTGGAAATGGTTCTTATCCTACGGGATTTTTTAGGAAATGGAAAACAAATCTTGATCTTAACATCTTCTATATAAGAAAGTCGTGTTAGTTATACTTTTATAACTCAAGAACGGCTGAACCGATGTGGCTGAAAATTGGTGGCAAGGTAGCTTAGAACTAGGAAGACATAGGATACTTTATATTTTTTCTCACGATGTGGGACGTGACATAAAACGTGGTATAATAAAACGCAACTAACATGGAATATATTTTCTATTTGACGGGCCGGTAGCGTGGTCGGTAAGATACTTGCTTTTCACGCCGCTGGTCGTGGGTTCGATTCCCACACAAGTCAGACATTTGTGTTATGAACACGTCTGTTTGTCTTGAGTCTGGGTGTAATTATCTATATTTAAGTATGTATTTACAAAAGAAAAGTATTTTAAGTAGTATATTACCAGTTATCTGGTTTCCATAATACAAGCTACGCTTGTCCGTGTATATTATTATATTATTATTAATAACAAAAAGCAACTGACAGCAAAAGTTATTATTGTTTATGGTTAAGTATGGTTAAAAATTTGACAATTAGAAAATTTTAAGTTGACCATTTGATGTGTTTGTTTCGAGTTACCATTAGCATAATATGACGATATTATCAATAAATAATGGTCCCTGTATGTACCAGTGTGAAGCCGGGGTAGGCTGCTAGTAATATTATAAATGCGAAAGGCTTTAAGAATGTATGGATGTTCGTTACTATTTCACACAAAAACTACTTGATAAAATGGGGTGAAACCTGGCACAAAGATAGATTATGGTTTGAATAAACGCTTATGTTACTTTTTATCCTTTATTTAAATTTTATATGAAGTAAATAATTAGGTAGATATTTATTAATTATTAATAGCTTGTGAATTCTAAGATGCATGCTGTGTTAGTCTGTAAGTGACTGTTGCATATATAATGTTTTATATTCCTTGTTTATTATAGATATAATATGTAAACAGTCGTTGACTGACCTTAAATAAATAAATAAATATCCCAACAAGTACCACACAGGCGAAGCCTTGAGCGGAAGCTTGTATAAAATATTAATTACTTAAACTTCTGAATATTTTCACAGGTCAACTAGCAAACAATGAGTAACTATCAGAAAACTTTGGTTTTGCCTATTTGAGGTTGGTTTACAAATTACAGCCCATGGCAAGGATATTTGGCCTCACTCACACCTTATTAGTTGATAGACGGGTATGTCTGCGGTATTTGCTAAAAGTTGTCGAAACAGATAGTTTTCATTGTATGAAATTTTATTTTGTGGACGCTCGCGTGTACACAATGACGGTTATAGCGCAAAACCATTAATTTGTTATACCAAATACCAAACTCTATCCAGATCGGTTCTGTAGTTTAGGCGTAAAAGCGTAACAAATAAATGGACTGAAAAAAGCGTTACTTAAAATTTTTTGTTGTAAAGTTGAAAATAATACTTCAGTAACTATAAAAATTATGGATATATTTCCAATAAATATTTAAAAACGATGAACTCCAAACAGCCTTGTTTACTTTTTGTGCTCTCGTTTTATTTTTTATTCGAACCACTGAAGTTTAAACAATTAAAACTTTGTTAAAGTTTATCGTTAGCTAAATAACCGAAAGTTTGTTTTGTGAACTTTGATCAATTTAGCTGCCAATAAACTGTATCTTTCAATTGAAGATAAAATCAACGGATCTCTATAAAACTTTAAGAAAATCGACTCATCAATTGAAAGACATTAAGCTATATCGAGTTGTATAAAATTCGATTCGATCAAGCTAAATAGGAGAACCCACGTAAGTAGCAAGTACAAAAGAAAGAAACAGAATGAATAAAAACACCCGGTGTTTGTAACGAGCCAACCTTCGTGTAGAAGCATTGCGAATGTACCTACTTGTACACTACTTGTTCGTTTGTTATTTTATTTGCTTTCTACTCAGTAAACTCTATTATCCAGTCGATGGTTTTGATTCCGAGAACTCAAAGTTTACATTGAATGTTAAACTTATGTCACTATTGTCATAATATTTTACTTTCAAACGTTTCATCACTTGTGAGAAAGTTTATGATCGTTGGATACCATATTTGTTTTAGTTTGTCGATGTCGTACATCAACTCTATCGATTACCATACATTGTCTGTAGCCCGGATATTTCAAGAGGTTTATCTGTTTATTTATAAATTCCAACTCAAATTATCGATAGGCAAGGATGTTTGCGCAGCACTAACACGATGCTGACTCCTCGAAACAACTAATGGGCTACCTACATTATTATACTGGCCAGCTTAACGAAAAAGTGCATTAGCGTACCGTAAGTGGGATAAAAGTATTTGAATATAGAACTTAAGTGCGCCGTGAGTGCTCATGCCACTTAACATACAGCGATTTGCCTCATTTACCGTAATCGCTACAGTTTTATTTCACTTCTGTTTCGGTAGCCGATGCGACTTTTCAAAATAATGACTCATGTTTATAGCATTCGATATCAATTCGAATTTCCATCGTAATGGGATTTTTAATTTTGACTCGATTTAAACTTGCCGTTTAATATTCGAACGCGGTTTTCATATTTGCGCACTGTGTGAGTAATAGTCGTGTTGGTAACCAAATAAAGTTGGAGCCATGACAGTGATGAAAATAATGCCACGAGTAGTGTAGCACAGTTAAATGTATAAGATTTTCAAAGTGCCTAAGATATGGGTCTTTTTAAATTGGATGGTGATTTAGTTTGTGAAGTTTTTGAAAACCCTCTTTGAATCTCATCACGGTTAGTTAGGTGCGCCTCGGGAGTAGCTTTAGTGGTGAAAAGAGAGTGCCCTTTCTTTGAATATTACATTTGACGTTTGAGAATTTGGTAACTCTGTGTAAAGAGGGGTGTGGCTAGTTTATTTTCATAGCCCGTCAAAAAGAAGGGTGTTATAATATTGTCTTAGATTTACGCAAATATCATACATTGAAATAAAACTACTTTTTAACGGATTTTATCGCGGTTTATTTTAGATTTTAGATCCCGACGTTTCAAAGTCTTTTCAGACTTCATGTTCACTGGTAGACTGAGGTATTTGACGTCCAAAAATATTAATCACAATTATTACTGACTACCTTCAGAAAATAAAAATAAAAAAAATAAAAAATAAACCGCGATAAAATCCGTTAAAAAGTAGTTTTATTTCAAGGGTGTTATAAATTTGAAGCTTGTATATATGTAGAAGTTTGTTCGTAGCACTTCAACGATTGGACTGGTTTTGATGCGGTTTGTTATTTTAAAACTGATTTCTTAGCTCTATCGAAGGTTTTATTAATCATTGCTCCATTCTTTTACTCTGTTCTATGGGAAAGGCAAGCTAATATGACCGGAAAGCGATCGGGCGTAAGACCAACAGCTTACCGTGCTCTCGGAAGCATAGCGTGTCACACCACCAAATCCCTAAAACGGTAGAGTGCTGAAATTTTGGTCCGGTACGGGGTTCGAACCCGTGACTTCGACGACAAAAGACAAACACGTTATCCTCTACGCTAACGAGGTAGTCAAGCAGTATACAGTCACCATTTATATTAGTTGTACCTAGAACCGCGCATTTTCTCATTTTTTATTTGTATCGAAAAAATAAATTAAAAATCGGAAACGGCTTGCAAAAGAATTTATCACCGCAATAAAAGTAACCTTGTAATAAAATTAAGGCATTAAACCACAAAAAGAATGCCTTAAGACTTTCAAGTTAAATAAGCGCTTAGTTTGTATTTATGAATCATTTCTTAAGATTTACAATTTCTCACTTAGTTTCAATACAAGTTTACTGTCGGACGGTTAAATATACAAAGCGGAAAGACTATAATGAATTTTCGTTTTTGAATTGGCAAATAAATAATTCATTGTGAACATCTCGCGGGTTCCTAGCAATGTAAGAAAGCATATTTTAACTCATAGCTCCATATCGTAAAATGTGGCGAAAGACAACAGTAATAAAATTTTATGTTCTGTACCATGTCGTCCCGTCTCAATTACAATTACAAATTATTACAAATTTTCTCAACTGAGCCGTTCATGTCATGTATGTTGCGAGTGTGCAAACCGCCTACATTACTCGTACAAGTCATTATTTTCAATAATATTTATCTAAACGTAACTGGAGATGGGTTTTTATACTTTCCGAATTAATGGCAAACGTTTAATAAAATTTGTCACTATTTGCAATAAACTGGAATATATTATTTGTTACTTAGAAGGGTTTAAACGTTTCTAGAATTTCTAGTTAGTTCTTGAGGAAGAGAATAAGAAATTATTGTGTGTATTATCCATCCAAGGTAAAACAACCGCGACCATATTTGAGTCAAAAAAATTAATCGACAGCTGTTCATTAAAAAAACTCTTTTAACAAATATAAACATAAAAGTATTTTTAAACAAATTGAGAACCTCCTCCTTTTTAAAATTTGTTAATTTGGTTGAAAAATAATCATTGAACAAGCAAGATGAGTTTTCTTTATGGTTTTGTAAAGAACTTTTACTCCTTAAATTTAATGAAACAGTGTTTTTTTAATAATTAAACTGGAACCTAAAAATGCTAATAATATTATAATAATCAGAATAATTATACAAGACGAAAAATATTATTAGGTATTATTATTTTGATGGATTTGATTTGACGTTGAATAGTTGTTATTCAACGTAAAAGCAAAGGCATAACATGTCATATACACAGAAAATAAATCTTCTCTATTTCCATTCATAAATGAAGTCTAACCTGCTACAATTCGTACTAACCAGAGCCTACAGCACAAACCGCTTATCAGCTAAGGCCACACATAAACTAGATCTTATCTACAACCTTAATACAAAGCCATAAGACACATGAAGTGTCTAACAAAAAGCAATCTAAGGGTTCGGTAAACGAGTCACTGATTACTTGCGATACTTGCCACTGAGCGAGCAGTGCTTAGCTGCAAAACATAATGCGAATGCTGCGATTCAGTGTTCATAATATAAATTTCTTTTTATCGATTGACATCTTAGTACATATTTTCCTAATTTTACGCGAATATCACACTCTGAAATAAAATTATTTTATAACGGATTTTCTCGCGGTTTATTTTAGATTTTAAATCCCGACGTTTCAAAGACTTCATGGTCATGGGTGGACTTTGAAACTTTAGGATTTAAAATAAAAAATAAACCGCGATAAAATACGTTATGAAATAGTTTTATTCCTAATTCTTAATTAAATCTATGTCGAAAGGGGCCCAATTTTAATTAGCTTTTAAAATCTCGATAAGACGTAATTGTCTCCTAAGGCACTCCCGGGTGACTTAGTAGAATCTCAAACATTACATCTAGGTAAGAGACAGACAGCAGATATGTAGATCAGCAGTCTGTCTCATCCATCAGTCATCTCAAGTAAAAGTAATTGTTGCCAATTACCAGAGGCGAATGAATGATGGCTCGTTTGTAAGAGCCCTATAAGCGATCCTTGAGGCAAGATCTAGACACACTCTGACCTACTATTAAGGATTGTCTCAGTTCGAAGCCCACATATTCTCAAACCGGCAATTTCTGTAATTTGTGACAGCATTTTAGTGATTTATTTACATAAACAATAGTTTGCAACGCGGGAGAACAGTTATTACAGATTACAGTCAGCTCGGTTGGGTCGGAATGCTTTAATTGAGATAGCGTAAAATTAGACGATATTGTAGTCTTGTTTTTAGTAATTGCTAGGTATTGTGTAGTGTGGTTGCTTTCCATTACAAACTTTTTGAATTAGCGAAACAAATTTATGATTAACAGCGTTCAATGGAACTATAGTAGAATAGAGACGAGGACAAGGTATAAAAAATCGTATTAAAGTTAGTCCGTCAGTAAGATTCCAAAAAATGTAAGAAAACCATTTTTTGCTTTATCATTGAAATGAAATAATATTAAGATACATATAACGCATTAAAGTGGGACTGAGCTACGTCATACCTCTGTATTAATTCTGTAATCTGTAATTATATTCGAGTCCGACTCCTTGTTGCATTAATTATTTATAGAGTGACACAATGTATCATCATCTGGCAGGTCATAGTAAACAATTATGTATCGTTTTAACAACTTTATATACCTATGTACCACAATACGATAAATAAATAAATTAAAAAAAAATACTAGATACGGTTTATATTAGATTTTAAATCCCGACGTTTCACAATTTTTTCAGACTTCATAGTCACGGGTGGACTACTTGAACTATCTACTTATTTTTTATGGTGAAGAAAAGCTAGATGTGACGTTATTCAAGAATTAGGTCACACAAAAAAAAGAAAACTACCTACTTGTCCAATATTTTAAGGTAATTTAAAATTGGAGGCTGAGTCACCTTCGTCCGTGGGTAAATCTTTAATTGAAACACGTGGTCCCTGGGTGGTGCAAATCAGGTGAAAATCAACTGGTGGAAGGATTCGGCCGTGGTTAGTGACCACCCACTAGACAAAGCCGCTCCGCCAAGCGACCTTGCCGTGATCCGGTGCGATGTCTGGCGACACCATAAAGAGAGGGTGCAAAATGTATTTTCTAAGAGGTTACAATAAAAGCTTTGTAGAAGTTTGATAATTAAATTAAAGACATCTGGAAATCTCAGGAAACATGATGTGCAAGAAGTTTTGGTAGATTTTTATTAAACACCTTTATTTATTTTATTTACCTCAATAAAAAGGGAAGACATTTTCAAATATTTGATTTGTCGGATTTATCGGATTGTTTTGGATTTACAAAAGATTTTTTTTTGTATTAAATAGTATTTTCTATAAATGTATGAAACGTTCTTTGTATGAAATGGTTTCGCTTAAAATTGAAGCGGGTTTTTTGTGAGTAAACATTTATTTACAACATAAAGACAATTTGGGTATTGACTGATTAAAAAACCGATTAATTCTCAAGTCCATGCACAAAATGTGGAAAAATATACGTACCTAATTCCAGTTTCGAGTATTTTAATCTCGTGAGAACTTAGAGATTTAATGTAAAGCGGCTTATTTATGTTTGATGATTTAATCTGTTTATTGAGGTAATACATGTTAATGATCAACAACTGTAAAACTATTTCATTGTAAATTGTTAATCTAAGCTGTTGATTTTGTAGGTATGCAAGGTATTAAACAAAAAAATGTAAGTAGGTATTTGATTTTTTTTTAAATACCGCTATTAAAATTGCTCATACCCAACCAATAACAAATCCGAACAACACTAAACCTCATTTTGAAACAAGTGGGTTGACGAGGTTTTCAAAAATAAAACCTTTCAAAGTTTTTATTTAATTTTATTATCATCAGTTACTACGTACCTGAGGAACAGGGATCCCTTAATAAGGGATTTATTAAAATTTAGTTCAGTATTTTCACGTGCTTCAATCCAAAGTTACTAAAACAAAGGTTAAGACACACACATAAAATTTATTTATTACAGCTAGCAAACCCGCACGCACGTCTATTTTGTTGGAAAATTTATTGTATGCCGATTTTGCATTATTGTATTGGTATTGTTTGCAATATAAAACCGTGTACGACGGTATTTTGTTTACCTTACATAAAATCTATGACTATTTATGTGGGCCGAACCGCAGAACGCAAGAGGATTGCGAACTTAAGCGCGCGGTTGTAATGGTTTGTAATTATATTATCTGATATAAAATGATGTGTGTTTATCGCATGCATCTGACGCTGCGATTTCCGCATAAAACAACCGCGCGCTTAAGTAATGTTCGCAAGCTTTACTTACTTCACATTCGTACTTATCCAATATACGAAGCAATTACATTGCTCCCTATTTGTCCGTTATTGGATCACTGAGACACACATTTTTTTTAGTGAGTGTGCCGTCTATAATGGATCGTACCAATCTTGTATATTTTACAACTGCCCTAAGGACTGCCCATGTGAAAATAAACTCATGATGTTTCTGGACAAAAAAAAAAATTTAGCTGTTGAAGCAGTTGAAGTAAATACTCACTTTAGGATTGGGTACTTTTATACGTCGCGATCCGCATCCCTATCGGTACCCCAGTGCACCCTAGTGTGTGTGTGGTTCCTGTATAAAAATATGATATAAAAGATTATTTCTCAATTTGTCGGACCTACTGCTATAAAGTATGATTCATCGTAATCTAATAAAGCTTTAATGACAGAATCCGATAAAGCCATTGATATATTGCACGCATTTTACTGTTTCGAACGTGGGTTCCGTTTGAACTTTGCGTATTATGAATATTACTACGTCATAAAGATACAATTGACAAGAAAAATGATAAAATTCAATAACAACTCGACACTATGTAACCTAAAAATAGAAGTTAACTATCTTTCGCATCGTTATCTTACGGTAAAGTACCCAGAAGGCTAGATTGCCGAGTGGGATGGAAATACTGATCCTTTGCCCGAGAATATTACTTACATTACATGATGCTTCTGATTCCCGATTTGGTGAATTTTAACGAAACTTGATTTTATAAATCTTGGTGGAACTTTAAACCCTTCAAATCTATAATATAAAAATGAATCGTAAAATGTGTTGGTAAGCGCATAACTCGAGAACGGCTGAACCGATTTCGCTAATTCTTTTTTTAGAATATTCCTTGAAGTATGAGAAGCGTTTTTACGCAAAGAAAAATTAAAAAAACTCCTCCGAAACAGCTTGACCGAATTTTATGAAATCCTATATCTATATTCGGTAGGTCTGAGAATCGGTCGTATCGTAACCCATTTTCGGACCCGGTAGGTGGCACTGCTTTACTAGGCAGGACGACGTCTGTGTGGTCCGCTAGTTTATAATAAAATGACAAGCATTTAGTGATTGAAGGTTGAATTGTGTACCAAAATTAGAAAAGCTTCACTCTTGTGAAATTATTAATACGTAGGTATGCCATCTTTGACTTCGTAACGTTAAATGTTTTTACCTCAATATATTGTTATTACAGTTAACAAATTACCTGTGTACCTACTTGAGCAAATTGATTTAGCCATGGTGAGAAACTCTAATCCGTCATAAATTAATGCAATTAAGTATTATAGTTCTTAGTGGTAGGATTTAATTAAATTGCCTAGATTTACGATTGCAGATAATATAAACGTATTTGCTATACTATTACCCACAGGAAATCTTTTTACCAGTGTGCATACTTTGAGAAAATAATGGTTGGTTTGTAAAAGTTTGTTTTTGTTGTATATGCACTTATAGTAACCAGTATTATGGGTCATTTACACTAAGACAATAGCCGGGATAGGATAGGACAGGACTGTCTTAGGACAGCAAGCCACTAAAAAAGTATGATTTATATGAAAACAACTGTCTTAAGGACCATCCAATGAAGTGAATTTTTAGTGTGTCGTCTTGTAAATGGCCCAATATATACACAGCCTGTAAACACCTTCGAAATTATAACAACTATCCAAAAAAAATATCATTTCAATAGTTTCAAATCCAATACTTTGTTCTAAACAGCCAAATAGTTTATTACTATAAAATGCAAGCTTGCACTCGGAAATAGAGTTGGGCATCGTAAACCTCAATGATACACGGGGGCTTCTGCCAATAAAATAAACTCTATGTGTTGGGACTCAGGATGTCTCTATTTCCCATGGTGCTTGCTCGAATAGATAAAAAATAACGCTTATATTCGACTGAAGTTGCTGTTTTGTAACTAATATAAAATAATTAAATGAAATAGTTTTAAAGGAAATGTTACCTCTGTTATTGTTAATGTTAGTTGTGAATGGAATCCATAACTAGAAAAGGGCTTATTTGACACCAACCGTGATCAGAAGATTGGCCATCACCTTGGATTAAGGATTAGCATTGCCATTAAGCCTGGCAGTGCTGCTAGCCTTTTGTCCACGTTCCTAGAAGAGAGTGATGTGGACGAATTTTATGACGCTTAGCTTTTAGATACTACTAAGTAAGAATTTAAAACTAATACCTAGGTAGGTATTAGTTTTAAAGTCTTACTTAGTAGTATGAGTATTTTTAGGTTAATTTAGTTGCAGTTATTTATAGATATATTTTTTAAGTTTTTGTTCAAGTTAAGTTACTTGTAAATTATTTACCTTTAGTTGAAAACTCTTAATCCAAAAAAAAAATAAGAATTTATATAACATTAAACTAAGCGCTTAATTATTGTTTTAAAGTATTGTTTTTAAAAAGTAAGCAGTTTCAAATAAGAGCTTATTTCTAAATATTTAGCTACTACGACGGGATGAATATATTTTATGGAGCCAAAGCTAAGCTTAAAATACATAAGCCAAATGTATAAAACTTTTTTGAAATACAATAAATAAAAGATAATACTTTTACTAACCTAGCCTTTCATTTCGAAATTTACGGTAGTTTTAGTGATGATTTGTGCTTTAACTATATATGTGGGCTATAGATTAAAAAAACTTATCTCATAAATAATAAGGGCAATAAAAATAATTATAAATTCTGTCACAACTTCTAAGCGTGGCCTATTAAACGCTCCAATGTTTTATTGCCGGCGAATTTCCAAAGTTATTTTTGTAGGATCTGCTAACGCCAAATTAATATGAGGAAGGAAGTTTGTAATTATTAGCTCCAATGAAAAAATATATCAGTTATAAAATCGTTCAAATATAAATAATCTTGTTGACTTTATTAACGTAATAAAATAATAATAATTTGAAATTTTCCTACACATTAAATTTGTTGGATATTTCTTGCATTACCTGAGTCGAGTTGGAGTGTAGGCGATGTGTGGCTTGGTAATAAAATATAACATTATTGTCTATGGTAAGTTACATCTATACTTATAAAATAAATCTGGAAAATTTGTTTGGTTGAACGTACTAATCTCAAGGACTACAAATCCAATTTAAAAAAATCTTGCACTTTTAGATAGCCTATTTATTAAGGAAAACTATAAACTACTACTTTTTATCCTACTGCTGCGCTTGATATGAAAGATAAGTTACGCAAGCGAAGCCGTAGGCGGAAAGCTAGAATGAAATATAACATGAGCAATATTTCTGAAGACAAATGAATTTGAAAGAAATAGTGGAGCTTATAATAAAGTTGGTTTTAAGTTTCATTAAGATACTCGAGTTAGTTACTAGTTCAAGTGACTGAGAATGCGATTGATATTCAATAATGCTTAGATTACAAATAATATGTAGGTGGGGTAGGTAATGCTCTCGGTCCAGATTCTAACATCACCTATTAGGGCCATAATCAGTACCTAATTTTATTATTTGGGTTAATTTAGCTAAAGCCTGCGCGCATGTGTTCACCACTCTGTGTGATCGGTGAGATGTATGGAGTGCGATATGTTTTGTTGGAACATGTGGACAAACCTCCGGTTTGCACTACCGAAGCAACACAAAAAATAGTTTCCACAAGAAAACATGTTGCAAGCACTATCTATCTTTATCGCTAAAGGATGAGTAGAAATAAATATGACAGTGCTACTTTCATGTTTTGTTGTGAGATATAAACGCCTAGTAAAATTTGATTGCAATCTATATTTTCTCGTACAAACTGTAACTACAGCTATGAATAAAATTGGGATTGGTCGGATTAATACAAAGACCTAAATTTGTTCTATTATTTAAAACAAATGTTATACGGTACAAGTAATAATAAGTAAGTTAGGTACAGTATGTTTAAAGAATACAAAACTGTCCCAAGACAAAACTCTAAGATGGTATAATACAGTTTCCAGCGTAATAGTCGTCTCCAGGGATCCCCAGCACACATTGTCTGATGTTCCGTACATATTCAGAATAATAATGCGCCGTTCGCTATTCTTCGAGAATGCTTTGATCATACAAAATTTCAGCCAAAAAGGCACTTTATGATAATACATCACGTATTTTTAAATAACCTTTACATAGACTAATGTTCCAGTCAGTTAGATGTTTACACTAAACACAGCTATATTTTATAAACAAAATATTATCGCAAAGTCATTTATATAATATTCCGTTAGCATTTCAGTAGTTCACAATATGTAGGTACATACTTAGTTCATTCCAAGTCCTTGGTAACTGGTATTCATCATCATCGTAATTGTAAGTCTGCCCTAAATAAGTGCTAAATATCATCAGTTCAACCCTTTCATTTAGTGTTCCACTGTTGGGAACAGGACTTTTGGAAGTAGCGGTTTTTTGATGACTTTCTTTATTAAAATTTCATAAAGGCTGCGCTCCTTGCTAAGTCAGTGTGGTTGCTTGTCCTCAGTGCTTTTTGTGCTAGCAAATATGATTTGTTTTGCATGAATTTCTGCCAGTACCTATCTAGTGCTGTACTAGTAATGGGGTACCAAAGTCGTTCCACATCGGTCTAGTCATGTTACAATGTAGAGACTGATTTCACAAAACAACTTAGCTGATAATTTTAAATGAGGTTTGCCAGTAACTGACGATGGAATGCACCTCAAGTACACAGTGGTCTCGTGTGATAAAAACAACATGAAATATTCAGGTTAACAATAAAACTTTTAACTGCTTGCACCAGCAATAAATTATCAATTCATAAATCTTCACACATTCGTCTCCCAACGCACACAAACGGTGTCCTCGGTACACAAAACTGTAAACTTAACAACTATTTGCAATTCAATTCATGCAAAATTTATCGCTGAACGTCGAAACGTTTCATTGCACGGTAGCAGCGAAATGTAAATAGGCGGTGCCTCTAATGTTTTGGAAGACAGGCTTAGAAGCTCACTTAGTCTATATTGAGTGGACCTAAGGCCAACTAGTCATACCCGGATTACACGTAGCGAGTGGGCGAACGAGCAAAATGAAGTGCGTCAAGACAGTTGGGCGCATGAATTTGACCAGCAGACGAATGAACATGCTGTGAGTTTATATC
The DNA here is from genome assembly GCA_936450015.1 of Meganola albula. Classification (NCBI taxonomy): domain Eukaryota; kingdom Metazoa; phylum Arthropoda; class Insecta; order Lepidoptera; family Nolidae; genus Meganola; species Meganola albula. The sequence continues at coordinate 7,794,180 of OW388156.1, read as the reverse complement.
TAACTAGTATTTGGCTGAGATGACTGTCATAACAATCTGCTTGGTTCGTGTAATCCATGCGTCAAAGACGTCGTACAAAGTTGTTAAGTCAAGCCCTCTAGCGGTCCGACCACTTCGACATGAGGCCACTCTATGTGTAATTGGCAAACCGCCCTTGCTTTACACGAAGTAGGTATAATCATACCAAACATCTTCCGCTGACGCTTTTTCTTGTAGTAATAACCGTAACCAAAAACTGTCATTTTTGGTTTTAAAGGTTTACATAGTGCTGTGGCTTGTAAAACTGTGCATTCAGAATAGAAGTCAGTAAGAGGAAATTGTATGCCAGAACTCCGGAACGCTTGCTATGTGTTCAGGGTTCGAGGTCAGGTTCTTAATTAGCCATCGCTCGCAGCTGACCGCAGACTAGTGAGATCTAGATGCCCTTATGTAAACGTTATATCCATATAGGCTGAAAGCAACTCTGAGCTATTCGCATAAGATTTAATGCAGATGTACTAGTTCATTTGTATAATCCGTACAGTTAAACTGCGGGTGACATTCACGTGGAGCTATTAGTAGGAGAGATGAATTAAGGTATCGATTAAAAATTGCTTGCGGTAAAACTGGTGCGGTTGATCCTTTACATTTGTCAAAAGGTAAAATATATGTTTCATTACTTTAACAAACGTGAATAAGATTTGACTAACAACATAGTTCGCTTTGTTAAATATAGGATTCACTTCATGATTTATAATGGGACGGAAACAATAAATAGAGTGCAATATCAAAATGTATTTCTCTGAGTATAATTACTAAACAATGCAAGCAAAATTTATACTCGAATGAAATCAGTATGAAATACGAGGTGTCTCTCCCGTCACTCGGTAACAATGAACTAACTTACTCATAGTAATATTTATTCACCTACCCATATAGTAAGGTAGGTACTGTGTACTGTAAAATAACTACCTAGAGATTTAGTTTTATGTTCCAATACAGTACCTGCGTTAGATTTAATTGAATATCAACCTTTACGTATATTTATAAAATTAAAAGTCATAGGTATCCAAACATTATAATATTTTATATTAAGATTATTCAACGAGATGACCGTGTGTGTTAATGTTCTGGAATATTATTATTAAATGTTTAAAAGATTGTCGTTAAAACCTAGGTGAGAAACACATTGATCACTCCAGTTTCCAAAATAAAAAAACGCAACTTAACCGGCCCATTTACATTTGCACCATAAATGCACAATGCAAACATTACTGAATCGAAAATGTACCTATATTTTACTAGCTTTTCTGTCTAATCTACGCACTAGGGCAGATGTTTAATTTCCATTTAAACTATTGCCGATAGCTTGACCTTAATAATAGATCAAACGCGTTCCAATTACCAATATTACAAGCCAACGTTACAAAATTACGTAATACTGTATTGAAAAACAGATACCTTAATTTATTTTTTTTGCTACAAATGACTACCAAAATGATTAAGTTGCTAATGTAGTTTTTATGCGTACTATATTATTACAATATTATAAAGGTACTATACAAAAACGGGTTCGATTATTGATTTTTTGCGAGAACTTAATGAGCTCAGAATATGTCGCTATTTTGAGTGAAACTTGGTTGTAACGAACATCAATCATTTTTTTAGATGCAAGACGATGGAAATGAATTACTGCCTAAGTGCGTACATGTTGGTTGGTAAAAAATACCTTGTGTGTGAAGAATTACCTCGATTAGATGTAATAGCGGAACGATGTAGCGTGTTTTGGGTTAAAGCATTAGATAATGGATAGCAATTATATTTTTTGTTTGAATTTTCTCTTACACCAATATTCTAAGTTCACATTCAATTAAATTTTCACGTTGCCAATACACAAAATATTATGAATAAATTACTAAATCAATTATGCTTACCTGTTATTAAAATCTAAAAGGTTAGGGCTTTTCCCTTAAGATTTTAGGACCGAAAACATGTTAGGTACTAACAGGCCTATCAGATGTTAAGCTGAAGTAGCTAAGAGTCATTTTAAATTTGATCGAACTAGATAGACTAGAAGAAACCTGTACATGTAATGATTTGGTCATCGTATTGCTCGTTTCAATATTTATTTTACACTAGCTTCTGTCCGCAGTTTCGCCTACGTGATATAAGGACTAAAAGTAGACTATATTCTTTCTCAGACTCTAAACAGTCTAGACTATCTGTGTACCAAATTGCATTGAAATCGGTTCAGTATTTAAGGCGTGAAAGCGTAAGACAGACATAGTTTCGGATTTATAATATTAATAGGGTTCTAAGACTTATCCCGACATAACAACGTGCAATGTATTTAAATCGATTTTTTTATTAAAAACATCATAACTACTGCGTCCAAAATTAGAAATCCAAATGTAACTTAGTAATTAGCATTAAGTAAGTCGGGTCGGAACGAGGGCAATACTCATAAACAGTAAGATAAAAGTGCGGACTATAAAGCCGCTCGAATAATATTGAACCTTACTAATTATCATAAAAGTACATCCTTACTTCATCGTGAGCCCATTACCGAATAGCTGTCATTAAAACCGTAGCCGCGATAACCTCAGACTGACTAAACGCCACCCACCGCGCGTACACGCTTATAAACTGGAATTACACTACTGTGGAACATCCTAGGAACGTTAAAGTGACCTTATCTGATGGCCAATGAATACATATTGGCGGTAAGAAGCAGGATCGCTAATATTTTATATCAATTACCGAGCACTGCAAAGGTTGCGACAGCAAATATTAAAGGCAAAGGCCACATTATTTGGTGTTTATATTTATAAACTTTTATGCATAAATATTTAATATATTTTAATATTATTAACAGTGGTGACGCGGTATAAGTACCTTTAAATTACAGTCTAAAGAACCTTCTATTTTGTACCTACTTCTTCCATCGAAATAAGAATTCAAACTTAAAGACACCTGCCTATTGGGTACCTACCATGACTGTTAGAGGATTTAGTTTGTAATTCTCACCAAATAGGTTAGCACACATATAGGGTCACTGATAATGAGTGACACACGGCTACACATACACATCAAGCAATAAAATTCCAATATAAGGTGTACTCTCCTTGTACGGAAATCCTATACAATGCGCGATCAGCTTAGACTGGAATATATAGCTTGATGTGTGTACCTCGTAGTAGTGTTCATGATTAGGTACAAATTGAAGCGAAGAACAACATGAAGCAACTTTTGTTTTAGTTAAATTCTTTACATCATATTGAGCCTCGCAGTAGACACGGCCACAGATTACTAAATAGTTACATACGGCGTTCGTCATCACGCATCCTGTCGCCTCGTCTCTCCCTACTCTGTAGTTACTTCACTATCGCTATCTTTACTGAGCAACTCAATATAAAATATCGAATTTTATAAAAAAATGCTCTAAAAAAGTTTTCTTGTAACATTTGTTTGTAATCATCAGCACTATCACGTGGTAAATTATTTTAAGAACATTAATTACCAGTCACCCTATGTTTAGTCTGTAATTGCGTCGCGATTTTATATTGGTGTTTCTCCTTAAGACAGAAACAAAAGGCTATAAACCACTCCAATTAGGTAATGACGGACCAGTGGCGTGGTCGGTAAGATACTTGCTTTTCACGCTGAAGGACGTGGGTTCGATTCCTACTCAAGTCAAACATTAAATTTTATGTGATGAACATGTCTGTTTGTCTTGAATCTGGGTGTAATTATTTATATTCCAGTATGTATTTACAAAAGAAAAGTATTTTAAGTAGTATATTATTAGTTATCTGGTTTCCATAGTACAAGCTCTGCTTAGTTTGGGATCAGATGGCCCTGTGTAATGATGACCCACTATAGTATCTATTATTATTATTAATGTCAATATAATATTAAATGTTATGTCGAAACTTAGCTTCAACTCTTTTTAGTGTCCCACTGCTGGGCACTGGTCTTCTCTCAACTATCTTATTAGTTGAGAGAGTTTAGGTCTTAATCCACACACGCTGGCCAAATGCGGGTTGGTGGATGTCACATGTCCTTGAATGATTAGTTCTTAGACATGTCGGTTTCCTCACGATGTGTTCCTTCATCCATATTGAGCAGCGGAGATGAAAAAATTCAAACAAAGATGTGTGGGCACGACCCGGATTCGAAACCGCGACCTTATTTTTCTAAGGCGAGGCCCGTACCGCTGCGCCACCGCTGCTCTTGTGTCGATACTAGTGGTGCAATAATTTGCTTTTGGTTAACTATGTAGGTTTAGAAAACGTGTTACTTAACAAAAACAACACTTACATTTACCTTAAGGCAAAACTGATTTTGTCCAGCCTTATCGCGCTACTATAATACCCCAATAAATAATGAAACCAAGCCCAACTTTTATTACCTATACTAAGTTATTAAGGTAGTCGTAAACCAGTTTTGGAATATTGAAATAAGATATTGACATTTAGAATCGTTCACAAAATCGTAGATTACTAGTTCTTCCAAAGGCTGCGATAAGAAAAAGTGATGTGCAAAGTTCACGCATAAATTTCTATGTGAAACGTCTGCCTCGTCCGCCACGATCCGAGATTATCCCTCTTCGACAGTTTGACACGAGTTTTTCGGCTGAACTTTGAATTACAAAAACCTTTGCAAGATAAAGACGTAAACGGCTGAAGTATCAAATGATTTTACTCAGATTTTACTGTGTTATGTACCTACCTGGCTATACAGCTGGCTGGTAGAGCAGCGGTATCTACCTTCCCCGGTCGAGCCCACACATCTTTATGTGAACTATTTCATCATCTGCTCAATATCGGTGAAGAAAAACATCGTGAAAAAACCGGTATAATCTTTTGAGAACCCGCACTTGGCTGGCGTGTGTATATTCAAGTTTAAACTCTATCAACACGTAAGATAGTTGAAAGAAGACCCGTGCCCAGCAGTGGGACAAATAGGTAGAAGTGAACCTGGCGATTAACGATTTTATTCAAATACGCATTAGATATGCCCAATATATACCTAGTTCATAGTTTCGGAAATAAATTAGTCTTTCAGAAATACTTACATTAAGGGAGTACTTAGTGAATTAGCCAACTTTTCTATTAATTCCCGGATAAAATGTTACGAAAATTCCGTCATCTCATCATTCTCAAATATCAAATTGATTCCTATTTTTAGACCATATTTTCTTACAATTCAGATTTCAGTAAACATTTACAACATGTAGGTATTTTTATAGCATTTAGCCATATCTCAAATATATTTAAAGAAACAAAATTGTTACACACCTTTCTTACCTGAATAAGTGCCTTATAACTCATAGAATCAATTTTGTCCTGGTAATGTTCTCCTTAGGATGCTGTTAGTGCTTCTTCACATAGACGAAATCACAGGCGATAGGTAGTAGGTATTAAATTATTCTTTGTCATTTATTAACAAGTTCTAAGCACTTCCAAGGGCGTTTATCTACTTCACGGGCGCGTATTTCACTTGAGACGGTATAGGTTAGAATCTTAGACCCGCACAAATAGAGTAAGAGTAGATAGAATTGCAGTAGAAATAAATGGTAATCACTTTAGAATTACCGTTAATATTTTTGCTTGAGAACAGAAATTATATTATTAAATTAAAATTATTTAATAAAAACCAGATCTCGTTTTGAGAGTTACAAAAAGAATCCGGTCAAAAAAGATAGCTGGAATAATCCGAAATTAAACATGAATAATTTTGAATTTAGAATGATTTAGATTGAAGAAGAGTGGCCAGGAATGAAGAAAAGGTGTAGTGGAAGAATGAAGGTCGGATTTGTTAAAACTTGATTGACTCTTATAAACAAACATTTGTTCAGACAGCAAAATAATGTATTTACAGAAAAGTGCCTGTAAATATTAGTTTATGTTTTAGATAATAGATTTTTTGTTCATATATAAAAACATAATTACATAGCCTGAGAATTTGGTATTTATCGAGTGAGTTTAGTAATTATGTCATCATGATAAAAATCAATTGCAGCAGTGGCTCACCTCAGGAGCTAGTTATAATAATAGTATAGAAGCCGTGGGCGATGTTATAGCTTAGCTGGACTATTCTGTGATTATTTGTAGTAATAATTTTTTATTCTTTACCAAAGATTTGCTTTGCACTGGCACTTAGATAAACCTTATTCATGAATAAGTAAAAACTGCATGAATGTTCTTTTAGAATCTCTTGTTTAGGAATTTTGTTTAAAAATTTTGAAAATTAGTGATAGTGGCCTAGGCAAAGATTTATAATCAAACTTTTAAACTAATTCCTCATACTGTTTCAAAGTTTAAAGTTGAACACCAGTCTCAAAATGTTTTAATATAATTTTAGAATAAAAAGATAGGTGCAATCGAATTTCAAAAATAAACTTTATAAAAATACTCATTAATACCCTTGAATGGTCAAAAACCTTATTTCAAATCATGAATAAAATCAAAAATATATTCACGCCTCTAAAATAAATTCAGATCGGTGATTACTGCCAAGTTGGCTCGTAAAATTGTAAGTAAAACAAAAAAGACTTGCAGAATAACGCGTCCGATTTGAGATTTAATCGAATCCGCTGACCCATCGATCGGACAACAATTAAGATCATGTAAGTAAGAATTTTAGCTGCGACGGCGACTTAAAATAATATTCTCGAAAACGCTTTTGGTGTTTCTAAATTAATGGGTACGATTTTATCAGATTAATTTTATTTATGGTTTCAATCAATATTTTGGGAGCTTACAACACATCAGAAACTATGTTGTGACATGGGTTTTAATGTTGAGTTTTTATGACATTTTTAAGCTTGTCTACTCTTCATTAACAAGAATGATAAGTTTTTTAATACTGTCACCATAGAAGAAAGAGCTAAGACCAAAAATGTTTTGTAATTTTTAAATTTTATTTACGTTGATCCTCATATCTTCATATTTTTTGTGTATTCTTGGTAACCTTTTAATATCCCACAACTGCGCACATATGTTCTTTTAACCATCGTAAAGTTAAAAGAGTAAAATATCTTATACAAACAAAATGTATCTTCGTCTTTTAATTTTCTCAATATTTTGCATTTAAAAGTCAATGTTATTTACATTTTTAATACTTCCCTGCCAATTATGTATTTTATGCTCACTTAAATAAACTTGTGAAACGGCATTTCATTCTGCGTAATATTGGACACCGTTACATACTTCAGTTCAATTATAAATTTGAATTTAGTGTTTCATATTAAGAAGGATATTGGACAGATAATTCCACGACCCAACATTTATTGGATTATTTTAATGTAAGCGAGAGCTACATATTATTACTTCAAACGGGCGTGTGTGTTAAGGTCTAAACTTTCTCAACTCATAAGATAGTTGAGAGAAGACCCGTATCCAGCAGGGGGATGAGCGGTAGTACTTTACGTCTTCGTTAAGCAGCGGTGATGAAAAGATTCAGACATGCACGACCCTGAATCGAATCCGATTATATTTCAAAGAAGTCATACCGCTTTTCCACCGCTGTTTGTTCAATTCTAGTCAGATGACTTTAATTTAAGGGATACCTACTACTAAACCTCTGACCTTATGACAGCCAATGTATGTAAAATCTGTCAAAAAGTTAAAAATGGTCCGCAGTCAAAAGATGTACGTAATGAACAATTGGCGATTAGAAAACTTTTTATTTCATTTGATAAGCACGTCAACATCTTCGAAATATAAACTAAAGGGGCGTGAGTGAATAATTTCTTCTGATTTATGTATATCGTCTCTACGCAACCGAGTCCTGCCTGCCTCATTACAGTTTGACGTTGAATGATGATCGGTGCTTGAAGAAAAATGCCGTGTTTAACCATCCAACGTTTATGATTTAATTCCTATTAGCAAAAACTGCGACGAATCAGAGATCAATGACCTTGCACGCCATTGAGTATCGACTGTGGGTGATTAAGATACCTATAGGTACCCATGTAGGTATGCATCGTTGACGTAGGGGAAACCATGTTGACCTCTAGCCGTCTACGGTTACAATACCGCACCCGAACAGAACGACTGTAGCTATTAACAAAGTCGGTACTACAATTTAAGACCTCGAAAAGTTTTAAACTGCAAAATAATATCTACATATAGTAATTTGTCTATATTAATAAAGCCGGAAGTTTTAAAAGCGTCCGATTTATAAAAGAAATGGGATCTTCCCAGATTCTAAGTACTGGTCCGTACTCAGAAGTGGTGACATACCTCTGTGACTGAGAACAGGCAGGCAGGATATCCCTTTTTTTTCGAGGGAAAACCTTTTATAGGTCCCACATAATCAGGACGTGACACAGGGGGTATTAGAGACTCCAAATAAGTTTATTCACCAAATCCCCCCGGTGTTCCTCTGTTAAACGACTTGCCAGGCCGAGGTTTCGCTTTCGCAGTACTCGAACTACTCTTCTCTCGCATCCTTTGCGCACACACTTTTGTACTGTAATATTTTTTCTGTGTTGATTATACTGATTGGCCGCCAAAGCCAGACTAGGAGTTTGGATAAGAGTATATCTATATGATGTAGGTATGTAGATATTCGTAATTATATCTCACAATCTTGTGATTGTGTACACAGCTGATGAATCTCACCGCTATTCTCTAATATTTATTTACTAAATATAACCACGTATAACGTTAATGGTGTTTTGCTTTAATATATTGTCAGTAGGTATGTTTTTACTTCATTCCAATTTGCCCGCGGCAAATTACTGGTATGAGAACAAATTAATCAAAAAACAAGGCCACGATGTATGAGGCTTCCTGTAATTTAGACAGGCATCACGTATATTACTTACAAACGTTTACCTTTAAATATAGAAACTTGCTTTATTTAATAGAAAAGGCGTTTATGCGCTTTTATGGTTTTCTTTTTAGATAATTTCCATTTCATCTGCAAGACGACCGTGATTTTGGTATTCTACAGTATGTCACTTTTTATCAAATAGGTAACTCATAAAAAAGGTTAAACTAAAGTAAATTATTTAGAAGAAGTGATTCTACACATAAAATCAAACTTTTTTGTACTGTGCGTTTTTATTATTTTATTTTTACTTCATTGGGACATTAACTGCTACGCATAGGTAGATAATTATTGTAAGAAATACATAATAAGAAAGGTAATTACCTTTTTTTTCCTTTTTTTCAATTTTCCTTTTTTTATCCAACTATTTTTAAATATAACAAAATACTACTTGAATTCTAACTAAAAACAATATAGGGTGTCAAAGGTTTCCCCTGAATCGAGGCCTTGAGGGAATGTGTCACGAAGGTTGGCAGCATTGCCGCATCATATGGCAATGCTAATTCTCTATCTGAGATGTAAGCCAGCCCTTTGGTGACAGGAAGAACCTATGAGACGTCTTGAAATTTCATTGAAAGTACACGGACACTTGGGCCCCACAGTCCAAGGGTTTCAACTAGCAACATCAAAATCAGTAGGTACTAATGTGGACTATTAATCACAAGTATCTTTGTCACTTTAAAACCATTTACCAACAACAAAAACCTTACAATTAAAAAGCTTCTCTTAATCACTGTCTTGAATCTTTCTTGTCAGACGAAAACAATAAAACTGAACCATTCGCACTGTCCGCCATTTTCCGGAAACGGATGTTAGCCAGCACGTCCGACATCCGAGGCACTATGCCAACAGTTCCCTCGTTCAATATAGGTACTTAGGCCAAGAAAAGAAGTATCTATTTTCTTATCTAATTACTCACAATAATTGTCTTTATAAAAATAACAACTAACAATCTTTTGATATTGCCTAGATAATATCTATATACGATAGTCAAATAGACGACATACATGGGTACTATAACGCCTTTTTCTTATGAAGATAGGCATCGGCTACTATCTAAACCCACTTTTGTTTCATTCATTTTGTTCATACTAGCAACTCACCTTACCCATTCATAGCACGGTTGCAATTACCTTTAATTAACAGATATAGATTGTAGTCTAGAATAGCATACAAGCAACTTGTAGCTAGAATTTTTCTATGAAAAATTATCTTACTGAATTGTGATAATCGCATGGAAATTCGTGCAGTAATTTAAACAAATATACGCGGAGTTTGTTTAATAACTAGCTTTCCGCCGCGGCTACACCCGCGCGAACTACATCATGCCCAGAATGGGATTAAAAGTAGCTTATAGCCATCCTCAACAAATGGGCTATCTAACAGTGCAAGAATTTTTCAAATCGGACCAGCAGTTTCTGAGATTAGCGCGCTAAAACAAACAAACTCTTCAACTTTATAATATTAATATAGTATAGATACGTAGTGCAAAGTGCGAAAGGTAATTCATGCACGGCGGTTGTACTTATTTAAATAGGTACTTAGTACTTGACCATTTTGAAAGATATTACCTATGAAATCAGAGTGCTTAGCCTTCTTTCTGTGGCATCCTTTCAAAGCTTTTACCATCCACTTTGTTTTATTCGTTTAACTTCGTTTTACAATATTTCAAAACATCCAAATGTGTGCCAAATATAACTGAAGTCTATTCAGTATCTTGCACGAAATAGCACTAAAAGCCAATCTAAACATAGTAATTAATCGTTAGACTTTTAATCTGATTAAATTTTGGTATATTTTAAAATAGATTAAAAAGTATTAACTTTATAACGTAGCATTATATTATCTGTGCTTTATAATAAAACTCTAGCTTTGTAAATAGGCTGCAACACGCAATACTAACATGCGAAGATTCCATTAGCTACAAACCCAACATTCTATAGGTGCATCTAACAAATAAATTCATCGGATTTGTACAGCATTTCAGGAACATTCGAGATACGGCGCATCGAACCGTATCCGATACTATTGTATTTGTTGACTGTAGAGAAAACGCGGGTCGTCTTTCTTGTTTAAAGTTTAGCTTCGATATTTTATTGTGTTTCCGTATCAACAAATAAAAATAACTAGGGAATGGTTGCTACAAATAAAACTTGGTAAGTGTGAGGCGGTAGGTATCAGCCTCGTCTTTGAAATATATGGTAGCGCTTACGTCGCGTCGTGTCGAGCCTACACATCTTTGTATGAATTGTTTCATCGCCGCTAGTGAAAATTTAATTACAAGACTGCCGGTCTTCTTTTAACAAGCGCTGACTGACTGCGGATTAGTGGATGCCACATATCCTCAAATGTTAGGTTTCTATTGCCATACTTGTTTTTTATTGATTGATGCCAACGGGCCTGGCTAACTTACAGCCAGGAACACAAACAGCATTATTTTGTAATGTGGAGGAATCTCCCTACTCAAGTTTTTTATAATATTCCTATACAATCTATGTCTATGCAAAATTTCATTCTATTCCGTCTAGTGAAACTTTATACATTGTTCCATACACTCTTAAAAACTTTGGCGTTTATAATATTAACCGCGGAACCGTGTTGTCAAACCACGCTACGCCTCTTCAACGTATCTACGTGTTTCGTTTTTGAAGAATTATATGTACATAAAATTATAAAATAAAATTGTGTTAGGAACAAAATGAATAATTTTAAAAACACCAAAACATAAATGGGGACGCCTAAAAACGTGTGACAGATAACATCTACCGACCATCCATCGCGATACTCATATCTAAAGGATGTTTTCACAAAACAGTCACGTAGTAAATGAGAATATTCGGCCGAGCCTCTAACTTATTTATCATTCTCCTCAGTGCTACACCCCATGAATTTTATACAAGATTGAACGATTTACTGAACAAAATTGATGGTACATCTATTGTGTGATGTCAGCGTCTTATTGAAGAGTGTTGCCGAATTACTACACAGTTTCAGCTTACATATGTTGTGTAGAACGTTTCAGGATAAATTGATGTTAACACTGAACATATTATCAGAAACATCAAAGTGAAAGGCTCTAACTAGCAGATCAGCTACCCTACACACTCAAAAAAATACTACATACTAGGTACAAATACTTACAACAAAAAAATGAGAAAGTGAGCCACCTACGAAGGAATCTAAATTAATCTTAATCCTCGCACGTGGTCCGCGGGTAATACAGGGCACCGATCCTCGCGCTTTAGACATTTATCTCTAATAGACATTTGTCTAACAAAACTGGCGATTTCTTTTGATTTTCAATGACATCTGCCATTTTTTTCGACATTTGCGCGCTTTAGACAATCAAATATCTCTCGTAGACTAATATCGAAGAAATGGCGGACATCATTAAAAACAAAAGAAATCGAAATTGCATCAGATAATAAGAAAGTGGTAGGAGTTGGTCGAGCGACGTTGGGCACATGGCCCATGAGACAAAGCCGATTAGGATAAGTTAGTAATTGCAAAAATATACGCGGGACGCCGAGGTTGCTCCAAGAAGCCCTCGGTATCACAAACAGTCTGCTAATATTCCTACTACCGCACAAAATAGACGCACACTTGACATCGAATAGCTGAAAATCAATCCCGCTACGATCTGGAATCATCAAAAATGAAGACCAACATAGACCATTAAAAACATGTTTTTATTATAATTTTTCTATAACGTCTACTTTCTTATCTTTGAAAATAGGAAAACTAAAGAGAAAAATAAAGTACGTAGAAAAGCGGCCATGTTTTGTTGATAATGCGACAGCTATTAGTACCTATCCAGGTTAATCCGAACCTCTCAAGTGCTACTTTATTTGGACAACAAGGGCCTCGCAACTGCCACCGCGGCTGATAAAATGCTTGTCCGAAGGGACTACATCAATTCGGCTTCATTGTTACGATACAAAGTGATACAACATAGGTGTATGTACATACACCTATGTTGTACATATTGTACATAGGTATCTATTGTAAGACATTTTATTCTTTAGGTACATTCGTCCTCTATTCTTTTACTCAGTTACAGTAGGTGGGTATGTGGTATGGTGTTGTGGGTCACCACAACCAAAAGGTGATTGGAATGAGTCTGACGATTTTTTGAAACTTTATATTAAGCTTGACTGGGTCTACGATGAAACGCGCGTACTTACGTGGCAGTAGATTCAGGCTCTATAATGGTTAGAAACCATAAAGGAGCACCAACTTCGACCCAACCTCTTAAACGGTGTCACCAAACATCGCGGCGAAACAGGGCAAAGCCACTTCGCGGTGCGGCTTTGTCTAGTGGGTGGTCACTACCCACAGCCAAAGTCTACCACCAGTTTACTGTTGCTGGATTTGCGCCATTCAAAGACCAAGTTTAGGGATTCAGATTAGACAATGCAACGTGCTTAGTACATAATATTAGGTACTAAGTTGATTTAGCGCCCAAAAAATTTTAATACTTTCATAGTGTCTTTAAAGTCGTTTGGTCATCATCAAGTTACTAATCCTTAATGCTAAGACCCTATGTACATTCGTAATCAATTATAATGGAAACTGCTTTATAATAGCAGTCTAGTAGTAAAAGTATTAGCAACCACGAGAATTCAACCCCGGTATTGCATTGGCAACATCAAGTTTAACTTTAGCGAACTAAAAAAATGTAAGTTTAGTGTATTTTGGTTCTGATTGTTTTAACGGGTTTGAATTTCAATTCAAGCAAATTACTTCTAATACAATAAGAAATCTTAATAGCAGCTCTAAATTGGGCATTGTGTTCAATGTACGGCAATCATTACATAGTTGAAGTCGCTGCCGCTGTCTGTTAGCTATAAAGTCAAAAACTACTAAACGCATTTTCATGCAGTGTAACCAATAGAGAGGGTGATCTATGAAGTAAGTTTAGGTGAAGAATTTTTACCCGTGCAAAACTGGGGTGGGTCGCTAGTAGTATATTAGTATATTAACCATAACGTACGACCACATAAAGCGAAATATAGGTGATTTTATCTCTGCCTAAACCTTAAAGTAATAAAGGGAGCGCTATGTGATGTAAATGTTGTTTTCGATATAGTCTGGTCTCTTGGGTTATAACATAACTTAATAATATTTAGGTAACTCAAGTTTGAAATCAGTAGGTACTCGTGTTCTGAATCAAGGAGGAATATAAATGGAGATATTACTTTACTATTAACCGAGAAAGGTCAGTATAGTTTACAAACACGAGCGCAATAAGATTAAGGAAGCGTGGTTTACCTTTCTAGTCATAAACAATATTAGGAAAGTTACGGTCAAACTCCTACAAGCAGGCTTTTGTATTTATTTATTAGCAACTTGGTATGGCTTTGTAAATGTTATTAGTATTTATTTCTATGCTCAATACATCCTCGTTTTATCTGTGCTCTATTTTCAGTAGCTAGGTCTAAAATATTCGCCATAATAAGTCACCATGAATCAAAAATCAAATTTATTTTTGTAGAAGTAGTAGGTAGGTAACTGCGGGGCAAAGATTTTCTCTCAACTAGTGATGAGTATGGTTTTTTCGTTAACGTAATGTTAACGTTAATTTACAGTCGTCAACTAGTTAAAATTGACAACGAGTCCATGTGTTATTAATAGCATTTAATAGCATCTTGCAACGTGAACTGCTGCCGACAAACTGATAAGCAGTTTGGCAGACTAAGTTATAAATTAAGTAACATGTATACAGATTTTGAGTAAATAAATTAAATTAAAAAACAGTACATTCATTGAACGCTTTTATTCAACGTTACGACGTTCAACGAGTTCCTACATCTACTCACCGGATATTTAATTGATACGTTTTTTAGAGGTCAAATTCGACCATCGCTTTCAGTCTATGACGTTATTTTCAACGTTAATTTTGTATTAAATTCATTAACGTCATTTACGAATTCAACTCGTTGATTTAGGAACAGGTAACGTTAAAACAACAGGAGATGAACGATTGGTTTAACTCGTTCGTTCGTTGATTTAACCATCTTAAGAATTGAGAAAAGGGCACAGTTTTCTTACTACAATCTTATGAGTTGAAAGAGTTTATATAAATATTTGCTTTATCCCTTTAAACTTTACGAAGGGCTTACCTTTAGTCAAAACAATTAAAAGTACTTAGTATATAGTGACAGTTCCTTAACTGCCAAATGGACCCTATCTTTACCTGTAAATACACTTAAATGTCGAAAACTAATTCAATACAAATACGCAGGAAACCCCTTTAAACTTCTAGTAGGCCCTAACCTTTATCACGAACAAACGTTAAAAAGTCCTGTGAGTAAAATAAACGAATTATTAGCAAAATACTTGCACCGTTCCTCACCTGTCAAGTGGATTCGCATAAATATAAAAGTGAATGATGCTCGCCGTGAACCTGTCAGTGCTCTGAGCAAAGCAATTAATTACAATTTTAATTGAACCCGTCGAGTCCCTTATGCAAAATGATTATTGCAGTTTCCGTGCGTTTACTTCAACTGCATATTGATAAATAGAATACATAACATAGTATCACGCCTGTATCACGCGAAAATATAGGCAGAGGTGAATACCACCTACTTTTCGCGGGCTATGTTTAAGTTCCATACGTAATAGGGACAAGCCTATTGCCGTTCATCGGGCACTATTCTAAACTTTGAATCGGAACTAAGATTCTCTAAGTATAACAGAAAAGGTATTTTTGCTTGACCCTGGAAGCGAACTTATAATTAACCATAGACATCATTGGCTGTTACTTGCGTTTTGTTCTTTCATGTCAGTTGCGTTTTATTATATCACGTCACACGGGAACGGGATAACAAGTCCTATGTCCTTCTCTTGGTTCTAAGCTACATTCATACCCTTTTTTTAGTTAAATCGGTTCAGCCGTTCTTGAGCTATAAATTGTGTTTATACATACAAAATTTACTCATTTTAAGGTAGGTATTAGATATTTCGTCTATCTATCAAATGACATCTGTGTCCGTAATTGATATACTGTCAAGAAAAAAAAATAGAAAATATCATTCTAAAACAATATTCCTGTAACGTCACAGAGCCTTCAATTTGCTGCCAACCTGTCCAATTATTCAAATCTATTTAAAGATCGTGACATTCTTTCAGCCTTTTATTTTTGGCTACTAAAAGCTGATCTGAATTTTACCAATATACCAATAAATAGTCCATGGTCACTTTTACCCTTTTTTTAGTGCCCCACTGCTGGGCACGGGTTTTCTCTCAACTATCTTACGAGCTGAGAGAGATTAGGTCTTACGCCACACACCCCGGTCAGGTGTGGGTTAGTGGTTATCCTTGGTAATTACGTCTAAATTTTCTTATTGTTAACCTATTCCTTGTTTTGTACAAATCATGTATAAGCTTTTTTATTCTCTTTTGGATTTTTCCAATTTTTATTGAGGTTGCCTCCCAGTCCAAACTGATGCAGCTAGCTACTAAAATTATAACGAGCTCGAAACCCGTAGGGAACCAATAGCCGCGATGTTTAACAAGGTGTCAAATTATATTAGGCTTCGATTGCCTGTAACAATTGTCACAGATTATATGACCACGGAATTCGACTGCTGTCCGAGGCAGAAATAGAAGACCCTCAACCAACCAAACGCCCAAACAAATCATTGTTATTACACAAAGATTAGCAACGGTGTTGCAGCGGTATGGGCCTCGACTTAGAAATATAAGGTCGTGGGTTCGATTGCCGGTCGTGCCCACACATCGTAGTGTAAATTGTTTCATCTCCGCTGCTTAAAATCGGTGAAGATAAACATTGTGCGGAAACCGGTATGTCTAAGAACTAACATTTAAGGACATGTGACTGCCAACCCGCACTTGGCCAGCTTGTGTGGATTAAAATCTAAACTTTCTCAACCCGTAAGATGTTTGAGAGAAGACCCGTGCCCAGCTGTGGGACACTAAAAAAGGTTGAAGTGAAGTAACACAAAGATTGTCCAGGGTAGGAATAGAGCCCTATAACCTACTATGGTGATATTGGTGGCGTACTAGGTATTGAATTATGTCATCCCAAGAACGTTATGTAAAATAGCTATGGTGTCTTTTTAGTGATCCAAAGTTTTGTTGAATGATCTACCTTTATCAGTAATATTTAATACCGTAATTAACGAGTCAATCTTTTTAAAACCTAGACAACAAACAAGGTACAAACAAACTAGTAAATGAATGGCCACCAGCAAACTACGAAACAGAAACCATTCTTTAACAAGAGTAGCGACGAAATTTTATCGCTTATTCTAAAAGTGCTATAGGAACTACAGCATTCATTATACATCTAAATATATAAAAGAATACACTGACTGACTGACATATCAACGCAGAGCCCAAACCGCTAGACCTGGAGACTCCATATTGGCACATAGGTTCCTTATGGGGTCTAGGGGTGCACTAAGAAAGGATTTTTCAAAACTCACCCTTTAAGGGGGTGAAATGGGGTTCCAAAGTTTGTATGGAGAAACAAGATTAGTGAGATCAATTTCGCGGGCGAAGTCGCGGGCGAAAGCTAGTATTTAATAAATTGACATCTGTTTTCTTGCGAAAAAACCTGAGAACGACTGAATTGATTTCGGTCTTGATCTATTTCTAGAAGGCAAGCTTTTAAAGGTGAGAAATACGCGGTACAAAATTTGCCGAGACGTAGATATATAACATCACATAACTGTATTTCACATAATTCACAAATTAGCATAAGGATCACATATCTACATACGTATGGACAAAAATATACAAACAAAACATTTAATACTATAATCTTCACGCACTCTTAGTCCGTGCGCGTAGGCATATCATTAATCTAAGATTTTATCATAAAGCAAAACACATTTAATTAAGCTCTCAAACAAATGTCACTTTAAAATCGATCGAACCCCTCATTCCCTGCAAAAAACAACTCAACGATATTTCTCAAGAGTTATTTATAAGTTTGTCACATTATACAAGTGGCAGTCATTCGTAAAATGTAACTTCACAGATCATTATTCAACTCTTATCTTTATTATCCTTTCTGTAAAAGAACTTTAATTGGCGCCACATGTTACTAAGGAGTGAGTGTTGATGGGTACCCCAGACATTTGGTAACCAAATGATTTTGTCAACACTGTACAAATTAATAACGCAATATTTTTATTAAATCAGGATTAATATATTATTTAGTATTATTCATCCTCGAAGAAAAATAGCGGTGTTATAAGTTAGACATGTCTAACTTAAACGAGTACATTTATTGATATATTATTTTGATAATGTTTTTGAAGTCTGAAATGGACGACATATGTAGATTATCTAAGCCATTTATTTATAAAAACGAATAATTTATTTCGGAACATCAGCAAGTCCATATTGGGTTAGTAGAGTAGTTACTTTGGTACTAAGTTAAGACAAATTAGTCCATTCTTTCATCTTCAACTCACCGAGGTACACTTAGAGTGTGCAGTTCGGTGAACCTCGGTGAATCTTTTCTTTAGATCACTTTAGGGTTTTTTTAAATTATTAACTCAAACTGTTTACGAATTTTATAAATAACGAATATACAATAAGCAACACGGGCTATTTCTTATTGTATATTCGTATATTCAGTGGTCGGGGCTGTGGTTCATATTGCTCTATGCTTTTAAGTGACTTCACTTAATTGAATTATCCTTTTTTTTTAGTAGACAATTTGTCTACAGAGAATTTGGAGAAGGTTAGAATTTTTTTTTAGAATTGGGTAAAGCTACAACATCATTGCGAAACTGGGGAGGGGAGTTAGTTGCTAATAAATTTTCGTTTAGATTTTCATATTGAAGGTGAAATTAAATTTGAAATGATTGATTAAGTCTCCAAAAGTATTAAGTAATTTGCTATCAGGACTATAAAGAAAGCAATCGGTTTTAAACAAAATTATGAAACTCTCATTAACCTACATTCAAATAAAAATGTTATTTTTCAAAGAAGTTTAATTTCTATTTAATATTTTAGAAGTACAGTTTTACCAATTCCAATCAATGTAATGAAAAGTGGAAGTTATAAATGCGAAGGACCGACAAAGTTTGTATTTAACTCTTCAACCCCTGAATTCATACAAATAAAATGTGTACATATGGGAGACAGTTGCAAATTTAAGCACGGAAGAGTACATACAACTCGACTTATTCACTACTAAGCCACATATACTTAGTCAAATACTTCGTAAGTATTGGTTCAACTTGGTTCAGTGACTGTTTATATCTGTTAGGTAGTCATGCGTATTGCAATTTGTGGCACCTTTACTCGTATTTAGTTTATTTTCACCTAAAGTAAGCTCTCTGTTTGTTATTTTTATGCGAAAATATTTTATTGGTTAATAGTCATACTATATGTTTTTTGTGCGTAAGTTATTTCTAGGTACTGTTTATTTTCCAAGAAAATAAAATAAAAACAA
Organism: Meganola albula; assembly: GCA_936450015.1. Classification (NCBI taxonomy): domain Eukaryota; kingdom Metazoa; phylum Arthropoda; class Insecta; order Lepidoptera; family Nolidae; genus Meganola; species Meganola albula. Next base: position 7,774,925 of record OW388156.1, on the reverse strand, counting down.
ATAAAATAAACTTTTTTTCTAGATATCACTATTTAAGGATAAATGAAAAAGGCGTTCCATGTTGATATGGAAAATCTAGTAGTGGCAATCCTTTAGTGTTCTACAGCTGGGCACGGATCTTATCCCGACTATTTTAAAATTTAAGAGAGTTTATACCTTAATCCAGACACACAAAGTGCTAAATGGTGGTCACACGTCATCTCCTCGCATGATTAGTTCTCCATGTTTTCCTTCTCCGATGTTGAGCAGAGACAGTGAAATAATTCATACAAACATTGTAAGATTAGCACGACGATACCGCTGCACTACCCCAAATAATTACACATGTTTGGTTTAATTAAATAAATAAAAAAAATGAACCTGCAAGAGCAGACTGAATTCATGAGAAGAAAGCGAGTCTATTTAACTACTGGTCATTTTATAAATACTATACAAACACCAAAATTGATTTATTACTGATCGGCGAATGTAACGTAGACATGGCTAAGTTGAATGAGAGTAGCCGCAGATCATGTTTAATAGCGTGTTTGAAACTAAAATACTATGATAATAATACTGAATTTCATCGGCTCATTAAAACGATCGTATAAAACTAACGTCCTAATTGCAGGAAGTATTAAAAGTAAATCTAATTGAACATTTACCACCGCAGTTCCTACAAGTCGTCTACAGCTCATAAAAATACAAAGTAATAAAAGAGTACTCAAATATACTGAAATAAATCTGTTTGTTTATAAATTGCTCTCACTTTTATGTTTCGATTGAGAAATTTTCATCTAACGCATCAAGAAAGTAGGTTAATTTGTATAAGTTTTCTTGTCATTAAGGTTAACTGACGTTAACTTTAATCTACACTAATATCACGTAGGTAAAAATATCATAGTCTGTGTGGTATTGAATAAGTTTAAAAATCTGTTTAAAACCAAAATGCGTTAAAACCCAAACACGTCAAAAACATGTGACCAAAGTATTACCAAAACTTGACAACAAATTGAATAGGTAACAAGTAACTTAACTAAGCAGATAAGTAAGTTATCATCATTTCTACTAAATTACATCCTTAACCGACCTCAGAAAGGAATACATCAGATACACACTTTTTTGCTTTCAATTTTCTATTTTGTGATCAATTTTTTACTATTTCATCCTTTTCTGTGATTTACATAAATTTGATTGTTTGATTTAATTTACTTTTACTTTTTTATAATAACTAGGTATGAGTTTATAATTGACTCCGATTGACGCAATATAGTCAAAATTCAATCAAACTTTAGAGAACACAATCAAAATCTTTGAAAGCAATTTCACTTAGACGATTCACTTCAATTCGTATCTAAAATTACTACGAGACGGTTTACGAGATATTTGCATTATAAAGCGTTTTGACATATTGTCTGTCCAACTAGTAATTTAGACGTGTAATGGTGCGTTCATTGCTGTATGAAGTATAGTTTGATTCAGATGATTTGGCGTCTGAGAATATAATTTAGAGACTTTATTATTCATTGTTCATACACATGTCAAGAAAAGGTTCATTAAGACATATGTCCGGAGTCTGGCGTTATATGGGTGTGAGACGTGAACACTCACTGAGAGAGATAGGGAGACGTTAGAGGCGTTTGAAATGTGGTGTTCAGTCGGCCAGATATGGTAACGAATGAAGGCGTATTAGAAAGAGTGAAGGAAAAAAGAAGGCTAATAGAATTCATTCAAAACCGGAGAGGAAGTATGATGGGCCATCTTATACGACACGACACCTTCATAAAAATCATCTTAGAGGAAAAGATTGAAGGAAAGCGTGGAAAGGAAGGCCAAGGATAAGCTATAAGAACCAAATAAAGGAAAAGGTTGGTGTCATGTCATATAGGGAAGTGAAAGAAGCTGCTCTAGATCGAGCCAACTTCATCAAATGCACCGAAAAGGGTTAGCTATAAATTAAAAGAAGATTATTCATTGCTTCAAAATGTCCGATCATTGGGCACTAAACTTCAAGCTGCTGCTAGAATTATCGAATAGAACTAAAAAACATTGCAGTAAGCTATCATAACTTATTCTTACAATGCCGTAGTATTCGCAACAGCCGATGAAATTCATTGGAACTATACAGTATCCGACAAAATAGAAACTCGGTAGCGATTTAGTGGACATCTTTATTATGCATTTTGTGTTTGACGTGTTCGGTATTCTTTTGTTTTATTATTAAAACTGAGCATTTAATTATGGCAGTTAATTGAAAACGTGTTATTCTATATAAATAAAAATGAATCACTAAAAGTGTTGGTAAGCGTAAAACTCGTGAACGGCTGAACCTATTCCGATAATTCTTTTTGACGTGATAACGTCTTTAAAATCGTTTTAGTCGGGTGACATGTTCAGAAACTTGTGTCACACCAAAACCTCACGAGCGCGATCGCAGCTATAACGAGAGAGAGACGGACCGATCTCCCGTCTCATCTCGAGCGCTGCCAGTCATTCCGTGAAACTTGTCACGCGGAATCCTCACGAGCGGAGGCTGGCATAGCGTTCGAGTGAGTGGACCGATCTTCCGTCTCTCTCACTCTAGCGGCAACAATATTAATTCCTTACTTCCCAAAAACTTATATCACCAATAAGACGTTATCACGTAAACATCTCGATCGTAAACCTACTTTACAAACAACCAATTGTTTTAAGGATATTCCTTAAAGTACGAGGATGGTTCTTACTCAGAGAAATATTAAAAAAAGTTATCCGAAACGGCTTTACCGATTTTTATAAAGTCTTATTCCTATGTATATTCCATAGATATAAGATTCGGTAGGAACCTATTTTCGGACCCGGTAGGTAGCACTTCTTGACCGGGCAGAACGGCGTCTGCGGGGTCCGCTAGTTGAATATATAATTAGAGATACCAAAGTGTATAAACTTTATTCACTAGGTACTAAAGCTTATTTAACTGACTTGACTGACACTGAATGATTATAATGCTATAAACCACAAAAATTTTTCAATAATAGACTAAGTAATAAAACAATAGATTTATCTCAAGTATAAACCTGTCATCTCATTTAAAACAAACTAGGTAGGTATACCTGAGTACTGAGCCTGAGTATGATGTTCTCAAATATAACTAATATTGATTGTTCAAATATTGTGAAGACGTGAGAAAATACAGCACCATTAATTTGTCTCAGTGTAAGGGTTTGTAACATAAGGCGCCACTAATACTATATTAGCAAAGTATTACGTTTGCAGAATTCTATGTGAGTGAAGTCTGCGGCCTTATTCAGTAATTCACCTTAAGTCGCCAAGTTGTTTCGAGAAATTACTTTCAGCAAGACGTTTCTATGTGTAATCTGCGTAGGTGCTACAACAGCTGAGAGTAGTATTGTTGGAGCTGCGGAAGAGACATGCCGCCATATATTGTGTAGAGCAACTTCTCTTTCTTACGACTGCAATAATAATACTATAAGGTGTCATAGTATGGCTGCTGACCTTTTAAACACAGTAACAGAAAACTTAAATTCAATTTCAAAGTTTATTAGAAATTAGTACTTATGACTTATATTCCGGTTTGTATGATTACATGTTCAATAATAATTAACTGAAAAATCGAGTGCCTAATAAAATTAAAAAGTAGAATTTGAACATTCAAACTTTAGAGGAATAAGGCCTACACTCTTAATTCTTAACAGACAGTTGAAAGAAAACCCTGTAGACTGTTGACTAAAGACAGACCTTAAGCAATAGTAGTTATACCTCCTTAGTTATTAGGTTTGATTTTTGAACCGAAATTCTACCACAAATCAACGCCTTAGTGGAATAAGATCCGTACGATGATTTAGAGAACACCCGTGCCTAACTGTAAAATATTGGCTGAAGCCTTGGACTTACACAATAATCCACTTATTCATAGTGATGATTTTATACTGTTAAAAAATAACACGATAGTATTTTGTTTTTGCTTTGTTACTAGAAATATTACCAACAAAACGACGAAACAGTATACTACTTTATCTCTATCTGGATTTTCAAATAAAACTTTCGACACAAACATTTGCCTCAAAGCTCAGAATACGTATACAAGTGTGACATATTTGTTATCGTGTGGATTCATTAATCACCCCCTGCGTTTGTGGCTATACATTGCTATATTTCACAGTTTTCCTCTGACCGACCTAGACCATATTTGTGCCAGAAATGTTTGTAATCTACTGAGTGATTTTTATTTACGTGCGTTATATCATTTATTTACGACGCTTTCTTATGTTATGTTTCATCAAACACTTTATGTTTCAATTGCATTGATTGCTTTCATTTAGTCAAACGTGACAACATTCAATAAATCTAACTTAATTGAAAGTTTCTAGTGGGTTAATATTTTAAATACATTATAATATAAATATTATAAATGTGTAGATAGAATACTTACTTAAGTTTCTTTGAAATCAATTCGATAAGTAGATACCTAAAAACTTACGTGATATGTATAAAAATTCACCAAAATTACCATATAAATCAACAATATTGAATATAGAGGATCCTCAACCGTCAATTTTTTACACCGTCATCATTTTTGGGGAGAGTGTACCAAATGCTAAAGCGAAATTTGTCGGCTTTCATCAATAAATCCGCACATTGATTTATTGACATGGTCGTCCCATTCTTAACGGATTCAATATAATTTGTTAGCCAAATAATCCTGGATTTCTATGCGGCCCTACCACGCTATAAATAAAACCGTTCCAATAAAAGCATGGAGACAATTATTGCGCGTTGTACGAAACGAGCTAAATTTCACCCACATTATAGCAAATAATGGTTAAACAGTAGGCGAAACGCCCGTCACCCTCCGTCGCTTTGCATCGATATGTTACGCCCCAATCCCTTTCACATCTAAATGCACAACAGAAAATCCCAAAAAAAAATCACACAGCGCTGGGGCATCGTAATAATGTGAATATTTATGTCGCAGCCACGTGCTGATTTGCTGTAATGGTAACATGAAATTCGCATATTGGTAATTACATTTAAATATACTTTTATATACATTTATAACTTCCATGCGATGAGCGATAGCGTGAATTTAGTATTTTGACATTTAGAATGTTTTGCAAACTCAAAGTTTTGTTCGGAAACTAGGTAAATTGAAGTTGTGCCATTACAACAAACGTTATACCCAGTTTTCCACAGTTTATGACCAGAGCGGAGTCGTTAGCATATTGTTTATGAATCCTAAAACGTAACACTACTCACTAGTTATCGCAACAAAGTACTTTATGGTATATAAAATAAAGAAACGGGTGGTTTATGTTTAAAAAGATTGCATTAACCTCCGGAATTACACGAAACGTCTCCATATAAACGAAAATCCACAATAGAAGCTAATCTATTTTTTTATTGCAAAGTATAGGGTGGGTCGGGGACACGTTAGCCCCAAGGGATGCAGTACAGTACGTCTCTAAGTCTATTAAGACGACTTGGTTCGCTCCCGGGGGAGTCTGTAGCCCTCCTTACACGATACCAAAACATTTTTTCAGAGAGAAATGACACCTGTTCAGATAATAAAGAAATCTTGAACCAATCAAAGCGCATCTATTGTTAACGGTAAAGAAACTATTAGCTTTAATATTAAAGCAGAAAACCGATTGGAATAAAGACAAATAATACAAAAGCTTGAAAGAAAATGAGGCTGCAGTTTTCCAATTGCAATCGACTGAGATCCTTCAGTAACGGGCTTAACTACAGCGGAACAAAGAGACCGTCTAAAAATCTTACTCATCATGATTTATTGTACTTTTAGCAATCAGAAGGGAAATTATTAAAAAAATAATGAAACATCAATCAAAATTGCAGATAATTATAATTTAGACAGAATAAATGGGTATTACAACACTAGTTACGTAAGCACAGCATAACGGTATCGCGACAATTCAAATACGAATGGGCCTTCAGCCTCTGGTGACCGCTCTTTTATACTGGACGTTTGAACGCTTCATTCATTCTTCTTCGTTCCGAGCAGCAATCTCCAACACGGCCTCTCCTGACGCCCTGACGTCCTCGTCAGGTTCTTCCACTTCTCGTCCGGGCAGCGGCAGCAGCAAGAGCACCAATCACGCAGTCCCGTAGCGTCTGCATCAGCGCGAAACCGCTCCAACTGTTGTCATGCAACTGCACCTGTCAATAACAGACTCGCTCGCGGTGTTAACGACGTTAACCCCCCAAGCGAAAAATCCACACACAACACATTTTACGGTCACAAAAATAGCAATCTATGCTAAGTGTTTTGTTCAGCTTTTTATCGTCAGCCATCGGTCAGATCTATTACAAAGAAGTAACATTCGGACTTATAAGACTTGCTACTCACACAAATCCTTTACAGGATTCAAGGTTGAACCTATGACTATTGATTAGTAAGATGAAAGTATACGGCTACATTTCTACTAAAAATTCTGTTACACTTTAGGGAGAAACACATACCTATTTTAGTTTTTATTTTTTTGTACTTACTTAGCAAATGCTAAGCTTGTTACAAGCTCACGCCAATACTACCGACATACGTCTCTTTAAACGAAGGAAGATAAGTTTTTAAACTGAATATGCAAACCCATCCTTCATGGAATGTATCACCAATCTTCAAACCGAAGCACGCTGCAGGAGGCGCCTCGGGGCTCGGCGAGTAGGCTGCACTCGCAGACAGCTTCATCAGCAGGCGTTCAACCCTGCAGAGCTTGTTGCACACGCAGCCACAGACTGCAGGCGTCCTCGATCGTTTGGTCACTCAAAAGAGGCATCAGAGTTGCCATCAACCAGTTCTCCTTCTGCACATATAAAAAACATACTTAATCCATAATGTTCCAAAACCTTCTAAGGGTCCTTTTTGTTTTAATTGCTCCAAAAATAAAATTCGGTATCCTCACTACCGACGCAAGCTTGCACTCTTACATCAGCAGCAAGGATGGGCCAAAAATTTTTTTTTTTTAAAGTAAGAAGAGTAGACTGTCGTGCAACTGTCTCAAACCGCGTGACGTAAGGCGGGTGTGGGTGCACGACATCACTATTAAGTTAGCCCGTTTTAAAAAGGTCTAATACAGTAGGGCGTTATTGTCGCCAATGTTCACCGATACAGATAATGAACATCAGCGAAACAACATAGCTAGGAGCTAGCTATGTAGGGATAATAAGAGAGAAGCTCCAGCCAAACCCGCAAAAAATAAATAAATAAATGGGAAGTAAGGCACAATGCAGATGGGGTCTCTCAAAACTTGGGGTGCTCAGATAGGCTGCGCGAGTAATTGCAGCAGCAGCAGGCGTCTCGTCTTGTAAAGCCGGCCGCTTAAGCAGCCTCATAGCTCCTCAGGACCGCAGGTTCGGCCGCAGACAAGCGCGCACAGTAGCAGACACCTCAGGTCCGCAGAGCTGGTTGCACGCGAGCGCACACAGCAGCAGACATCAGGCCCGCTAAGCTGAATACACGCTCAGTCGTTGAGGCAGCAGGCGTCTCAGCCTGCAGAGCTGCAGCAGTAGTGGTCTAGGAAAACACCACCGTAAGCTGCCTTGATCCACGTTGTAACCTGTTTAATATTTTAAGATCATGTTAACATGTTACGCTGACGTATGCTAATTTAGTAAGTATCAAATACCAACAATCCATGAATGAACTAACAACAGTATCTAATCTACATGTAACACATCAAAGACTTACAAAATTAACAATGGATGTTGGGTACTTTTTACTCAGCCGCTTATTATCAGCTATAGGTCAGAATGTATTAAAAGTTGAAATTTAATTAAGTTGCTTTAAAGATGAACCTGACGCGTAACGGAAATAACTTCGGAGACATGGAGACACGGAGCATATTATCATGATCAAATCATGATAATATGCGTGTGTGCAGCAGGTAAATAGGGATACATCCAGAAACGACACCGACGCTCTATGGAAGTTACTCCAGAGACTAACACAGTGCGCCCAGGTCACCCTAATACCACAGCGTAGCGTAATAAACATGACTGATGCTCGACGAAATTGCTTCGGAGACTGACACAATAGAACTAAAAATTATGATCGTGAAATGCAGTAGATAAATAGGGATACATCCAGAAACGACACCAAGGCTCAATGGAATTATTCCAGAGACTTATACAGCGCGACCAGGTCACCCTAATACCGCAGCGTAATAAAGATGACCGATGCTCAACAGAAATCGCTTCGGAGATCGACACAGGAAATGAAGTAGAAATAGTGATCATATTATACGTTAGTATGCAGTAAATAGGGATACATCCAGAAACTACACTGACGCTCAATGGAATTATTCCAGAGACTAATACAGTGCGACCAGGTCACCCTAATACCACACCGTAACGAGTTGTAGTTCGACTGTGTCCTCATACGTTGAGCGAAGGTCTTACTCAGGTATTTTTCTGAAAATAACATAGCCAGAGACTGACACTACAAGTCAATGTGTCACCCTGACACCCTTGGAGAGTTCATTCACCTCTATGCTCGATGGTTACGTAGCGACCGCTTCCCAGAGACCAACATGGGTATCTATTGAACCAAACCAAAAAATATATTCCAGTTATCACATTAATGTTATAAAGGCAAAGGTTTGTGAGTGCGTAAGTATGTTTGTTAATTCTTTACACAAACGGCTAGACCGATTTAGGTAAATTTTAATATGTAGGTAGAAACTTATACCTTGGATCAACACATACCTACCACTTTTTTGTTCGGTCTACGTGTTGCTCACTAGACTAGACTGTCAACAACCATCCACTACACAACTCAGAATATGAGCACTAAGTGAGTGTGTGACGTGTACCTAAACTTTAAGCTATAGTCGATGTATAAGAAAGGATGGTAGCCGACAGAAGAGCGAACAACATAATAGGTAGTTTGTAGTACAGAGGGAATATCAGATATTGTGTCCCTGGACGCATTGTGCGTCATTAGGCACCACTCACCCCGTCACGTCGCATCAACATGGCACCGTGCAGGTACTTCGCCTCGGCCGCGACCATTTAGTGTACTGACCGACACATGCCTGGGTCCAGCTTTCCTGTCAACTGAGAAAATGTTCGTTAAAAACATTAATGACCAAGTTCGGATTATCCTCCAATCTGCAGCACATTATTCGCACATTTACAATCAACAATTGGGGCATTAGAATTAAACCCGTGCGAATATTTTCGAAAATCTCTTTACACTGTAAAACAGTGGGTAGGTACAACAAACTAACCTTGTTAGTGTTCCACTGTTGGGCATCAGTGTTGTCATAATTATATTTTTGACGAATTGAAAGAGTTTAGGCATTAAACAACACACGCTGGCCAACTGCGGATTGGAATGATTAGTTCTTAGACATGCCGGTTTCCTCATGATGTTTTCTTTCACCGATATTACGCAACAGCGATGAAACAATTCAAACAAAGAACACGTACTAGGCACGACCGGGGATCGAACCCGGGAACTTTATATTTAAAGGCTAAGACCGTTGCGCCACTGCTACCACGTACACCAAAATATTTATAACCTCCAAGTCGACACTCGGCCATGCTGACCATTGTGCACAAACATGTAGCAATACACAAATCATTATTTATTCCTATTTACACACACATGATCAGTCAGGTTAGTCACAATGTGACATCATGGGCATGATGACCACAGCAAATACTAAGTAGTAATAAAAATGTTATCACCGCTTTGGACTATGAGGGAAAACAGACCCGTGGCCGATTACGCATCCTCTCGCAGCGACGATAGTCATTGCCATTGAAGAGGGTCGATGGTTGCCACCGTTCTCACCAGCTGCTTAGCCACAGTGGTCTGGCCACCACCGTTGCCGCAGTGCTTGCCACATTGTTGCCCGCAACACGTACACCATAGCCATAGTACACAGAGTCACTCATGTGCACCCAACGAACATTGCCTGTAACATAATCACACACAGCAAACAGGCACAAAACAATACATGGTTCTATTTAAGCCATAGATCCAAATAAAATTACCATGTAAAACTATCTCAACACGAGTATTAACTCTGTTGCTAATTTAAATGAACAAAGGTAAGAAATGAACAAAGGCAAGAGTGCAACAATTTGTTCATCTACCGTCATTATAAATTTATTTTGGTTATCGACTTATACAATGACCTACTTTGATTTTCAAGGAACATTACTTTGTGCTTAGGTTTTCTTTCAAAGGCATAGGTCTAAATTAATAAATATTTCGCTAGGTTATGATGCATGGGACACACTGGGCGTGTCCAACTGTTGTCCACATTTGAACGTGAATAAAATAAATGTCACTAAGCGTTCAAACCATCTACAAAAATGATTTGGGGCTTAATAAGGCTCACTGAATCAGCGAATATAATTCATACGAGCATTGACTACCACAATATAATTGTCAGCAATAGAATTAAAATTATTGAGATAATTACGTAACCTTTTATGATCCATGCCAAATTGATTTAGGCGCCAAACACAGTGGCACGACGTGCCGCGCGCCGCCTCACGCCATATTGATAGGCGCGCACCGAGCAAACCGCGAAGCCACATTGGAGCGGTATCAGAGCCGGTCAGCGGCACCTGTGGTTACCTTGCCACGAAGAGGAGCGCCAGCGCGCCGCACCGCGCCTCCTCGCCCGCTTAAGCGCTCGACTCAGACTTCTCACATGCGCTTAATTACACTTACTTGCCGCCATTTTGTCACCACTTACTTACTGAGTTTACGTAACACCAGGTTACAGAAATTTTCTGCGCAGACGTAACTAGATCGAAAAATACCTCAAAAAATAAAGAAGTGGACGTAAGAAGTAAGAATCCCACTTCTGATTTTAGCAATCAGAAGGGAAATTATTAAAAAAATAATGAAACATCAATCAAAATTGCAGATAATTATAATTTAGACAGAATAAATGGGTATTACAACACTAGTTACGTAAGCACAGCATAACGGTATCGCGACAATTCAAATACGAATGGGCCTTCAGCCTCTGGTGACCGCTCTTTTATACTGGACGTTTGAACGCTTCATTCATTCTTCTTCGTTCCGAGCAGCAATCTCCAACAGTACAATATCTATAAAGTAAAATTGCTGATTGTAAACTTAGCTAGAGTTTTATGTCGAACTGCCGAACAGATGTAGGGACATTCAGCCTCGGGGGACGCAGGGACGATGTAACATTGTTACCGAAGTTCAAGCAAGGCCGAGGGGCATCTCGGGGCAAATTGTGACCGTAGGTCATCACTCGTATTTGCTCAGCCAAATTACTCTAACCGGAATGATACGTACCTATTTCTATTTTCTAACGGTCTTATTTATAAAAATCTTACAAGTCTCTTTAGTTAAAATGGATTTTGTCTCTTTCTTACTAGTATAAATATCAAGATGATAGACAAAGACAAATGAATTATAAACCTATTTTAGCTATAATGAGCTTACAAAACGTTTATGAATACGGGGGCTAGTATATGAAATAAAATAGTATTTGCGAACATTAATGCAATAGTATTAGTAGGAGCCTCGTCTTTGAAATAAAAGGTCGCAGGTTCGGTCCCTAGTCGTGCGTCATATTTGTGGGAATTGTTTCATCGCTGCTACTTCATATCGGTGAAGGAAAACATCGTGAGGAAACCGGCATGTCTAATAACTAATCATTCAAACGAATCATAAACTAACCATGTGACATCCACCAATCCGCGTTTAGCCAGCACGTGTGGATTAAGGCCTGAACTTTCAACTCGTAATATATAGTTGACCCGTGCCTAGCAGTAAAAGTGGTAAAAGTGGGACACTAAAAAGAAATGAGTTAAGAACGACTAACCAATTTTTTGTCATTGACCTTTAATTTGTGGACTGGTCTTAGCTACCCCGACTGATATTGATACCTTTGCTGGAAGCTTTTAGTTTACCTTGTGATAAAATTGTTGGCGAAAGTTTGTACCTCGAGAACGGCTAGACCAACCTTTATAATCTTTGATTAGTTGGGTTGGTCTTTGCTTGGTATATGAAAATGAATATCAACATAATAGCCAACTCGTTATCCAAAAGTGTAGGCAAAGGAGAACAGCACCCTCATTTCGCTGGCTATGTTTAGGTTTTTTAACGTTATACGGGCTAGCCTATGGCCGTGAATTGAAAAAATTATGGGCAAAATGGAGCAATGAGGGCACTGAACTAACAAGGCAACAATATTAAAACAAAAATCGTATAGAATTTAATTTCATAGTCCCGTTCACAACGCCATTTTTTATAAGAAACCCTGAACATTGAAATAAACTGCTTTATAACGGAGTTTAAAGCGGTTTAATTTAGATTCGTTTTAATGTATATCCCGACGTTTCAAAGAACTGAGGTATTTGACGTCCAAATTTATTAATAAGTTATAAAGTAGTTTTATTTCAATGAGTGATATTCGCGTAAATCTAAGAAAATACTTTGTGAACCTAGATAATGATAGAAAAATAAAATAAAGGAAACTTTTATTGAGAGTCCCTACAAAGTTTACCAGGTTAGGTATAATAAAAGTCATACCGCGGGTGTTGTTTTAAAACAGCATCATATCAAACTGTCCGTAGTTATGTGTCACAGCAGTGTTGTATGCGCCATTTAGAGGCAAAGTTATTACAACAGGGAGTGTGCTATGTACGTTAATCCATTTTATTACAGTATGTGTATAAACTGAGTAGCAAAACAGAATTGATTTAGACCGACCGCAATAATAATTAGAATTCTATGATGTATTATGCAGAACGGTATGACGGTCTGTTTGCTTTCTGTTATTAGTTATTTTCGACTGCACTGCGTGTCTACTCTGTTATAAGATATATTTGTTAGAAGTACGTATTACATGGACAACATGGAAACACTTGCAAGGAAACCAAATTAAATTATTAAAAACTTTCATAAAACTTCACGTTTATGTATGTCCTAGAATCTTGCAATCAATATTTCACCCACTTCCACTAAAGCTGTCGTGCTGAAATTTTGCATACACGTTTAGTTTTGATGACAATACGATATTTTATAAATGCCGCCATTTTGAATCCAATATCGCGGCCGGTAAAAATGGCGACTTATCGTTTTCATAATAACCCCTTCATTATGGGTATCAAATGAAAGAACTTAAAAAGTAAAATACACTTAGTACAAGATTTTTAAGCAAAAGCTTTTTTATTATATTTTCACTAATTAACACGACATTTACCAATCATTACTCACAAAAATAATTTACCTAGTGTTTCTCTACTGGGCACGGTTTTTCTCTCAAATAATTCACATGCTTGCCATGAGTGGGTTTGTGATGTCACAAGTCCTCGATGTTAATGGTTTAAACATGTGCCGATCTGTAATATATTTTTTTGTAATTTCACGATGCCCGGTAAATATTCCTATATAAGTTGTAATCGTGATTAAAATATGTATTTACTTACAATACAAATGCGAAAGTAACTCTGTTTGTCTGTCTGTCGCGCTTTCACGCCAACTATCAAACCGTATTTGGATGAAACTTAGTATAGAGATAGTTTGAGATCCGGGAAAGGACATAGGATAGTTTATATCGGATTGTGCCAAAAACTTAATGGTTTAGGGTAATTATCGACATACGCGCCTGGCGGAGCCGCGGGCGGAAAGCTAGTTTCCTACATAATCTATTGTAATTGTGATTAAAATCTAATCTATTCCTTTAATCAAATTTAAAATATATTTTTTGATTTTAGCAAGTATTGAATGCAATAGGTATGATTAAAAAAATACAAGAATATGATTCGCACTAAATGTTCACTAATCTGTCAAGGAGGTACACAAACACTTATATGGCGTAACAGTAAATAATACGAATCATCTTTTGACGTCAATAAAGTTTAGAAGTACTTAGCGTATGTACTAAAGCATAATTCAAGCCTTTAATCATAATTTTTAAACTAGTCTGAAATATAGGGAGCTGTTTTAGACATGGATTTTATAAATCGTTCAACGTGTACAAGCTGCTATTGATCTGGTTTAAATAGCCTAAAAAACTAAGGCTCGTTAATCATTCGTACACCCTTTTGAAAATACTGCTCTAAAATTAATTTGGACCGACAACAAAATAAATGACACAGTTCGAATATGCTTTTACTGCTGATTAAACACTTTTAAAATTAAAATATTTTTAGTGATCAATGCTGCATTGGGCAAAACGGTGTTTTTTGGTTCACTTTGCGTCTACTTACACACGCCTACATTTTCTTAATAAGCAACTAAAATTTGCACCCTCGAAAAACCTATTTTTAAACCACATTGCCACACTATGTACGTTTAGAGCATATAGCTAGCCAAGAAAAAACGCACTGGAAAGTTTTGTTTAAACAAGAGCAATGTGTGATTAAGTTGAAAAAATTTATAGTAAGTACCTAATGAGATGAAGGCAAAAATATGTAGGTATGTATGGTTATCAAGAATATTGTTTAGTCCGCGATACAATTTAGGTAACTCAAATAAGTAGGTATACCAACGTCAATTGATCATTAAAAAATATTCTCCTGAATTCGTTCAAATCGAGAGTTTTGAAAAAAAGTAAAGAATACGAGTAGTAGTTTTCGTACTGAAAGTTTTTTTGTGTGGGTATTATATTTCATCAGCGTTTATACTTACACTTTCAATTTAAAAATAACTTTAGTGCGTTAGATTTTATCAACACTTAAATAAATGAAACTAGACCAATTCATCATAAATAAATAAGAACTTAAATCACGGCTATTAGACTGAATAAATTTGGCAAAATATTACAAAACTAACAGCTCAGACAATGTTTAAGTTTAAATAAGAAAAGATAACGATGTAATTTAAATATAAATTAAACAACTTTTTGAGCTAGGCTGTTTAACTTGATTTCTATAGAATTCATTTAATAACGAAGATTTTTAGAAATTAATATTTTTGAACCTTTGAATAACTTTGCTTCGAATAATCAAATCAGAAAACGCTCATCATATCCTTTAGTTCACATCGACAAAACATTCACAAGAATACATGTTGCAAACATTGTCCATCTTTATCGTTACGGGATCAGTAGAAAGAGACAGACAAACAATTGCCTCTTTCCATGCTCGTGACAGCCGACACATTTTGTTGTACGGTGAAAACGGTGTACAGAACCTTCTAACTTTTTAATAGCCAAACTGCATGAGGCCCTTTATTTAATAGTATTAGGTACTGCATTATTAAACAAATACAGCGCTATTTGTAATTAAAATAATGGGGCAATCTACTTAATTTTATGAGGCCATCGATTGATATTTCCAATTTTGATATGTTTATTTTTTTTCTATTTTGGGTTGAAGTTGGGTAATAAAGTTTGCGATTGCTCGTTCCCAACGGATACATTCGACATGGCAAGAACAATACTCTTTTGTGCCATCGCTTTGGTCCACTGGTTGTGCATTGTGACTCCGACCCTCGATCATGTTCTATTTTTCATTTATGGACCAAAGGTCGATTTTTTTATTATTTTATCATCAGTATATTTATCTTTAGTTCATATAGGTACATATGCAACATCATGCAATTGTCGTAGAATTTAAAAAAAGAAAATATTTTAGTTCTTTAACAGTTTGCATTTAAAACACTTTTTACCTATACTTAGTTCACTTAAAACCCGAAATACTACTTAATTAAAATGAGCAGAGCATCAAGAGAATAAAGGATTTTGCCAGTAAAGCGCTTTTCATAAGACAATTAATTAAAGTAGAGACTTCGGGGCAAACATTGTTTAATGCTTTATAGTTGGAGCTTAGTGACAACGGTGCGCGGTGTAATCCTGATAACGGGACAGCATAAATCAGCTAGAACTGCGCGTCAGCATGCCCGTGCCACTGCGTCGAAACACCCTAATTTACTATCGTATTAGGTAGGTAGCATCGGCACCGAAAATTTTACACAGAAACTCCATTTTGATTTTCAATTAATGGTCGAATGGTATAAAATACAAAATTTAATTTATTATTAGTGAGCATCGGTGTGATTGTTTCCTAACTTAAAGTACCTATAGGAAAACAACCTAAAAATTGGTCTATATTTTGGTTATGTATGTATGTATGTATGTTTATATAGTTTAAAATAAGAACAAGTCGCGTATCACTTAGTGGATACTTATAGTGTATGAACAAAGAATGACGGCGTATTTGAGTATACGCCAGGACTCGGGCAACAGGCGAGGCCCACACAGTTAGGCTCAATTTTAAACAATTACTGCTGAGCGAAGGGTAAATGTTTGCGTTCGACTTAGAGCGGCCCAGTGGAGCGCCCACACGCGCGTCTGACAGGTATTCATTACATTCACGATGCACGATGCAGCCTTCGCGGTGAACTGGCCGCAAGTCGCGAGTTTTTTGTTGGATTCTATTTTTAAAGGGAACTCCTTAACGGATAGCAGCACAAGTACCTAAATAGGTACCTACTCTATTCCCAACGAGACTTTAACTAAAGTAGGTACATACTCTAATTAAGGTCTTGTTGGGAATTACACATCCAACTTGAGTGACTGATTGATTTTTCCTTCTAAAGAAACACAGCCAATACCAAAGCAGGACCTATAGACAAATTATATTCGTAAAACGATATCGAAAGCACTTGTCATCACCTTCGAAATATCACGTGACTATCTTATGTCAACATTGAATTCTTTTCGATCTTTTGTTATCGCTTCGCTGGGTGTAATTTGTCTAGAGGCCCTATCTATGACTAAATACTGTCGAATTTTACATTAATAATCAAAACGTTCAATTTGGCCAATATTCTTGTTACTTACCTACATGTAATGCTTTTTGTCAATATGTAAGAGCAATAATACAAGATACGATTAACAGATTACCTAATCTCTTATTCAAAACAGAGTTACATTGCTTTGTTATGTCAGCTCTCGCCCACAATCTTTATCGCTTATCAATCTACACAGACAAGAAACTCGATTACAAATTAAGTACAACATTGTTTTAACGCTTCAACCTTTCTTATACAAAATTGATAATCGCTTAAACTAATAAGATTACTCGATTACAAAGCATTCGATACGCCCAAGACACGTGATTAAAAATTAACTTTAGAGATTAACATTCTTTCTAACCCTACTATTCAACAAAAGAAATAATAGAAGGGGACTTTACTTTTGAAATTTGATACGCATTTTGTGATTTATTGAAATATCTCAAACATCTTGGTGTTATATAAATCGCACTTAGGGGGGAGATAAAACCTTAGTTTGTCGGCTCGTCTTACTGGCTATAAATCATGACGTCATCCGGTAGAAAAATGATATTTAGGTGTTAAATTATAAGGATCACTAAATAGGATAACATTCTAAACCCAACAGGTGAAATATGTATTCAAAATATAAATTAATTTATTATATTGTATGTTAGGGGGCTGAGTCATCTTCTTCTGTGATAGTGAACCTTTAATCTGCATCCTCACACGTGGTCCCCGGGTGGTGCCAATCAGGCGACAATAAACTGGTGGTAGGCTTCGGCCGGCGTTACTGACCATATGCCTGACAAATCCGCACCGCCAAGCCGCGCCGTACTCCTGACAACATTTAATAGGGCGGGTTGGAATTGTTGCTCCTTTATGGTTTATAACCATATGGAGCCTCATTCCACTGCCACCTTCTCACCGAAAATCATTCGTAATTACACGTGAATCGGTATTTTGGGCAGGCACGTTCCATCGGAGACCACGTCATTCAGGCAAGTTGTAGCCAAGGGCAAGCCTATTTCAGAATCAAAAATGTAAATACACTTTCACTGTGAATTAATCGAAAGTTTCAATCAGATTAGTAAGATTTTCTTATTTGTTATCTTTGTGCATCAGATCCAACACAAACGACTAGGTTAATTAGGTACTTTTTGAAAATAATAGGTATGACCAATACCTACCAGGGTGGAGTGAAAAAAACCATTTTTATTTTTTTCCTTAGCCTGGGGGTCAAATTTGTAGCTTATAAAAAACAAAAATTTTTGAAAAAAGAAAAAAAAAATTTACTCAACATCTTGAGGCAGCCCACTCATTTTTAAAATTAATTACGAGTAAAAATATTTGGTTGCAAAAAAAAAATTTTTTTTTGTCTGAATCTCTTAAAACATCTAAGAACTAGCAATTATGATCATTTCCAACTCAAATTTTATTCTAGTGCCCTAAAGACGAATGGTACTTTGTGGGATTTTTTTTTAAATTAAAACAATAGTCACAAAAAATTTTTTTCAACTTGTGATTTTTAATTGGCATAAAAGAGGATACTCTGAAGTTTCTAGAATGCCTTTAAATTTTTTTTTTGCAACCAAATATTTTTACTCGTAATTAATTTTAAAAATGAGTGGGCTGCCTCAAGATGTTGAGAAATTTTTTTTTTCTTTTTTCAAATTTTTTTTTTATAAGCTACAAATTTGACCCCCAGGCTAAAGAAAAAAATAAAAATTGCTTTTTTCACTCCACCCTAAATGACCAACTATAAAACACTTTTGCAGCAGCGGTGGCGTAGCGGTATCAACCATGCCTTTGAAAATTAAGGTCGCGGGGTCAATTTGCAGTCGTGTCCACATATATTTGTGTGAATTGTTTCATCACCGCTGTAAAATATCGGTGACGGAAAACATCGTAAGAAAACCGGCATGTCTAAAAACTAATCATTCGAAGACATGTGACATCTACCAACC
This sequence comes from Meganola albula, assembly GCA_936450015.1. Lineage (NCBI taxonomy): Eukaryota > Metazoa > Arthropoda > Insecta > Lepidoptera > Nolidae > Meganola > Meganola albula. The sequence continues at coordinate 7,756,241 of OW388156.1, read as the reverse complement.
CGCTTTTGGCCATCGTGTGTGGATTGAGGCCTAAACTCTCTCAATTTGAAGATAGTTGCCGCTGCCGCTGTCTTGGCAACGATCGTCGTATTTTGATTTAATTATTAATTTAATTTAGTTAAAAACAGTTGATCCATAAAAAAATCCTTGAGATAGTTGTTTGTAATCATGAGCATTACCGAGTAGTTAAGTATATTACACTAACTACCAGTCACCCTGTATTTAAAAAAAAATGTGTAATTAACAAAACCACAGCACAATTCGTAATGCCCCCCGAGCCCCTAAAACTAGAGTGTCCGGCAACGTTCTCAGCCGAGGTTCGTCCCCACATGGGGAGCCCTCATGGCAGTTGCCACAGTACTTGATCGGTTCGACCGTCCTCGGACGGCTCACCGAAAAGGTCCGGTGAACCAATAAAGGCCCTTCCCGCTAATTGAGTTAGGTTATCACCCATAAAAAAAACATCATTCGTAATTACAAAGGATTTAAACTACTGCTGTGAGACGGCAGCGTGTCAGTTCCAACATTTGTTAAGCTAATATAAATAGATAAAGTCAATATTTATAGACCACATTCGTGCCATAACTAGGAATGGAAAAGTGACACTTTTTTGTAGATAGGTTCAACTGCTTGTAACAATAATCCAAAGAAAAAACTTTGTCTAACAACTCTGTGTGTGTTTGTATAAGAGATTCGAAAACAATGAGCACAAATTTAAAAAGTCGAAATACTGGTAGTTAAATAAATAAATAATAGTGTGACATTAACACGCACGGTCATCTAATCCCAAACTAAGCAGAGCTTGTACTATGGAAACCAGATAACTGGTAATATACTACATATAATACTTGTTTTTGTAATTACAAACATACATAATTATATAATTACACCCAGGCACTAGACAGACAGACATGTTTATCACATAAATGTTTCGACTTGGGTGGGAATCGAACCCACGACCTGCGGCGTGAAAAGCAAGCATCTTACTGACCACGCCACCGGCGCGTCAAAAAAAAAAAGATATAAAGTTTTAAACTTTCGCATTGCATTATTAATATTTATATTTATCATAACGGGCAAATAACGCGCTCACCTTTAATTTGGCTTTATTTTTCGACACGGGTTGCACCGGTCGTGGTCACAGGCAGAAATTCAATTTAACAATTTAATGACAAGAGCAGAGCAAAGATACTACCTGCCATGGTATTTAACGATATCGTGGTCACTTTATTTCGTTACGTCGCGTCGTCACCTGAAGATATTTCTCACAACAGGATTAAACTAGCTCTCTTTTATCTATATATATAAATAAAATAAAAACGAGTTAATTACACTATTTATAACTCAAGAATGGCTGAACCGATTCGACCAAAAATTAGTGGGGAGGTAGCTCAGCACCAGGAGAAGGATATGTCCTTATACTTTTAATCCCGTTGCGTTCTCGTGGGACGTGACATAAAACGTGATACATATAATGAACGCAACTGACAGGTAAACGTTATGTTGGGCAAGAAATTTTGAAGTTGAACGTAGTAGTTTCATATAATAGGAAAAGAGAGTCCTCTCGCGGTTTCAAGTGCCAATTAATTTTGAAGCGCCATCTTGTTTTTGTATCTGACAGTATTTGCTATGCCTTCTGACCTACTTATAGATTAAGTTACATACATTTAATTTAAGTATATTTCACTTCAACCCTTTTTAGTGTCCCATCGCCGGAGACGGATCTTCTCTCAACTATCTTATGAGTTGAGAGAGTTAAGGGCTTAAGCCACACACGCTGGCCAAGTGCGAGTTGGTGGATGTCACATGTCCTCGAATGATTAGTTCTTAGACGTGCCGGTTTCCTCACTATGTTTTTCTTCACCGATATTGAGCAGCGACGTTGAAACAATTCACACGTGGGCACGACCAGGATCCAACACGCGACCTTATATTTCTAAGGCGAGGCACGTACCGCTGCACCACCGCTGCTCTTAACAACTCACTACTGGCATAGAAAAACATGTATCTATGCTACTGGCCAGTCTAAAGTCTAATTAAACCATTAAAACAATTTTAAACCCTTCCATTTCACTTTATGGTACCTACACTAAAAACAACGACTAAAAAATAACATGAATACCCAACACAGCAGCTAATTACAATTGATAATTTTCAACATTTTTTGCATTTTTATTAGCTATCCTGGATGTAGGGCAACGGTTGGACACAGCTAGCCGTGCTCTTACATAATTAGCACCCCTATCTTACTCACCCGCACCTACTTTGCATATTTTGTTTGCGCAAACATCACAACTGTTTGACTGTTAAAATCAAGTAACTATCTCTCTTTTAACTTCGTGTTTGCAAAAGTTAGCTAGAGCCATTGGTCATTTTACTCCTAATGACTGCCTAATTTCATTAATTTACTTTTTGATGAATAAGTAAATATTTTGATGTTTCTTTGCCTGAAAAGTAAAAATAGTTCATATTATACTAGAGCAGCGGTGGCGCAGCGGTACGGGCCTCGCCTTAGAAAAAAAATAAGGTCGCGGGTTCGAATCCTGGTCGTGCCCACACATCTTTGTGTGAATTGTTTCATCTCCGCTGCTCAATATCGGTGAAGGAAAATATCGTGAGGAAACCGGCATGTCTAAGAACTAATCATTCGAGGACATGTGACATCCACCAACCCGCACTTGGCCAGCGTGTATGGATTAAGGCCTTAACTCTCTCAACTCATAAGATAGTTGAGAGAAGACCCGTGCCCAGCAGTGGGACACTAAAAAGGGTTGAAGTGATTATACTAATATATGGTAGAACAAAAAATAAATGTTTTGCTTCAAATTTTAATGCCAAGTTGTGGAATTCGCTGCCGGCATCTGTTTCCTTAGATAAATCGGCCTGCCTTGTAGACAGGCCGATTTATCTAAGGAAACAGATCAAGCGTGAATCGATATTTACAGGGTAAGCGCGTTCCATCGTAGATTGCATCATTGCTTCACATCAGGCAAGTTATGGATAAGCGCTAACCTATTAGGATAAAAAAGAATTGCTGGAAAAGAATGAAACAGTTTTTATGTCCTGTGATTGTAAACAATATAGTGAAGCTTGTAAAATTTGTCAGTTTAGCTTGTTGACGTAAATACTTACGACTTATTGCTCTATCATAAGCAAATATTGCTAAAAATTTGTATACACCAAATCTTATAAGTCCTAAATTTTTATCGGAAATAGATTTTCGTTAAAAACATTCTGGGAGACCAGAATGTTTTTATTGGTTTCACCCAGCCCTATGGACATGAAGGGATTGCGTCCGTGTTTGTTAAAAGGGCTTTATGTACTAATGCACAACTTATCCCGTGAATACGCAAGCTTAGGGCACTTCAGATACCGTCGGATTTGAAGATACGAGTTTTGCAAATACCCGAAATACCAAAGTGCTCAATCGGAATATTGTTACATATTTACCGGACTTAAATGGTTTATTTCATCTTTTCCATTATTCGTTACATACCTACCTTCCTATTTGTTATCTGTTACTAAATAATTCTGAACAGTCTTTCTAGAAAATATATTGTGGAAAGACTGATTGGTTAAAGGTTTGTAAAAAGAACTGCATTCTCAAATAAATAAATAATTCTGTTCAATGAATCTTCACTTTATTATAGATAATGTTGTTGTGGCTATTGGTATTTAGATGTAAGATGGCAAACGAAATTCTAACAGTTTTATTTAAGCCTTCCAGTAGTTGTTCAATTCAATTTTATTCCAATCATACGATGATTGCAAATACGCATTTATACCGACAATAGCGCGTTCAAATAAATTTATTTACAAGTAAGCAAGTGCTAGTTGTATTTCATGGCTAAAAACTATTGGAAGAATATACAACAGTTATGTAATAAGATTTTACAGTAGGTTATAAAGAAAGTGCTAAGTCTGATCTGCCCTTTTGTGAGCTCTAATAAAATGTGAGGGTTCTAAAGAATTCAATGTAACATTCTCAGTCAATGTCACAATGTCCTTGACGTCCTACGTGGATTTCTTAGATTGAGCTAGACAAATAGGGTCTTTTACTATCGGCCTCTTTAGAGGCTACTGGTTACTGTAATTGTAAATTTATGTTCGTTTTATTATCAAATATCTACACATTACAATTTTCACGCTGCATTATTAAAAATCATAATTCGACCAATAATGCGACTGCCACTGTCACCTTTTGTTTAGTTTTAGGTTTTAAACGAGTCTCACCGTTTTAAACCACATTCAGAGTTTTTTGATAGTTTGTTTTTTTAACACGCTATTCTCTGAGACTACCAGCAAGTTTAAGAGTACGGTATGTAAGTCAAGCCATCAGTATAGAGCCCGATCTCTTATCGGTACTATACCCATCCATCGGACTCTGAGATGTGAGAGAAAAGTGTGCTGTGTTGGCGCATACACTTGAGCACTATTAATACAGTGTAAGGAAACTTACCAGTGGTTTATCGCGGTCTGAAGTCTCACGATGTCCCGCTTCCATAACGTCATACGTCAGGATCTAGAACTCAGGGTTGTCACTTACTTTTTTAACCCCTGACGAAAAATAGGGGTGTCATAAGTTTGACTCAACAACAATGAGTCAACTCATAATGGAGTGTTTCGAGTACAAGGAATGGCTAATTAGGCTCACACCCAACCCGTTGGCCAACAAAAAGAGTTCTTTAGACTGTGCTATTAATATGTCTTGCGCACTTGGCTAGTCAACTCAGATTGACCGAAATACAGTTATGAGATTATAGCAGAATTATATATGAATAATTATTTTTGAACATGACAGCCAAATCCACAAAAAAAATTGGGTAATACAGAAGAAATATATTGCACCGGCAATGAGGTAGATAGTCAACTACCAACTAAATTAGATAAAACAAATAAATAATTTATATTAATCACTAGCACTATTGGCCTAAACTCTCTAATAATTCGAATGATATACAATATCAGCAATATCAATGATACGTCATAACATGAAAAAAATAAAATACGTCAAAGCACCAATACCTAAAGCAAAACTCGGACCTATTTTCAAATGAAACACTATTTATCAATCCCAAAACTTCCTAGATAGGATAATGTTTAATGCCAAGTGATTTATTGAGTTCAGTATTTATTTTTCAAAGGGAGACCAAAGAGGGTAGATAACACCCGTAACATAAGATTACGTTATGTTCAAACTTCAACCTCCTTTACTAACATTCACTTCAAGTTTCAAACTGTGATATGAAAATATTTATAGACACATTCTGGGCTCTTCCAGATATTACCACTAATGATCTGGCGTAGATAATGTTTGGTTTAAGCGTGTGATTATTTTTAAAGATGTGATAAAACTTAAAGGCACTTAAAATTACTTTTACCACCTACTAATGTACGGTACAAACGAACATTAGAATATATGTGAACTAAGGAAAGTTATTACAGCTATTAAGGATCATTAACATTTCTCCTGCTGTTAAAATAGACCACTATTGAATAATATTATTTCCTTAAAAAACAGTTTGTAAATAGAACGAAACATATGTAAATGAGAAGGGTTAGAACGGGCTTATCGTTGTGAAAAATTAATATTAGAAAAATATGTTAATCGTACATTAACAAATATAATAAAGACAATAGGTTCATAAAGGAAATGTTACAGATAATTTTTATTCCAAACAAAGAATAACTGTCGAGAAATCCATTAACAATCTGTAAATATTTAAATTCACCATTATCTTGATGGAGATATATATTATAATTATTGTTGCAGCAACATAAAATTACTGTTCACATTATTAAGAGCGCATTTCCCTGGGGTAAGACCGGCCATTAACGCCAACTGTTCGCATTGGTGCGCCTTACTATCGTAGGTAATATATCGCACATGCGGCACAGTGTTCAGTTATGATTAATAGTATTCAGCTTGCGGCTTCAAATGTGTTGAAATTGGTCACAGCTCCGATAGTTGTGTTGTCTTCTAGTGATTTAGTAGGTGATCACTCTTACCTGAAATTGTTTTACTTAGTTTCTCGGATGCGATTTTCAACCCCTGACGTAAAATAGGGGGCGTATAAGTTTGACGTGTTATCGTGCTAGTGTTCGCCCGCGTTCGTAACTTTTTTATCTGTAATAGACTTGCGCTTGACCACAACTTGCCTGTTGTTAAGCAATGATGCAGTCTATGATGAAACGCGCTTGCCCAGTAAATACCTATTCACTCGTGACTTGAAGATAGTCAGATTATAGCAATCGGGAAACAGTGATGTCGGTAGCAACATCCACAACTTAGCTTACATTCTTGCTCCGTGGCGCCTAAAAATATGAACTGACTCTATTGCGGTTTTTTATTCAAAAGTTGAAGTTAAGCAGTATTTTTACTGAGTTTCAATGAAATCAAGCACTCACGGTGTCATTACAATTTTAATTTAAAGTCACATATTATGTCATCTGAGAATAAGCACAGATAATTTAATACTATATCTACTAGTATAGTGGACGTGGGCTACAAGTCCGCAAAGTTGAAATGGGATTGGGCTGGTCATATTTGTCGCATGCATCGAGACAGATGGGCCCGTAAGGCTATGGTGGAGGCTTTTGCCCAGCTGTGGGACATTACAAGCTAATTAAAAAAAAACTAGTACTATCAGCAATGTACTCGTAGATTTTCAATTACGTCATTATTAATTTAATCAAGTAGGCAAATTAATAGATATTTTTTATCGTTATATCAGGGTTTGTAATTTAAAGGTCTACATGTAGGCACTGCATATTTTTAATGAAGTCGACGATTCACAAGAATTAATAAAATATTTTTAAATATCGTTATCTTATCTTATCTTAACAATGGGGCTGGTAACCCAGAGCACTTCGACCCAATGGGATCTTTTGTGCTTCCCCTTGATTCTATAAAGCCTCAAGTATTCTTCCTCCACATAGCCTGTCCATGACCGCTACTATTTGTCGGGGACACATGAGGCCATATTCACTAGGAGTAGGGTGGTCCACCCCTAATGCATTCATCCGTTTTCTCGCTAGAGAGTCACATTCACACAGTATGTGTTCCATGGTTTCCTCAGCTTCTCCACATGCTAGGCAAGTGGAATTTTCTGCCAGCCCTATTCTATACAGGTGTTTCTGCAGCCCAAAGTGCCCAGTTAGTGCACCTATTACCAGTCTGATTTTAGTCCTGGTCATGCCCCTCAGTCTCTGAGAGTACCTTGGGGGCCAGTCGCCTATAAATTTCTTGGAATGGAGGAGCCCTGGGGTTTGTTTCCATAGCTCCTGGTGTTTCTTACAGGCATATTTCTTTATTTCTCTTTTGACCGTCCCGGTCGTAATACCAATGAACGGTTCTGGGCCAAGAAAGGCTTCCATCGATCCCTTTCTGGCTAGTTCATCAGCCTTCTCGTTACCCTCGTAGCCTTCATGGCCTGGTATCCAAGCTAACCCGACATTGTTATATGTCCCTAAAGCATTTAGAGACTTAACACAGTCCAAGATTATGCCTGAATCTATTTTTGGTGTCATTAGCGCTTTAAGGACCGCCTGGCTATCACTGAGAATCAGTATGGATTGATTCTTTGCCTTCCTATGAAGACTTTCTTTTACACAGGTAGCTACAGCATATGCTTCTGCCTGAAACACAGTTGCAAGTCTACCCATGCTTTGACTGCAGGCATACTCCGCGTGGAATATGCCAGCTCCGGCACCAGATTTCATTTTTGATCCATCCGTGTACCAAATCGAATGCTTCCCTTCCCGTGGTTTTATTCCTTTCTTCCAGTTTTCCCTTGATGGGAGCATTACTTTGAACTTGCGGTCGAAAATAAACGTGGGAAATGTTTTATCAGTTCCCATTTTCATTATTCGATCCAGCTCCTTGTCCGCTTCGAACCTAGTGTGTCGAGTTGTTCTCTTTGCTACTAGCCCTAATTGCCCCAGTCTGTGCATAGCTTTTCGAGCTTCAGCTTCTACTTCCAGATGAAGAGGTATAAGGTCTAATAGCCTCTCCATTGCTGCAGTCGGCGTTGTTGTAAAGGCTCCTGTAATGGCCATACAGGCTAGCCTTTGTATCTTTGATAAAGCGTCGATGCAGTTTTTCTGTTTGGTTCTCGGCCACCAGACAGCGCTGCCGTAGGTTATGATTGGCTTTACCATCATTGTGTATATCCAGTACAGAATTTTAGGTTTCAAGCCCCATGTTTTCCCATACGTGGATCTGCACATTCCAAAGACTCTGGTGGCCTTTGCTGTGATATTATCCACATGTGCCTTCCAGGTGAGTTTTCTGTCTAAGGTTACTCCTAGATACTGTACCTCACTGGGGCACTTGAGTCTGGAACCGAAAATTTTCAGGTTTTCAAACTCAACTGTGATGCGTTTTCTGGTTACGGGCAGTAACATTGCTTTGCTGGGATTTACTCGTAAGTGCTGAATTTCACACCATTCTTCCACAGTCTTCAAAGCTTTTTGCATGATCCCCCTGACTATGCTGGGAAATTTGCCAGTGACCATTACGACTAGATCGTCCGCGTATCCTATTGTGTATAATGGTCCTTGATTTAGTACGTTTATTAGTGAATCGACAACTAGGCTCCATAACAGTGGAGATATTACCCCGCCTTGAGGGCATCCTTTGGTTGTCATTACACTAAGCTTATCACCTAGCAGTTCCGAGGTAACGACTCTGGTTTTAAGCATGTGGTCTATCCATCTGCAGATAGTGAGATCAATGCCATGATCAGTCGCAGCTCTCTTGATACTATCAAAAGTGGTGCAGTCGAATGCTCCTTCAATGTCAAGAAAGGCTGCTAAGCACACCTCCTGGTCTTCCAAAGCACATTCCGCTTTATTAATAACCAAGTGTAGTGCCGTTTCAGTTGATTTGCCTGCCTGGTAGGCACATTGACGTCCACTAAGAGGGTTTTCCTTAAGTGGTCCATCTATAATGTACCTATCAATCAGTTTCTCCAGCGCCTTCAGCATGAACGAAGATAGACTTATTGGTCTATATGCTTTGGCTTCTTCGTAATCACTTTTCCCCGTTTTGGGTATAAAAGTTACTTTAACCTGCCTCCACTTCTTTGGTATATACCCAAATGCGATACACGCCCTGAACAGGCGGCTAAGGTGGGGCAGCAGAATGTCCGCTCCCTCTCGTAGCACGATTGGATATATCCCATCAGGTCCTGGAGTCTTGAAGGGCTGAAAGCTGTTAATAGCCCACTTCAGTTTTACCTGGTCCACCACTCTTTTTGCTGATGTCCAGTCTCCTTTGGTGGTGCGCCTGTTTTGCTCTTCTAGAGTAAGCGCGTCCTCATTTTGATCTGTCAGCTTGTTTGATTCTGGGAAGTGGGTCCTGAACATGACATTCAGTGTCTCTTCTCCCGACTCAGTAAGCTGGCCGTTGGTATTCTTGACATAACCTAGAGAGTTAGTTTTTGTGGCTGATAGTGCCTTACTGACTCTCATTCCTTGTGGGATTGTTTCTATCGTTTGACAGTGATTTCTCCACGACTTACGTTTAGCTTTCCTAACCGCAATATTATAACTTGTCAGAGCTCTAGAGTAGTCTGAAAAGTCCTTTTTGGATTTGGCCTCATTGAATAACCGGCGTGTCTCATGCCTCTGTTTGATGAGTTCCGGAGTCCACCAGGGTTCTTTTTTGGCGATAGCTTTCTTTTCAGGGCAGTTATCTACCCAGCAGTTCATGACTGCATTGCTGACTTCTTCGGCTTCCATTTCTAAATCTATCACGGAGTTTAGCATGCCTCTCGGCGTGCCAAGACTCGCTTTGAGATCTCTTCTGTACGAGGCCCAGTTTGTGTTCCGGGGGTTTCGCCTTCGTACAACCTCCACGCTAATATTAGTTTTGTACCTGAAGCATATGTAGTTGTGATCAGATAGAGAGACTTCTCCCGACACATGCCAATTGGATATTTTCCGACTAGCCCAGTTAGTGGCCAGTGTTATATCAATTACTTCTGATCTAAGCCTATTAAAGAAAGTAGGTTTACATCCTTTATTAAGTATTTGTAGGTTGTTGCTTACCACATAGTTGAGTAGTTCTTCTCCCCTACGGTTGTCATCCGAGCTTCCCCAGATGATGTTGTGCGCGTTGGCGTCGCAGCCGATGATTAACTCTATGTTCTCATTGCTGCAATGATGCACCAGCTTCCTCAAGTGCACGGAAACTGGGTCCTCCTTTTCAGATGGTAGATAGGCAGAGGAGAACAAGGTTCCCTTTTGCCCTTCCCCCTTCCCCGAAATGACCTCAACCGCTGTAAGGTCCCTGCAACATAGAGAACGCTTAAGAGCTGCATCGATGCCCTTCCGGATATAGATGCAGGTCCTAGCGTCATTAGTCGAACAATGGTAAAATAGATTTCCCACAGTCCCACCCAGGCCTTTAATGTCACCCTTGTATATATAGGGTTCCTGAATTAAAGCTATGTCGAATTTATTCCTCTTAAACTGATCTGCTAGAATAGCAGTGGCAGCCTTACAGTTAAATATCGTTACATTACTAAGACATAGCTCATATGTAATTCTAAGTACTGGAGTGATTAACGTCATGCAAAAATTCACTTAGGAATGATGGGGAGTGAATTGACCTGAATACCATAATTATTCTTTCATTTAGATATACAAACATGATACTAAAATTTAAACCTATTACATAATAGTAGATGTAATAACGACCTACTAAATTATACAACTGTTAAAATTTATTTATGTATTGAAAATCATTATAATTAGATGCTTAATTATTATCCTATGTATCTAGAAAACACTGTTTCTGTACAGACCGACTAGTACACTCTCAAGGTAATACAGAACAGATTTAGGTTACGATAGGGACCTCATCACGGAGACCAAGAGTGGTCTATTAAACGCCCTATTTTCACACCTACACCCTTTGAAATTGGTTTTATACTTGTTTCCCATCTTACAATATGAGTTTCAAACTCTTTCGACCTCTTTCGTTTTCCATTATCGTAAAAATTTTACACCTTTGCCGAGTAGATGTGAATTTAAGTGCAAAGTATTTTATTCAAGATAATTTTTGGACCCAAGTTGAAAGTATGGAAGAATAATTTTACATTAGCTCCCTCAAAGGCGCAATTTTCAACACTAGACATAGGTTAAGTAAACGTCCAGCCATGTGAAACAAATATAAAAGAAGAGAATCTGAAAACAAAAACTATTCTTTATCTAATAAAAAGGTAAAAGAAATAACCTTTCAACCGAAAAATAAGGTAACATATTAATGTAAAGCCTTTACATTTCGCCTTTTACAATCAAAAGGCTTGCTATAAACGCTTCGAAAATTATTACGATTCAATACACTTGATAAAATTGAGACTTATCCACAAAACACAAGTGGATGCCTGCCTCAGGCTTGTGTTAAAGACCGCTGTCAATCTGCCTTCATCCCTTAACCTACACTCAATTTATTATGATTTGGCCATTTTGGGCCCCTGAAGCTAAACCTTTCTTAAACTTATTACTGACAAACATTAAAGATTTGTTTGAGGTTTTTCAACAACATCAAAATAATGATCCGTTAAATATTGTGTTACAAATTTGTATTGGTATAATACATGTCGTGTTTTGCAAATTTGGTTCAAAATATTTTCCTTATCCTTGTGCGAAATACTTTAAATCCCATAATGCGAGGAATTTGCTTTCATATTTTTGTACCAAATGCTGTCTATCGTTATTCTACATTTCCTTTGTGTTGTAAAACTCGTAAAATAATAGCAGAGTTATGATACTTTTCTCAAGTAAATTGAGACCGTTTTGTTTTTATGGGCAAAGTTATTTTCTAGTGAAATGGGTTAATTAAACGAAACTCCAGCTGTAAAACATAATTAAACAGCAAATGAAATTAAATGCTTAATAACTATTTCAGAAATTAATGCATGGGGAATAATAATTAGTAACGGCAAAATGACACATTCACGAATTAATGCCATTTTTTTTTCGTTCGTAACATATTTTATAGGTGGACAAACAAGTATTATTTAATCTCTGGTCTGGGTGCCTATCTGTGGCTACCTTTGTCGAAAGTTCATTTTTCATACAGCAGAATTGCGAAATAAAATTTTCATTACGTATATTAGTTACAAATCAGAAAGTAAAGTAATTATTAAGTGCTCAAGTAACACCGATAAAACTCAAAAGGTAGCGTGCAGCGAAATAAAGGCTTAACTGACGACAGTCGTATTGCATGCTGCAGCTGCAATTAATGTCGCAAAGTAAACCAATTTTATGAACAGGGGATGATAAACTAGGAAATTTTATACATTTGCTAGGTAAAACATTGTTTGCAAAAACAAGTAGGTTACAGTAACAGCTGGTCATAACGACAGCACGCAAGAAAGCAATATATTGGCATTGAATACGCCATTTTCTATGCTCCGTCGCGGTTTGCTACTGATTTACAAGAATCAGTGTTTGTAAAACATTTTATCGTGAATTACTGTAATAGGTTCTACATAGATAGATACGTGTGAAATATGTTGTGATCTTTTCATATTTAAATTTCTTATAATGGAAACAAGGGAAGTAATGAGAATGAACTGGCACTAATTGTCGCCATCTGTGTAAAGCAGTCACATATTTCGCGCGTTTTGCGTTTCTTGGTACCTACTTGGTACAGCTTGCCTTTGAATATATAGGTTAAAATAGGTTATTGGCGAGTCATCATTTATAGTGAATATAAAATTCTTTCTTTTGAGGCTGTAACCAAACTAACTGCATACTGGGATTAGAAAAAAAATCTATTAGAGACAGAAACCTTAATTATATAGTTACTAATAAACATTAAAATTACTCTTAGAAGACACTGTATGGCAAGGCAAGTCAATTAGTTAAGATAAAGTTCTTACAGGTAAAGTGACATTTAACCATGCACAACACTCTAAATCCATTAAAATGAATACGCATACGGCACAATATAATTATTCTAACGTACAATTAGTGAAACCGACGCCATTACGTGGAAGTACCAGTTAAATTAATGTGGGGTTACAGACACTCGAAAGTTCCATTATCGTTAGAAACACGATAATGTTTAGGTGATAAGTCTAAAGGCATCAATTTCGCACTACATGTCTGAGTGTAGGTACCTATAGAAAATACATATGCCTTTCATTTTGTGGAATACTCTTACATCTCCTAGTTTCAAACAGTAATTGCGGTTCGGTGTCATCATGAAAGCAAACGTTCAATTATCCTTGTCTAATACCCACATATTAGTCTTAATAACGCCTCGAACTACTTACCTAGAGTCTGTTTAAACTAGCTCAGGCAACCTTGACGCATCGTTGACATGGCATATTTTGTTTGCAGGGCGAAACGCAGGGTCACCTAAAAACCACCTGGCCTTCAAGTTTCCTTCAAACGACACTTCATTGCCTAAACAATACACCATGAATAGACATTGTAATTGAAAAAGTTAACGTACTTATAATGATTGATCTTCTGAAAGTATTTAGATTATGGAAAATAAACAGAGAAAGACATTTATATTCCAAAAAATTTTGCGCTTGACCACAAATTACTAAATAATTAACAATGATGTGAACACGTGGTTTTCAGTAAGAAGGATAAAGAGGAATGAGTTTCCGTAAGTTGGAACAGAGGGGCAACTATTAGAACTGACCCTGGGACAAGACAATTTGGCGGTCATCAGGCTCCTTTGTGGCGGTCACTAATTACGGTCGAAGCCTGCTACCAGTCGACTCTTGCGCTATAGACTTTTTCTCTTAGGCGACAGCTTCTTCGGCTACTTTTTGTAGAAAAAAAATGGCGGTTGTCGGTTGAAAACTAATTTTCGTTTCCTTAAAATGTCAAGTTAGAGATAAGTCTTTAGTAATCGACGTCATTACGTCGATTTCATTAGTTTTCAATTGACATTCACATTTTTTTCTAAATATGTTAAGGTTGTAGATAAATGTCTATATCGCGAGAATCAAGTTCCTGATTTACATCACCACCAAGCTGCAGGTCAAAGTTTACATCACAATAAGTTGCATAGCTTACGGAGTTTTATTCTAGTGTTTCAATTTATTCATCCTTGTTATAGTGACTGAAAACAAAATTAACATTCATCGATACGGCCGTTGATAGGACTACCAATTTGAATAATTGGCTGATTTTTATGCAGTTGAATTAATGCAATTGGTACGACAATTTTATTTGTTTTTCCTTACTCAACTCGAAGAATCTGTAGTGTTAAAACATTTTTTTGAAAAGCTATTAGTTTTTGTTACCTATCTACTTGTGATTACTGAATATCATTAATATTAAAAATATTACCAAAGTAGGTGCTTTATTATAGCTACTATTTATAACAATAAGTATTAAACCTTCAATAGAAAAAACCTATCATCCTAGCGCCATCTAGATAAAAAGCACGAATGTAATATATAAACTTGAGCAGCGGTGGCGCAGCGGTACGGGCCTCGCCTTACAAAAATAAGGTCGCGGGTTCGAATCCTGGTCGTACCCACACATCTCTGTGTGATGTAAATTGTCTCCGCTGTTCAATATCAGTGAAGGAAAACACCGTGAGGAAACCGGCATATCTAAGAACTAATTATTCGAGGACATGTGAGGTCCACCAACCCGCACTTGGCCAGCGTGTGTGGATTAAGGCCTAAACTCTCTCAACTCGTAAGATAGTTGAGAGAAGACCCGTGCTCAGTGAAATATAAAATCGTAATGTAAGTAAACACCAAAATATATTACGTAATAGGTACAGAGACACAACATAAACTGTTGAACAGTGGTAACCTTACAGGAGCGGACTTGGTTTTGAGATATAACGTTTTTTTATCCAAAAATAGGCTTGCGCTTGACTACAACCTGTCTGATGTGAAGCAATGATGCAGTCTACGATGGTACGCGCTTACCCAGTAAATACCGTGACTTGAAGACTCTCTCAACTCATAAGATAGTTGAGAGAAAACCCGTGCCCAGTAGTGGGACACTAAAAAGAGTTGAAGTGAAGTGAAAATAGAACTTTGGGTTAGAGGTTAGACAAAAGTAAAATTATTATGTAAACGCCTTATATGAAATCCCTTGGCCAAAGTCTAACAGATTGAAGTGACTAATGAATTGTAGGTACCTACCCCTAGTTCAAGTTCGTCGATACAAAATCTTAAACTGGATGAGATGCGTTTTCAATAAATATAAATTATAAACAGAATAAAATAAAATGGAATTAGAATAGGTAAAATAATTAGTAGTTTTTTTTTTACATTGACAGATTCATGATGGTTGTCGGATTAGTTTTTTATTGACAACTCGTACTAAGGGTACAGAGTGCTTCATAAAGTAAGTACTAAAATATAGACTTATAGAATATTGTTTATGTACTAAAATATTGTCTTAGAGGCGCTACTGCGGTAACTCGTTTTTGCACAATTATCATTTAAAATGACGATGTGTATTTTTTTATAAATCTATTTAGCTATTATTTGAAAAAGTAGATAACAAGTTTTCATACATATTCATAAATATATAGGTATATGGTAAAATAGTAGGATATAATAACCACTGTCACATAAGTATGAAAATCAGCCACATTCTGAAAATTCTGCTTAGTAATATACTCGTAATTATATTTTTTATTAACACACAATTTTAAAAAAAGTATATAATAAAAAGTATGTATATGTGCTTGCGTAATATAATGGGCTGCCTCTGTGTCGTATTAACGACGTATATGGCTCAGTGGTAAGCATGTTTACTAAATAACCTCAAATCCCGGGTTTGATTCCCAGGTCGAAAAAAAAGCTTTTCTAATAGAGGGACTTAAATATCTTAGTTGCAGCTCAAAGTTTGGAATTGTGCCCGATGAATGCCTATAGGCTCGCCGCTTGTTACATAACCGGCGTAAAGTTGGTGTTATTCACCTCTGCCTACATCTTCGGGTAATACAGGCGCGAGCGTTATTTTGTTGTTGTAATATAATTATTTGTAACAGTATTGAAATTATTATTAAGTATCATTAATTTTGTTAAAACAAAGTCATTTATGGCATGTGTTAACTAAAGTGGTTTAACGTGTTACTATAAGTCGTCAACATTTAATTCTACTTTAGATTATCTAGACTGTAATTAATCAAAAGTGAAATCTATATTCCTAAAGAGTTTAATAAGTATCTAAATAGTTGAGTTTATTAGGTATTATGTCATTTCAAAGCCGACGAAAAGGAGGCTGTCACAAATTTTGTGTCTGTGTACAATTTTGTTGCTACCTAGAGCCTAAACGAATAGACCGATTTTGATGCGTTTTATTCATTTTAAATCCTGCAGTAATAGTTAACTTTTAACTAAGTTTAAAGAAATATGTATTGAAGTTATTACATTTAATTAAGAGTTTTATACCCAACAGGTTTTTGGGTATCAACACGTTACAGAAAAATGTAGGTTAGTTTTTTTTACGAGGATTTTTTATTTTCATTTTTTGATTTACCAACGTTTGAGTACACTCTTACAACACTCATACAGTATAGGTATATAAAACAATTTGCTTAAACAATCTACTCTGCTCTGCTCTTAATCATTTAGGTACTTCAAATCCATGAATGAGACATTTCTGGGAACCTGATTATTATGAAATTCTTGTTTTATATTAAGTTCTCAGAAATAATGATTTAATGAAATTTTGGGGATAATACATTAATCTCACTACAATTTACTTTCAGGAGAAGTGTTTTCAGGTATCTATAAAAAAAATATGCGAACAATAGTTATTTCGCTAAAATGTTATTTCCGAAAATATTGTGTTTTATTTACTGTACCCTTAGTACGAGTTCGTCAAAAAAAAAATTCAAATACTATCTTGTATTTGTCAAAATCAATATTCGTGTTAAGTTTTTTCGTTCAAGAAGTTTATTATAAAAGAAAATGTGATGCTAGAAATAGAATTAAATGGATTGGAAACAGTATAGGTAAAATAATTTGTAGATTTATGTGCATTTTAACTTACCTATATATCTGGACAGCTCGATGAGAGTATTAGAATTTTTTTTCGTATCGATAACTCGTACTAAGGGTGCAGGTCTCTGGTTTAAATGCCAAGAAGTGATATTACTATACACTTTTTTCACATTACAGTACATTACAGTCTGCTTGCGACCACGAAGGTGCAACCCGTGTCGAAACGTAGAGCCAAATTAAAGGTGAGCGCGTTAATTGCCCGTTATGAGAAATATGTATAGTGATATTACTTTTTATATATTTCATTAATGTTTTTAAAGGTTTTTAGTGACAACAAATGACTAGGGAACGTCACCCAGGCACTGTACATACCTAATGATAACAAATGAAACTAAACCCGTTATCTAGATAAGACCCTATCGATACATTAACTAATACGAAACAATGAGCAGTGAGCGACCACGGATCGAAACAGCCGCATACCATGACAGACAAGGCTGCACCGGAAGGGTGCATATCAAATCGGTCAGCGTGTGTCACGGCAGCTGTTCCATCCCTAGATTGGTAGATGCAAAATTAATTCGGTGTTGTTTGATAGGTATAGGTATGGAACGTTAATTAAATTCCTCTCTGTAATTACGTGATAATATTATATCAACAGGTTTAATAAAATAATATTAATTTTGTGCCCAAAATTGTATTGAATACTTGGTGTACTTACGTTTCGTTTTTAGCAGAAAATTCGAACTCAAAGCAACCTTTTTAGCAAGTTTGCCATGTCCCAAGTCCTCGTCGTCATCGAAGCTTAGTCCTAGATCACGCCACGAATCATGATCCGTAGTTACTCTCGCCTAGCTCTTACTAGATTCACGTACCTAATATCACCTTAGGCCTAAGTCTTTAGGCCAACTAATTATTCACGCTTCTGTTACTCGAGGGTGTAAGCAGAGTTAAATATTACCCACTTTTCGACAGCTATGTTTAGATCCCATACGTAATAAGGGCGAAATTATTTCTGTTCATCGGGTACAATTCTAATATTTAAAATTATATATTAGATAAGTATTTTTGTTCTACCTAGGAGTCGAACCCGTGACTTCGCGGTTATAACTAATATTAAAAAATCCAACCAATAATATTACATAACCCGCACAACATTAGTTAGATGTAATCTGATTCAAACGCACACTATATCGTATAAAGTACTTTAGTAGAGATATGTAATTGAATTGCGAGCTAGAGTCGGCGTCACGTGCAAGGGCCCAAGAGACCGAGTACCGACAGTATTTTGTTTTATCTATTTTTAATGGCAACTTGTGGGTTAATCATCGGTGCAGATTTGAAAGGTTGTAGTTCATTATCGTTGTAAAAAATGAGGGGCGTGTTTTACTCCCACAGAGTTAACGCAATTAGTTAAATGTGATTTTAAACAGAGCGTAGACCGTACTTCTTTAATGTGATTTGTGTTTTTTGTATTTAATAAATATTTATGTATGGCAATTTATATTGCTTGTTTGCAGGAACTTGCACAATGTCAAAATTTACTAAATTTACATGACAGCAAAAGTCGAACTTATTGTGAGGAAATATAAAAATATGAAATCAGGCGGTTGTAAAACCAAATATAGTAGGTATTTTATTAAAATTACACCTTCAATGCGAGAGATGTTATTATTATTGCCTACTTAATATGAATGAATAATACAGGACCTAAATTTTTGTGTGTACTGTCACAAGCGTGAACAAGTATCTACGAGATTCTAGATATTTCGTTCATTGTAGCCCTTTACGGGTGTTACCTAAAATCCTTTCTGCCCAATTTCGTCTTCTTAGGCTTCTTTTAATTAAAAAAAAACTAAAGCAATATACCAATACACAAACCAGCCACTACCTACACATGCAAACCTGGATAAAAATAGGTACAAAAGAAGTAAAAAAAAGTAAAAACAAAAGAAAAAAGAAAAGTAGAAAAGTAGAACCACTGACCGCAGAAACGAAAAATACAACCGAGATCAAACAAAAGGCTTAGGTACAAGTTACAACACATAAAACAGCAAAACTGTATCATAAACATAAATTCTTACATGGAAATTGCGTTGCCCTAACAAAAACTGACAGTTAACATAAACAAGGAATGTTTATTATTTACTTAGACCGTTGAGGGTTTTGCTACAAAATATTAAATCACTACTCGGGCATGTAAAGAATGGGATAAAAAATAACCTCTTGCATGTCTCGCTCGTACACTATTGCCATTCATACTCCTACATGATTGGTAGAGACAACAAAACTAAAATAAGCGCTTAAAGACAAATTACAAAGCGAATCAATAACAAAAGATCGAAAAAGCAAAATGTTCTGTAATATTTCGAAGGTGAATGTCCATCTTAAACAGTCTGTTGTTTTCGATGTTTCGTCGCTTCGCTTAATTTGTCAAGAGGGCGAAGAAAAAAAATAAAAGAATCCCATGTATTTACATGTGTACTTCTATAATATTATTAAATAATCAAGGATGATCAATGTATAACTTCTGTATTATATAATCGAAAACTGTTAGATGATTTAAAGAAACTTTGACAGACAGAATGTTAAATACTTTTAAATTTTATTAAATATTCTTATCTACCTAATAGTCAGTTGTGTAGTCTGCAGTAGGGTCCCATTCTTTATCTGTTCGTGTAGTATTTATCTGTAGTGTTTTCATAAGTAGAGCTCAGTCGCGAGCAAGTTTTTCTACAACACTCTTGGCTAGGCAATATAAACGCAAAGTAGTGTATGTACATACTCATAGCTAACCTCTTTGGCCGATGAGAGTAGATAAATAAATTTACAATATCACAACTGCATTGTCAGGCATCTCAAAACTGCAGGTGATTTTAGATGCATCCGTTTGCACGCAATGATAATTTCTTTATTATTATTATTATTAGGCTGATCATCCGATTGTTGGGTAACCTCCTCCTCAACATCTTCTAGACAGCATAATGTTTTGCTGTCTGATGTCTACATCCAACTGTCCAACAATTCATCTCGCCATTTCCGTCTCGGTCTGAAAATAAAAGCGAGATTAACACCTAACTAAATTAATATGTTGTAGCAATAATTTGTTTTGTCTTTTAACATACCATACTTTTATCAGAATCCCCACACGTGGTCCTCTGTTAGTTTAAATCAGATGACATTGAACTGGTAACTTATTAAATAATTATTAGTTATATGGTAGGCTTCGGCCGCGGTTAGTGATCACCCGCCAAACAAAGCCGCATTATCAAGCTGCCTTGCTATGTTTCGGTGCGATGTCTGGTAACACCTATGAAGAGGGTGGGTCGATATTGTTGCTCCTTTATGATTTCAAAGTATATGGAGCCTCATTTTACTGCCACCTTCTCACCGAAAATCATTCGTAACGAATCAATACCTATGATGGGTAGGCGCATCCCATAGTAGACTACGTCAGGCAAGTTGTAGTCAAGCGCAAACCTATTTCAAAAAAACAAAATATCTCAGGCATAATTCTACAGTAACATTACTATCAACTCCATCAAAACAAATAACCCATGTAAAATAATATTTCCCATGACAGTGATTATACCATTTAAACAATTATTTCAAGAAGTTTCCATTCGTCAGTAAAAAACAATTTGTTTTCAATTGGTTTTAACTGATAAGATCACAAAGAGCAGTCACATTCGGAACAATAAGCCGTTAACAGTGAAAGCGTTTATGGGAACGAATAGGAGAATTTAGTTAGTTAACACGAATTCAACAAATAATAGAGCACACTTAAGCACTATTTCTCTAGTGAATCGGTATATAGAGCAGGCGCGTTCCATTATACACTACATAATTGTTTAAGATCAGGCAAGTTGTAGTCTAGCTCAAGCCAAGAGAGAGAGAAGGTCTTCTCTCAACTATCTTATGAGTGGAGAGAGTTTAGGCCTTAATTCACACACGCCGGGTAAGTGCGGGTTGGTGGATGTCACATGTCCTCGAATGATTAGTTCTTAGACTTGCCGGTTTCCTCACGATGTTTTCCTTCACCGATATTGAGCAGCGGAGATGAAACAATACACACAAAGATGTGTGGACACGACAAGGATTTCAACTTTTTTTTCTAAGGCGAGAGCCGTACCGCTGCGCCACCGCTGCGCCACCGCTGCGCCACCGCTGCACCACCACTGCGCCACCGCTGCTGCGCCACCGCTGCGCCACCGCTGCGCCACCGCTGCGCCACCGCTGCTACCTGCGTCACCGCTGCAACTGATCGATGATAGATATTAGGAGTTGGAAATTCAGATTGTATAATAAATATTTCAAGTAGATAGATACTTGAAATATTTATTATACTATCTGATATGTTTATGTGTAGTACGTAGATACCTACAACACATTACAAATATCTGAAATTAATCTTTCAGCATTAGATGAGTTATAGGAAGTATAATTCAACAAGTACAATTTTCAGATATCTATAAAATATGTTAAAATTACCTATAAATCATTCTACAAAACTAATAAAAGTCATCAGAAGGAAATGCGTATAAAACAAACTATTCGATTACATGATATATACATCCGTTTTAGAACTAGATTCTATATAGTTCACGCCTTTATAACACGAAGGTGTTGACAGAGGTAAATGGCATCTACACTGTCAGTTATTTTTAAGACTTAGGTAGGTATGTGATGATATATCCTGAAACATTATTGGATTTGTATGATACACCTGCCTAATTTTACGATTAAAGTTGTAGGTATTCTTAACGGCTTAACGAAACCCCTATGAAAAATGAAGTTAAGAATAATCAACTATAGAAAAGAAGAACCTGATCTGCTTTGCACTTTTTACTCAGATCAAAGGTAATAAAACTTATCTTTTCCGTATTTCGGCTACAGCACCCAACGAATCAGCAGCTATCCAGCCGCGAACGCAGAGGATATAGTAAAACAAATTGGTATATACGCATACACAGGTGCAGGTTTCTATGACCTTACGCTCAGAGTTCTGTGGGGCGCGAACGAACTGCCCGACACTACGGTGTCGGGCACGGTGAAACTTCGCGCGCAACACCGTAGGCTGAGGAGCCGTCTCCACGAGCGAGAGAATAGCGGCGATGCTATAGTCGCACCGTACATTTTCTTAATCGCGATTCTCTCAATCGTGGAGACGGCCCTTTAACGTGATCTCCGTGACAGGACTAACTTTCAGACTAATTACGCAGTCAGGAAGGAAGCGGTATGTTTATGAGATACTAGGTAGGTACTACATACAGTAAACAATAAGCTGCTTGTATGTCTTTAAAAGACAAATTTTGAGCGTCACAACCACCACTCAGCTTAAAATTTTAATTTTTTATTAGGTATAACACACCGCAACGTAGACATAGATGACACGATATTGCAATCCATTCCGCTATTCTACAGTGCAGCAGTAGCGCAACAGTTTCTCCCTCGGTTTTGAAATATTATGTCGCGGTTTAGATTCCCTATCATGACCACACATGTCTGTATGAATGATCTTGAAGGAAAACATCGTGAAGAAACCAGCATGTCAAAGAATCATTCGACATGTGACATCTAACCCGCACATGACCAGCGTGTGTGGATTAAGACATATCTCAACTCGTAAGATTGTTGAGAGAAGACCCGTGCCCTGCATTGGGACACTAATTAGGGTTGAAGTGATTCTACAGTCATAGAGTAGGTAACAAAAATCCTTCGTTTCAAAATTTTGGTTTTAGTAATAAGTAATATAGCAAAATAACCTTACTGCAGTAGTCAGACGTTAAATAAAATGTTAACAGCCAAGGTCCAGACGCTGTCAAAATGTTTTGTAGAGATAACGCTACAAATTGGATAAACCCTGTCATTACCAATACACTGGCTGGTTGCCAGGGACACCGCCCGCTATAATTTAGATTGTTTCGTGTATCATTTCAGCATCGAAAGCGATAAAATTTTACGGTTATAGCACACCATATGCCACCTTCTGTAAAATAGCCAGTCTAAACGCCAGTGATTAGTTCGTGTAAAACATTTTAGTTTGACGATCAAGTTTTGAGTTTGCATCTCGTGAACTGTACTGTAAATGTTTGAACAACAAATATTTACCTTAGATTTATTTTTATTTCGTTTCTGACTTAAAATATATTATTATCTGATCCCAACGAACTTTATACTTTTAAATCGACTACAATAAGAAGGAGGTTCTTAACTCGACTGGTTTTTTTTAATGTATGTTAAGCGATAATTCCGCCAACTGTCACTCGATTTTGATAATTATTTTTTTGTTTCATGTGATAGGTATTCTTTCCGTTCCGGTTCCGTTTAAATTTTATTAGAATCAGTTCAGATGGTTTTGAGTTAACTATAGTTAAAATATTAATAATAATTATATAATAATATTCTGGGACATTACACACTCGGCCATCTATTCCCAAGCTAAGCAGAGCTTGTGTTATGGAAACCAGATAACTGGTATAAACTATACTTGACTATTTTAATTTTAATTAGATACTTAGAATAGATATTTACACCCAGATTCGGACAAACAGACATGTTCATAAAACAAATGTCTGTCTCGATGGGAATCGAACACATGCCTTGCGGAGTGAAAAGCAAGTATCTTACGTACTCATATATCTTATCAAGTATTTAATCTCATCTCATCTTATCTTATTGATATTAATTTTAGTTCAGTAGTATTGTAGTTTATTTCTTCATCAAACTTTCTCCTAATCGTTTCAGCTTTAAGCAGAGTTTGGCGACAAACAGCGGAGGTACAGAAGAATATTATTATTATAAAGCCGGGTACAAATTATATAAGTAGTAAATTATCTACTAAATATGAGCATGTTCATTGAAGGTTAAAAACTCATACCTACAGTAAGTCAAAAGTTTTAATGGTAAATAGTAGTAGATACCAAAGTTTACTTACCTCAAAAGAATTGTTTGATTGCTTTGGGAGTTGCGCAACAAGAAAACCCTTTCAAACTTGCAACTTTTTGCCAAAGGTTTGAGTTGTGTTATTTTTATTTATATCTACAGTAAAACATTTTAACCTGGGCGTGAATTTCTTTTTGATGGTTCTGTATTAGCTAAATTTTTTTATTCCCTTCCTTCACCACCTTCGAGTGCGCGCGGAAACACAGCACGCCACCTTCTCGGGCCTGTTTCTGATCGGGCAACGAATCGCCATATTCGCCGCCCGCAGGTCACCACTTATGGAGGATCGTTTCGTGGGGCTCTACGGCGTCTAGTGCGCCTGGCTCGATACGGAACGAGGGTTATTGCCTCTCTTTCCCGTTCAGTCGCTTCCTTTGCACTCATGACTTCCTCGCAAAAGAAGGAAACTGCCGTCAAAACCGCATCGTTTCTCACCATAGCTACAACTAAAGTGTCGAGCTAAGGTGACGAAACACTCATTGCTGCTGCAAGACCACGACGTTGTAGAGACCAGGCCTAGCACTCAACCGCGTATGCAACGCTGTGTCTTCTAAACGGTTCGTTTAGAAGACACGGTTCGCGGCCTATACGACACAGGTAGCTTCCGAAGCATCCGTGCTCGGAAAGTACCTGTGTCATCCGAAAGTCCAGGACGCCATAGCGTCTCTTCAGTCATTCCCTAAGGACGGGTCTTATTGCCAGGACTATGGCGTGCTCCGCAGCAGATGGTATAAGTCTCTGCTGCCAATCCTCCACAAAGGCTGTTCGGAGCCGAGATCGTTCTAAGTGAATCTCTTGCGGTGTCAGTAGCAAGCTCTACCCGAAATTTTCTTTGCGCCACCGATATAGCGTGGCCAAACTTTTAGCCTCAAGGTCCTACGGGGGTGATCCGGCGAGGAGGCATGCCGCCTCAAACGACATCGTGCGATACCCACTTATGACACTATTGCCATGGCTCGGCAAAGCAATATTACGACCCGTCAAGGAATCTGCCCAAACCGGGGCTCCGTACAAAGCCATAGACCGTACCATCCCTAAGTAGAGCTTTCTCACAGAAGAGTTTGGCCCTCTTAAATTTGGTAATAGCCGTGATAATGCTGCTGCAGTCCCCAGGATTTTAGGGATTAGCCTTTGGAAGTGCTTTCTGAAGTTCAATCGGCTATCAAGGATTACACCTAGATACTTGATTTTTGAGTCAACGTCAATGCCAACTTCTCCAACCATTATTCGGGAGCCTATTGGTGGCTGGTTTCGAGGTCCATGAAAACATAAAGCCTCAGACTTATGTAGAGCCACCTCTAGCCCCAATGCGTTATTATAACCTAGTTTGGGTGCATTACACTATGTTCCACAATTACAATACGCGAATGTTTATGGATATTTGTTAATCTGTCACTTCAAACAGCAGACACTGAAGATAGAAATAACTTGTTTAGTTCTTTTTGTAAGTGGATACATGCAAACGGTCACCTGAAAATTATGATGTATTGTATCTAATAATATGCTCCCTTAAAATGTTTTATCTAAAACACGCAAATGATGTTCAAGGTATTTGGAAGTCATTTCGATCTTATTAATCATTAGTAATCATTACACAATTGTTATCTTAGAAAATTTTCGTTTAACAACAAACCACACATATTACTTTCACATTGAAGCTGTTCAAACATTCTTGAACAAAAAAATATTTGTACAAACCTTAGGAACCTTGCCCAGAAGGGTATAAGTTATGCATTAATAGAACTAACTTAAATCAATATTATTAAAGCAATCACAACTTTCTTGGGATAGGTATGATGATATGAACTAGCACAGCTAATCTCAAACTTTTTCTTTTTACTTAGCGATGCTCTCTACACTTTACAATTTCATGAAACTGTTACATACATTTTAAATGTACCTTCTCTGTTGGACTACCTCGGTAGCTTTGACGATAGAGTGTTCGCCTCGAGCATCTAGATTCGCGGGTTCAAATCCCATGCCGGATCAAAAAGAGTGGAGAGTCTTTTTTAATTTCTCAGTACTAGGAGAGAGTCCAGAGTCAGGAAATTGGTAGTGTTATAACCCCCTTCGCCGGAGAGCAGGTAAAGCCGTCTGTCCTGAGCTGATTTTTGTCTGATAAGTCAGGCAAATTTAGTAATCTTCTCACTCGGGGGTCAAATCTTATAGATACAAATCGTGTTAATCCCCAAAATACGTAAAAATAAACGGAAGCAGTTGTGCTTGATTTAATTATATTACAGATTACTTTTTAGCAAATAACTCCGGATTCAATACACTGTGTGCATAAGTCACCACGTCGTCGGGGCGGTGGTCTGTGTTGTTCTGTGTCCGTGTTGCATGTACGATCAAAATATCGTATTTGTAAATTTCGCAACACACTTGACAAGTGATCGCGACACACCAATGTATAGCGAGATCACGACGACAGGTGGTTGTTAACCGCTAATTGAGAACCGCTGAACTAGCAGGTAATAACTGTGCCTCTAATGTTACTCCAACTCACTGTAGTAAGACAAATATTGAGTCAAACTAAGTTTCTTGGAGCCGGGACCAATGTTAATTAATTATTTAACTCACTGTTCAAATTATGTTTTCTTTAAGAATTCAATTTGTATGGATTCGTTTAATTTCAATTTGTTTTGTCTATCAATTTCGTAACTATAGCTGTATTGACTTCAACCCTTTTTACTGTCCCATCTTCTCTCAACTAACTTATGCCAAGGCTAAGTGCGGATTGGTAGATGTCACATGTCCTCGAAAGATTAGTTCTTAGCTCAATATTGGTGTAAAATATCGTGAGGAAATGCTGGTTTTCTTACGATATTTTTGAGTTATAGAGAGGGTTTATGTTATAATCCACAAACCCTGAATGTTTGTTTACCGATATTGACCAACGGCGATGATACAATTCACACCAAGACGTGTGGAACGACCAAGGACCGATCCCGCAACAACTTCAAAGGCGAGGCTGATA
Organism: Meganola albula; assembly: GCA_936450015.1. Taxonomy (NCBI): domain Eukaryota; kingdom Metazoa; phylum Arthropoda; class Insecta; order Lepidoptera; family Nolidae; genus Meganola; species Meganola albula. The sequence goes on along the minus strand of OW388156.1, from coordinate 7,729,361 downwards.
ACGCTGCGCCACCGTTGCTGTATAATTTTTGGTTAATTAATTTCTTTAAATTGCCTGTTATAATATTTTCAATAAATTAAACTATGAAATCGTTATTTACTTAAAATCATTTATTTAAATTAGAAAGATTTAAACTAGATCCCAAGAAATGAAAGTTACTTTTTGCATCTTTTCTTTTTCTATGGTAAAATGAAGTTAATTATTAAAACTATATATAGACTTTATGTATTTATAAATTATGTGTAAAGTTACCCAAAACACATACTGAAAACGTAGCGTCCTACGTAAATACAATGTATGTAGCAGGTCCATAGCACACGATGCGACATTCAGTAGGAATGCGCGTTTGTTGAATGTGTTAACAGAAATTTGCATATTTTCTACCAAAGTTTAACGTCAAAGTTGTTCTTGTTTACCCTCACATAGATACTACATGGTCCACCAATAAATTGACGCGCGCAACAACCTACTCGTATCAGCGTAAGCGTTTATATGCTCTTTGCTCGTATCTATAGAACAACAATTAGGCTCAACTCACACTGCCGCAGAGTCGAAGAGTTGCGACGCGTCATGTTTTTTCATCTCTATCTTTCTATCATTAAGGCACGAATTTGTGTACCTAACACAGATCGCGAAGCGTGTCGCCACACATCGCATATACGCTGCACAAATTTATGATGATATACATCGAAGTACAAATTTGTGCAGCGTATAACCCTGATAACCTTGATAATGAAAGTTATAACCTTGATGGAAAAATAGGAATCAAATTAATATACGAAAACATGATGCGACGACGCGCGAAGCTCGATTCTCCTTCAGTGAGAGTTAGTACCCTAGCCTTAGGGTGTTTAGAACAAAATTTTTATTCATATCCCACATATCATTATCGTGTTAATTCCTTTAAATTTCATTTATATAAATTATGCAATCAGAAATTCCGTCTGAACATAAATTCATAAAAATATAATAACGACATAGATTAAGTTTCCGTAAATCAATTCAAATGAAACATATAGCTACACGCACACGTTTATGCACTCATTATAGGCAAAAAAAGTCGCAATTTTGCTCTACTCAACACTGCCTAAAAGATTACTGTTTTTAGATTTGATTTTTTAATAATCTTTTAATCTACATTTTGATGTAATCTACTTTTTAACCACAGTCAAATCAAGGCAAATACCTAGCTGTACCAAAAAAATCTTTAAGTTTTAGTATCAATAACTCTGAAAATAAAATCACTACATGTAATGCGAATATTGACTTTTAACTTTCAATGCACTTATCTCATTTTACTGTATAATAAAACATGGCAGGTTGGTTTCATTAGCCTGTACTCTCGTGTTCAGCTTACACGCAAACTTGAACCACCACTTTTATGAAGGTGATAAAATTTCAAATTTCGCTACTACAGGGTTATTAAACCTTTCTGCACCTTCGTTTATAGTCGATTGCGTGTTTATTTTATTAATAAACTATAAAATATGATTAAAAGCAACTTTGTATTGATAGTTTGCTTAATAGCGAAGTAACGGCAACAGATTTAATGCGAAAAATATTAATATAACATTAACATTTTCTGAGCTATAACTTTTAAGTGCAAAGTAGTGTATCTTCCAAGGCTTTTCCTCTATTTGGTAGGTCAACTTGTATATTTTTCGGTCAAAACACGGCTATAATTCATATTCGATGGTACTAATAACATATTTTATTTAGATAGGAATACTAAATACTTAATCACAACTGCACAACATTAATAATAATAATATTATAGTAGGATATTAATACAGACGGCCATCTGATCCCAAACTAAACAAAGCTTGTACTATGGAAACCAGATAACTGGTAATACTTATACTACTTTTAAAACTTGCAAATACATACTTAAATATATATAATTACGCTCAGACTCAAGACAGACAGACATGTTCATCACACAAATGTCTGACTTGTGTGGGATTTATTATACACATCTTTAGTATAATAAAAATTTTCTTTTCAATTAATGACTGAATAGAATGAAGATAATATAAGGACCTATTTTTATTTTGTTGACATAATTGTACTATTTTAGTTTTACAGACTACTAAATTAGTATAGTTTATTAGTCCTTGTTTAGTCTATATTGAATATCAGTAGTGCAACCTAACCTAACCTTTTTTTTAGTACGCCAGTAATATGGCAAAACAGCGAACTTATTGTATTTAAGACAAACATCTCATGTACCTGTTTACAAAATTAAAACTTATCTTATCGTACCGACCACGCCAACGGCCTGTCCTCACATTGTGTCATACACTTACCACAATTGCCCAACGTATGTGGATTCTCTCTATATACACTATGTACATACTTGCAATACCTGACTGGTGAATTATTGCAACTTCTAACACAGACTTCTTGCAGAGAATAATCACAATATGATATGTTGATGCAAAATATATCTCTCATTCTTGCTAAAGGCAGGTAAATAATGGCCTTTCTAACGAATTTGTTATAATTGTACTAGAAAACTTTAAACTACAAAACTTTTTTACATTAATAAAATAATTTCTTCATTATAAACCCCTGTTCAGAGCCACAATGAAAAAATGCTAACACAAACTACAAAAAGCCGGAAGAAGTTTTGTTACAGTTATAAACGTATAGGAATGATTTAAGTGACTTGTAAAAAGTTGATAAAAACATGTAATGTTATGACGGTTGGTGAGATTTACGGTTAATCTCATCTCGACAATCTCGTATCTAACTTGTTTTTTGTTAGAAAATGAATAACAACAATAAATATTAGGTATTAAATGTTATTACATACATTTGCTAAATGTACAACAAGCTGTAATGAATGTTGAGCAATGACTAAAATGAATAGTCGAAAATTTTGCATTGGCGTGCGAGTGAATTATTCGATAAGATATTTTATATTTGAAACTGCCAATATGATACATTGGCTCGCAAACTCTTAATTATAATCCTTACTAATATTATTAATGGGAAAGTAACTCTGTCTGTCTATCTGTCGCGCTTTCCCACTCAAACTATTAAACCGATTTAGATGAAATTTGGTATGGAGATTGTTTGAGACCCGGGAAAGGAAGTAGAATAGTTTTTATCTGAATGCTCTAAAAGAAGTTAGTGGATCCGTTAAAAAGTAGTTTTATTTGAACGTGTGATATTCGCGTAAATTTTAGACAATATTATAGAAATAAAACTACTTTTTAACGGATTTTATCGCGGTGTTCCACCCGTGAACATGAAGTCTGAAAAGACTTTGAAACGTCGGGATCTAAAATCTAAAATAAACCGCGATAAAATCCGTTAAAAAGTAGTTTTATTTCAATGTGTGATATTCGCGTAAATCTAAGACAATACAATATTATAGAAGTTAATGGTTTAATGCGATAACCGACTTACATGCGAGCGGAGCCACGATGGGAAAGCTTAGGGAATATTAATGTTACGAGTACATTAACTTTTTTAACAATTCGCACACGCAATAAGAGTTTCACTAGTTTTTTTACTATAGATACCCTTCAACATCAGTCATTTGAGGAACTTTTAACCAAAAAGTCAAAGTTCACACTTACCGAAATCACTGCAAAAAGATTCATTTATGAATCATAATTATTGCGTTTATCAATCATTGTGCTTCAGTGGTCCAAGGCGTTATCGGCTTGACTTAAATGAATACGAAAAAAAAATGGGTTCATAAGGAAATCATTTATTCATTTATACATAAAAGTCAAAAAAAGAACTAAATTGATCTTTATGCTGAACAACAGTCATTGTAGCCTATTGTACCTATCTATGTTTTTAGTGTTGTCCCAAAATATTGAGGCCATGTTTTGATACCGCCTTGTAAATAATAAGATAAAAAAGGTTATATCATAAACAAAAATACCTAGTCCGTAAGTAATCAGAAGCATAAATCTAGTTTATCTAGCTTTCAACCGCAACTTTATCTAGTGTTCTACTACCTACCAGGAAAAAAAATACTTAGGTACTGTTTTTGTGCTGGTTCCAAAGTAACAATAATAATTGTACACAAATACACAGCGCCATCTAGTCCCAAATAAAGTAATTATATTTGCCTGCGTTATGCGTTGCAACTGATCTACTACATTTTTTGTAAATAACCCAGGTACAGAATTAGCAATCATGCTAATCACACAAAGATTAGTCCTGGGTGGGAATCGAACTCATGACCTCCGGCTTAACAGTTAGGGTCGTTAACCACTACGCCAAAAGGCCATTCAGTTATTTTCTTATATTTACCTAGGTACGTGAATTTAACACATTAAAATAAGATTATTTTAAACGGATTTTATCACAGTTTACTATAGGTTTCGTATACCGATGCTTCGTAGTCTTTTCAGGCTTTATGATCGCCTCTGAGACCATGAAATCTAAAGAGAACACTGAATTTAGGGTATACCTATAATTATAAATAACCCAATATAAAATCCTTTTTAAGATAATTTTATTTCAACTATTTGTGTGATTTTCTTACGTTGGTCTTGTATTGTCTTCCATAAAAGAGATTCCAGAGAACCCCTAAAACAAATATTTGCAATTTTTAATTTTAGAACACGCTTGGTACTTGATTTTGGAACAAATCACTGACTATTTCATAAGTTTAAAAGCGAATAAATCTACTAACCTAATATTCAGACTCAATATCTTCCAATGAAATCACACAGCTTGCTCGTTATTTTGATAAAAGGCCCTATTCTTAAGATTTGTGAGTTAAAAATGATAGTACACCTAACGCCATCTATTGCCAGTGAGACGAACACACTTATGGCTCGACGTTTTCTGCATGGTTGATTTCCTACTTTAATCGTGTTTAAAAATAATATACTTATATTATCTTCAGGATATAAGAAAATGATACGAATTTATCAACAAGCAAAACAATATTTTTAAAAGAGAAACAATGTTTTGTTTGTCATTGTAACATGTCTCCACAAGACGCCATGACGTGTAACTTTTTTTGTCCTACAGGAAGCAATTTATTTATTTCACACGGTTTAGTTTTCAACAGTTCATAAAATATTGCAATAAAATACTTTGAGGAAGGAGGAGGTTGATATTCTTTTCTTTGATGTCATAAAATAAAACATGAGTATAATGTAGTACCACTGTAGAATTATGTACAATGTGTTTATATAGGTAGGTATGGATTGTTAATGCAACAACCCATTTTTTTTATGAAATGCTTTACCCATCCCCTCACCCAAAATGGGCACAGGGCGAGGGGTATGTTGGACTCCCGTGTATGGTCCGGGTAAGCGTGACACCATAGGGACTCCAGCTACCAGCAGCCGTGTCCAGTTTACCCACTAAAACCCCGGTGTGTACGCTCGTAGCTTGTCCCGTGGTACTTAATGCAACACCCCTATTATGTCTCACAGTGACTGTTCAGCGGGGGTAGGGCGCGGGTCTTCTCCTATCTCAAAAGTTGAGAAAATTTAGGCCTAAATCCACCCAAGCTCGCCGAGTGAAGGTTGATGCACGTCCAATATCCTTGAATATTTACTCCTAAGCCATGCCTGTTACCTCATAATATTGTCAAGCAGGAATGAAACATTCAAACGAAGATGTGATTCGCGGTCACATGAACAAAGTCGGGTGCGATACCACTGCGCCACTGCTGCTCTAAACAACTATATGAGTAAACATGAGTGAAATTAGACCTACCTATGTTCATACATATCCCTCATATACCTACTATGGCTGTCAAGCGTCAGCATTGGTCATGGAGGGTAGCATGCTACATCAGCGTTGCGGTTAACCGACGCGCGACGTCTACCCCCTCGCACTGTAGTCTAATTGAAAGGCGAAAGCGATTTTACCTCTTTCAAGGCTCGAGTTTGAATCAATCGTCGGTGTGCGGATGCTTGACATGCGCGTCTTAGCTACGTCTGACTTACTAGATCTTACCTATGCCCTGTAATTGGAGTACTTGGAGTTTTTACTGTTGCCGATTTTCTCGTGCAATTTATCTTCACATCTGTTTTTCGAGCAATCATGGTGACAGAACAAACAAAGTACCCGCTGCATTTTCAACCATCTAGGCTGCTAATGTAAGGGAAAACATCCAGAGAAAAACATATTCATGTGAGACCCACTAATCCGATAGCTCTAATTTGGCTAGCCTTAGATCGAAGTCTAAACATTTATGTAAGTCGAAAGGTATAAATCTGTATCCAATAAATTCCTCCTACACCGGGTAGTAATAATAATTGAATTCCATGTTAAACTTTCGCCGCTAATGCTTATAACTGGAACCAAACACATACTGAATGTGAGCGTAAGCGAACTGTACAATTTATCACCAGATTAATGTATCTATGTGCCTGTTATATCAGACACAATGTGTATCTAAACACCCCTTATACTCCGTTCGAAATTAAAACGCCTTTTCTTTGTTTCCACCAAAAGGCCAGTATAACAAAATTATCCCGTGAAATGTCTCAGTGTGAATTACATCTGCCTATAGGGATGTTACTATAGAAAATCAGAATAAAAATATAACTTGCACCACTCGAAAGTGACCGCATGGCGTATAGGGTAAGATGCTATGCGGTGCGGTCACTTTTGAGTAGTACAAGTAGGTCCAGTACATTGGATAACCTAAATAGCATACCTAAATTCTGCGCCTATACTAGAGTTAGTTTAGGTCATTACAAAGCATAATTCTTTCTTAGGTTCCGAAGTCAACAATATTGAAAAATGTGGCTTTGAATTTTGATTTCTTTACCACAATTGCAAAAAGCTATTTACTTTTCATCTAGCTGACTTAATAATGGCCCCGGTAATTGTGTTTTCGGTCATAAAAGTAAAAAATGAACTGTTGGGTTTCTCAGACTGCTTTTACTGTAGGCTTTCAGGGGTGTTGCTTATTTATATGCTAATGCAGCGCACTAGAAATGCCATGCACGACTTAGGCGCTGCACCTGTCCAATTATAAGAACAACATTTTCCCTTATGTGCATTTTCATAGAATTTTCTGCATGGAAATTGAGCTAAATTGTGCCACGTTTGAGCGCCACCACCTTTCCGGTATATATTTTGCTTTTGCGGGAGTCGTTTGGGTAAATTATTACTTTGGATGTAGATTACTGCGCGGAGGTTGTGCTGAATCTTTTTGAAAATCTTTATTTTGTTTTTTTAAATTAAATAGCAATTTAATGTTCTGCAGTTCCTAGATAAATGCAAAAAAGGAAATTGTGTATTATCTATGTTAGTTTAGTTTTGAATTTTAACTTTAAATATTTTATTTTATTTCCCTAGTTATTTATCATCTTCACGTCATTTGTATTAGACGTTTCACCCACAGCGAACATTAGTATTCATGGAAGTCAGTCAATTGAGAAAAGTATTTTCGTGGCTCCGTCCGATCTTGACGAGGGCTGGGCTTGGTGAGTGGATGCCATTTCTTCAACAACTTAATGGATTTGTAAAGAATGGACTGGTATTTCATTATAAGTAATGTTTTACTTACAACGGAGTGGGTAATTGTATGACATTAAAATATTTTTAAAGGTTTTATTGCCTTTTTTAAGTCATTTACTTTATTTTTATTGTTCTAAGAAATACTAAGGGTAATAATAGTAAAAAAACACAAGAATGTCTTTTATATGAGCGTGTGTGGGTATACTGTTTGTAAAAAACTTATTTTAATTATGAGAATCAAATCAGAAGAACCAGGGGACGCATCATTCTCATTACATGTATCGCTCCATAGTGTTAAAGTTAACTAAAATTTATTTTCGACATAAAAGCAGCCTTTCAAACGCTGCATTACAAATTTAAAATATGGAATTTCTATCCAAATACTTGACTCACATACAAAACTTACTTAAGTCAAGTTTTATCGAAATTAAAATATCCCAGAGAATCAAACAAAAGCTACTCCACAATTCTTCAATTGAAACTAGTTAAGAAAATAAAGTAGTTTCTCACTGCGTCATGTAACAGATGTGGGTAAACAAAATAACAGAGCAGGGCATCCATTCAATTCTCGCGTTCCCAACACTAGAATTTATCCGAAGCAAATCTCATTGTTCACTGCATCTGAAGACGTGAACTGAACTCTCGAGTGAGACAAATTCCCATCGACTTGATTAAACTTGTCGGGAATGCTGGAGATGCAATTTCACAACCGTCAAATATTACGCAAGATTACGCATCTATGTAATGTTAAAGATATATTTAACCAATCAGTCACGAATTGAGTTCATTGTTCGTTTTTTAACTTTTGACAAAAAATCCTTCAGTAAATCGAATTTATCATCTCATCTTACTTAGGCCTTTTCATTTTCAATATGCTGCAATGACATACACCTCGACTTATGTTTTTAAGTTTTTAACAGAAACCTTTGCAAATTACCACTCCGTTTACCTGAAGAGCTGCACCACAGCTAGTGAAATTTGACAAATTGTCAGGTACTGAACTTACACTATAATCTTCTTACATAATTCCTTTAAAACAAAAAGGTTTGCAGCACACAAAAATCTAGAGTTTATTACCACATTGATTAGTCAATGGCGGATGTACCTACTTATAGGATGGTATAAGTATTTTGTTAATAAACGGATTTTGCATGTACGTATATAAGTAAGTAAGTGTAAGCATAGATTTTTAAGCTACTTCTCAATAAAATTTAAGTAATTTAAACTAAGTTCATACAGGTAATTTTAATAAAGTGTGTCTACATTATCTTCCTGTCTTAGGATGCTTACCTCCTTAACTAGGTTATAAAAGACTGAAGGATTGCTATGTATCTACTTTACTCAACAATCAGAATTATATTTTTATAAGTAACTACAAGCATTAAAGAGTCTGATTCCACCTGGTACGCGACAACAAAGACGTGCAGTCTGTAAATAGAAACGGCAGTTTTGCTATCCAGGGATCACAACAGTAAATCCTATAAACGTGAGCTGTGTTAGTCTCCAAAACCATTTACCAAACTGTGGTCTGAAAAGTTGAGAAGAGATATAGTATATAAAATATCACAAGATTGTTCAAATAGCAGTGTTTAGAATAAGAACCTTAATATCTATTTATCGAAAGTTTCTATCTCATAAATAATACCTGACATTGTACCAACCGGCGCGGCGCTGAAATTATGCAGCAATAATTTCATAGTTCACAGAGCACAAAGTAAATCTTAGTAAGTACGTAACTTATACGCTCACAGTAAAGTGGCCTTAAGAGAAGCTTATAGCACAACTGAACACATTGTGAAGAACCTTTCACTGAATAAGACTGTATAGAGAATAACGGAGTACTTGCAGAATGTAGCTTTGTGCCCGTATTTATTTATTGTGGAGTTTGTGAAACTAACTGCTGTTCACAGCAACGTTTTCAGGAAAACAATGATGAAAATGCATTACTGTTTCTATCAAAACTAAGGAGAACTTTCCTTCATTGGTAAAGACTATTGTTAAAGTAAAAATTGTATTTACGTTACTGTAAGCTACGTACAAAATATCGCTCCTTAAATAAAAACCAAAAGGAAATGCATAAAATATGTCCACGATTCATCTTGTGCAGCCGAATAATAAAATAAAAAATCCACTCAAACGAGAGTTGGACTCTCAGAGAATGGGTTCTAAAGTCGGTCACCCAGGTTTTGTATCTATTTTATATTCCCAGCTGTGAAAATTCAAGAATCTAGAACGCTATTTAAGAGCCCAGCCACAATACAGAAAATGGAACAAACCGCGTACCCCAGTAAAGAAACTGCTACAATTATGAAATTTCACGTTGGCAAAGTTGGTTGCTTCACAAAATACAAGCACATTTAAGCAGCACGTGAAAAGTAGTCCAAAAATATTTGCAATGCTAGCCGGATTTTGTACTTTTATTAAACAGAATAATCAAACAATGCAGGCTGCCCCGAAACATGGTTGCTCAACTGAAAAGCACGTACATACAATAACCTTTATTGAAAAATACATATCGTGAACGTTACAACGTTATTTTTTAGACCTACTAAGTCAAAATTTATGAGATATCAACACACTTGTAGTATTTGCACGTAAGAACAAGTATTCAAAGAAGTTCTAAGTACGTAATAATGTTATTATTATTGGACAGACTGTTTCGGGGCAGTGATTGTAATCTTAGGTAAGATTTTTAGTTTAATGCACAGCCCATTTTATTTCGCTACAATATAGGCAAAAGAAAACGTCGCTCAGTAACTAAAATTTCTTAGAGGAACAATTAGAGAACTCAATATGCTAGCACTGGATTTAGCCCAATTTCAGGGATTACACTTCTAAAGGTTTACTTCCATTGTAATTGCATTGTTACACCATTTAAGCACTAGGTATACAACCATAACAGATACATCACGATCACGATAATGGTGATAAGCACGATATAAATTTTCTGGTAGGTAATATATATTTTTTTAATTATTTGGAAAGTAGGAGGAGTTCTGGAACTCTCAAAAGTCGATAACTACCATGTTAATGACAATGTTGAAGATGGTGTTGATGATGGTAATGGCGGTGAAGATACAAAAAAAAATCAACGGTCAATCCCTTTTGAGCGAAAAGCCATTTTATTATTGCACGTGCTGCAATCGATTTTATTCTTACAACACCAGTTTGCAAACTGAAAAGAACAAAATAAAATGTAACTAATAAATAAAGAACGACACATAATTCTAAACTTTTATTACAAGCACGTATTCTTTAGCTGTAGGATAAAAATATTGCAATAGCGAGTTCGCGATTGAAACGCAGAAGTTAAAACAATACTTTATTTATTTACACAAAGTCTAATTCGAATGTAGCACGCCAATGAAAAAGTCTTAAAGTTTCGTTATTGATTGTAGTTCTCTGTTCTAGAATGCTAAAAGTTATAAGGTAAACTAAGATGTATGCGGAAACTCGAGTTTCATTATTTAAAGTTGTAAATTAGTTAACTTTGTGTAGATACATTCTGAGGAAACGCGCTAAAAGTAAAGTAAAATAAAAATTGGGACAGAGAGTGTTGTTTAAGCGTTTGATTAGAAACTGCCGTGACAGTTATACCAGGTTTTCTTTTAGCTGGCTATATATATTTAGCCCCCATCCATGTTTACTTTTCACATTGCTGGGCTGCCGACTGATACGTTCCTTCAAGACACACAGTTAAACAAGTAATCCTAAAGGCTTTAGTTTTATCTATTAAAGGTTTAAGAAGTTCCTTTTTAGTTACTTACCATTAGATTTTTCTTAAGCTTAATGTGAGTGAACCTTTATAGTAGTTTCTGATTGCAAGCACGTAGTATTAACGTAGCGATTGAGTGACGCACCCCCACATGTCGCCCCTGGCAATTATTGTTAACTTGGTTAAACAAAAGTGAGGGGAAATGCAGAGTGCAATGCAGATTTTAAATGAAGCGACTGTTGTCCAGGTACTCGTACTATTTTCGATAAATCGATCTTATTGATAGACAGAGCAATTAATACTGACAGAAGTATTGTAACAAAAAGTTTGGACACAGTTTGAGAATTTGTGAATTCAAGCACTGGTACTTTATTTAATCATTAACTAACATTCGCCGTGACTTCTTTTGTGTCGACTCCCAAAAACAATCACAACGAAATAACTAAATAAGGATAATGATAAGGACGAAGGATAAATAAATAAATAATATATAAATAAATAAACTTAGATTACTAAAAATAATGTGAATTTTTTTATCATTCATTCGTAAAATGTTACAACCATGCAACGTCACAAACATTCACAAAATCTTCTAAATATAAAAAAGAAGAAACTGACTGACTGACATATCGCATACCTCGGACAATAAAGGCGTGTATACACATACGCAATTTTTTTTTTTATTTCGCCAATCGATGTAAAATACTTCGACTCATGTTCTATATTTTTTTCGTAATTTTTCTTACAAAAACCATAAAATGGTTTAAAAAAAATACAAAGGCTACTTCCTCAAGAAATATCATAAGTAACTGGCAAAAAAAACGTAAATATAGTTGTTCGATGCATAATTTATTTAAACCATTAACATTATGTACGTAATTGCAATCCAGTCTTTATTGCTCCAGTCAAATTAAAAGATGTGCACTCGTAAGTAACTTACTCCTTTATTGCACGGTATATTTTCGAATAAATTTTCATAACTTCACTTACGCGTCACTTTTAAACTTATTCTGACACGTATGTGTACTCAATCCTTAATAATTTTATAGATTATTTCATAAGTCACTTACTGCTTCATGCAGGATATCTTCCTTAATAATAACAATTCATAATCATACTTACAGAAAAATGTGAATGTTATAGTTCAATCGTAAGTATGTTTACGTATGTATATAGACAGCGTGTGGACAGGAGTGTGTAGGGATGCGTGGCCGCGTGGGGAGTTAGTTTCGTGAGCGGAGCGAGATCCTTTCTTAGTTGTGAATTAAGCATGGGCGTTTTCGGATTTTTTCACAAACCGATACAAATCCGATTTCGGATTTTAAAATCGATTTCAAATACCGTTTTTAGAAACCGATTTCAGTACTACTACACATGAAGAAAAATAATGGTACAAATAGTATAATTATTCTACGAAATCCAACCCTGAGTCAAACAAAACTCAATTTTTCAAAATAAACATTGCAATCTGAATTAGATGTTATCGTCATCGCCTCTTTTTTAGTTTTCAATGTGCAATTCATATAACCGTCAACAATTCAAAATCCATAACGATTCGCTTGTTTCGCGACGATTCGCTTCATCTCTTTTGCTCTTTTGACGGATCACTAAGTTACAAAGAAAAGGAAATTAAATTCGCTCTCTCTAATTCTAACTAAGTAGTCGTACGGTAGAGTGATAGAGAACGAATGAATATCAACACGAAAACATAAGCTCTACATAGATTTCATTTGCAGTTTGGTTAGCAAAACTAAACTCACGATTCGGTTTGGTTCGGATAAGATTGTTTGTGTTATCGTGGTATTGTTAATGCGTTTTCTAAAAACGGTTTTCTCCTTTTTTATTCTTGAATAGGCTGGCGCTTGACTACAACTTACCTGATGTTAAGCAATGTAGTCTACCATGGGACGCGCCAGCCCAATGTACCGATTCACTCGTGAGAGTGACTTTCGGTGAGAAGGTGGCAGTGAAATGAGGCTCCTTAAGGTTAAAACCATAAAGAAGCAACAATTCGACCCACCCTCTTAAATGATGTCACCAACCATCGTACCGCTTGGTGGCGCGGTTTTGTGTGATGAGTGGTCACTAACCTAACTCAGCCGAAGCCTAGCACCAGTAAATTACCAGTAGACATAATTACCAGTTGATTATCACCTGATTTGCACCACCGGGGAGCCACATGTGGGGATTCACATAAAACGTGCACTCCCACAGACAAGGGCGACTCAGTCTCCAAATCTCTCTCAGTCTCATATTGGAATATCGACGCGATACGATTTCTAACTGCAATCGGATTTCAGTTTCGTTTGGATACATGTATCTGTCTCATGCCTATTGTGAATGTGAGTGCGACGTAAACAAACATGAGTGGACAGGGTCTCTTTTTTAAAATTAACCGTAATCACACAAGAGGAGAATGTTAATAACACACAATATAATGGTAAGTAGTTACTTTCAATTATTATTAGGTACTATTATGTATTTTGTTGGATATTCAATTTGCAATCAATATTGTCTCTAAAGCACTCAGCTCTCACTACTTATTTTTAATGTATAAACACCGCACAATTGCACGAAATTGACTAACATAATCTTAAATCAATGCTAAATTTGTTTTTAAATTATGTGACAGCTGGGCCCTCCCACGAATTTATGCCAGCTGATGAAGATCCTGAAGAGCCTTTTTCTCCGTTGGTATCAAAATTTGTCCCAAGCTCTGACTCTTCTTCCGATTTAGGAGATTCGTGGACAGCAAAATACTCAAATAAGGTTCAATCTATTATTCCTGATAAAATTAGAATAACAGACTACTTTGATAACAATCTGGTCGTATTGAAGTATTCTGCTGTAGAGACATTTTCTCCATCCTCGCAAAAAGTGGATCACTTGGATAATAATATTAACGAAACCAATGAAAACCTGTTACATTTATTAATACATCCTTCAAATGTTTGAACTCCAGAATCGTTAGGAACATTCTAGCTTGTGTCACTTCTCAATCACAAGATGCCAATCAACAACAATTAAGTACATTCTATCAAAGCTTTTTTCACTATCAAAGCTTTTTTCGAAATTTGGTGCCTAATGATGGTATCCTTGCTAATGAAAATGATGATGAGTAGATAACTTCATTATGTTATTTTTATTGTTTGATTTCGTTGTTGTTAAAGTAGCAGTTAAAATTATTTTTAACATCTAGCAATCCAAATGTGCCAGATATTAAAAATATTTTTATAGTCGTTATCATTTTGGTGTCATAATCATTGTGATAATTATTAAATAGTATTCATAGTCTCTTTAAAATAATTAATATTAAGTAGACTTTTATAGTTATTGGTATTATTATACCTCATTGATTGACGTGTTATAAGTAGATAATTATGTTAAAGTTACTTACCAAAGTTTTAAAGACCGTTGCGTGCCATTCTGATTTTATTATTGTTTAAATATAGCTATGGTTGTAAAAATATAATAATAAGAATTAATATTTTTCGTTTTGTAACTTTCATAGATGTAAGAAATTGCTATAGTTAGCAAAATAAGTACAAAATAAATAATTATTAAAAAACATATAATAATCTCGTTTTATTCCTGCAATTGACCAAACTCTTTTTGATATAATATTGTACAGTAGTTGTAAAATCATAACAAATTAGATACCCACAATTTTCAACTTAAAATGTAAAGTTATTTTTTGTTATTATGAAAATATAAGAAAATGTGTATTACTCTGTAAAGTACTTTCTCGTGCATTAAATAAGTGTGTCACATACAATATAAAATCTTAATAAATTATCACTGCAATATACACTGACATAAACTTACTCATTATTTATTTTCAAAAATAAACGTGATATAAGTACTTAAAACTAAAAACTCCGAGCTATTATCACGAGGAAAAACAAGCAACAAAAGCGTTTATATACATAAGATCTATGTTTTGTTTATACCTGAACAGCAAAAAAGGTGTATGTTTATTTACCAACAGTTACAAAAGGAAAACCCTAATACAATAAATAGGTAATTGTTAATTTTCCCTTTACTATGAAAACAGTAAATCTATCTTTAATTTCAGTAAATACATAGTAAAGAGCTCATTTAGAGGCTTCTTATGATATATGATACTAAGTAGTACCATTATTAGTTCAGGCAATATGCCAGAAACAAACTGTTTTTTGGCTCTCCTGTAAAGTTGGTGTTTTCCAGATACGCCTTTGTTGTCCGAGGTATGCGATATCAACGCAGAGCCCAAACCGCTGGGTCTGGAGACTCCAAATTTGTCACATAGGTTTCTTATGGAGTCTAAGGGGCACTAAGAAAGGATTTTTTAAAACTCACCCTTTAAGGGGGTGAAACGAGGTTCTAAAATTTGTATGGAGATATAAGATTGCTTAGACCAATTATTTTAAAACTTCGCAGGAGTACTCCTAGCATTAAATAAGTAAATACCTGTTTCAGGAATTTTTCAAAATTCAACCCTTAAAGGGAAGAAATGTGGTATTTCGTTTCACACACATTAAAAATTACAAACACGATCTGATGACCAATAACAAATAAAAAAATATGTTATAGGGTTTTTATAGATCTGTCACTTCACACTGTCGCTAATTTTTATCGTACACCACGCGGGCGAAGCCGTGGGCGGAAGCTAGTAACAATATATATGCCTAAAATCAATTTTTTAATTTAATGTAAATCTAATATAAATTCAATAAAAGAAACTAGGCATTCCTAAGGCACTTTCAAAGTAACTAGTTTAGTATAAATTTGCGCTGGGCAATATTATTCACTTTCTCGTGGCAGTTTTATATCAACCACCTACGTAGTTTGCATGACGATCACGCAATTCTAGTGAGTGACAGCAACGCCCACGAAATATTGCTTTAACTATATGTATTTGTTACTTGCCACAATTACCTTACCGTTAATGCATTTCATTTCTTCAGCACGCAACGCCATTTTTCAAGCTCTGCAAAGTACTTTTCAGTTTTAACATAAGAAAAGTAGGTTCATTATGAATTTTGAAGAGCTGATTTTACAAAAGGTGCTATTTTTCGAACATGTCCAGATTAGATACCTACGTTGAACTGATTAAGCAATATCTGATACAAGAAACGTATGTCTATTAGAGTAAATATCTAAAGCGCGCAAATGTCGAAAAAATTGTCATTGAAAAATAATAGGAATCGCCATTTTTGTAAGACAAATGTCTATTTAAAGATAAATGTCTAAAACGCAAGACTCGGAGCCCAGAGCCCTCTCTGGCAGCTAACGGATAATGTCTATGTATAGGACTGTAATTAAATCAATATCATATGTAACTCACATTTACTTACTTCAACCCTTTTTAGTGTCCCACTGCTGGGCACGGGTCTTCTCTCAACTATCTTATGAGCTGAGAGAGTTTAGGCCTTAATCCACACACGCTGGCCAAGTGCGGGTTGGTGGATGTCACAGGTCCTCGAATGATTAGTTCTTAGACATGCCGGTTTCCTCACGATGTTTTTCTTCACCGATATTGAGCAGCGGAGATGAAACAATTCACACAAAGACGTGTGGGCACGACCAGGATTCGAACCGCTGCGCCACCGCTGCTCGCATATGTAACTCACATAATTGTTGATATATATACAAAATAACTAATGATAAGAACGTTTAATACTTATTCAAATAAAATATAAAAGTGAGAAAAAAAGCAAAGTAAACATGTAAGAAAAAGTTTACTTGGTTTATATAAAACGGGTATGAAATCGCTGATAGAAGCTAATTTAAAATATAAGGTATACCAGACATAGCGTTTGCCATCATTCCGTGCTACCTTTTAAATCCTGACAAATAGGTATCCCATTTTACGAGGCGAATAATTAAGGTGGATCACATTAATTAACCGTGTATCTACCAGCTGATTAAGAGTGCATAGCGGAACGCTATAGGGTCAACTTTAATTGGCTCCCTGTTGTATTTTAGATGTGCGATACATGAGCCCTACTTCAGAAGTCCTATTCTGCAAGCTTTTTGTTTCGATCGGAGCTCTACAAAGTACCTAGTATACTTTACAATGAAAATTGGCCGTGGCTAAAACTAATTCTTAGTGAAATGCAATTAAAATTTATAATTACATACAAAAAATACAAATACAAAAATACAAAATTTATTTATTTCATGTTAAGGTTCAGTAAAAAGTTAGTGACATGATAATTTTGTTTCCTACGAGTTAATTTTCTGTGCAAAATACATTTAAAGTAAATCTTGTTCCTACTTACGATAGTCTAATAACACAATTGCTGATCAGATTTGCATGTTTAGCTTTACAGTGCGTGATATTTTTTATTGACAAAATGAAATGATTTTGATTATCTATACTATTTTCTAGGGGTAGGCTTCTTTGGGATACTATTTCAATATTCCTAATGAAGTTGCGGCAGGAACTATGAACATTAACTAATCCGTAAAATTATTTTACGAAACGAAATTGTATCAGAAGTATACCTCAGTAGTGGGGGGTTAATGAATAGAACACGAGGACAGTTCAGATATTGTGTTGTTGTTTTGTAATTGCGTAGAAATGGTACCTAGATGTTGTTGTTAGTCCTTTGGAGTTTCGCACAATTTGGTGTGTACAACGAGTGCTTTTGAGTTGTATTTCATTAGGATCACCAGAAACTATTCCAGCGCGATAGAATTATATACGATTAGTTAGTTCTACAAATAAATTATTAATTGTAATTTATTTTAATAGGATTTTAAAGAAAGGGATTTTTTAATGAAGACTAATCATATTGGATCAGATAAAAGTAAGTGTATAGTGGGTACTATTGACCTCTTTTGTTTCACTTCAATACACAGTAAACTAAACTACATACACCTTGCCAAAAGATTAACTATCCCATTTTGTTTCCAACCAACAACCTTTATCTTATCATAGTCTAAGGTCCGAACTAATATCAACCTTCACCGGGGGAAGGAAAAGTAGCTATTTTATAATAAATTCAGTTAAATAGAAAATATTTTTACTGATACTAAGATCTATCTGGATGATAAGATTTTTATAAATAAGACCGTTAATTTAAATGAGTAAAAGAAAAAATCTGACTGACTAACATATCAACGTCCAACCGAACCACTGGGTTTAGCGACTACAAATTTGAAACATTAGTGCCCTATGAGGTCTTAAAGATTTTTCAAACCTCCACCCGCTACGGAGATGAAACGGAAGTAGGTACAGCTACAAATAAACTAAAATTAAGTAAATTAAATGTTTTGTTAGGTCACCGCTTTCTTCATCCAGCATATTTTATACAGCGTGCGATGTTAACCAAGTATTACTTAAACACCCTAATCGTGCATAAGTAGACAAGTTGCTCGCTAATAGCATACTTACTACATAAACTCATTCGCATAATGGCTTACAATTTTCACACAACGCTTTAGAGCTGCTTATACGTTGTACTTAATTATTTTTAGTACATTTTTAATTCGAAATTTTATAATAATATTTGACTTTATGAGTAGGTACTTACTTGTGCGTATCTGGCCAGATCTGACTCGATTTGATGATTTGACATTCCATTAAATTATTATATTCGATTTTAAGATCCAACGAACTCAGAATAGTTGGTTATTAGTAAGTTCAATGTAGTATTCAATTAAATTTAAAATTATTTATTTCAGATGCTTTGGGTTCACAGGTCTTACAATTATTAATTATCAAGGTTACGTATTGGAATTTAAGTTAACATCAAAGTTACAATTAAAATTTGAATAAAACTAATAACAGTAGAAGTTAAGTTGTGGAATTCGCGGCCGGTATTTAAGTATCCTGATAGCTGTAATTTGTCTGACTGTCTTCAAGTCAAGTCACGAATGAATCGGTATTTACTGGGTAAGCGCGTTCCATCATAGACTGCGTCATTACTTCACATCGGGCAAGTTGTGATCAAGCGCAAGGGTAAAAAATAGAATCAACATTAGGTACAATTAATAATAAAATTTATTAATAAATTAATGTACTACCTATAGAATGTATAACTCATAATCACATATTTGAATCATTATTATAGTTTTTGTAGCAGCGCCATTAAATATTATGTTTTCAGAAACCAGGTATCAATAATGAGTGGAAGTTATAAGACATAATAACCCCATGCTATTTAAACTATGCCTGAGTTTCATGTATACTTATATGATTTACGCATTCAGCCTAATGTAGTCAGTAAAAATAAAGATTAGGAGCCCACGACTTTAATTAAAGAAATTGTGACGCGTAGATTGCTAATAGAATTAACCATGAAAGCCGAGATTACTATCCGTAGCACTTACTTTAGGATGGTCGTAATACCGCCGGTAAATGCAGAGGGGTCCTATAAAATTCCACATGTTATTTCCGAAACAGAGCCCACATTCAAGAGCAGGGTTTACCCCCCTCCTAGTGAGAATAATTAAAACGGTAAAGTAGTATTCATAAATATGAATGCTTACGCATTGCTGAGGCCGTAGAATCTTTGATTAATAATTAATAACAATTCTTAATTATACATGTTTCAGCGCGTAAATTAATGATCAAGCAACGAGCTAATTTTGTCATCAGCAATTCAGAAAGTGAATGAACAAAAAGACAGTAATTTGAGCGAGAAATTAAATTTTAACAGAAACACTCGAAACGAGAAAGTAGGTACATTCCTACTCAGTGCTGGCTTTAGTTAAAGTATGGCTGCGAAGCCCCCGTTTTCATTGGGGCCCCCGAAAGCCGATATGTTCTTTGTGGCGTTATTTTTTTATTTACAGATATGTCTTATCCAATATAGATACACATAATTGAGGAAGTATTTATTTGAAATGAAATGAAATGAAAAATGAACTATAATAAATTGACTGAAATTTTAAAATACGCTTTCTATAACATAGTTTTTAAAATTATAATATTGTTTGTATTTAAAAACGTATTCATTGCCCCATATAAGAATTACTGATTTTTTGGCAACGGGTATGAAGTGCTACAAGATCACATTATTTTCTTCTATAGGATTTAACTTATGCGTGTCGCTTTTTTATTTTGATTGTCTAGGGTGCCTTTAACGGTGGCAACATATTGCACTTCACATTATCATTTAGTAAAAACTGTCAATAATAAACCTCAAATTGATTACATCAGTTAATGGTCTTATAACCTGTCTGGCACTTGTTTAGTTTACTTTCCACGATGGGAAGGGTTTCCAAAGAGTTTTTTTTTCTCCCGTGTCCTAGGGCTCTAGAACGACCTAAGACGGCCCTGTTCGTATTCCGTACTTATTTCGTTGGGTTGTGTATTTAACGCGGATGTGAATTTCGCCGCATCCGCCCAAAAATAAATGAGCTCTTTTCTGCTTACTTAATTTAATGCTATGGCCGAAGTGGGCTTACAGTCTGAATATATTAATATTTTGCAGTGGCTAATGTCGTTTTTACCTCAACCTGATTTGTTAACACCAAGCTTACATTCCATTAAGGTTTTAAAAAGTATTTTGTCATAAGCATTGTTTTGGTTATTGAAAGGTGAGTTTTAACATGTGATTAAAATTGAAAAAATATTCCGGGCATATCATTTTAATATCACACTATGGTGGTACACTCCTTTTCAAGCGCTATAAATAGTACCTAAGTACTGTCACCTACAAAGGTTGATTAACAGAATTAATATTATAAAACATTTTAACATTAAAAGATTCCTTAAATAAGTGTCGGGACGAGAGGAAAAATAAGCTTGTCAGTTGTAATTTACAATGAACAGTCACACGATACTTTTTAAGGGAATGATTTTGTGTAAAGATATTTTGTAATATAGAATCTTTTAATCAACTTTTGTGGCTGACTATACATAAATAAATAAATTACCGTTCAATTGATAACATGGTTCTATGCGTATTATTGCTTTTACTACTGACCAGCAGCCGTCATTGATCCAAAAACTTCCCTTCTTTACGATATAAAATAAATTTTCTCATAGAGTAGCAATAGACCTAACCTTATTTAGCTTAGCTCGTATAATTCTAATCGCTAATTCAATTCGAACCCTTGTACGGAATAAGGTAGTGCTTAAGCAAGGACATCGCACCAATTAACGTGCTAAAGGATTCGATATTGCTCGTAACTTAATGAGTTTCGATGTAAGACAAACTGTTAGCTACTGAACAGCGCCAAACTAAGATATAAACCGACTAGATCTTTCTGTTGGAATCAAGCAGAGTTCGAACAAACTCGCAAACAAACCTTAATAAACTTAGGTGCAATTTTTTGTTACCAGCAAATGATGCAATTTTTTTTTATTCTGCGATAGGCTGGCTGACTACAACTTGCCTGATGTTAAGTAATGGTGTAGTCTACGATGGAACGCGCCAGCCTAGTATACCGATTCACTCGTGAGTTCGAATAATTATAATCGGTGAGAAGGTGGCAGTGGAATGAGTCTCCGTAATTTATAAGTAATTTGTTTGAATAAACTCCATAGACTTATAATAATAATAATAATAATAATATGATGGGACATTAACACACACGGTCATCTGATCCCAAACTAAGCAGAGCTTGTATTATGGAAAGCAGATAACTGGTAATATACTTTTTTTATAAAATAAAACCGATCAAAGCGAGTGAGTGAGAAGAACTTCTTATGTGGAAATACCAGAAAACAGAGAGATATAAAGAATCTGCCACCATTGGAAGCATTTTTTTGTTACGACATAAAACAGGGGTGTTATAAGTTTGACGCGGAAATCTGTGTACAATTGTTTGTTCCCATGTAACACCTAAACAGATGATTTTGATGCGGCTTTATTATTTATTAGAAACCTGAAGTGATCGTTAAGGTTTTTAACTGTTTAATCATTCTTAATTTAAGTGTTAAAGTAATTTTATTGATTGGTTGTCACAATTTGCCACGATCCTGAAAGAGTTAGTAAGCAGTTTAGTCTGAAAAACTCATTAAATGATAAACCAAATTTAGTCGGAACATATCTACTACGCTGTTAGGTTGTCTTTCGTCATCATTATTTTAGTCTACTGCTAAACATAGGCCTCTCCCAAAGCTCGCTATTGAGTAAGATCCGCATCACTCCACCTAGTGTGTGGGCATCCTACGCTACGTTTGCCAGTCCGTGGTAGGCACTCAAGAACTCGTTTATCCCTCTGTGTCGGTGTCTGACCAGCCTACTGCCACTTCAGGATACTAAACCGATGGTTGCCTATACGAAGTAATATTAATTAATTTTAATATTAACAATAAACTTCATAACTACTTAATAAACTATCGTATCTAGTATATGGAGTTCCTTGTCATAGTGGACGGGACAAGTTTTAATTAAGGCAAATATCGGCCACTGGGCTGCCATGTGGACTTTTCATTACTGTCCAGCTTTAAGTTATTATAAAATCGGGTGTTGCTTTAATTTTTTTTCCCTAGATTTCTATTACGTTTTTTAGTTACAAAGTCAGGTAAAAGATTAGAATGTCAGTGAATAAAATATGTTAATTTACTATGTCATTTGACAATTTAAAAGCTAAAAAAGGTAATACTTTTACCACCAACGTTATCGGTGCCTATGTTTAGTGCATCATTAATTCCAGTTCTATCTTTTATTCCTCTCGCACTTTCGTTCCTGATACCGTTTCTTTGTCGCATTTATCATCTTTTATTCTATTATGGGTGGGATCTATAACGATTACTTATATATTAGGTACTCAAAGTTTTAGGGTCCGAAGTCATCTTCTTCCGCGACTATGCACCTTTAATCTGAATTCCCATACATGGTCCCCGGGTTGTGCAGATCAGGTGACAGTAAAGTGGTGGTAAGCTTCGGTTGTGGTTAGTGACCACCCACCAGACAAAGCTACACAGTTAAGCGACCTTGCCGTGTTCAGGTGCGATGTCACCGTCGGAATTGTTTTGCCTTTATGATTTCTAACTATAAGGTAAGAATTATAGACTTCATCATTGCTTAACATCAAGCAAGTTACAGCCATACGCATGACTATTTCAGAATAAGAAAAAGTATGTACACAATACCAAACCCATCTTAATAATCTCTTATCAATATTGTTTATAAAAAATCTGTTTTCAGAAAATACCTCTTTAAAAAGAATTTTGCAGAAAATACATATCTGTTAAACATAAAAAATAAAAACATCCGAATAGATGTTAGCTCCCATAAGCGTCAATTTATGAAATTCCATTACATGCTTTTGTTTAATAATCAAAATATTTTTTTTGTTCATAAATTGTAGTAAATAGATAAAAATAGACAAATGAATCGGCCCTACGACGCTTTAGCCCCACTCCCGCCCGTAATTAGAAGTGAGCACGCAAAGGGAAATTATCCTCACTTAACTCTCCTGAAGGCGCTAACTGGCACCTCAGCCAAGGGCCCTTGTTGTGATTACTTTATAATAAAGACAAGTACAAATTTTCCTCTAACTTTTTAAAAAATTAAATAAAAAGGTAGAGGCAAGTTATTATTCTTTAAACCTATTTTTTCTATTGGTCATAATTTCTTACAAGGTTATTCTGAAACAATAATAAAGTTTGAAATATAAAAGTACTCGAATAAACCTGAAAGATATCGTTTCAAAATTCGAAATCCTTTTCATTCATGAATACTCGAAATAAAAACAAATTGAAATAAACAATTGAACAAATATATTTCTTCCGTTTCAATAAACTCACCGTTTTCAAAACCAGATTGATAGAAATGTTTATACAAAAAATAAAAAATATTTTCCTTGACTAAATCACAGTTAACCTTAGCAAATCTTTAATTTCGTCCCTTCCATTCACGGGTTTTGATTGTTTTTCCGAATGAATGCATCAAAATAACAATTCGTTAAGGTTCCAGTGGCCAACCCTCTTCAACCCTCGAATAGGAATACTCTTTTGTGTTGGCTTGTTACTCAAGAGGGGACGGTAGTATATTGTTACTATATTTAATAGTTCTATCAAAAATAAGAAATAAAAATAAACCTATTTTACAAAATTCTAACTGTACCTATATAGGAAATGGGGATGACGAAATTTTTATTTGTTTTGTCCGTCAAATAGATAAATTAAAAATAATGGATACATGTTTTTCTTTTTTTTTGCGTGACCTAAAGATACGGCAAAACTTCCAAGCGAAATCTCGAATGACGTCACATTTGGGTAAGTTTTATGACGCAGCGCACTCCCACTTACACAACACACAACTATAATGCGATAAATCTATTGTTTCATTTCAATGATCAAGCCAAAACAAAAAACATTTTTTTAATCTTAGTGACGGACTAATTAAAAAAAGATTTTTCATACTTGTTGTCATACCAGTCTTGAAAGTTTTTAACCAGTGCGTCCTACATATTATGAGATACGTAGCTAAGACGTGGACAGTCATAGTAAGATTGGTCTAAAAATTAAAGGTCGTTCAGAGTAAAGGTCTTAGCTTGGAGTCTTGGAAAGATTGGATATATACGCAATGATATGATCCGACAGAGAACTAAAGTACCTACCTAATTAAATTAAATAAACTAGTAGACTAGCAGAGTATTTGTAAGCTGAAATTGCTTCGGGTTGGTCATATCTGCTAACCCAACATCCGTTGCGTTGAAACGAGTTGTCGAGTGATGATCACGCAATTGGAAAAGAAATATACGAGCGCTCTTGAACTAGGTAAAGTGAGCGTTGTGAAGTATGCCACTGGTTTTAATCAGCCCAAAAATAATAAGAACCTATGAAAACATAAACCTTCTACGGTAACGTCAACCTGTAAATCAAATTTTCCTTATTGCTAGCAAACAATAATAGCAAACATTGATTGCCTTTATGCGCGAGAACACACAATACTGAAATTGGGCCACACAATCCCATTGACTCTGCGGTTTTGTCATTATGTCAATGGTGATATAAATGTTTACTGACGTGGTTCGCGTGAAACGTAAAGCTCATATACAGGGTATGTGGTAAATATAGTACATAATACCTCAATATCTAAAGTGCATGGACATACATGCACATATAAAATTTTAACGACTCTGATTTGAGGAAATTGACTTTGTGTAGCTACTACGAAACGTCGGTACCTACTACGAAATGCTACACTTTTCAGTTTGTCTCGCACGTAATACGACGGTGACGTAACACACACGATGACACGTATTTAATTTTTTTATTCAATGTATTGAAATAAATTTTCGTGTCTGATTTTTTACTGGTTCCGAAAATGTCACGATTTTTTACCGATAAAAGTCAGATGGCGGCAGAATTATATCTATCGATTTTGATCTCATCACTTTGTAGGACTCAGTGTAGTCTGTCTCGTGTAGGTGTGTCTGTCTCGTGTTAAAATCTATCCACTATTTAAAATAATTTGAGTTTATTTGTTTTCGTTTTGTTTGAAATGTGAAAGCAAGCAGTTTTTTTAAATGCAGCCAAGACCGTTACGGTCGTAACGGTCTTAGCTGCATTTAAAAAAACTGTTTAACCGTTTTTTGAACCTGAACCTCTATTAGATTAGGTGTTTTCTTAAATGTTTCTTAAAGCAAAATATTCTATAAATTTATTTTATACCAAAATTAAGTCATACCTTTAGACTTGCTTGAAGAAGAAACACAATTTGATAAAATATCTGCTCGATTGTGTTTTTTTTTTCATACTCTTTGCTTTTTTTACTACTGGCTACAGAGATCTCTCTAAAATAGTATCACTAACTGTAAGATTTGTCCATTCGTCACACGTAACGTATATGTAACGTGCTCACGTACAATCCCGTAGAAAAGTTTTATTGGACATCGTAATTGTGACATCGAAATACAAACTACTTCTGTTGAACAAGTTTGTGCTATTTTCAAACCAGCAAGGTTGGGAAGTTCAATAATATCGTCTTTGTTGCGTGATGAAATAAAACTTTGTTCGAATTGATCCTGATTAAATAAAAACGCACACTGAAATTTTATTAGGGATGACGAAATTAATTTAATACCTATTCTGCCGTCATATAAAAGAAGGACATATCTGACTTTTTTTCGTGACTAAGTTATTGATATCATCGGAATCATTATCTTTTACTGATTCCGACTATGTTAATAACCATTATGAAAAAAAATTGAGATGTGCCCTTTATCTTTAAGATGTCAGTGTTGCAATAAAGAATAGTAGGTAGATAAAGAAACAAACTGTACTTTTCACAATATGGTTGATCCACAAGTAGTGATGACTGGCCGCGGAAACTAATCTCCCATTAGTGCTTACAGCCCATTTGAGTACAACCAGGTGTAGAGTCTTGAGGATAAATATTATGAACTTGAGCAGCTGTGAGCTATGTAGTACCAAAAAAAATCATTTACATAAATAATTCAGCTGTATGTATTTCTAGAAAATAAATGTCGAACAGCTTATCGTACACTTCTAATACATATTTAATTTACGAAAACGTCAATGAACGTTCATTTGAAATAACCACAAAATAAAAATAAAGGTTTATTTTAGTTGCCTTTGTTTGTGGCTAAGAAACCCTAATTTGAAACTCAGTACGAAAACGTGGTTCGACTTTGTAATCAGAACACTTAAAGATATATTTACTTTGGTCTACGTCAATAGCCGTGACACGTGACTACGTCTTGCTATTTGCAATAAGATCACGTTACTTGTAAGTTACTTCAGAGCTTCATAATAATATAGTACTCACTCCGTTTTGGCTGACTGTAAGAAGGAGACGATGGTAACAAATATCTCCTGCGCCTGGCTGGCTAGTCAAGATTCACTGGACGTCAAAGCTAAAATGTATTCTAGAATTTTGATATTTTTTTGTTGACATTTATATGGATTATAGGATTTTATGCTGACTTTAAACTACAAATATAAATATATAAATATTCTGGGACATTAACACACACGGTCATCTGGTCCCAAGCAGAGCTTGTGTTATGGAAACAGATAACTGGTATATACTATACATATAATACTTTTCTTTTGTAAATATATACTTATAATATATATTTACACCCAGACTCGAAACAAACACAAATGTTCATCACTAATGTTTGTTTCGGGTGGGAATCGAACCCACGACCTGCGGCGTGACAAGCAAGTATCTTACTGACCCCGCCACCGGCCCGTCTATTCTAATACTTATGACATACATAATAATTCATTAAGGGACTTAAAATTGTTAATCTGTAATGAATTCTTTATTTAATATGACAATATTTTATATTGCTACAACAGTCGCAGAATATAGCAGAACTTGATTAGATTGATAACATCATATTATATTATTCACAAAATAAATGAATTATTATAAAATACTAATTTTGATCGTTAATTGTATAGGTAACTGTTGTAATAACAAATAGTGAATAAATAAATAAAATAAAATAAAAATAATAATAATTAAATAAATAAAATAAAAAAGACTAAATACTAATTTTAGCTTCGACATCCAGTCAATCTTGACTAGCCAACCAGGTCCACAGGAGATGTGGTGCTGGTTGGAGTCGCGCCGCGTACGGACGTATTGTGGTGCGCTCCGCGTTAAAAATCGGGAAAAATAGTTTTTAACGCGTTTTTCCTGTTTTTTGTGATTGTGCTGTGGAGTTGGTGGTCCGGGTGCTGTACCCAGGCGTCTTTTTCCGCGGGATCGGTCTCGGAGCTGGAGGTAGAGGCCTAGGGCTTCGGAGTCTGCTGTCCTGTCCGGGCGTGTGGCGAGCTGCGACGTCGGCAAACTCGCGGCGGAGCTGCGAGGGACGCTCCGGCAAACTCGCGGCGAAGCTGCGAGTGACGTCACAGCCGTCCTTTTTGCTGGCCAGCGGACAGGGCGCGGACTTTGAGGCGGGCTCCGGGGCGAAGGCTCTGGGGCTCGGTCTCCGGGGGGACGTTGGGGCGCAGCCCCGAGGCGGGACAGTTAGATCGAACTCGGTTTGTTTTGTGTTGTGAAGGGCGGTGCTGGGAGGATTGGGGTAAGTTGTATATATTTTGATTGTGTATTAATTTTTGACGTGACAACGTCTTAAATTAGGTTGCGGCTGGGAGGCACTTATGAAAAAGTGTAACGCTCGGTAACGTTACGATGAGTCACCGAACGAGAGAGAGGCCCGCTGAATGCCTTGCGTCTCTCTCCCACTCAACTATGTTTCATCCTTCTTCCTACTATACGAATGAATATTCACATTAAAATTATTTTACCACTCAAAGTCGTTGTCACGTAAAACTTTCGCCCGTATACCGAATTTACAGGCAACCAATTTTTTTATTGACGTGACAACGTCTTAAATTAGGTTGCGGCTGGGAGGCACTTATGAAAAAGTGTAACGCTCGGTAACGTTACGATGAGTCACCGAACGAGAGAGAGGCCCGCCGAATGCCTTGCGTCTCTCTCCCACTCAACTATGTTTCATCCTTCTTCCTACTATACGAATGAATATTCACATTAAAATTATTTTACCACTCAAAGTCGTTGTCACGTAAAACTTTCGCCCGTATACCGAATTTACAGGCAACCAATTTTTTTGATTTGTTTTTTTTTTGGTTTGTTTGTATATATTTTATTATCTTGTATATATTCTTGTTTTAGTTTGTTTATTTTGTTTTTATTTTATTTTAGTTGTTTAGTGTTCGGGGGGCCTTTCTGCGTGTGGTGCCCATCCTTAGATGGAGTGCCCCACGCCGACGGGTCTCCCGGACCCCCATAGGGAGGCGCTCTTGGTGAAGGCGGCCCGGATCGCCTCCTCGCTCGGTAGCGAGGAGGAGAGTGACCGGCCGCGCACCAGGAGCGGAAAGCGGCTTCGCGAGCCGCTTAGCTCTAGGGGGCCTCCTGTTCTGGGGGGCTCCCAGAGCTCGCGCGAGGGAGGGAGGGCCGTGGACTTCCTTCGTCTGGGAGTGGGGTCCGAGGCGTTGCCTGGGACCTCCGCTTCCAGGGGAAGGGAGTCCGCGGACCTCGATGGGGGTTCGGGATCGGAGGCGGACACGGAGCCGGCTCCGAAGGTGCCGACTCCCAAACGTTTCAAGGTCCCGGCCCCCAAGCGCGGAAGACCACACGCGGTCGGTTTGAGCCGTACTGTCCCCGCCTTGCGGGATGGCAGTACGGACTCGTATTTTGAGGACGACCTTTTGGCGGCGTCCCCCACTCAGGGTCCGGGTCCGGCGGAGTCTGGCCCGGCGGTGGCGACTTTGATGGCTCGGGCCCTGGATGGGATTAAGGCCATCGATGGGGTGACTCGCAAGTCCCGGAACCTCAAGGGGGAATGCCTAAAGCAGATCCGGGAAGCGCTGAAGTCACTCCAGGGCGCGGTGGAGGGACTCGCCACAAGGACGACCTCAGAAGAGGTCCGCAAGCTGCGGGCCGACAACGCTCGCATGAAGCGGGAGCTCGCGCAGCTCCAGGCCGAGGTACGGGCCATCAGACGGGACGGCTCCGTTAGGGGGGCCCCGTCTGCGCCTGGAGCTGCACCAGCGGCTCCCGCGCGTGTGTGCGTTGCCCCACAGTCTAGCGCCCAGGTCGGCATGGAGGTCGACCTGGACGCTAAGTTCGAGGAGTGGGCGGCCAAGCTGCACCGTTCTATCGGCGGAATGGTCAGGGCGCAACTGGAGGGGATGCAAATCCCCGACAGGCGCCCTCCATTAGCCGCCGATAGGCGTGCAGCCCCCGCTGCCTCATACGCGGCTGTGGCAAGGGGGGCCGCCCCCCCTGCACAAAGGCCGGCAGCACCCGCTGCGCCCAGAGGGGCGCCCGCTGTGCGGGTTCCTGCTACGCAGGCACCCGCTGTACGGGCACCCGCCGCACGGGCGCAGCAGTCTACGGACGGGGAGGGGCGGACCGCGGGGTCCTCCCGCAAGAAGCGGCACAGGACCCGCAAGTCCGCCCGCCCCGCCGAAACGCGGCAGGCTGCCAAGGCGGCCCCCAAGCAGGCGCCGCGCCTGGCCGAAGCCAAGACGGCGGCGATTGTCGTGGCCCTCACGCCTGACGCAGTCAGTCGGGGGGTCACGTACGCCGCCGTGTTGGAAAAGGCCAGACGCGCGGTGGACCTTCGCGAGGCTGGGATCTCGAAGATCTCGTGCCGGACCACAGCGTCCGGCACTAAGATCCTAGAGATCCCAGGCGTGGAGAGGGCCGCCTTGGCTGACCGGCTGGCCGGCCAGCTGAGGACGGTGTTGGCGGAGGAGGCCGTAGTCAACCGGCCCACTAAGTTTGCGGACGTCCGCATTAGTGGGCTGGACGACTCGGTCTCCTCAGAGGAGGTGGCAAGGTTCGTCGCCGCCGAGGGCGGCTGCGCCAACGAGCAGGTGCGGGCCGGATCCCTTCAGTCCGAACCGGGGGGCACCTGCTCCGTATTGGTGCGCTGCCCAGTTTCGGCGGCGAGGAGCCTCGTCGGTCGCCGCCTCCTCATTGGGTGGAGTGCGGCCCGCGCACGCGTTCTGGAGCCCCGCCCCATGCGCTGTTTTAAGTGTATGGGAACGGGGCATACAGGTCCGATGTGCCCCTCCGCGGTAGACCGCAGCAAATGCTGCTTCCGCTGCGGAAAGGAGGGGCACGTCAGCGCGATGTGCGGCGCCGCAGAGCCACGTTGTGGCCTGTGCGCCGGGCTCGGCCGGCCAGCCAGCCACGTCATGGGAGGAGGGAAGTGCAACCCTCCTCCCACTAAGGCCAGACGGCCCACTATGCGCTCAGCGCAAAGGATCTCTGTCGCCGAGGCGACAGATCGTGTCGGGGTGATGGAGTGCCAGTGATGGTGCTCTGTCCCCTGGCCCACTCACATGTGCCTGCCACTCCAACCACGCAGGCACATGACGGAGGCGCGCGTGTGTGTTCCGCGCGCGCCCCAGCGGACTTGTGTGGAGGGGAGCGTTTTCATCTTCCCCCTCCCACCTATCGAGAAGAGGCTCGCACGCGGGCCAGCATCCAGGGGGTCGCGGTTGTGTCATTTCTGGATCCCGTGACCCCCTGGGCCAAATGCGAGGAGGAACACCCGGGGGGTTTTAGTTAGGGTAGACGCTTCACGGAGTCCCACATACCCCCTGCCCTGGCGCCTTACAGGGCAGGGGGATCCATAAAGGATTTCCCCCCGGTCAAAAAAAAAAAAAAACAAGGTCCACAGGAGATATTAGGTACCATAGTATCTTTCTTACAGTCAGCCAAAACGGAGTGAGTTAAGCCATTGAGAGTTAACTAATTGTTTGCGTCAAACTATAAGAGGATGGGTCGAAATTGTTGCTCCTTTATGGTTTCTAACTATATGAAGCCTCGTTCCACTGCCACCTTCTCACCGACAATCATTCGTAATCAATAGTGAATTGGTATACTTGGCGGGCGCGTCCCATCGTAGACTAAATCATCAGGCAAGTTGTAGCCAGGCACAGAGTAAAAAAGTAAAAATTAAATTTATAACACCCCTTTTTTCGGCAGGGTGTCAGAAGTGACATTTTGCGCGGCTTTAAAAATGCGATGGACCACTGTAAATGTTTTTGCGCTGTGATATTACAGGGCACAAGTGCAAGAAAGTTGCGTGATGGCACGGTGAGCAATGATGCCTCTGATGTTAAAAGCGTCTTAAGGCTACCGGTGATTGCTCGACATGGTGAGCCATATTCTTGTTTGCCAACTAATAATAATAACACTTCAACCGCTTGTTTTTAGTGTCCTACAGCTGGACGCGGTACTTCACTCAACTATCTTACAAGTTTAGAGAGTGTAGGCCTTAATCCACACACGCTGGCCAAGTGTGGGTTGGTGGATGTCAAATGACCTCGAATGTTTACATGGCGGTTTCCTCACGGTGTTTTCCTTCGCCAATATAGAGCAGTGGCGACGAAACAATTCACACAAACCTGCGACCTTATATTTCAAAGGCGAGGCCGATACCGGTGCGCTACCGCTACTAATAGTGAAAAAAATTAGCGGTATGCAATATCTATAATTTTTTTTCTATGTTGGCGTACTGACCATTCTTCAATATAATATTAAAAGAAAATCGTTTTCACGCAGAATTGGTTTTGAGTGGTTTGATTCGACCATTGGAGAATCGTTTTCATTTTAATTAAAAGTGGCGATTGATGAATGAATGTCAATCACGCTGCGATTGATACCTGTTTGCATAAAGGTTTATTTAATTAATTCTAAGTAGGTAATAAATGGCCACCGAGCAGCGGTGGCGCAGCGATACGGGCCTCGCCTTAGAAAAATAAGGTCGCGGGTTCGAATCATGGTCGTGCCCACACATCTTTGTGTTGTTTGGCCTTATCTCTCTCAACTCATAAGATAGTCGAGAGAAGACCCGTGCCCAACAGTGGGACACTAAAAAGGGTTGAAGTGAGACAATAATTATAAAAGTTAATCAATCCCTACTAATATTATAAATGCGAAAGTAACTCTGTCTGTCTGTCTCTTACGCTTTCCCGCTTAAACCTCTCAACCGATTTTGATGAAACTTGGCACAGACAATTTTTAGACCTTGAGAAAGAACATAGGCTACCTTTTATTGCGAAAAAAACCGAAATCCACGCGGACGAAGTCGCGGGCGGCCGCTAGTAAGACAATACTTTCATAAATATAAACTAACTATATGAATATACTTACTTGAGAATCTTTGTTGCATCTCGAAGTTTGGAATTGTACCCGATATACCTACGGTCATTTGCTCCGCTATTAGGCACGTATCGGACCTAAACATAGCCTGCGATAAGTGGGTGATATTTACTACTGCCTACACCATAAGTTATTACCTAATAACTAAAAAACAGAATAAAGAAAAATAAAAACGGAAACTAAAAAAACAATAATAATGTTTGTGGGTAGTGAGTAATAATTGTGATTAATAATTTTGGACGTCAAATACCTCAGTCCACCCGCGACCATAAAGACTGAAAAGACTTTGAAACGTCGGGACTTAAAATCTAAAATAAACCGCCATAAAATCCGTTATAAAATAGTTTTATTTCAATGTGTGATATTCGCTTAAATCTAAGAAAATATCTACTATGATAAATATAGCTTTTAAAAATTCTAACCTACTTTAATGTTATAAAATTTAAGTGAAACCAATTGAAAAGTACAAATACCCTTTCAAACAAAAAAAGATATTAAAATCGATCGGCGGAATTATCGCATGACATACATACAAAATACAATCGAATTGAAAACCACCTTCTTTTTGGAATCGGGTGAGAATATAAATCCATTAAAATCAAATAAATAATTAATTTATGTATATCCATTGAAATATATCCTATTTTTAATTTTTTTGCGTAATGTATATTTTGTAACAATATCATCACGGAAGCAGACCTGACTACGATTATGCGTGTTTAAAGCGATTGTAATTCTAATGAAAGAGAGGGATGCAGATATAGTCATTGTATAACCGCATCCCTTTCTTCTAACGAAATCACAACCTTATACGGCAGCTGCCCACTATTCCGTATAGGACCTAGCTGCTTAAACGTAGCTGATGAAATGCGAATAATATTCACCTCTCCAAACATTAAAATGCTGCAAATCAAACTTTTAATCATCACTCATCATTCCTCTTGCCTTCCCCTTTTAAATATCTATTGGGGTCGGCTCCCAGTCTAACCTGATGCAGCTCGCTACCAGAATTATACGAGCGACTGCCATCAGACCTCGAAGCACGTAAGGAACCAGTAGCCGAGATGGGCTTCTGACGAGCTTCTGACTACATGTAAAGATTGTCATAGATGTGTTAAATAATAACAGGTACCGACGCGCGACGGCTTAACTTGCTCTCCGAGGCACGGAGGGTTGTCCCTCAACCAAGCAGACACCGAAACAAATCTTTGTTGTTACACAAATCAAAGTTTTAATATAATAAAATGATCTAGTACAGTCATGCAAAATAAAAAACCTTTATAAAAATAATTACCGGTTTTCCAAGTGTTGCTTCGGCATTTCCTGGTAAGTAGCTACAAGTTGGAAGGCGGTAATTCATTTTCATGTTATGGTTAATTTCCCTTGTTTATGTGGGAACTTCCACAGTTGCGGCTAGTTAAGACCGGAGTTGTTTAAATTATTTTGGATGGAGTTTCGTTAAAGTTTATGCAAATAACTTTGTAGGTAATTTAGAAATAGGTTTTTAATATAATTATATAGGTAGGTACGTATGTTTATTAACATTCAACCCGCACTTGCCAAGCTTGTGTAAAATATGGTCCAATCTTTTTTTTACTGTTAAGTTAGTTGAGAGAATGCCCGTATCCAGCAGGTTAATGTGCGACTTAAAAATACGTAAATAATAAACGTAGCGCAGCGGTATCGGCCTCTTCTTTGAAATATAAGGTTGCGGGATTGATCCCCGGTCGTGCCCACACATCTTTGTGTGAATTGGATTATCACCGCTCAATATCAGTGAAGAAAAATATCGTGAGGAAATCAGTATTTCTAAGAACTAATCATTTGAGGACATGTGACATCCATCAACCCACAATTGCTCAACCAACTAGTAAAATAGTTGAAGACCCATGCCCAGAAATGGTACTTTTTGCCTGATTTTTTTTTACCTTGTCTGTCATCATCAGGAATATTTTTTCAATATGTTGATGTAGAGTTGCGGAAAGATAAAATGGTTTTATGACAAGAATGATATAAACATAAAAATGTGTCATAAAATGCATGTTTTGCTATCAGAATTTTATGATGTCTTTATCTTAGAACCGCGTTATATCATTATTTTATGATAAAAGTAACAGGTAATCTAATGTGGGAATCAACGGCTGGCACTAATAAGCTACCACCTTGTGTATTACAAACCTGTCTGTTAACTACTTGTTAGAGCTATTTATAGAAAATACTTGCGGAAAACTACATAATCGTGAGGGAAAATATAGATAAGGATATAATATAATAGAAATTACTTTTTTAGCTACAAGTAACCTTTATTTACAACATAAAGATTGTTATCTTCGTGTTGTAAATAATTGGATAGAAAAAAGGGACCTAATTGAATAACAATCCACACTAATATTATTGTCTTAGATATACGCGAATATCACACATTTAAATAAAAACTCCTTTTTAACGGATTTTATAGCGGTTATAAAAATAATTAATTAATTTTTTAGTACCTCAGTCCTCTCGTGAACATGAAGTCTAAAAAGACTTTGAAACGTCGAGATCTAACATCTAAAATAAACCGCGATAAAATCCGTTAAAAAGTGGTTTTATTTCTATCAACACTAACCTAAATTAATAACATAACTATGCCTAACCTAAACTAATGCGTAAAAAAATTCTTCTGCATCGTTATCTTCCGGGAACGTAACCAAAAGGCTAGCATTGTCGAGTTGGAGTGCAATACTGATCCTTTGCCCGAGATACAAACAAACTTTTTATTCCCGTATAGATTACTTAACTGGATTTTATTAAAATAAGTAATTCATGGTATAAAAAGGTTCAGTTGGGAGATTTTCATTAAATAGTTATAATGACACAATAAAATCATATGTAGGTTTTAGTTCATGTTTTAATGTTTTAAAAAAAGGTTGTTATAGTTAAAAGTATGTATCTGTGTAAAAGTTTGTGGCTTTATAGAAACTAAACCGGAGGACCAATTTTGTTGCGGTTTTAGTTTTACTTAAAAGCAGAACCGGATTGTGATGATTTTTTAGATTAAAAAAAATCTTCGAAGTTTTTTAACTTTTCACTGCCGAGTACTTACCTACTTAATATCTTCCGCCTATGACTTTACTCGCGTAGTCCCGTATCACCCTCTTTGGGTACCTACGAGTTTAAAAAAATCTTTTCTTAGTACACCCTAGACCTCACTTGAAACCTAATGTGACCTATGTGCCATATTTGGAGTGTTTAGACCCAGCAGCGTGGGAAGTCCGTTTCTATGTCAGTCAGTCAGTTTCTTCTTTTATATTGATAAGAAGAAGATATCGAAGCGTTCCTGTCTCACATATAGCCTGGGATAAATAGTTGTTAATATATATTACGATTTTTGTGCACTACGTTTTGGAACCTATATTACATCCATCATAAAACAAGACACCATAAGTATGCAGACGTACTCCTTACAACATTAACAGTCGCTTCAGCAAGTCGGCACACTCTTTTAAATGAGATCGCAAGTAATTTCGTGAAAACCCAGTTCTGAAATAAATTATTCATAGGCGACGAAACGCCCCCAGCCCCGTATTCATTTCATTTCTGAATCTGAATTCTACTTTTCTTTCGCTTTTTTCACCAAACCTTACCTTTAATAAATTTTATATAAGCTCTAAGATTAAACAGCAAAGTGCCACGAAGGAGATATTCGATATTATTGAGGATTGGTTGTGTAACGGCTACTTCTGCTTTATTTTATTTATTGGCAGTTGTGAAAAGCCCTCGCCCTCTTTTATTTTTAAATTTTACATCAGATTCCCTTTACAGCAACTGCGTTTTATTATCGAGATGTTTTTTGGTATAAATAATAGATTTTCTTTTTGTGATGCATTTGCATAGTGGCCAGTTTCGAAA
Source organism: Meganola albula (assembly GCA_936450015.1). Taxonomy (NCBI): domain Eukaryota; kingdom Metazoa; phylum Arthropoda; class Insecta; order Lepidoptera; family Nolidae; genus Meganola; species Meganola albula. Next base: position 7,692,722 of record OW388156.1, on the reverse strand, counting down.
GGTCCTTTATTATTTTTAACAATGTGCTTGTTCATAAAATATCACTATCATCAACCCACTTTAGTTCACAGCCCTAAATAAATCACTGACCACGTTTTCAGTATTTTCGGTATTTTAACTAGCTTTTACCAGCCGTGGTAGCTCTTTGTGCAGTAATCGTCACTCAACCTACTCTGATGATGCCTTACGCCTTATTTTTTGACGTGACAACGTCTTAAATTAGGTTGCGGCTGGGAGGCACTTATGAAAAAGTGTAACGCTCGGTAACGTTACGATGAGTCACCGAACGAGAGAGAGGCCCGCCGAATGCCTTGCGTCTCTCTCCCACTCAACTATGTTTCATCCTTCTTCCTACTATACGAATGAATATTCACATTAAAATTATTTTACCACTCAAAGTCGTTGTCACGTAAAACTTTCGCCCGTATACCGAATTTACAGGCAACCAATTTTTATCGTTAAAATTTATCTACATATTTTATTACAGTAGGACATACTAAGTTCATTTCTAAGTACTTCCTTTATACGTACAAAACAAATAAATAATTAAAAATTCAAAAAATCTATAACCAGCAACCCTTATTTTCATTCACTTTAGCATTTGAATAAAAAACCCTATGAAAAACGGTCCATCCGTTTAAGCGCTAGGTTGCAACACACAGATATACGCGTCAAACTTATTACACCCGTCTTTTTTATCGAAGTTTGAAAGTAGGATTCCACTAAGTACTTACCCTATATCTCAATCTCCTATAAATTCTCGTTTAAACTATAAAATTTTATACAAATGGGCTATTAAAACAAACTTCTGAACGGAACCGTTTCATATTAGTGTAAAGTTTCTTCGGTTATCAGTTTGCTGTCGATCGGTTCTGAACTAAAGTCATTGGCAGGCTCGGAATATAGCAGATACGATAAGAGTATGATACGTTGCTTAGAATGGCTTTACCCTCTGGCTATAGGTTTAAGATACAACGTAACTTTGATGGAATAAATCTTCGTACTTGGAGTAAGTAAACTTGTGCCTGGCAACCGTGCGCGATAAGTTGAGACTCGCCTCCATGCAACCCTCTGTCCTTTTCCCCTCACCTCAAGCTCGCGTTTTGTACAGTAGGCAACGCCATTTTTTAACATCTTAGTCTCGTACGTCACGGAACGACCTCCGATTTTATAATTTGACACTGTTTCGTTAATAGTTATTAGAGTTAATTCTATATTTTAATGTTACTTTTTTGTGTTAACTTTATTGCTGTAATGAAGGGTAAAACTTTACATAGTGAATAGAAAAATCTCGCGTTTAAAGTGTTGGAATTTTTTAAAAACGAACATCGGAACTAACATTTGAGTTTCTAGTTGGTCAGGCAGTAAAAAGAACCGGTATGGAATAAAAGAAATAGCAGAAAAGAAGTTGACCTAGGCTCAAGCCTGGTTCGTGTCTACACGTCTTTTTGTTAATTGTTTCATCGCATCAAGTAAAAGGAAAAAATCGTGAGGAAAGCAACATTTCTTCGAATAACCCCGAGGCCGAATGACATCTACTGACCCGTATTTAAGCAACGCGCGTCTTATTAGTTCAGAGAAGACCCGTGCCCAGCCTTGAAACATTTGTGTTGACACTAAAAATTTAATCAAAGCCTTTGGTCTTGTAAAAAGTCGAGTAAAAATACAATTTTTAAAGAAAAATCATATGTCTAAGTACAAGTTTATTTAAGGTATGACTAAGTATTTATTATTATTTTTTCCAATATAATTCGTCCCCAAGTAGTAACGATCCTCCGCTCAGCACTCATTTTCCAACATAAATCATTTGGCAACATCTGCAACGTTGCAAAACGAGCAAAATATGAAATAATGAGATCCTTTTAATACACCCTTTCTTATATTAGGAATAAAAAAGCTGTCTAAGAACTTCGACATAATGTATTTTGAAACTAAAAGTGTAATAAAAGAGTAATAAATTTGTAAACAGCTGTTGAAATATGATCTTACTTTAACTGTTACATCAAGTATAATTTTGAATAGGTATTTTAAATTGCCATATTATTATAATGTTGTAAATTGATACCTAATTAAACGTAATAATCTAATAAGTTACAGTTAATACCCGATAAATTTACATTTAATTAAAGTAAGTACGTACCTATTAAACATTGAAAGTGGAAATAACCTAATGTCTACCTATATACAGAATGTACATTTATCGTATATAAGAACAAGATACAATTGGCAAGAAAAAAAATATTTTTATTTAGCCTATATTGTCCCACTGCTGAGCAAAGGCCTCCCCCAAATCCTTCCATTTTGTCCGGTCTCCCGCGACCTCTGGCCATCCAATATCGAATGCATTCAGATCATTCCGCCATCTTTTTCTCGGTCGGCCTCGGCGACGGCTACCGTCTTGCGGCACCCAGTGTGTGGCTATTCGGGCCCATCTCTCTGGCTGCACCCGACACAAAGTGGGAGTGGCCAGCCCACTCCCACTTTAACTCGGCCGTCTTGTGGCCCACATCTATTACGCCAGTTTTTTGACGATTGTCGAGATTGGGGACTCTGTCTTGACATTTGATGCCAATTTATAATTTAGACAATAATATTATTGGGACTTAACCTACCACCGTAATCCCGCCCCTGCTGCTCCTGTAAACCAATATTGCCTGCGGCGCTGTGAAGAGATTCGGGAATTGAACCCGGTCAAGTCCCGGGACACCCAAACTGTCTGGGATCCCGAATGAATTTAATCTAAAAGATAATAGAAGCAGTTCGAAGGTTAGATTGTCCACTTCCTTCCAAGCAAAACGGGAGACAGCTAAGAGAAAAAAGAGTAGATCAAATTGTCTCATGAATATGTATTAAGCACCAATCATATTATTCTGCACTGTTACGAGTTATTATGAACTTCACCAACAATAACAACTGCGCAGACGAATTTGCATGAATTTTGGCTAAATTTTTTACTCTAAAATAGCAGCACTTGGTTTCTATTTTTAACGCTCGATGACAAAAGTGTGTTTATAAGATAGTTTGTTGCCGTCTTTTATTATTCGTAGTTGTTGCCTCACATCGTAACGCTTAAAGAATTGAATTAATGGTGACGAAGATGGTTGCTAGCTACGTCGGGGATATCATTATTTATTTCATTTAATATTTTAGATGAAAATTTTTCCTTTCTTATTCTTCCTTTTTAATTCTTCCTTTCCTACCATAGCTCTACGTAATAGAAATATCTGTTGTATGTATAGTTACAGTGGCAACTAAAATTAAATCGAAATTGAGTCTATAATTTTATTTAGCTGTTGTTGTGAGTGGCATATTGGTACAGTAACACAGACCAAACTAGTTGGAAACTTAGCTGATAATTCAATTTACGAGTTGGTGAGGTTCGGGTTAATGATATTAGTTAAAATGTCGTGTACACCTACTATTAATTGTAGATTGTAGGTACATATGTTCTCAAGTCTAAAAGAAACAGATATTTGTAGTAATTAAGTACATAAGTGGTCACGTGCCGATTTTGTTTTAATTATTTTATCCAGTTAATTAATTGATTATTGACGGGCCGCACAGCCGTCGCGACGGTGGCGTGGTGGTAAGATACTTGCTGTTTACGTCGAAGGTCGTGGATTCAATTACCATCCAAAACAGATTGTGTGATGAACATGTTTGTTTGTCTTGAGTCTAGGTTTAATTAATTACGTACGTTTTTACAAAAGAAAATTAATAAATATAATAACAGTTATCTGGTTTCTAGTCCTGCTTAGTTTGGATTCAGTGGTCATTAGTGATAATGTCCCATGATATTGTTTATTTTAATTTTTTTACTGTATGCAGTGTATTCAATACTGATAGAAAAAAAACTTTTTACAAGGCAGCATAATAACTTGTGAACAAAGTAGGAACAGTTTGCTGTATCTAATTTAAATTATCCTTTTTCCCTAGTACCAATACAAAAGCCTAATCAGATTTATACGTCATAATCTTGACGTGGTATTTCAATAGCATCGTCTAACTACATACATTGATCTGTGTAGGCTTTAATTAACAATTCACCAAAATACGGGGCGGTTAGCTATAACTCAATCGTGATGGGGCTTACTGTGACACATCGGGAAATACCTATTGATACCTATGCTTCAATATAAGGTTGAATTATTTTCAGTTTTATTTACTTCAACCAGCAGTGGATTCAAATAATAAGACGTAAGCACAATAAAAAATAGATCTATCCAAATATTTTGAGGTACTTGTGTAGATTAAATTTACATTACATTCTGAAAAATTATGTCGTTTGTTTGTTATGGTTTCGGTATGCTAATCATAGCCACAGTTTGTTTATGTCCGTATGTCTGTCTGTCGCGTCTATCTGCGACTTAGAAAGTAGAGTATTTGATAAAAAAAAACTGTAATTTGGCATGGACTTTTGTATATCTGTCTGATCTATACCGACAAAATTGTAATATAATATCATAAAAAAAATTGTTATACTAATAATTTGACGTTTTTCTCGTGTTCATATTAACCATACCAAAATCGATAGCCACTGAGTGGCTCAACAATTGAACTAAACAAACTTATCGTGTAGTAGGTCCACACAGATTGCAATTTCAATCCTGAAATGGAACTTCAAAATTAACTGGTTTAAGACAGTAATCCAAAACGTCTTCAAAATTTTAGAAATCTGAAACTTATTTTTGGAAATTACTACGTGAACTAAAAGTTGGGTTAGAGAAAAGTTCATAATTACATGCCTTTTTGCTTTGAGATTTGAAACTTTGTTAATTTAACTAGAGTTTTAGTAACTCTGCATAATTATGACAGTTTGAATACCATTTAACTAGCATTTATAAAATTCATGAGGTGGCAGAATGTATTTTTCAGTACTGACAGTAGGTACTATTCATTGCAAGTTAAAACTTTGATATAAAGAGCTTATTACCAAGAAAGTACAGTTGAAACCTTAAAATAAGTATCATTTAGAATCATTTTAAATATGTAAAAGCCCTTTAATTTTCTCTCAAAGTTTTCTAAACAAGAACCTATTCCAAACATGGCGAGCTAGGGTTAAGAGTAGTCCTTACACATACGGGGGACTGATGCTGCCGTGTAAATAAGTGAGACATATCATAACAACCTCAATTTTATACACGATTTTATCATGTTGGTTTTCTTGCAACATATTTGTTCACCGATACTAAACGCGATTCTTGCGCGATCCAAAACCTTTACTTCGATCGATCTTATGGCCTTTACTTCAATTGGCTCCCATTGCACAAGTGTCGTCTAGCTTAGTCTTTGTATATTAATTATGTCAATAAAGTTTTTAATTTAATTTTATATTATAAAGTACAGCCACGTCTAGCCAATCTTTTATCTGCATGCGTAGAGCGTACCTACCTTACAAAATACGCTAAGTGACACAATTTGTAGGACATTTAATAGTACCACGGGGTCTAATGTAAGTGCTAATGCCGATCAATCATAGCTTTATACAGGGATCAACAATGTCGGGTTGCGTGTTTACTGTGCGTGATACAGCTACTTGCCAACAACATTTCATATAACTGTATACGAAACTACAAACTAGAATAGATAAAACCAACGTTTATCGAATTACTGGTTTGTTTATTGGGGTATAGAAATATGATTATGTTAGGTACGTTTTTATGATAGAATCTGAAAACGACACGAACCTTCGTAAAGTTTGGAGCGAAAAATATTGTTATTTCTATGTTTTTCTGAATCGGTCCATAAATATCGTGACCCGATTTATATCGTTAAGTATAGTTAGCGCCGGGAAATTTGATATTGCACGCACCGTGGGCCCTTAAACCAAATGCTTCACCCCTTTTTCTAGTTCTACCTATGTACCCACATGGATTTCTACAAATACTTTATTTACTTATTTCAAAAGATTTGCAGGGTATAACTCATTGCAACAAGGTTTTATTGCTAACACAGCTTAAGGAACATTAATTTAGTCACCAAATAAAAGGAAAATCCCTGAGGGCATTAATCGTAATCACTTACTAACGGCCACTACTCCAACACATAAAGAAGTTAAGTCACGAATGTGCGAAGCTAGTGTCCGATGCTCACTTGTTCGAGAGACCCGCAAATAAATATTCTCGAGCGGGACTAATTGGTACCCGTTGGATTCGACAGGCGTCCGGGGTACGGGGTCCGCCGCATAATTTATCCGCTGACTGTACGCCGTCAGAGCCCGCTTATTTACGTTCGTATATTCAGGATCATGCACCTGGATCTAATAGTTACGTATTCTGCGGTTGTTATTAATATCAAGATGGGTATGAAGTTCGTGAATAAGAAATGTAAACTAACATGTTGTATGAGTAGGATGTGCTTCGGGAATTCGGCGTTTAACCGCAGAATATTAATAACATTAACGTTGTTTAGGTACCTATGTTTATACTTCGTACGGTTTCTCTCCTACTTGATTAAAACACAAAAACAACATTAGGACGACATAAAACTAGGGTATTACCTTAGAAAAGAAAAAGAAGTGATGGCGCAGCTGTACGGGCCTCGTTTTAGAAATATGCAGCGGGTTCGATTCCCAGTCGTGTGAACATCTTTGTGTGAATTGTTTCATCGCCGCTGCTTAGTATCGGTAAAAGAAATCGTGAAGAAACCGGCACGTCTAAGAACATATCATTCGAGGATATCATAGGATAGGATATCATGTGACATCCACCAACTCGCACTTGGCCAGCGTGTATGGGTTATAACCTTTCATCAGGCACTTAAAATTACCAATAACAAAATTAAATACATTCCTAATGCTTATTGCATGATCATCTTCAAACTGCTGCAAAAAAAAACTACGGGTCTCATAATTAAATTCTACTTATTGTAAAATGTATGTACTAAATGTCATTATTGCAAATAAATAAATAATTGGTGAAATGATGATAAATTTTCCTTCCTGTAATATTATTTGCTTTAAATATAATTAAAAACGCGAAAGCTGTAATCAAACGCCAGTGTACTTATAATAATTTATCTAAAATTATTCCGTTAGCACAAAATTGCAGTTCCGGTTTTCACTTCTTCAGCTCAATGTTTTTGCCCATTTAGATTCCGGAGAGTATCCAACTGAGCCTGTTATCCTCTAACTTTGCCTTCTCGTTGAAAAACTCATGGCCATTACCGTAAATATCAATTTGTATGAAACTAGAGGGCGGAGACGCCCAACGCTGTACAACTTAGTCTGGCACAGTCAGTTACAAATTGAAGTGGCTACTTTAGGATTTTAAATGTCACATTAGTAAGGTATAACTTTAAATTGAAGATCATTTTAGGTTGTAAAGTTGAGCGGTTTATTGCCAACATAGGTTTAGTAAAGGACTTACCCAGCTTGAAATATAAATTCATAAAATATTTTTGTTATTATGATTTTATTTTATTTTTTTTATTCGGAAATAGGCATGCGCTAGTCTACGATGGCACGCGGCTGCACAATGCACCGATTCACTCGACGTGAATACGAATCATTTTCGATGAAAAGATATTTTTTATATTCACTTCAACCTTTTCAGTGTCCCAAAGCTGGACACGGGTCTTCTCTCACAAATCCTACGAGTTGAGATATGTCTTAATCCACACACGCTGGCCAAGTGCAGACTGATTGTCACATGTCAGTTTCCTCACGATGTCTTCCTTCACCGATATTTAGCAGCGGCGATGAAACAATTTACACAAAGACATGTGGGCACGACCGGGAGTCGAACCCTCGACATTATATTTCTAAGGCGATAAATATTTACATAGTTATTTATACTAAACTAACAGCCTACACTGGCCTTGCACAGACGTAATGAGATAAAGATATACCTACTAATAAAAACATTCTTCTGATTTTGCTAGCTATGTTAAGGTCACCTTTGTAATAGAAGGCGAGCCTGTAAGTCACCGTTCATCGGACTCTATTGCTAATGTCGAGTTGCTAAATTTGTTTTTTCTAATATAGTCTCTAGGTATATTAAGATAAGCCTATCAACTCGACACGGAATAAAAACCCGTAACCTCTTATTTATTAAGCTAAGATGCTTAATTACTTTCGTAAAAACGACCCTATTATTATGTAATCCTTCATATATTTATACCCTTTAAAAACAAAATTACATATTTGCTACACAGAGAATGTGAACCCTTTGCCTCCAAACTTTCTGAACTAAAACCATCATAGAGCATACTTCTGCGACCTACTTCAGACTATCAAAAGGGTTTAACGGCCTTACACAACGATTACATTACATGTGTGGATAGTGGCCTTAATTGGTACGTTGGCCAGCACGCTATTTTGATGTGGTGTTTCACTTTTATTGGCAGTAAATAAAATTGTTATGCCTATGTTGCCCAGGTCTTTGAAAGCCTTAATTGCTTAATGTATCGTTAAAGCGTATGTGAACATGCAACAACACTATACGATAGCTTTAGATTACTATACAACTATATTTTATGCCATAAAACCAGCACAAATTAAAAAAAAATCTTTTTCATTCTATTGTTCATTTCTATGAAGATGCGACGGGTTAGGTATATTGATCCCCCTACACAGCGGCGCTAAGATATAAATGACTTCATATATTTATCACCATTTCTAAACAAATAAAATAAATAAATAATATAGTGGGACATTAACACACACGGTCATCTGATCCCAAACTAAACAAAGCTTGTACTATGAAAACCAGATAACTGGTAATATACTACATATAATACTTTTCTTTTGTAAATATATACTTAAATATAGATAATTACACTCAGACACAAGACAAACAGACATATTTAAACAAATGTTTATCTAGGGTGGGAATCGAACCCACGACCTGCGGCGTGAAAAGCAAGTATCTTACCGACCACGCCACTACCGGCCTGTCAATGTGTTATCTATCATTCTGTATGACATTCGAATCAAACCACAAAGCTGAAGTCAAATAAGGAAATGTAAAATATATGTGTTTGGACGGCTTCTTTACAAGAGATGGAATGATTTATGCAAATATAGTAAGAATAATGAAGAACATGCGGACAACCGCCATGTTAGCCTTGAGGCCAACCAGGCGATTATTGGAGACAATGGATGAAAAACGAATTATAAAAGGCAATTATAGTCATGCAAAGCTAAGAAGAGTGAAAACGCTGATCTTATTGTGTTGTCCTTCGAAATGGACATACATATCATTTTCAAGCAAGGTGCATGTATAAAATTCACCAAAATGAATTAAGTCAAGCTCGCAAGTTTATATGTCCTTGGCTTCATTCAAGACCCTTAGTACGAGTTGATCAATACGAAAAAAGTTTTTGAATACTAATATCTTGAACTTGTCAAAATGCGTTTTCAAATCTATAAAATAGGAAATGTAATACTAGAAATAGAATAAAATGGATTGAAAAATGAATTGATAAAACCATTTGTAGATTTATAAATAATTTGTGTATTTCAACCTAATGTCTTAACAGGTTCATGATAATATTCGAAATCTTTTTTCGTATCGACGATTTGTACTAAGGGTACAGGTCGTAGCAGACAATCTCTACCTACCTTGAAAAAAAACATAATGTCATGTAATGCTATATTTTAAATGTAATCATAAAACTAAAGACTACCTAGATACCTATTAAAGGTTTTCAATTAAAGCAAAATCTAAAAAGTGCCGGCTAATACATTCACAGACTAAGAATTTATTCATATTACCAATGCTAAAACACTGTAGCCATAAAACATCTCATTTTATATTAAAAAAATCCTCTTAGCATACGAATTTCCGCCCTGAGCGTAAAACAAAACTTATAACAATCATAAATTATTTTATAACTCCTGCCGTAGATGACATTCTTGCCGACATCGCGACGGTGATCTTTTCCGGTCAACTTTTCCACTTCATTTAAGTTCTATACTTAAATTGTACTTAATGGCGAAAAGTTAAGGACTTCACAAAGATTTAACAATGCTTATTCTGAAGGGATGCCTTCTCTCCGAGTCCCATAGATTGTATTTATCTGGAATAAGAGATTCACTTTTCGGACCTACCTACTTACGTAAGAGACATTATTATTATAGAAATACTGTACCTAGTACAGACAATTTAATTAAAAAAATAATATGTCAATGTATAGGTATCTACCTAATATAAAGATGCAATTTCAGCATAAGGTTAGAAATGTTTAAAAATTAGTAAAAAATTACACAATTTGACTTTAATTTACGTAGTACTTAATTAACGCTATAAAGAAGAAGTATTTTAAACAGACTCTAAGTTTTCTATTTCGATAAATTTATGATTCATAAAAACTGAAGGATTAATTCCTCAAGATAATTTGATCTGAATCTAAAATAAAGTAATCAGGACCGGAATAAAGCATCTCCGAGTAAGATCTCAATAAACGAAAGAAACTCCTGACGATTGCAAAGTTTAATTATGAAGTTAATTAGGTTGGTTTGATGAAAAATTTTAATCCTCACTCAAGTTAATTTCCTTAGGAACTCGGTAACCATTTTCTTATTCACATCGCTTCGAACAAATTTAATCCAGATGAAAGGAGGTTTTAGAAATCATTACTTACCTCCTACAAAACTTATAACTAACGTTGAACGGAAAGCGAAGTTATGAGACTTCTTATTTGAATTTAAACGTGAAGAATTCATATTATATTACGCTTTGTAATAGAAAAGTTTTAGTTGAAGTACATTTTAAATTAAACTAGGAACTTAATAATGCATTAATTTGCGACATATTTAGTGATATAACTGCCTCAGTAGTCCAGTGATACCTAAGCATGTTGCTAAATAACCACGAGGTCGCGAAGCTGATTTCCGAGTCGATCAGAAAGACTAATATACTTCGAAAATCTTAGTTACCCGAAGTTTAGAAATGTGCGCGAACATAGGCGGTGAAAAGTGGTTGAGCATTTCTGATGTTTTACAGCACTCTTGATCGTGGGGTCTCCCTTGTTATTTATGCGCTATCGCTATTGTGTCTAGAGGTCCGAGATTTTTTTTTTCAGAAAAGTCACGATTAGTGTGGTTGCCTTATTCATATCCCGAGTCTCTTCGAGGCTTGTCTATCCTCGGTTACAGGAAAAGCAGTGGTGGGAAGGCGATGGCGGTTTAAGACCCAAAAAATTGTAGTGTGGTAAACGCTCGAAATTGCTATGACCATCGTCTGATATAATAATTTACAAGTCAGTAGGTATGTATGTGTACCTACCTACTCAAAGTTTGAATGCATAACAGTATATTGAAAGTACCTAACCCATCTAATTTGTAAAACGCCAATATTAGAACAAGTTAATTCAATGTAGGGCCATATTAATTCAATGTACCGACATATTTATGAGCTGTGACACAAAGAAGGACGTGTATACGATAAATAAATCTGTCAGTAACGTTAACGCCCGGTCACAAATTGTAATTTACCGTCACATGTGCCGTATGGATTGTTAAAACTCATTTCTCCAGCTCAAAATCAGATTTTAATTGTTAAAACATGCAGTCTTATTTGTAAATCAAAGGATTAGTGGAATCAATAATATTGCGATTAACGATTGGTTAAATTAAACCGAGTCTTATACACATGCCACGTGGATGTCATGTCGTGCTATTAACAAACCAAATTACTTATACTATACTTTCTTCATATGTGTCTACAACGCACCTACATCACAGTTATGTAAATAAATTTGCCTAAAGGTTTATTTCTGTGCGTCGCGCCCCAACACAGGGCTATCGCGCGAGATATAATAAGCTCTAATCAGAGAAATAATATAATCATCAAAATCCTTGTGACGGTTGGTTACTAATCCATACTATGCACTTCAGATAATATTATATCAATATATATTATCTCTAAAGCTGGAAAACACTCCCCAATAGGTACTCTATCGACAACACCTCGAATGTTAAACGAAGCAAGTAAATAATGTAGGACACGGTTAAATTACTCGAAAAAAAAAAAACGCACAAAGCTTTTACTGTGCGAACTGCCAAGTTGTGTAATTTGCTGCTGGCATCTGTGTTTCCCGATAGTTATAATTTGACTGTTTTCAAGTCTTGATTGAATTGGTATTTACTGTAGACTTTCATCGTAGACTGCATCATTGCTTAACAACAGGCAAGTTTCGGTCAAGCGCAAACCTATAACAGTATAAAAAAATTCAATGCTAGCAATTTCCCTAATTATATGTATAGTTTTTCATAAAGTTTTCTCACTTCAATCGTGCAATGCAACGGTAAATCATTTTACTAATTAATAATTTTAATTTCCCCAAAGCCTTATAGATTTAAAAACTGACTAAACACACCCACCTACAAATTCTTCTGTAATTCAACTAAAACATACGTGATGCGTTAAAGTTAACCTCAAATTGGATCCAGTGTCGAACAGACTCGGGCGCTAGTTTGTCAACTTCAATATTTAACTTGCTCCCACTAGTTTCCAAGTTATATCTGTCAAGAACACAATACTCAGAACTGGGAACTGTAGATATAAACTGAAGTCTATTTTGAGATCCACTGTTTGCTTTTGCCATCAGATTTTTAAAGGTTCTTTTTTCAATTATTGTCATTATCAGCATAACTCAAAATGCAGTCTTTTCTGAAAACGTGCTCTATAACACACGTTATAGTGACGCCTGCCGCACGTATGTTTTTTTTTATTCTATAATAGGTTTGCGCTTGACCACAACTTGCCTAATGTGAAGCAATGTTGCGGTCTACGATGGAACGCGCTTACCTAATAAATATCGATTCACTTGTGACTTGAAGACAGGTAGATTACAGCTATCAGGAAACAGAGATGCCGGCAACGAATTCCACAACTTGGCAGTTCGCACAATAAAAGTGGCAGCAAAGCGCTTTTTGCGTGCCGGTGCCGCTGGCCAAGCGCGAGTTGGTGGATGTCACATGTCCTTAAATTATTAGTTCTTAGACATGCAGATTCTTACAAAGATTTCGGCAGCGGCGATGAAACAATTCACACAAAGATATGATCGGATCGAACCCGCGACCTTATACTTCGGAGACGATACCGCTGCGCCTCTTTGTGAATATTATAATTGTTAAATGTGAATAATTACTTCTGACAGGTCATTGAGTGCATGACTCCAAAGAAGTTTACCATAGTCTTCAATTCTCTTTTCTAACTACATAATATAAACCTACTTTTGCTTGGCCCACGGTTAAATTTTATTACATTCCTAACGACAACGCTTGACTCAATATTGCCAAATAAAAATATGTTTTCAGCCTTTCTTCTCCTAATCATTTATTGGATGTCAATCATTGCTGTCGAATTCGCGTTCTGTTGACAACTTATATAATAATAAAAGTTATTACTTCTTTATTGGAGTCAATTGACTAGTAATAGGTGGATATAAAGACAATCAGAATTTTTCTTCTATTATAGATACTTAAGACGGCTTCACTAAGCGGTAGTAGAATTATTAGTGGAAATGAGCATTTCTCTAACCGATTGCAAATTTAACCTTAAGTGCCAACAAGACGAAAATGGTACATAGCAGTAAGTAAGAACGGCAGTTGATCACAGTACTCATAACGCATCAGACCAATTTCCATATACAGCTTCACCAGATATTTAGTACCTTTGCAAATGTGGATAGTGACGAGTCAGCCGATCGTCAGTAAAAATCTTCTATTGAGTGTTAAGAAACGAGATCATACTAACCTCCTTGCGTTTTTGATAGGCACAGGCCGGTGACAAGGTTTTTAGTTATTTTAGTATGGCTGATTCTTGACAATTTGATTTTGATTCTTCGTATTTTTTACCTTTGTCTAAGAATATCTAATGACTCTTTTTGTAATAAAATCAGTTCGCCAAAGCTTATTAGGAAAATGGTTTTCTCTTCCTAATAAACCTAATACCTATGGGATACAGTACTGTTACAGTACGCGTCTTTGGGCACGTAACATTGAGTATTTAGGTAGTTAAGAAGCTATAGGTAAGGTTTTTGTTTCACGAACCTTATGTTGGTATAGTAAGAAGGTTACACGGGTTATTGAATAGAAGATATTGTATGCCAGAATTAAAGAATTTGATTTGCAGCATGAGTGGAGTAATTTTTAAACTCTCTATACTTTTAAGATAGTTAGTAGAGAAGACTACTCCCGTGTCAGCAACCATCGTTAGCAACCACCTTAAGTATACGCGGTACCTACAGGGGTCGAGGCCTTATTTGTTTAACTACAAAATTCACACTACTTAAAGTAGCAAGATTCCCACGTAAAAAGTTTGAAACCTTTTATTTAAATTGGTCAATATGTAGAGACCCTTTAATAACTGCCCTGTTAGGATTTGCCCCTAACTTAGTGCCTTTTTACTATACTTAGTACTAAATGTTAACAAACATTTTTCTTCGCCCGCCAGCAAAAGTATCAGATCATCAGCCGTCAATAACCTTTATTTTTACAAGGCTCCTTTTAAAAACGACGCAAAGAATCGGTGATCCGGCTCGATCCCCAGCGACCATCGAGCGACAATCTAATGAGCTCCCCAAGGAACGGATCCTGCCATTTTCAACAGCAATCGTAAGATATTTCTGATAAATATATTCACGTAAAACCTGAATATTCTATCAGGGAAACGTTGGGATTGGAATCAATTGTCTTATGTTTCAATATTATGTTTTGGAATTCTGTATGATGTACGTTTGTGAATAGTTTGTTATACCTTTGGGTGTTAAAAGAAAAATATAAAAGGAATATGAATGCGATGGATTTCTTAATCAAATTCATTTGAGTTTAGTCATGAATAATAAAAATCTAACTAGAATCCGAATTGAAGCTATTTAGATTACCTAATAGTTCTCGTCTAGGTCTAATAAAAAAGTATTTTGAATTACAAGAAAAATGCGACGATTCTTTTTTTTTGTTTTGATTATCTATTTTTCTTTTTGTAAACGGTACGTAGACGATACTTTTATCATCTTACCAAAAGACAGTTTATCTACTTTCCTTAACCACCTAAACTCCATTAACAACAACATTAAATTCACAATGTAGTTGGAGGCAAATAACATCTTAGCTTTTCTAAACATCCTTTTAACCACGAATTCTAACAATACCTTAGGTCAAACATTAATAAAAAACCAGTCCATACAAACAGGTACCTAAATTGTGATTCGCTCTACCGTCCTAAACAGTTAGCTACCGTGAGCAAAACTTTATTTCAGTGAGCACACAGGATCTGTGATGATGAAAACCTTGACGCAGAGCTTTAGTACGTCAAGCAAATATTGCATGACAACAAACCCCGTGCACCGCGTCACCGCAGATCACGTGTAGAACCAGTTACAGTTGAAAGGCAACCTGCAATTCTACCTTACATAAGAGGAGTAACCGACATGATGGGCTATATCCTTAAGCAGGCTTCTATATATACTTACTTCAGGCCCAAAAACCGAGATAAGTCAATTTTTACCATCTGTCAAGTATCAAATACCTCTACAAGATGCGGGTGTTTATAAAATTTACTGTGAGTGTGGACTGTCATAGATTAGTCAAACGAAAAGAAGTATAGGGATCCGCGTAAAAGAACACATAGCTGACATAACACATCAACGCTCTACGAAATATGCAGTGTGTGAACATACTCAAAAAGGCTCCAACCTGAGATTTCATAGAACACAGTTACTTGTCAAAGAAAACCGGTTCCTATCAGGAATGATCCTTGAAGCTAATGAAATTAAAAAACATCCTAATTTCAACAGAGAAAATGGTTGGAATATACTACCTTCTTTGGACCCAGTGCTTAATTTACTTGTAAACCAAGAAAAATCAACGCAAAATTCAAGGCACTGTAAGCTCAGTTTGCTAATATCATAGCGCAACTTAAATAATTATATTTGTAGGTAGTCAGTAATTTGTGATTAATAATTTTGGACGTAAAATACCTCAGTCCACCCGTGAAGTCTGAAAAGACTTTGAAACGTTGGGATCTAAAATCTAAAATAATCCGCGATAATATCAAATAGTTTTATTTCAACATAATAACCTTCTAACAAATTCTTCGTCGTTAAAAGCTTGCGTCGTTCGTCGCAAACCGTTAAAGTAGGTACCAAGTTTAAGATCGTTTAAACATAACATAACACTAAACTCCATACATATACCTTACCACAACATACCGACATAGAATACATATTTAAACCCTCATACCGAAGCAGGACAACTTGGCAACTTACTTTGAAACTTCAAACAAGGTCTTATTGTATCCGTAGATAGCTGTTTGCCAGTGCACGCGACCGTTAATGATTTAATTAAGCGTCTTTAAGAATTACTTGCAGAATCTAACATATTACCTAATTAATGGTTTGTGATTTAGTAAATATAATTTGTAGTACCACCTAGCACCTTCTTTATCAGGTAACTCAAAATTGTCGCACATTTCATATCAGGCATTGTACAGAAAACTATTGACTGTAATACTCATAACTTAGAAAGAGAAAATGAGACGTGCGGTGTTTCATTTCCCAACAGACTTCGTTTCCTTCAGTAGGTACGGAAGTTATCTCAGACTTCCTTATAGCATTAGACCCGATCCTACTAACAACAAAAGGCAAGGTATGAGCGCCGCAATTACTTATTCCAGCTGCAACTTAATTTGTATTTAAGGAATAACAGCAATACGCCCTGCGAAGGTCAGAATTAATAACTATATTTCATTATTACTTACACAGATAAAACAGGCTGTAAAATTTTACCTACCTATCACGGCCCTAAAACAACTATCTAAGGAGACGGTCTATCCATTCTTTATCTTTAACTACCCAATTTCGTCAGCATAAAAAGCGCTTTCTTGCCATTTAGCGCTGTTTTCGTCCTCTTTTACCTCAAAACCGAGGCTATAACACCTCTCTCGGGTGCGGTAATATTTGCATTTAGAGCGAGCGACTGATATCTGACCTTATCAGGGGAAGATTGTGTTTGAGGGACGAATTCTGATGACGCAAGTGTCGCGAATCACTTATATCTTCTTATTCATTGTATTGTGATTCAAGGCAATCTGAAGTGTACAAAAAGACCTGTGTTTTGTTTGTAGTTACATAATGTCTAAAGGAATAAATGACAATATTCTGTCACCTACCCATACTTTTTTATACAACGAGGCCATATCCAGTTCATCTACACGCATAGACAACGCGTGTTGATTCTATAGTAATTGATAGTTGAGTACTCAACTGCCCTTTCTATGGTCCGTGATGATATACAATATCGATGAATTGTGTTTACGTCATGGAAGGTTTTTAAATAACCCTGTAACAATTAATTGATGTTAATACTCTAGAACAAAAATTCAGTATTAAACTTTGAAAAGCTATGTAGCTAAGCAAGCAAGTTCAGATTCATAATTAATTTATGATTTATTGCTTTGAACTAATGAAGTATTAGCTCGAAATTTAGACGAACGTGCCTACTCTGTGTGAATAATTACTTCTAAAACTTATACAATTAGGCATGTGATTCAGAGCCAAGTTACGCATTAAAATAGTCAACAAAAAATGTACAGCAAACTAATTGTTTTAATTTACAATAAAACAAAACGCGCAGTACTTTAAGCCCAATAAATTCCACCCGTAGTCCAAAGGAAGGCTAAAAAAACTAATTTACAGACAAAAACACGAGAAAATGGTAAACCTATTATCACAAAATTAATTAGTAAACTCGTTTGTAGGTGGGGATCTAATTCAAATTTAGGTGTTTTCAGGATAAAACGTTTGAAGCTACATTCCCCCTCGTTTTATTCAAAGCGGCTCGGCTTAGCGCAAGAAGTTTGCTTAACTTTACTGTATTCTTATTTCTTTAATTTAATTTGCAAGCTCGGAGGCTCTTTGCTGAAAATTCTTAAGTACTTATTGATTGTATTGAGAGCTTAACCAAATTTGAAGAGATGTTTTAGCTTAATACAAATATTGGCAAAATAAATATCTTCTGTAGTATCTCTATAATTTGATCTATCCAATTCATGTCATATTATTTTGTGTCTATTCAAGTTTTATTTTTCGGAATTTAGTACAGAGAATTTGTCGAATTTTGGTTAGGCTATGCTTAGCAAGTATTTTCCATTATTCAGTAGGATTCCGTTCCGCAAACGGGTGAAGCCGTACTTACCCAGTTATTATGTTAGGCTGAAGTAAGGAGGTGGGTGCTACTTGTAAAACCACACATTACCATTTCACGGGCTTGTGAAAACAACAAATCTTTTCATAAAATGTTTAGGAATAAAAAGGAGTGACAAATTTCAGGGTAATTTTCTAACAAAAACACGCATTCAAATTAACCACAGAACAGGAAGCTCGTTACGAACAAACAAAAAAACGAAAACATCATGAAACAGGTGACGAAAACACGGGACCGGAATATGATAATCATATTTTAGAGTTTCAGTCCAGTTGTTGCATTCAACGTACCTACCTATGCATTTTTTTTCTATTGCATTAGCTACAAAATTTCTCGCTGCCTCCAATTATTTAAATTCAACCCCCCCCCCATGTCAGAAAACTGTAAGCAGATTAATTCTAGAAAAGTGGTTACAATTTTTTAAGGCGTTCTTAAGTATTTCTTTCACTTTTCTGGTTTATTTTACTGATTATAGTTGTTTTAGTGCCTACTTTATAGATTTAAGTATCTACACCGACTGATTATAACTTAGGTGAACAATATTGTATAACAATTCCTTGAAAAAGAAGTATCTACAAAAATTCGGACGACAAATTGTATACATAATGTACCTAGGTAAATGTCTGCTTCTTCTGCATATATCGTGGTATAAAGTGACAGAAACTGCTAGCCTGAGTACACTTAACCCAAATCTAGATTTTTATTATAATTGTATCCGTCCCTTTCTCGCAAGGGTGAGCTCAAACGGGTGGAAGATTAATAGGAACATTTATCAGACTTTTCGTTTGTTTTGAGTGTCGTCGAGGATAACCGGAATTAGGTTGTTCGCAAAATGTGCTGTGAAAGTAAAATAATCCAATTTAAATTATTGCTTGAACAACAATGGTTAAGCTTTAGCGGCACAGCTTGTAACGAAAATTGTTTTGCTATTTTTTGTCGTTTTTCATTAAAATATGATTTAGGCTTACTTGTTGTATTATGTAAGTATCTAGATTTATGAAAAATCGAAGTATCTTCGAAACAAAGACTCTATAAATCCATTTAAACCTATCTATCTTTTTTTTGGCATTCATTTTCAGTTCCTTTAGCGTCTTCAAATTATAAAAATGAGAAAAAATAACAAGGCTACAGTTGTCGCTCCTACAATTATCCCTAAATCCTGCGTTAGATGTGTTGATCAAGATTTTATATAAATAATTCAATAACACTAAATCAATAAAATTATCAGCCAGATAATTATGGACAGCCACTGCTTCCACAGCAAATTGAAAATAGAATACCAAAATACGTTTTAAACACGCCATTTACTGGCCTTTTTGCTGTCGCTTAATTTGATTGCTGCCAGTCGAGTCCCACGCAAATAATCTGCATACATTTGCAATCGGAACATCTACTGTCTAAATTAAAATAAAATAGTCATTGAACAAGCGTTGAAATGCATTAAAGTATTAAAGTGGTCTAGAAATATAGGTTAACTGATATGTAGAGCACCGACAGTATTTGGGAATAGTGATTTGATACTAAGCCCAATCATCACTATAATCCTGGCTCTTCAACCCACTTTTTCCTGGAAGCTAAGCTTGACATCAACATAACAGCAGTAATGTTCTAACCGACGATATCTGAATGTTTTAACCAAAACAAGGACGTGCCATATTACGAGTGTTTAAAACGATTGTGATTCCATTGAAAGAAAGGGATGTGAATATACGTACTGGATAACCGCATTTCTTTCTGTCATCGGAGTTATAATCGCTTTAAAGATGCCAGCAGGTACCTAATCATAGTGAGGAGTTTTCTATAATAAAAAATCGTCTGAAATTTTATTGCAATAATAACACAGAATAACAAAACGTAAAAGTATACATAATAAAATACTCTCCTTCTATTAAAATTACTTAAGTGGCTGGAAAGCTATAAGATTTTCCGCTTAAAATATTGCAGTTTACTAACCATTATTTTGTACACTACAGTTATAACAATGAACAGAAATGTGCTAAAATTTAGAACCTGTATGCCAGTGTAATTATAAGTTAAGTCAAAATTATGCGAACACTTACTAAGGGTGGGTTTCCACTATATTAATGTTGCACGTACTTTTTAGTGGCATGCGATTGGATTAAACTCGAAGTATTAAAAAAAAATTAGGCGTATGTCGATTAAAAAATCAAATCAATAATGATGTCGATTCCTATAGACTACTCGTTACATGTAGTGCGTTGAATAGTAAACTTATCTCTAACGTGACATTCTGAAATTATGAAAATTAGTTTTCAATTGACATCGGCCCTCTATTTTGACGAGATAAAGGTCTAAAGAGCGAGAATCGAGGCCCAGGGCTGTGATGGAACCATGGAAGAAAGAAAAACTTGTTAATTCTTTTTCTAAGTATGTAACTCTAAAATAGCACATTTTTTATCCATCGAAGCAGTCTCAAAAGTGCAGAGTGCACACAATTGGTGAACACAGTGTATAGCCACCCTAAATAGCAACAAAGTTGGTTCCGTTTATGTTTCTTTTAATTATATTACCTTTTAATGGGATACCGCACTTGAAAGCACGGCATAATTTTACTATGAATTCTTATTGCGGGCAGTCATAAAAATCTTACGAGCTTCTTATTACCATAGAAAGGAGAAGCCATAAGTGCCTCAACATTAGATTGTTATGTTTTATATCCCGGCATTGTTTTTAGGTTCAATGCATCGTTTCGCGAGCGCACCTATTCCGTATATCGATTTTTATTACCCGTTTTATTTGCAATAACTTTTATATTTATATTTAACTTAATCTCTATTGAGTGGTCGTAAATGGTAATAAATCATCAATTGGTGTCAAATAAAACCTGCTTTACTATTGGTTGATAAAATGTTGGGATTGCTGTAAACGCAAAACCAAGTTAAAGGTAGATACCTAAACATGGCTTATCCTCTAAATTCATCACAATTTTGATGATTAGAATGTCAGAGGTAAAAGGTTTACCTATATCGGTGTAACATTTGTAAGAATTAATCGTCATTTCATCTGCTTGAAAATAGTATGCAGTCCACATTTTAGGTCCAATAATCATAATTTACGGTTTAATAATCAAGAGCCTCATTAACGTAAAAGACTTCTTCCTTGTTACTCGGTCAGTTTGATTACAAAGTATCTGAAAGTTATGAAAGATGATTGCCAAATGTAGGTGCAAATAAATTTTAGTGGCTCTCCAATAAAAGCAGAAAGAAAAGTTTCAGTGTCCCAAACCTTAGTTAGTATGCTTGTTCGTGACTAACACTGTTGGAAATGAGCCAAAGCAAACTACGTTCAACTCTAATATAATTTCTGGTTAGTTTTGCAACAAATCTCTCATTCGACAAATATAAAGTTAGAACTAGTTAAGTAAATGTTGTAAAATGGTTGTTTTAATACCATAAACAAAATGTTTATTATCAATTCTCTACATAAATTCAATTAAAGTTACCTTTCACAAAAACAAATAAAAGTACCTTAGGTATATTTTACCTATTTCTACTTTATTTTCTATTTATTAAAAATACAATTATAATATTAATTTTACTCTACTCCCCGTAAATTTAGCTATTGTGTTCTTAGAATTAACGTTTGATGCTCATTCTCTAAGGAAAAGTCAATCTCAAAGTTATGTTTTAGCTTTTATAGTTTGGGTTCAACCCTGCTCGATATAATTCGGTGAAATATGGCATCACTAATTAAAACTTTTTATAGACCCTTCTCTTAGAAGAGAGAACTTTCCTTAAAGTCTTAGAGTCACCTAAGTAAGTTTTATTTTAAGTATTATTTGGGGACTCATTCAAGATATTTTGTAAGCAATATTTCTGAAATTGTATGAATTGTAAGCTCGTATTTAAAATTTAAGTTGTGGCTATGTTTTTAGGTCAGCAAAACCAGGCTTCAAGTACTTAGTGCTTCAAAATGTTTTTACTTAAATTGAAAAACATTTTTTTGTTTTGTAAGCTAGAATGAAACGCGTTGCACCAACACAAAAGGTGCTATATTTCATAGGATAAGTACCGCTCCTAATGCACGTTTCTTTGGCTTATTTAAAAATGACAGTCATAATTTTAGGTTTGTAAAAATATTTTTACATTTTATTTCTGTGTGCAAATCTTTTTTACAGTATTAAGATTTACTTCACCTTCACGTTTATTTAGTTCAAGCTTTACCACCTTTGGTATTTGCTTACGGATCACATGTTTCTGCCCTATTTATATTAATTTCATAGCACTGAAGAGTTTGTTTGGTTACATACACTTATCTCAGGCACTACTAAACCGATTTGGAAAATTTCTTACACTTTTAGATAGCTCATTTATTGAGGAAGGCTATAAGCAGGGAATGATATAAACATAGGTCACGCAGGCAAAGCCACGGGCAAAAAAATTGTGACTAAAATACCCTCCTGGGGTAATTAGAGCACAAGAGAGTTGTTATTCGTTGTTACTAAAATCTACTTAACTAGAATATTTGTCCGCGATTTCACCTTTCACGTGTCAGTGATAAGTGATAATGAAGACGAAGATATTAGGTAAACAAGCTGTTTGTTAGTGACTATATACCCTAAGTATTGAAGGCATAGCTTCGCCAGGTATGTCATATGAGCACTAATGGGTCGTTTTAAAAAAAGTATGTTTCAAAATAAAAGCATTTTGGTGTGAGCATCAACCAATATTATAAATATTCTTTCATTGATGAAATTATGAATAAATTTTCCTATAAATCATCACAAAATTTACAGTCGATTTTAACTGACATCGATTATATTATTATCGAGTGTTTTCCATAGTATTCGTTCAGGGACTGGCCGGCCCCACTCGATTATTTGCCGATACAGACGACAATCAACAGAAATTTGCATGTGGAGTATTGAATTGAGACAAGCGAGCGTCACGAACCAACCATGATGGGTCACGACTAACAAAATCATTTTACTGGATGTGACCAGACAAATATTATTAATATGCATGAAAAAAATATGGCAGAGCGGTCTGAAATAATCTGGATACATTTGGCATAAAATCGGCAGTGGCTAAGGCCGAAAAGATGGAAGACATCGTGCGAGACGTTTGAACGGCAGTTGGACAGTATAAGGCTAGTTTTACCTACCTTACAACCCTTTAGCATTCCATTGATGACCTACGGGACATTTTTAACCTACCTTTTTGATATCAGACTCACCATCTCATCAATTCTGGGTTAGTAGTATCATATGTTCAAAGTATTGGTTCATACTGATTTAATAAAGATATTAAGTGCAGCAAAGCACATTGCTATCTAACTTGCTCTTTTGCAAGGTAGCATTAAGTGTAATTGTTCATTTTTTTCGTATAAAGTACGAAATAAACCTTCACAACCATTCTAGATATCCGTACATTTAGCTTTAAGAGTTGAATGTAGCTTGTTATGTTAAGAGGAACAATAATCTTAGATAGAGCAATATTACGCAAGAGCATAGTGTAGTTTTTGGTAACTAGTACCTACAGTATCAAGTTTAAAATACAATCGTGGTTTGCGTAAAGTGCACCATATCATGGAATACAAACGTCGCGTCTCATTAAAAAACTGCTATGTTTTCGAACTTACGAATATACGGCAATCACCAATCCGCACTAGGTAAGGGTGTAAAGTAGATAAAGACTTTTCTAAACTCTAATAGTTGAGAAAAGATCTGTGCCCACAGTATCGCTAAAAATTTGTAACTGTAAATTCACAGTCATCGTCTAAATTTTTATAAAATTTCTATTTGACTGAGAATTAGATTTTCTACTGTGTGTCTGAAAACATTTTTTTCCACCGTTTGTAACACCGTGTGTAAATGCCGTGGCAACTTTAAAAACTATCGGTTAAACATTACATTACTTTATTTATGTTAGACCTATCTAGCGTATCTATATCTAGGATTTGAATTTGCAATTCAGTAATCTACCGCTGAAGGGAAAGATAGCTGGAGAGTTAATTTAACCGTCTGTATTACGGGTCAACTGTTCCATTCATTTTATTAACGTTCAGTATATTTTTATAGTAGGTATTGTATGAAATCATTATACTGGTTTCGTTGGTAATGGAAGAAAAACAGCAGCTGTTATGTTCTCACAATAAATAGAAAAGGTTGGTATTGTTAGATAGAAAAATAACTAAGTTTTGTTATTGAAGGTGAAAAACTTTTATAATTTTATACTGAAAGGTTCAAAGAATATGGAAATTGTGATTAACGGTTAAATCTTCTGTTGATTTGATTAATTTTGTGAAACTTACATAACCCAACCTGTATGCATTAAATTTCATAGGATGAGGGTGTTTGTTGATCATTAGAAAGGTTAGGTTGATTTTTTTTTCATTCTGAAATAGGCTTGTGCTTCATGTTATGCCTGATGTTATGCAGTGACGTAGTTTACGAACGCACCTACCTAATATACCGATTCACTCGTGATTACGAATGATTTTCGGTGACCTGGTGGCAGAGAGATGAGGCTCCTTATGATCTAAAACAATATAGGAGCAACAATTCCGACCTACATTCAAATGGTGTCACCAGACATCGCAACGGATCACGGCAAGGTCGGTTGGTAGTGCGGCTTTGTCTAATGGGTGTTTACTAACCACGAAGTCTACCACCAGTTTGTTGTCATCTGTCACCCGGGGACCACGTGAGGGAATTTAAAGAAAAAGTGCACTTCTGCGGACGAAGGTGACTCAGCCCCAGTATTGGTCAAAAACTTTTTATTTACCTGTCTTTAAACTGAATCTAAAGATCGAAGCTGGTAAGCAGGTGCTCCCGCCCAAAGGTGGCAGTATGTCAGGTCTAAGTAAGTGTTTTCCAAAAATCATCAAAACCACTCTCGGGACGGCAAACACGCTATCACCTAAGCCAATTAGGATTAAGATATACCTAACCGCTGGTACTTCAGTAGGTATCATTTAAGCCTTTAATCAAAGTAGCGGGTGTGTATAAAGTGGGTGGTTATTATGCATAACAACTTAATCCTGAACACGTGCTTGTTTGCGACACGTATCTCTTGTGAAGAGAATAGCTTTCTATATACAGGATGGTGTCAAAATATAAGAGTAGCGGAATGATTTACTATTTAGTTAGAGCGACAAATATTTGTGCTATTGGTTCGATGCAGTTTTGTGCATTGTGATTATAATCGTGCAATTCGTTGTAGATAGGTTTGCAGTTTCAGCATTTTATGAAGTGCTTTCTATTGAACTAGCGACTCGTCGCGGCTATGCATGGGTACAAATTATACAGTTTAACCTTTCTCATTATTCACTCTGTCTATTGATGAAAACCGCTTGAAAGTCCGTTCAGAAATTTTTAAGTTTATCGTAACAAAAATCGGAAGCGACTTTATGTTATCTATAGAAAACATTCCAATAAACATAAATAGATAAACTAGGATGGTATTTCTAGGTCGACCGTTTAACTCGCGTATCGCCTATCGCCAAGGCTCTGACTCCTCAAGCTGCACAGACAGTGATGATGATTCAAGCGATATGCATATTAGTGACGAATAGTCTTACATTACTTTTATCAGTGGTTAAATAGATCTTTAAGAGATTTAATTAATGTTTTATGACCTTGTACCTCAGATAGCGATACGCGAGTTAAACGGTCAGCCTATAGTAAGATTTATCGAGACCGTGAAACAAATACAAATAGTCAAAGCTCAAGTTAATATGCACTGAATATAAATATTAAAAAATTAACAACAACTTGGACCATACAGTAAAGAATATTTAGCTTAAAACAAGCTTAACTAGCGCGCATTGTACTGAACTCATCAAGAATAATAGAATTCATAAACGTGGCGAATTTTAACAAAAACAATAATGAATTCGTACAATGTTACATTTTTATGCATGAATTGACTGTATTTTGTAGTAGGTACCTACCTAATGATGCTCAAATTATCAATACAACTATGCAATTCACTGGTAAAAGAAATAAAAAAATCAAATCTTTCTGTTATAACAGTAATGTATTTATTTTGTGTGTGTTTTTTTAAATAATGTAACGAAGTCGATTAATATAACTAAATGATTCACCTAAAGAAACGTTTTTTAAAAGTGCTAAAGATCTATTAGAAATACTTTTTAATAAAAAAATTTATTGCATCAAGTTTTTCGCAATAAATACTATTTATTAAATCTAAGTACGTAAATAGCTTCCTGAAAACAAACCGCTTCGGATCGGGAACTCTTCCATGTGAATATTTGAAAGCATCTTGTAGGTATTTAACTTAATTACCTTAACCTTATTTTTCCATTTTCCCAAAATCGGGACAAAACAATACACCTAGTTCTTGAGATAACAGAATTACACCTATTCACAACATTTTCCAGTAATGTTTGCAGCTAAAGCACAAAGTCTCCACTTTTTAATCAAATGTTTAACAACTAAACACTAAATTATCTGGTTTTTTTTACACCGTGGAGTCAGCAAACCAGCGTACAGCGTACCTTACAGCTATACCTGCCCTTAGTGTGAGATAACATAAAGTCTATATTTTTTTTAATATTATCACTAACCTGTCCAGATAATAAGTCTAATTAGAAAAAAGATCTGCAAATTATTTTACAGTTTCTACTTCCAATTCTATATTCGATTTGTCTCATTCAATTTTCTTTTTATCGAACGATATAAATGAAAAAAAAATTGGAGACGCATTTTGCCTAGTTTGTAACTTCGTACTGATGATGGTAAACGGTCATCGTAGCATAGGGAACACCAGAGGCATCGACTGGCAATCAATTGGCATAGCTCACTGCAACCCTTTTTAGTGATTCATTACTGGGCACGGGTATTTTCTCAACTATCTTACGTGTTGGGAAAGTCTAGGCCTTAATCCACAAACGCTGGCCAAGGGCGTGTAGGTGGATGTCACATGTCCTTGAATATTTAGTTGTTAGACATGTTGGTTTTCTTTCACCGATATTGGGCAACGGCAAAGAAAAAAAATATACAAAAATGGGCTCAACCCGGTATAGAACCAGCCATCTTATATTTCATAGGAAAAACCAATACTATACCACACTTATACTACTATTACAAGTTTACTAAATAATCATACTCAAAAATCCTACTCCAAAACAAAATACCAAACTTAATGATTAACTAGTAAACTTATGGTTTTATAGGTGAATATGCCATACTGTAGAATAAAGAGAACGGTTGAAACAAAGTGGCGGTCGGGTCCGGTCGCGACCCTCCCCACTAGTTAGGATAGTAACGAGGCTCTCCTAGTTCACCGCAAGCTTGTTACACAAACGAGGCCAAACATGTGTTTGTTTTGCATTTTTTAGACGCTACCAACCCTTGTAAATAGAAGCACAAAGGAGTTCATGTTACAGCAAAAATCTATAAGCTAAAAAGGTTTTGTCTTGTATTATGTAACTTTTAACTTAACCTTTACCTTTTTTTACTGATTCTTGTTTTGGTACAGAAAAAAGTCAGGAGCATGCTTTCTTTCTGTACACGCCCTTAAACCTCATATTATTAGAGGAAAAAACAACAACAACTGGTGGTAGGCTTCGGCCGTGGCTAGTGACCACCTACCAGACTAAGCCACACCGCCAAGCGGCTTTGCCGTGTCCCGGCGTGATGTCTTTGAAAAAGGTGGGTCGGGATTGTTGCACCTTTATGGTTTCTGACCGTATGGAGCCTCATTCCACTGCCAGCTTTTAACCGAAAATCATTCCTTATCGCGAGTGAATCAGTATTTGTGCGAGCGCGTCCCATCGTAGACTACATGATTGCTTAACATCAGGCAAGTTGTAGTCAAGCGCAAGCCTATTTCAGAATAAAAAAGGTACTATGGGCAATAAAACAAGTAAAAAAATATATCAACAACTTAAAGTTAAATTCTTCAATTTGCCTTCGCATTGGTTCTAATATCCCACAAACCTTTGTTTTCGTCCTAAGTCCTGTCTAAACTACCGATTTAACACCGACTTTAACTAACAAATATAAAGGTTATATTTATCTTGCATTAATTTTCACTTTTTTTGTGGTGCACCCCATATTTTCCTCGATTTTTTTATTAACCTCATGAACTTCTACTTAAAACGGTACCCCACACAGTATATTAAATCATGGAAAGGGGCCAAAACACCCCCTTTGTTGGTGGTTAGCCATTCCTACGCGAAAAAACAAAACAATACTTCTTATCGCGACGGTTCTACTCTGTTTCTATGAGGATTTCTGCTCTTCATCTCCAGAGTCCATCATCAGATTAATTACAATGGGACCAACTAAGGAATACACTCTTTCAACCAAAAATAAATCGAAATTGGTCCACAATTGACAGAGTTATCGGCAGATTATTTTATGTATATAAAAAAATAATACTACCGAATACATTTACGAAACACATTTACGGCTATCTAAAATTATTATGAGTACAATTTTCCATTTGTTCAGTTTTTCTAACTGAAATTACATTAATAACTTAAACAGACAATGACACTGTTATAGATCAACGCCAAACTAATCAAATCTTCACTATTCAACCGCTAAACAAATCATTTCACTCGTAACAAACTTCCGTACAGCATTAATTGATGACTCACGTCATCCGGACTTCATAATTGGGCGATGGTAAGTGGCACGTTAACGAGGCAGGTGTATAAAGCATGCCAAAACACGTAGATTGGGGTATAGTTCGGGAAAATTAATTGAGGTAGGTCTAGGAAGTTTTGAGAATGGTGTTAGATGAGAATTGTAGAGAAGTGCTTAAGTAGAACTTATGTTAATGACCTACAAACTTCTTATGAATAAGAAGTGGTAAGGACATCCAAATCGATTTATTCATTCATACGTTCGTGATGGCGCAGCGGTAACGTGCTTTCCTCTAGCTGACGAGACCGGAAACCCAAATCTAGCACCGGATTAAAACTAATGTTAGCTGTTTTTTAATTTCTAAGGATAGAGCAAATAGTGATGGGTGGAAGACTTAACATTAAGCACTTTAGTCGTAGGTGCTGCGCCCAATCTCTTACCGACCGTATCGGTCTACCGAGCAGCGGTAGTGAAGAGTTATCAGCCTTGCCTTTGCCTTTGAAATATAAGCTCGCGGGTTTGATTCCCGGTCATGCCTACAAATTGTGTAATTTTTTTCATCACCGCTGCTTAATATCGGTGAAGGAAAACATCGTTAGGAAACCGGCATGTCTCAGATCTAATCATTCGAGGACATGTCACATCCACCAACCCGCACTTGGTCAGAGTGTGTGGATTAAGGCTACTCAACTCGTAACATAGTTCAGAGAATACCTGTACCCAGCAGTGGACTCTAAAAAGGGTTGAATTGAAGTGAGTGTCTTCGGATAAGTAGTATCCACTCGTGAACATGAAGTCTCATAAGACTTTGAAACGTCGGGATCAAAAATCTAAAATAAACCGCAATAAAATCCTTTAAAAAGCAATAGAGATACCCGTGTGCCCCCGTGTGCACACATTAGTTCACTATATCTAATACCTCCTACGTATTTAATTAGTCAGATTAGACTAATTTCTATACCCAAAAGGAGGTTAGTAGGAGATTTTATTCCTAATGTAACTCGCTTAAAAGGGGATTAAAGGGGATAAAGGATTTGGTATTTCTCAGCAGTAGTAATTACCAGACAATATAATACAACTTCCACAAATACCTACCTTTTTAAATAATGACCAGCGTTCTACTACTAAAGTTGGAATAAAAATGCTAACTACTATAAACTGGATTAATCCGGAAACTTTGTCCACTGGAACCTAGAACTAAGTAACAAATACACTAATGCTTGTTAGCAACTATTAATAGGCTTAGTAATTCAACTAACTCGAGTGCTGAGTACAACGAGCTTAAAAATCAGACTAAGCTAAGTTGCAAGGTCAAAGAAAAAAAATTTGGATGGGCGTTTCCAATTAGACGTTTTATTGGTTCATTGAACTTTTTCACACGGCTCTCAATTCATAATATGAATGACAACTTCCATGAGAAATCCTGGTTCACATAAAGACTTGGCTCAGGATTTTTCCGGACACCTAATTTTGGGGGATTGTTAAATCGAGTTAGCGCTTACAAAGGCTGAACCGGGCCATCGACTTTGAAATTATTTTATCATCATATAGTCGGCAACCATAGCCATCACATGAAAAAAGTATAAATCAACAAAAATTTACAAACCAAAAGTGTGTAAAAGTGCTTAGATCTGCTGAAAGTTATTTGGTTGTTTTGGCTCTTAATACTTAGATACGCAAATTGAACACAATATTATAAGAACATAAACGTAAATTGTATGATTAAACTTAATGCAATATTAACTCGTTTCACTTACAACACTGTAGGTAGGCAATTGCTTTAGTTAGTTGTACGACAAGAATATTTTAAAACTAAGTAAGACATTAACTTCTTGTGAAAGAAAATGTATATAAAGTTGTACAAAATTAGTTTTCATAAAGAAGTTAAACAAGTTAGCTTGGGACAGGAAATTGAGCAATCCTGACATAATGTAGCGTGAGCTCTTTGACAGCGACAAAATGTTCTACACGAAAATGCAGTAATCTAAAAGGGTAAACTAGTACTTGTAAAAGAAAATAAACTTATAATTTATAATTTATTTATTTATTTATTTAAGGTCAGTCAACGACTGTTTACATATTACATTTCTAAAAAACAAGGAATATAAAACATTATTTATGCAACAGTCACTTACAGACTAACACAGCATGCATCTTAGAATTCACAAGCTATTAATAATTAAAAAATATCTACCTAATTATTTACTCCATATAAAATTTAATATAATAATATAATATAACAGTCGTTGATTAAACAAAATTCGATGGTCTAAACCCACCAACAAAATCCCATCAGTGTTACTCCTGTAAGCCAGTATCGAAACCATAATACATGGGCTTGAGTTTTAAAACCCGGCCAAATTCCAGGTCACCTATGCTGTCATGGATTCTGCACGAATTTAATCAGGAAGATAAGCTAATAAGATAATAGGGGGAGTTTGACAGTTAGATCCTCTACTTCGTTCGTTTAGAACGGAAAGGTAAAAAACTACCTCTTCGAAATGGTCTAAGCACCACGGGTAGGAGATAATCTTATGGTCTACTTATTATACAGAGCAAAAAACATTCAATCAACCTAATATTAAATTTTAATGAAATAGTTTCTACGTAACAAACACATATTTATTTAAAATTAATATTCAGAACTAACATTGTAAGTCAATATTGAAGTTCAACTTTTATTTGTTTCGGTTTTGAGGGTCATTTCAAGAGAGCCAATTTGCCTAATTCACTCTCTAAGGGTAAATTAGGCAAATTGGCTTAGAACAGAACATAAATAATAATGCTGCAGTAATTTAAAACAATAACGACAGGATTTAACCTGCAGATATTCTCAGATATCATAAAAAAAATCGGAAATAAATCCAAGATTTTTACCAATCTCTAACCTAAACCTACGGGAAGAAAAAGTCCTCCACAAACGTCTTTCAACTGTTGCCTGCAACCTTTGGACAAAATAACAAAGTAGTCAAAGGAAAATTTATTAACATACTTCTGTTACGATATAAATGAGGAGACTGATAGCAGAGCAGTGGTGCTGAACAAAATTTCAATTATATCAGTACAGAGGCAAACGGGCTGCGTTTCCTCTCGTGTTGGCTGACGCCTTCAGCCAGAAGTTTCTGTTTACATTTTGTTAACGGAATGAGAATTTAAAGCGAAATTTCTTAGCAACAAACGTGCGTTAAAAGTCACTCTAGAAGAGGAATAGTCGTAGCGTGAAATTGTCGCCTTGTAATGTGCTTGAGTTTAATTTTGCTTTACAATTTGGGTGCAGCTTTATTCTGTATTGAATTAGAAACACATGTTTGTAGTGTAACCACTCTACAATTTTGTAATCGCATTTTAAATTATTTGGCTCCTAAAAAGTTCTTAAATAAATACCACTGATTTTGATTGGACGCCTTACAAGGTGAAGTGAAGAATTCAGCAAAATCGCTAGCAAAAAATAGATGAGTGTAAAGCCGCAAACCATCCTCAGTTGCATTAATAATAGAAATTTAAGCTTAATGTATTTTAATAGCGGTTACTCAAATCAAAATTATAAGGTAGCCTTAGTTATTTAAACAGAACAGAAACTTACCTCAACCTATAAATAAAAGATACATACATAGTCACTACTCCAAAGTTTTTGAAGTAAGAATAGAAATATCGTTCACAAAACAAAAAGCATAAATAAATCAAACGAGAAAAATGTTTCCAAAAATCTCAGTAAATTGTGTCACAGTAATCCAAGTGGTGACTAGTTTATATTTCATCACAGGGATCGCAGATATCATTAAAACTTTTTGGGATAACACGGTTACTCTTTTTTTGCCGTAAAAACTTACCAAAACTTGATATAACATCTAAAAATATATGTATACGTCATGTACGTATGGACATATCTAAGTTGTCATTTAGTAACGCAACAATTTAGATTTGGCTACAAGCTAAGCCATTTTAGCGTTTACAAGAACTATACAGCATGTTTGACGTTTCAGCCTCAGTGATTCAGTAGTAGGTAAGCGTATTTGTTTAATAACCACGAAGTGCAGGGGTCGATTCCTGGGTCGAGCGAAAAGACTTTCCTACTTTTACTTACAGAATCTTAGTAGTAGCTCGGAGTTTGAGATCGTGCCCGATGAACATCAATAAGTTCGCCCCTATTACGTATGGAACCTAAGACATAGCCAGCCAAAAGTGGGTGATATTGCCTCTGCACACGTTTACGGAGAATACAGGCATGAGTACTATGTTTAAGGTTTCGTGTCCTAAGGCAGATTTAGTGTTACTACCTCCGCTGTCCGTTCATCTGTCTGTCTGCAGGCTGTATCTGATAAACATAGCTAAAAGAATTGACAAAATTGAAATTTTCTTATATAATGTTGCTTATTAATTCTCTTACCGTCTTCTTTCACACGCGTTGCTGTCAATCCCGGCTAACAGGAGCAGCAATGTCTAAGTTGTGGTAGTGGATTTACATAAACAGACCTAGTTAAGCAACGGTGGTTGTGTTTGACAAAAAAAATAATACTATGTTACCGAAGAAAAGGTAACTAACTACTCGTACCAACCAACTTGCTAACTTAAATTTTACTACTAAGCTTAAGTGTTTGAACTAAGACAAACAGAATGTTATCCTTACAATCTTATACAATAAAAGAAAGACTTTCATACATTATTCAACCAGTTAAAGGATTTATTCGGAATGGAAAAGTTACGCGTTCAGTTACTAGCAATTACTTAAACTAATTAATTGGTTGTTTTCCTGGATCGCAACATCAGCATACTTTTCGCTTAATGAAGCGGGCAATAAAATACCTTTAAAGAACGAAGGATGGTTCAAAGCAAGTGGTTTATACTAATGACTTTGAAATAAGAAACATTGCATAACAAAAAAAAGAATTTAATTTTTAAATTGACTATTTTGCTTAAAAATCAAGTCCCTTTAAAAGTATAAGACAGAGTTACAAACCAGTTGATAGAGGCCAAATAAACACTAAAATAATATACCTACATAAATATATTTTTTTTCTTATGTTGGTTAAAGATAATGTAATACACACTTATATGGCGAAGAACTTACACCGAGGATCGGTGTAAGTTCTACGTATTAATAAGTGAAAATGTTTGCAAACATGTCCAAAATATATATTTTATTTAATGACCTAATTTTGGAGGTAGTTTGCCATTTTTAAAAGAATCTAGAAGCACTCGCCAAGTTGCTATACACCTCCTTTGGATATCCTAGTTGAAATTTGGCGAGAATTCGATTCAACTGTTTAGATTTAATAATTTACTAGAAACACACTTTCCAAATATTAATTTGAAACCAAACAATGTAAAGGTATGTTTCATTATAAGGATATTTTGTATATTTCAAATAATAGAGAAAACCTGACTTCAAAAGCGAGAACAGCTGTCAACCAATTAGACACGTTAGTAACAATGTAATTTATCCGTAGGTAGCTGTAAAATAAATTTGTTAGACGGCGTCGCCGAAGGACGTATTCAAAACGGCATGAAATTAACAAAGCTACGAATGGTCGACAACGTTTAACGGTTGATGACAGCCCGCGGGCGTCGCTCCCAAACAAAGGACTACTGTAAACTGGACCGCAAGGGAACGTGTGTTGTGGTCTAAGTTCTAAGAACAATGCAGGCCTTATTTTTACTCAAGCAATAATCCACTTTATAGTGGACAGAACCCACAATCACAAAGCCACCTTACTTCTGTAAGCCAAGATCGAAAGTAGCTCGTGTTAAGCGTATTAAACCTGGCCAGTAATCAAGTCTTAAATTATCATCATAAAAGTGTTTCCATCTATCAGGGCGTTATTTATTTTTGCCCCGTCTTTTTGTATTACGTACTTTCTTGTATGATAGTAGTCACAGTAAATGTTATTTTTCAAATCTAAGAAACTCGCTACTAGTTTAAATCTTGCGAGGGCTTTATTCAAGACCGCAACAACGCGAAAGGCTACACCTAGTAGAATTTTCCAACTATCGTATAGCTTGAAGGGCGAAAACATTCTAACTAAATAATGTTTGCAGTTGCTTGTTTTACCTACCTACCAACTAGATTGTACATACTAATGACTGTCAACTATCAACCTACTTACGCCTAAATTTACCAACTTTTAATTAGCTACCTACTGAATTGTTAAATATTGCATTTCAAAAAGGCAACTATTTAAAATTCCATAAAGTTCAATAAACTATACTCACGTGTATAGTGTACTTGAAGTTTTTCTGCTCATTTGGTTCAACATCATTATCATCATCGTCTGCCTATTGCATTCCGATGCTGGACATAAGCCTTTCCTAATAAGCGTCATTTCATCCTAACTTCGACTTGCTACGTAAAGAAATCTTTTCTATGAAATTCCTTATTTGTTTAATAGTCATATCCGTTGATGCAGTTAAGGCTGACTCTCATTAACAGCGACGCGACGCAACGAATATTGTTCCTAAAATTCAACCAGAAAGAATATCAGAATATCATTATCCCATAGACACAGTGTAAGGAAGAGTTCTATAGACTGCGCCATAGACATAACTCCTTAATATCCGTTATAACCTACCAACGGTATTACCAACCTTATTGGCCTAGAGGTCGTGAAATTATAACATCATTGCGTCCCCCGAGCATCATAATACAGTAAAGGGCAATAAGGATGAGGCACAGCTAGGGAGCTACCTGCGTTTAAATAACATCATTGTGCCATCACTATCACCATTACTGAGTTATCCCATAGGATTGTTTGTTTTGTTGTTGCTATAGAAGCCACTGTTATTCACTTTTATGGGTACGTACAAAATTACTATCTATGTACATGTGACGACAGTTTACTTTTGATTGCAACTATTTAACTACAATTATAGAATTTTGTGTTTTGAAATTAGCGTCTTTTTGCCAATCGCCTCATTTCAACCCTTTTTACTATCACACAGCTAGGCACGGGTCTTCTTTCAACTTTTAATCCACACACGCTGGTCAGGTGCTGGTTCTCACAAGTTCTTAGACATGTCGGTTTCCTCACGATGTTTTCCTTCACCGGTATTCAGCAGCGGCAATGCAACAATTCTCACAAATATGTGTAGGCAGGACCGGGAGTCAAAATCGTGACCTCATAATTTGAAAGGCGAGGCCGATTCTGCTAAGCCACCGCCGCTCTCGTGCCACGGCTACTCGATCGCCTCATTAGTTTTCATATTGATTAATATTTCAAACTGACGGACCGGTGACGCAGTCAGTAAAATACTTGCTTTTCACGCCCCAGGTCATGGGTTCGGTTCCCACCCAAGAAAAACATTTGTGTGATGAACATGTATGTCTGTTTGTCTTGAGTCTGGATGTAATTATCTATAGGTATCTAAGTATATATTTACGACAGAAAAGTGTTATATGTAGTATTTTACCAGTTATCTGGTTTCCATAATACATACTCAGCTTAGTTTGGGATCAGATGGCCGTGTGTGTTAATGCCCTTAAATAATATATTTTTTGTAGAAAGACACTCTTTTATGGTTTTTAAAGTCTGGAAGTCTTTCACACTCTATTGCGTTTCTGCTACATATTATGTCGTCATGAGGTCATAGCTGCCCGTCCTAGCTTCAACAGGGTGGTGTAGTATTTTATCATTTCACTTAACATTTTCAGTAATAATCATTGATTTCGTGATATCCTAGTGATATATAGGGTTTCGTATAATCCCTGATATCCTCATTTCCCTGCGACATACACATAAAATTTCATAAGAGTTCTGTTACAAAACTGTGACAGGAGAGTTTTATTTACTAGAAGAATAATCACAGTACTTTATTTTAGAGTACACCAAAAAGTTAATAATTATATGTGTGCAGAACTTCTTCAAAATCGAGTCTGGCGTTTTCTATCCAATCTATCCAACGCTATAAAATTTCGCATTTATAATAGAAGTA
Source organism: Meganola albula (assembly GCA_936450015.1). NCBI lineage: Eukaryota > Metazoa > Arthropoda > Insecta > Lepidoptera > Nolidae > Meganola > Meganola albula. The sequence goes on along the minus strand of OW388156.1, from coordinate 7,656,066 downwards.
CCTTTATTTAACTTATGAATATTAAGAGGAATACGTTATTAAACTCCATTTATATCAAGATAAATGTCACCAATCCAAGGATTGGAAATTTGAATAATATATTATAGACTTTCAGCGAGGCGAGTGAGCAGTGTGAGCACAATCTGACAATCCGATGACGCAGATAATACTGACATAGCATTTCCATTTCATTTCATTTTGTATTATGTGCTTATAACCGTAAAATGAAAATAATAACCAATAACTGTTAAAATAATTTATTACCTATTCTTTTTTATATTAATAGTGATCGCAAATGTCGTAGATATGTGCCTTACACTAATTGGACATTTACTTCATATTAATGCCAATTATTTTAGCAAAAATGGGTGCTACATTAATACGTACGTTCGTATTATTATTAATGAGAGCTACGGACGGCCAGTAAAAACTAACCAGCCAAGTACACAGAAGATATTATAGTGCGCAAACCAACAACGATCTCTAGACAAATGACATAAAGAAGCAATAACGAAAGATCGAAAGAAACAAATTGTTGACATAAGATTGTCTTTGATATTATTATGACTTTTCGAAGGTGCATGTCTACGATACACATTTTGTTCTTTTCGATCTTTCGTAATCGCTTCCCTATGTAAATTATCTTAGGGCTCAGATATATCTATCGCATTACTGTGCCTCCGGACTCGCCTAGCTTATTTTGTACCACTTCATAACTTTCGACCACAAGCTAATTTTAATTGGTTTGTTCAAGGACAAGAACATGAAGAAACCAATCAAATTTAACTATCTTCCCCGACACTGCCAACTTTTGACGATTAGGATTTCATAAAATATTTGAATAGTCGTTTGTGGAGCAAACACGGTTGCAACTGTGGGTGTACTCTCTATTTCCTCCATTGTCTGAGTTTGGTGGGATAGGTAAACCAACACAACCGTTGAGAAATCCGGTGCAGAACCATTGCGAGGCACAAGACTTTTGTATCTTGACTATCTTTAAAACACCTATGACGGGCTATTAGCTTGACGGTATAATGCTTGCTTTTCATGTAAGACGGAAATTTATGTGATGAACAAGTCTGTTTGTTTTAGTCTGGGTGTAATTATCAATATTTAGAATGTATTTACAAAAATAAAGTAGTATAAATATCATATAGTATAGGTATTATCAGTCATCATAACACCACCTGTAGTTACTTATTATAGGATAAAAAATGACCCGTGTGTAATGCCCCTGGATATTATTAAATATTACCTACCTTACTAAAATTAAGTTATATTAAGTACATAATACAGTACCTAAAACATACAAAGGTCTTAAACCCTAGAATGACCAGTAAAATGTGAAAACAACATGTATACTTGTAATAAAATTCGTAGTACTCTTCAAATAAAACCGCGTCCTGTTTTCTGTAATAGGCTATTTGAAACAAAACATAACATTTTAGATAGCGATATCCACACTAAACATTCACAATTTGGTGTTACGAACTACACAAATGACTTTGTTCGGTTACCAGTAGGAATAACTTAAAATTAAAATTCAGCTTTGGTACATTCATAAGTAAGATGTTATAAATAACACCCCTATTTTTGCCGAGGGTTAAAAATAAGTTTAGACAACTGTCAACAACAGTTTTACAACAGTGGGAAGTCAGTGTTGAATGGTGCAGTAAGATGCGAGACATGGTGAGTCGCATGAAATCTGCCCCCTTCAATACCAAATGACTTCACGATCACTCTATCCAGAGGCTGCAACGACTACGAAGGAGAAGACATCCTGACTAAACATTCTTAGATATGTGACATTTATCAACCCGCACTTGGACAGCGTGTCTATGTAAACGTTTAAACTCTCACAACTCAGTAAAGAAAAGATCTGTTCCCAGAGAAAGTCACTCACTTCAACCCTTTTCAGTATCCCACTGCTGGGCACGGATCTTTTCTCAACTATCTTATAAGTTGAGAGAGTTTAAGAGAGGCAAAGTGTGGGTTGTTGGATGTCACATGTCCTCAAATGATTAGTTCTTAGACATGCCGTTTCCCACATGATAATTTTCCTTCGCCAATATCGAGCAGGGGCGATGAAAAAATTATATGTGTGGGCACGACTGGGAGTCGTACCTATGACCTTATATATCAAAAGTTACCGCCGATACCGCTGGGCTACCACTGCTCCTATACACAGCAGACGACTAAAGGATATTAAACACTAACTAATCGTGAAGTAGTTTCAATCAGGCATCTAGTTATAACTGTAGGTATGAAGTACAGTCAATTAACAATTTATTGCATGAGGACCAATGCTCAATTCTCTGCAATAGAGAATTTAATTTCCAAAATACGCTACAGATAGAACTCATTAATTACAAACTGAGCTTCATAATACCGATTAAATTACACGGATGAGAAAATACGTCAAGTTTGGTACCTCATAAATACATCAGGGTACACCGCAACGCACGTGTCTGTACTTAACTGTACCAAGTTGCCTAGTAATGTTGGAAAACTATAGCTACTTGTTATATGCTACGCAGAAATATAATTTTCAGATGACAGTCATTATCACTAGGACAACTGCTGCATTTTTTCTATTCCGTGGCTGCATTAGACTCGAACTGATCGGATATACTCTAGGTACAGTGCGTACCTAAAATATTGTTTTTACCGTAAAAGATTATTTCAATACTACCTATCATACTCGCACGCGTCTTCTCTCAACTATCTTATGAGTTGAGAAAGTACTATCATACTGTTCATTGTAAACTACTTCTGCGAAGCTTCCTTTTTTCACCACTCGTTACGATAGTTGTAATATATATATTTCAGTACTCATTTTATAATTTTTGTAGGTAATACTGAATCTGTTAATCGACTTTTGTGGCTGACTATACAAACGTCTTGTTAATTTGCAAAAGTAAAAAATTAAATGTTTCTTTAAAAAATAAACTTTATGTTTTAGTAAAAAACTGAAACAAAGTACCTAGATAGAGTAGAGAGAGTAGCGATTTCTTTTAAATTTTATTTAATCATACTTGAAGTGATTAGTCAAACTTATGCGCTCAAAACTTTGAATATTGAATAAAGGAGGAAAAAATTGCGTCTTAGAACGTCGCAGTTTTTTTTTTACTACTGTAAGAGATTCTTACGAGATTGTATAGATACTTAATGAAACTTAACATTGTCGAAATTCCGGAATATTTTTTTTTTTTCTTTCTTTGAATTTATAATTCAAATAATAATAATAAGAAGAACATAAACTTTAAAGTACTTACTCTCAGTGACAGCACATAGACAATTTTAAACATTGTGTCTTTCAACCTGACGTTGGCAGTATCACTGTCAATGACGGTGGATGCCAAAAACATTTAAAAATGAAGTGAAGCAAACATAAACGCTATATATTTTTGACTCTATTTGCGTTTGGTTGTATATTATATATACACAGTACTCGTATATAGTCTGCTATCAGCGCCACTGCATATAAAATGTGCCGAAATGAAGTTTAAATCATGTAGATAAATATCAACAAGGCTTTACTAAATATCGTTTTGTGAAAATTAGGGGACACTTTACGACCTAAAGTGATTTTAGTTTTATAGTCATAATCAAAGGAATAAGGGTCGTAAAACTGCTAAAGTATATAAATATAAAAGGGTCTAGTCAAAGTTATTGACTTTTGGTGTTTTTCATCTATGTTTGGCTGTTACTGTTTCTATTTATGTACCATTTATTTTGTACAAAAATAAAGGTCATGATCCATCTCAATAAGACGATATTTAACATAAACAGGTCATGACCTTCTAACGACATAGAAATAAAATACTGAAATCATCTTAGTCAGCTTAGATATTGATTAAAAAGTATCTTTAAAACACGAATTCAAATACAAAACCTTCCAACATAGGCATCAAACCTTATACAAACCAGTTCAGTCGTTTTTAATATAAGCGTACAATACTCCCGTAAAAGTGTACGCAAGTGAGCAAAATTTTTATTAGCATTAAATAACCATGAACCTGGTGTTTTACAAAAAAAATTGTACAAAACAGACCACCCTCCTTTCCATAATGTACAAATACAACCACAACAGACATTCACAGCAAATAACCGATGTAGAAGGTGGTATTACCGGTATTAGTAATAAATTCGACACCTCATCTCGTTCTAAATGTATCTCGATTACCCATAATGGTACAATAGGGCCATATTGAATGAAACCACGTTGGCACCTGCTTACAGTACCGCCTTGCACAAGTACTGTCATCGACAGTGTTGTTTTCTCGGTATCAATATTAATAGCTTAACAAAAAATGTGTACAAAACAAGTGTACCTAGTGTTTTCGTACAAAGAGTACAATAGAAATGTTTCCATTTCCATATTGGCAGACAGACTGCCTATATGTCTAAATAAAAAAGAAGACTGATTTACGGATATGTAAAATATTAGGTTGGTAAGCTGGACGATTTTGGTAGCATCACAACATAATTATACATTTTATTGCAAATTAATTACTATTAAAATGTTAAACAAAAGAAAATCCTAACAATTTTCCACTTGATTGTACATTTGTGCTCAAGTTCTATGGTCCAAGTAGAATGTTTGCGCTTTATACTGTCACTGAATTATTTGCCTTTAATGCAACATAAACTGCTGTTCCGTATTCCCTTCAAACACGTTTCTAAATTTCACAACACCTCAACACTACGAATACAAGAAACATTACCTAAGTAATTTCTTGTCACCAGGATTTCACATTAGGTTACACAAATATGACATTTCATTGCAGTTTTTAGGTTTCTTATAAACTCGTCAGATGTTGTGAAAACTTTGAAGAACAAAGTTAGCGTTACAATTAAAAAAGTTGCAAAAGAAAAATGTTTTGCTCAGAGTGTAGCAAACTAAGTAAATCTCTTAGAGGTCTATAAATAAAAATGTTGGCATGCAATTAGAAATTAATTTATTCCTAGCTTCTTTACCAGGAATGCGCTTGCTCGTTATTTACATAGTAATCTTTAAATTAATAAAACAAATCGATCGTACTCCTGCTCGACTGGTTACGTTTGTTAACGCATGTCAAAACGTAATCTAGCTACGGACACTTGCAAATGAGTGTGTATCATTCTTAACAGCCTTACAAAATAAATTATCAAACTTTTCTTACCTAAAATAGACCTTATGTTTTTTAAATAAGGTCGAGTCTTCCAGCAAATACATTTAGCAAACAACAAATGAAATTTGTTGAGAATAACAAAACTCGTATTTTACGGACTGAACCGAGGACTGTATAAAAGGATTTTAATTGGTGTTCCTTACTTTCTGAAGATAATTGAGTCGTAACTAGGATGCTAGACAATGCCAATAGTTGGCAACATAGTCGCATTGCGCACCTAAAATTTGCATACAGAGCCCTTTTAACTCACAAACGGCGAGTTCCTTCGTAATTACGTGTTCTACAGACCTATTAAATTGGCGACAAGCTGAACACATGTTCAGTAGTGGTAGTGCTAGTCATACTGGTGTAATCGCAGCTATTTCCTTTTAACATTTGATTATGCTACATTGATTTATCTATTTGCAAGTGGTAATGTTGGTACAGTAGCAAGTCAGGAATGTAAATAAACTTACCTACTTATTTGCTGTTTACCTTACTAAGAAATATTGCTACGCGGTTGGGAGACAATGTACTTTTAAGTAGGTAATTTGTGGTTCATATTGCCAGTTTTAGCAGTTTTGTTTGATGTAACACTCCTATTTCAGTTGCGCAAGGAATTGCCTTGTTACTAACTATCCTTTCAAGGTATTCGTGGAATAAGAATCTCGTTGGGTATGTCTAATTTAATAATAACAATTAGCTATATTCGAGCCTATTATCAATTTAGTGAGTAAGTACGTTTTGGTTACGTTTGCTGAGTACAGACGTACTCTTAACTATTTTAAGAGGTGAGAGATTAAGGATCATCATGTACAGAGCAGAAATTCTTTCAAGCATGAACTGTATTTTATTTTTGCGATAACAAAAGTAACAAGCTAGTACACTGATAGCAGGTGGACGATTCTTAATGTCGATGACTCGAGCGTTATCAAAACTCAGTAGATTTTGAAATTGAAATTAAAAATGCGTTTTTCCGTTGTGTATCTTTTTAGCAGTGGAAAAGTTCACCCATATGTGAATGTAATGTGCACGAGTAAAACTCTAAATCCCATCTTCAGCTTCCGTACTATAGTTTTAGTACAGTACACAGTTTACAGTAGGCTTTTATATTCGTAGATACGATGTTCCGTTAGTTAGTTCAACTAGAGCATAGTTTACTGGACTTTAGTCTTTACTCGTAAACAAAAGAGAAGGCAAAATATTAACCACAAAGCGTTCTTGTGGCCGCTTTGTATCGTTTTCAATCTACGTTATGAAAGCATGTTGTAACCGCCGGCCTTTCACAAAGCAATATTGCTGAAAGCTTAATACGTATTAACTGAGACCGAGTTCCATATGGTAATATCAATATGGTTTTATGTTTTCCCTGTCTGTGGTTAAGGTTAATCTTTCCAAGTGGAGAGAGGTTATTACTTAAGATCTCATATCAAGCTTTACCACTTTTTAACTATCGCGCACGTTAATTAACTTAACCACATCAGTTCTCTGAAGATTGTTTTTCACACTTTTGGTGCATCATTAATTCTAGACATACTTTAATTAGTTAGTTTCTTACCTTAGGATGGCCAGCCTAAGCGGGATTCGCAGACGAGATTCTAAGCCCTTCACTTTCAGGATCTGGTGGGACGGGCTGACTGACACGACAGCTTGCTAATTCTTTGCGCTATGTTGATAACTTTAGTTTTTTATCGGATAATCTTACTGAGGGTTTTATCCTTCAAATAAACACCAAACATAGTGCGCTCCATAGTACCCTGAGCGACTAAATTGGTGGACCAACCGCATTGTATGTTTCCACGTTTCGCATCGTAGATCATAACTGGTATAAGATGCACTGGTTTAAGACTTTATTTAGTCTTTAAGCATTGTGGTAGGGGTAACGTGAACACTCGACGCAGTTTCCCCTATACTGTCCAGCCCAGTTGAATTCCTCTTTTGGCTTGGCGATTAAATTTTGAAGACTTACGGTTTTATTTATAGTAATCTTATAAAACTCTTTAGTTAAAATGGGCTTTCTGTCTATTTTACTAGTATAATTGTCAAGATGACAGTCTAAGACAAACGAATTATAAACCTATTTTAGCTATAATGAGCTTATAGGACGGATAGACTTATAGGACTAATAGGACGTGACGTTGTATAATAAGAAAATAATCAGTGTAGAAGATAAGTATGTATTAAGTACTAAAATTTCCAATTCAATACCTAGAAGGTATTCCTATTACAGAAATTCTTAGCTAATTAAATATTCATCGGCCCATATTCAGCAACGTTCATTAGTAAAAGAATTTACGTCAAACGAAACGTGTCTTAGCAGCAACAGGCGATTTTAATAAACTGAGCAGACCTGTCGCTTTTTCTTGTCTATTAATTTCCCGAGAAATTTTCGTTTACCTAACATAAGCCAATCAAGGTTATCTTGCTTATGAGAAATTATGACTAACCTTTGGACTTTTCCAAAAATAGCTTTGGCTTTGACTTAACGTTTCATATTATATTACATACGGTATTGTTTATGAATAAATATAACGAAAAATTGGTAGTTTTCGTTTTAATCACATCTTGTTGTGTCTAAAACAAACAGAGTTATTTTAAAACTCATAAATTGTTGCAAACATTATTTTTTCCATTATGACCCACTGAGCCTAAAGTTTTAAGGCGCGTTTTCTCGTTACCGGTAAAGGGATGGAAAAACGCGGGGCGCGAGGGGTGACATCAAAGTGAATTAACGAATGTTGTCTAGGGGCGTCCGTTTGTAAGCCGCTTTGAAGTTAGGACTACGGCAAACTTCGTTGAAATGTGCTAAAGCGTATTTTTTTGATATCGCGGTAAGGGCCGTAAGCAGTTGGCGCGAGAAAAATGTAACACGCTAATTTTGCCTTCAGCAATGTGCTTTATTACATGCCCGTTTGATCTTAGCTTGAAGATCAAAGAAAAAGTTTACCTTCAAGTTGCAAAGATTTTTAATGTTTTTCTTTTTATATAAATTTATATTAAAAATGTGAAGAAATTTTAATATTTGCTTTATTCGAAATTTTATGAATAGTCAATAAGCATTTGGACTATAAAACGATTGCACAAATCAATGAGGTCCTGTGATATAGTGACATAGCGAAGTTATAACTAAAGATCGTAATGAGCAAAATGTGATTGCCTTTACCTCCGAAAAGTCAAGCGACGATCTTAGTTGTGTTGACTTTTTTCTTTTCGACATTTTGCTATCGCTTCGCTACCTCACTTAGTCTGGAACCCTTTGTAATGGAAGCAATGCAACAAAATTTTTATACCGGCTCACGATTCGAGTGATCTGTGGAAGGCTATAGGACTATGATGATAATGCAACGGGATTATTGCACCCGAAGCAAAGCTAAGGCAAGGTCTAGTAAAAATCCCTAGCTGAAAATAGGGTGCCCCCCTCAACTAATTGCAAAGATATTTTCCAAACGCATGAGCAAGTCCCACTTCGGTGCCTATCTACTTTACTTTAAATCTTGAATTTACTTTTGCCTGTTTTAAACTTTTGGCTGGTTTTTATTTAACATAACAACAATCAACAGTGAATAGTGAATAGATTTTACGTAGGTAAATTTAACATTTTGGTAAATCAGTGAATGATTTTACACTTTACACGCATGAAAAGTGTCGGCAGAGGTGAATCACCCTCATATTATCAGCTATATTTAGGTCCTATACCTACGTAATAGAGGGGAGCCTGTTACCGTTCATCAGAGAGTACATTAAAAAGATTTTCCTTTATCATTCAGTACTATACATTTTGAAAACCATCGTTCAAGGTGCAAACAAACTTAGTACTGTAGATACCTACTAAACTCCTACTTATTTCAACGTCGTTACAGAGATGTCGCCGCACAAAAGCGGCGGAGATATATCTTCCTTTTTAATGGACTATCTAAAAGGGTTGCTCCTAGCGCTCCCAAAATGTTTCCGTCCATTTTTTCTATGAGACCTTTTTGTTGAAGAGTCGTTGGGTTAGCTTGGAGTCGTGATAGCGTCACTCAGGGCCCTACTTTCTTATTTATTTTATTTATTCGAGGAATCTACAATCGCGTTGTTAAGCATGAAATAGATTGTAGCTATAAGCTATCATATTGAAACGAATATAGATATTTACAGCGGCCTTGACTTTTCCCACTTAACGTCTTGCCACACGTCAATTTACGTTATGAGGTTGGCGTATTTATTCCTTACCCAACTGCTGGAGAAATGCTAGCAGAGGTCACTCATGTAGGTGAGTAACATCATGAATGTACCTACAGGAGTGACCTCAGATATTGGACGTATTCAATGCGACAGCTTGTCATCCCAGAACAATCTTGAGTCTGTCAAGTGCTAATTTCAATACTGACACACAAGGGGCTACCCTTGGTAATGGTATGATTGTGGTAATCGGTTCAGTCTCAATTTACTTTATAAACTACATACTTACTACAAACAGCACCTAAACTGAAAATAACCTGAAGAAACGAATAACGTAGTAGGTAGAAGGAAAGGAGTAGGGTTTCTGATGTTACTCAACCACTTTAAATGCTAATCCGTTTGGAACCTGTATTTGAACGATCGCGATGTGGTAGGTACTGTATCAGGGAACAAGTAATAATAACTATGTTATTACGTCTTCTAACACTTGAAAGATAGTTCAGGAACTTACGTACAATACAATATTAGAAATAGATTCTCTTCGCGTTCGGCGTGTTCATAACTTTTACTCTTAAGTGTCATCTATCAATGGATAATCGAGCGATATTTGTGCGGGATACAGAATAATTTAGGCGTTTTGGAACTAGTCCGGATTACACCTAAACCTTAATTTTTACAGAGGAAACAATAGCGGGATGGAGGTGGTGTGTTTAGTCCCATAAAAAGTGGCATCCATCTAAATTATCAATGTAAATTAAACTGTGCGAAAAATCGGACGAGTCGCGGACGTAATCTTAAAAGACTAAGAGTCGTAAAGGTCTGCTGCTATGGATGTTTTGGTGACTACTTATCAGTTACCTCTGTCAGCTGCAGCTTACAGATTCGTCCTCCAGCGGTTTTTTGGTTTTAGTTTGGTTTAGTTCTGCATTCGGTTTCCAGCCTCATTATCTTAGTACTTATTACCAGGCTAGCCAGAGACTATGATTAGTTCTATGATTAGTCCTTCCGACTGTGTGTTTGGCTAGCCACATGCAAAAAATATCGTACGGCTACGGGGAGTCAGGTAATACGTACCTAAATAGTATGCACTTAGTTTTGGCATATAATAAAAACATTTTAGGCTCGTTGCCAAAAGTATACCATATTGAGTTTGTAAATAACTTAGGTTTCTATTAATGAAAAAGTTTGGACAAATGTTGCAAGTAACAAATAAGTATGTTTTATACGGTCACTTTTAAAATCTCATAAATTAGATACATAGGTACTTGGCATTGAACAAACGTAATTCAAGACTTTCTCAACTCCTAAAATTGAGACGAGACCCGTGCCAAGCAGTGTGTTTAATTTTTTGGGACGATTTACACTACCATATCGGTGAAAGCTAAAGAGAGAAAACGCAGACGAGATTTATCCGGCTACTTCTTGTAATAAAAAATAAACAATTAAATACAAGTAAATTCCATATCTTTTTTTAATGAACAAAGAGGTTCTCGCGTTCAGTATCTAATAAATATCACACTAACAAAGTAATCATAGATAGATTTACCTACCCGCTAAGGCAAATAAATACATTACCTATTCCTACAGTTTTATAGTCCAAGTATGCCAGTTCCCTTGCCAAATACTATTAAGTAAATTTTTGTGGATAAAACAGTGTAGCCTTTGTTAGTTTCTTGGCTGGAAACGGGTAAACAGACGATTTTTCACCATATTGTTCGGCGAGCATAACATGTATGCATCAACAGCAAATATCTGGTGAACAATGGAGTAGATACGAAACAGACAAACTGATAGTTCAACAAAAGATGTATAGTTTCTTTCAGATAACTTTGTAATATTAAATTAAAAAAAAAGACTACAGTTGTAATATAAATATACGTGAACTAGTAGACCTTCTTGTGCTTATGAGTAAAACAGAACAATTTTAAAAGGTATTTTGCTTCTTTTGGTCAGATTCAGTACAAACTTGCTCGCTTGATTGTTCATCGCACAATCACTATTAGTGAGCCTTAAGACGGCCCTTAATCGATCAAATACTTGACAACTGCCATGAGAGTTCCTGGAGTAAACGTTTGCAACTCATGGCTCGGTAAGTACTGGTCTGGACTGTCGCGTCACCGAGAGGACCTGGACATGACGGAAAAAGGTGCGTTGCATGTCACGGCAGCGGTGCGATGTGTTTTTAGAGATTGCAGTTTGTTTCTTCTGCTATTGCTGCTACTACTTGTTTGTTTCTGCTTTTTATCCTGCTCCTGGTACTGCTAACACTTTTGTTACTGCTAAAGCCACTCCTACTACTATTACCATTGGTATTATCATAAAGATTGGTGTACAGATTACTTTTAATAAGTACTTTTTTAACCAAATAGGTATCTCCTGGTAGAAAGGTGCAAAATAACCTGTAACTACGAACAAACGTGTGCAGTTTTTCAGGTAGTGGTATGGCGTTGGGTGAGGCCTTTGTCTAGCAGTAGATAGATTAACTAGCTACGCTGTATATCGTTGTTTTTAACCACCCAAAACAATGATGACTAAATTATGCATTAAGTCAAAACACAATATTCTCCCCTCCGAGTAAAAATTTGCACAACGCAGATACCTGTTAATTTTTAATATAATTCTAGTCTATAAATATTCATTAACTCACCCTTCCTTTAGAACGACTTCAGGGGTGCTATCATAAACCATGCTTAAAGAAAATCCTTGGAATTGACGTTGCGCTTAAAAAATACAAATTAAGAAAGTTATTTTATAAATGTTTTACCTTGAAGCAACTTTTGGTGTAAAAAGCCAGTGTAGTCCGCTAAGTAGTTCGTAGACAAGAGGCTGGTGAGAACAACAACGAAATAGGTAGGTTCTTAGCTTCATTATTCTTCATATATTTGCAAACGGCACGGAGCGGTTGTAAGTGCTACCCACCAGTCCCTTTTGAAGAACGAAGTCGTGGACCTCGCTACCGGCATCTGTTTCCCGATAGCTATAATCTGCCTGTCTTCAAGTCACTAGCAAATCGGTATTTAATGGGTAAGCGCATTTCATAGTAGACTGAATCATTGCGTAACAATAGGCAAGTTGTGGTCAAGCGCAAGCCTATTACAGAATGAAAAAAGAACATCAGAGAGCAGATTAGAGAATGTCTAATTCTAGAACGTTTTCCTCATTAAAAAATATAGCAGTTCAGAGATTAGCGACTAGATATATTGGCAGCAGCCATGTGTAAAGTTTGTTCTATAACAAGATCTTGAAATGCGCACGTGAAACGAGTTTCTATTACACCGTATCGAAAATGTAACATTTCCTTTTTAAAAGACTTGGAGGAGGTTCTCCATTTGATTGTTATATTTTCTTATAAGTATGTACATGGATTAAATACATTATCTAATTCTATCTTACGCTTACAACTTTGCCCGCGTGTTACTTCTTGGGATAAAACGTTGCCTATGTATTAATCCAGAAAATAATCTATATCTGTGCCAAATTATTTCATCCTATTCCGTCAAGTAGTTTTTGCGTGACAAAATAACAACACACCTCCAAACATTCTTACAAACTTTCGCTTTTATAGTATTAGTAGGTTTATAACCGACTTTGAAAATTGAAAAACTACCTACGTAATTACTGTCTATGTCTTGTCAATCACAAAAACAACAAAAATGAAATAATCCATTTTTGTTCATATTGTTTATTTTTTAGATGCTACTAGCTTCTAGTTTAAGATATAGTACCACAATTATGATTTTATGGAAACAAATATAAGCTACATTAATAAAATAAATAATAATAAATATTTTCACACATACACACAGCGCCATCTAGTCCCAAATTAAGGAATTATATGTGCTAGGAACGGATTTAATACATAAATGCATTTTTTTGTAAATATATACATTTCGGTACAGGGGGCCGATCAGAGGGATAGTCATCGCCAGAAAACTTATTGAGTGGGTGTGGTTACGAGCAGCAAAGTTATCTTAATCACACTATTAATTTGTTACGAAATGTAAAACTAATACAACGAGTGGTAAGACAGTTCCTAGACCGATGTTGGTCGCACGGACGTCTGTAGAGAACTGGGGCACACAGTTCGCGCAGCGACAATCCCCACTCGTCGCCCGTGCGGACCTCAGGCTAGACTCTGTCGAGCGTGTCGACCCGACGCGCTGCCGCCTCGCTGTCAAGTATGGTACCGTACTAATGACTTCTCCGACACGGCCATCCTGCGAGACACACGTCTCTGTGTGTTATTCTGAAACAATATTCAACACACAGTATCACATAGTTCAGTCACGCCTGGCCTACTAAACTAGAAGGAACAAGTTCCTGGCTTTGGACAAAGATAAAGATAAAAATTTCCAGAAATCCCCAAATTTAACAGAACTCTAAACTTTATTTTTTTTATTAAATTAAGGAAACCTGTTTACTAAAAATCAATGAACAATCAATATCACTTATTCAGTTAAATCGCTTCAATATCAAAATCAGAAACTCAAAGCACAACTGACTACTAAAACTTACACTCTCACACAAGAGACAATCACTTACAATAAGTAAACTAATTTAAGCTCTGCATATGACCATTGGCTACACATAGCCCAGTAACCTCCAGTTACTCAACTTTATGCGAACCCCCACGGGAACGCCGAGTCTCCCCTGGACTCACGGTTTCCCAAGAAACCCGACCTCTGCCGGAGTTGACTGCACTACCGCGTACTCACGGACTACTACAATGTAGTAGATGCCGATTTCTACTGAGCTACGGCTACACGACAACCTCCGGTACGGTCCAATCATTATGCAAGCTTAAACAATCTTGTCGTCGTCATCACGACTACTTTACTCTACCTCAATTTCGTCAGTTATACTTTGATACCGGATTTTTTTTTGCCAGCTTTCATGTGCGTATTTGTAGGTACAGTTACAATGTAGTGCTTTTAAATTATAACGGTCACTGTCAAGAACTTCTATGACCTCGGACGGTCCTTTAAATTTGGGATCTAACTTTGTATGATTACACTACTTGTTCATAATCAAAACAAACTCTCCCATCGAAAAATTATTGACCTTTGCCTTTATCTTGTCGAATTTACTTTTTTTTTTTTTCATAGAATACGGCCCTATTTACATTGCGTAAATCGTCATGAAATTATTTCTTTCCTATTGTACTCGTGGCGCTGTTGCCAAGAAAAAAAAATGAATTTTATCACAAGTTAATTTATAAACGGGTCCAAAATCAGTTACAAACTTTTTTTTTTATTATCTTAAAATAGGCTTGCGCTTGACCACAACTTGCCCGATGTGAAGCAATGCTGCAGTCTACGATGGAACGCACTTACCCAGTAAATATCGATTCACTCGTGACCTGAAGACCGGCAGACTATAGCTATCGAGAAACATAGATGCCGGCAGCGAACCCCACAACCCGGCAGTTCGCACAGTGAAAGTGGAAACAAAGCGCTTTGTGCGTACCACTGGAATTTCCACCATATAACGGCGGCGCACAGCCGCACCTCCACTTGTCCAGTGGAAGAACGGGGATGGGGGAATAAGCTTGTTTAATCCTAACGCACACTTTTTGAAGTGTGTCCGGTAAAAGACCGAAAGACCAGCAACTATGCGGCGATGCTCGAGGCTTAGCAATTTAGCCTTGACGAGGGATTCGTGGCTAATAAGCCTCTTGGCTCGCCTTTCTATAGACTCCAATGCCTTGAGTTGGTATTTAGCTGACCCATCCTAAAGATGCGAGCAGTACTCTATGCATGAGCGAACTTGTGCTTGATATAGCTTGAGCATCTGTTTTGGCGCGAAGTACTGACGTATTCGCGAGGACACCTAGCTTTTTGGCAGCAAGTTGAGCCATGGGCTCAATGTACGGGTCAAAATTGAGGTTCAAAGTCATATTGACGCCAAGAAGCTCAAAGTGGTCTGTAATACGCACGGAAACACCTTGAAAAGTAGGAGCCAATTAAAATGGCCTTTTTTCTGCAGAGAATAGACACGCCTGGGTTTTAGCAGTATTAAACTTGACTAGATTGGCGTCACCCCAGTCGGAAACCGCTTTAAGAGACAAGTTTAAGTGCTCAACCATGGCCTCCAAAGAGACTGGATATTAGCAGTCTAACTGTCTGAAATATGCGACTAAGCCTATATACTGTCTTAGCTTAGCTATTGTGAAAAGTTAAATTACTCAGTGAAATAATATTTGCACGCAATAACTCATCTACACGCTCACGATCGTTTTTTCTTTCTTCCGCACTAAAACGATACGGTCATTTTTGAGCAACCAAATAAGGTTCAACTAAGCGAAAAAAACAAGCTCACCTATAGTTACGCATGTTAGCGACCTACCAGTTATTAAATAATCTAAATAACGAGACAAAACATAGACAATAGCCGATTTATGTTCTCGCGAAACGTGATTGTCAACAACGGTAAAACAATTTATCGAGGGTAAATCATTATTATTAAACAGTCGGTGGTACTCACTGATAATTGTAAATTACAATCGTTATATCGAAATCTTTTCAAATTTTAAAATGAGTCGCGGTTATACTAGCAATAAAACCTTGCAACAATACTTCGCGGCCTAATATCATATCACTTCGTAAATAAAATCACTACATCAGGCATAACGTACAATAAAATCTCGATTAAATTATCGATTTCAACAAAACAAATAATTTAAACAATGCCAAGTATGCTTGACTGACCCCTTAAGGTTACAACATTTGTACTCTTTTACCACTACGTTTACTCTCTTTAACGAAGTGAACACTCGGCACCGGAATCTTAATAGAAAAAGAACGACTGACCTTGATGTTTAAAAGTTCGTCCCGGTGGATCAACCACGCACACGTCGACCCTCACGTGTCGCTTGCTGCGTGAAACCTCGACACCTCCACTTCCATTAGGGCACCGGGTAGAGATGTGTCCTTTTGTTCACGTCGCCAGCTGTCACCACTACCGTCATTTTATTTTTCACGGCGTTGCGTAGTTTCAGTTAGGTGATGGTTTGTCTGCTCCTTTATCCCAATTCTGATTTCGGTGCAGGGGGCCGATCAGAGGGATAGTCATCGCCAGAAAACTTATTGAGTGGGTGTGGTTACGAGCAGCAAAGTTATCTTAATCACACTATTAATTTGTTACGAAATGTAAAACTAATACAACGAGTGGTAAGACAGTTCCTAGACCGATGTTGGTCGCACGGACGTCTGTAGAGAACTGGGGCACACAGTTCGCGCAGCGACAATCCCCACTCGTCGCCCGTGCGGACCTCAGGCTAGACTCTGTCGAGCGTGTCGACCCGACGCGCTGCCGCCTCGCTGTCAAGTATGGTACCGTACTAATGACTTCTCCGACATACATAATATAGATAAATTAGACACAGAACAAACAATCGTGCTCATCACACAAAGATTTGTCCTGAGTGGGAATCGAACACACAACCTCCGGCTTAGCAGTCAGGGTAAATTTTCACTGGGTTACATTGTGGTTCATAACTTCTCATTCATACCTATCTTATTAGACGGTATTATTACAGATTGGTTTATGCTAGTTCGAGTCTCAAAGAATAAATTCAAGTAACTACATTGTTACGGGCAGCCATCTTAGAGCTGCATAGATTGCTGACGAGTCGCACCATTAAAAGTTTCTGATTCACTGACGAATCTGCTGCGATCGGAGATTTTTATACTCTCTCATTAGATTCAATAATACTCGTTTAGCACAAAATTTTACTTCTTACTTAATGCATTAATTTTTCAATCAACAGTGAACTTTGACTAAAACGCCTTCGATCTTGGACTAAAACAAGACTAGGTAGTACATGGAGAGTCCAAATAAACTTAAAAATTAAACCTCTGAAAAGTGGCAAATAATATTTATTATATTGTATTGTATATTTGTTGGATTTAAACTGCGCGGTAGCCGCAATGCAACAAGTAAGTAATATATGAGTTAGGTGACAAGCATGTAAGAAAGAATCAACTTGGTAATTTAACCTTTCAGTTTACAGTGCGGTTGGCCGGATAATAAAATATGAACAAACCAGCTGTCTAACCAAATAAAAAAAATACGTGCACTTATAAATACAACAGAGTCACTATACAATACTATACATAAGGGTAATAAGTTAAAAAATTGTGAGAAGAAATCACTCCAGTTAACTGCAGACTATAGTAGGGGAGCCGAAGTGGATTTTGGGATTTACTCCAGCGCGTCAGATTATGAGATACCCCTTGCTCTCTGTTGAATACTTACACCAAACCTTAGCTTCTAGTGTAGGGCCGCGAGTTTACAATCTCAATATTTCAATCAAAATATTTCTAAGACATATTTTTAGGTGAAAATACTCGAATTCGTCAGATGAAAGTATGATGAGTACATAACATGTTGATAAGTGTAAATATCAACAATCAGGCGATTTAACCCAGGATCAAGGTAAAGGGAGCGCTACAAATTCACGATGCTTTCAAATCACCTGGAGCCACTTCAGTTTGGTTAATTCTTTTTTTTGTGACAATAATTTAAACATGCCAGCAGAACCACACACTATTTTTTTACGCTTTGGAAGTAACAAAATCTTAAAAAAAAAACAAAAACCTTTTGCCACCGCAGGAGGAGTGGAAGTCATTTCACCTTGATGTTACCTTGTTCTAAGTATCGACGACCCTCGAGTAACACATTTAACGTCTTCGGATCCCCTACTATTACTGATAAACCTGAATTAAATTAAACATTGAAGCTCTCTGTTCACCATTTAATCACCCCATAACTAATTAACACCATTAAACATAATTACACCATTAATTACTCGTTCATTACCACAGCCGACTGCGATAGTCCAGCGATAAACATAGATTCCCATACAAAAAGTCCTATATTTGCAGCCAATTTAATGAATGTAATATAGTAAATAAATAGAGCAACAAATGAAAGGGTTTTTAATTGAAGAGTTCGATAATTAAGCATGAATGTTTTAATTTAATTAATGAATTTCGTGGAAGCGCGAATGGAACCCTATCGGGTGTAGTGTTCGCAAAACGAGCATTCTTAATTAATGTGAACAAGAACAAACGATTCGAAATTGTAGAAGTTCAATAAAGTTATTCAAATTCAAAGGGTTACATTGAAACTGTTGTTTATTTAGATTGAATGTGTTAGAAATATCATTGTTTCAGCTATGTTTACTAATATATTTAATACTACCGCTATAAACCATTAACCTCTTTCAGCGTAGTCGGATAAAAACTATATATATCCTATATCCTTCCTCGGATCTTAAACTATCTCCATAAAAAATATCTTCCGAATCGGTTCAGTAGGTACTTTTGGCGTGAAAGCGCGACAGGAGGAGTTATTTTAGCATGTATAATATTGTATTGTCTTAGATAAAAGTAGTTTTATTTCAATGTATAATATTAGTAACAATATTTTTCTATGTTCATTTATTTATTGAAAGTTAATCAACGGATGCTTATTGAAGGTCAATCGTACTATAAGCATTAGAGTAATGCATTCACAGTTTAACTCACGTATCGCCTTCTGAGGTACAAAGTCATAAAACATTAATTCAATCTCTTAAAGAACTATTTAACCATAGATAAAAGTAATGTAAGACTATTCGTCACTAATATCCATATCGGTTGAATCATCATCACTGTCTCTGCAGCATGAGGAGTCAGAATCTTGGCGATAGGCGATACGCGAGTTAAACGGTCTATCTGTAGTATTACATTGCTTCAGTAAATTTGTATTTATCCGAATGACCAAATGAATGAATTCATTGAAATATTTGTGTCGTCATTTGAATAGTAAATTCGATTACAAATTACCAAATTTGATCCTAACTTTTATAAATCGCTTATAATTATTTAAAAACTTATATTATTGAAATAAAACTACTTTTTAACGGATTTTATCGCGCTTTCTTTTAGATTTTAGATCTAGAACTTATCTTATCTAGAACTTAAATTATTATAATCTTTAGAATCAGAGCAAATAATAACAATCCTAACTAATACCACGCGGGCGAAGCCGTGGGTGGAAGCTAGTGAAGAATAAAATATCGTTAAATATTGCGATAGTAAAGTATCGTTTGGTCCCAGTTGGTGGAACATTTACAATCTGAAATATAACAAACAATGTTCGTTCAAATCTCGCAGAAGTGAGAAAAGGAGAAAGTAAGTACATCGGATACGCGTCAGCTGGACAGCATTAGTCAGTCGAAGCGAGGAAATTTAATAAAAGCTCTCTTATCGCCTTGTCCGACTGAAAATGTTTTTATACGAAGTCGTGAAATTTAAACTAGATTTATTTTTAACGAGTTGTGATTGTGATCAATAGGTCTTTAGTTTACATAAGTAGATATTCCCTTAGTACGAGATGTCAATACGAAGAATGTTTTTGAATAGTATTACTCGCATGAACGTATGTCAAGGTAATAAGTTAAAATAATAATAATAAAATAATAATAATGGGACATTAACACACACGGTCATCTGATCCCAAACTAAGCAGAGCTTGTACTATGGAAACCAGATAACTGGTAATATACTACATATAATACTTTTCTTTTGTAAATATATACTTAAATATAGATAATTACACCCAGACACAAGACAAACAGACATATTTAAACAAATGTTTGCACCTAAATTTAAAAATTATTTCACCCATTCTGTTTTCAATCCATTTTATTATATTTGTACCATTACATTTTGCTTTTAATAATTTTTGTTTATTAATAATTTATAATCTTTTGAAGGAAATAAATTAATTTGAAAACGCATTTTGACCAGTTGAAGATACGTAATATTCGAAAAGATTTTTCGTATGGATGAACTTGTTCTAAGAGTAGATACTTCTACTTGCCCACTTTGAGCGCTATGCTGGTGCGGATCTTATCAGCAAAGAAACTCCGAGCATATCTGTCTTCATGCCCCGCTAGCAACCTTGAGCTTATTTATAAGGCCAGCTGTTAAGGACCACGTTTCGATTTCTTATGTCATCACTGGCAACACACACTGATGAAAGAGTTTTCGTCTTAAGGATTTAAGGAATCCCATGCAAAGCCAGTACAAGTCTCTAGTTGTAAAAAAAGGTTTATTAATTACAAAAACATGCAATTTCTTCAACTATCTTGCGCCAAACTAAACGAGATCACAAATTCAAACTGAAATTTTAAGCCATCGTTAATTAAAACTGACGACTTTCAATTAATAGTTCGTATTTCAACGTCTTCTGAAGCTCGAACATTGTAACGAGCAACATTTTAATCTATAATTACGTTAGTTTTACAAAATTCTATTATACTAAAGTATTCAAGTTGTCCTGGCGGTGAGTGTTCTTGTCATTAATATTCAAAATGCAAATTACTGGCACTCGGGGCGATGCACCCGTCTCAGATCTTACTTTCCCAGAAATAATTTCATTAACATCTGCATACTCGTATGTTCCTTGCAAAATTCCTTTTAGCTTGTCTCCAGTGTTAACTTTGTCTAAGTGCAAAATATTTTTGCAAGAGTTAAACATATTTCATAAGCTTTAGTAAGTCTTTATTAACGTCTAAATAATCTACGTACTTACAAATTGGTACCTTTATTTGCTTAATCGTGTCGCCAATGTGTTTTTTTCTAAAGAGTTTTGGCCTTCTGGGGACATTGCGTCCATTTGTATCTTCAATTTGTAAATTATTTAATTAATCTGGGTTAGTTAAGATGACTGGTATTATTAAATTAATGGCATTCACTTCATAGTTAATATTTTCCGTTGAACCAATTCATGAGATAATGATTGTTATAATTATGTGAACAGCGTCAGAATCATATATTGACAAAGCCTATAGAATCACAATATTTAAATATACACAAGCTTCAAAATCTAACAATTATAATTTAACCTTGAAATACTTGTAGTAGTTATGACAAACATGACATTTCTTCTTTACATTCTAGTTCCATTTAATATAATTTTCTACAGTTTGCAGAAGTAAAACTCTTTCAAGTAGTTTGTTTTATTCATAACCGCTTGACCAATTTGTTTGACTGGCCTACATTTCTGACCCATACCAGGCAATTTATTTTATAGTTCTCCGTAGTGAATTTCATCATTTATTTTAATAATGATAGGTCTTTGGCGTGATCGGTAAGATACTTGCTTTTCACGCCGCAAGTCATGGGTTTGATTCCCACCCGAGACAGACATTTGTGTGATGAACACGACTGTTTGTCTCGAGTCTGGGTGTAATTATCTATCAGTATCTTTACAAAAGAATATTAAAATATGTATAGTATATACCAGTTATCTGGTTTCTATAACATAAGCTCTGCTTGGGATGAGACGACTGTGTGTGTTAATGTCCCAGAATAATAATATTATTTATTTTCCTAATATTGTTGAAATCTCTATCTTTTTAGCGTTATTTCAGATTCAATACTACCACATAATACGATGTAATTACCTAACCCTATTTATGAATAAACGAAACAGTAAAAGAGAAACACATTTAAAATGCAAATTTAATAATTTAATATTTAAGTCAAAAAGAATACCAAAGTTGACATCCCTGTCCCAGAATTACTGAGATTGTTAAATATTTATACCGTGTTATTGTTGCCGGGTTGATTGCAATTAATTTGGGTTGCCAACTTAATTTCACATCGTTATTTAATTATTTATACAGTAAAATATAAGTCTGTATCAACCCTGTGTGTAAATTACGGCCTAAATTCTTAAAGAGTTTAGGCTGTAGCCTGTAATTCACACACACTGGCCAACTGAAGTCTTGTATTATTTAAAATATAATAATAATATCCAGGGACATTAACACGCAGGGATCCCAAAATTAACAGAGCTTGTACTATGGAAAAAAGATAACTGATAACTACTTTTCGTATGTTACTTTTCTTTTGTAGAATCACACTTCTAATAGTACCTACCCCATTGTACCTACACTAACAGACATGTTCGATACACATTTGCCTGTCTTAGGTGAAATTCGAGCCCACAACCTGCGACGTGATAAGCAAGTATCTACCGCCCCGTGTCATATAGTTAGCAATGACTAAAAATAAATGAAAAAATCAATTAAAACTCCTTGCGGGCATATACCTCCTCTTGTAGTTTCTACGTTATTCTTGTCTTTGTTGTCATCCAGTTTTCTTCAACACGTTTTATAATTGTATCTACCCAGTGTTTTTAGAACGACCGATTTAAACATTTTGGCGTCATTAAAGCAATTGCATTAAAAATACTATTTACAATTAGGGCCTTTAACGATTACTGAATTAAGCTTAATAGCCAGGAGCTTTAGTAGACTTATATTTAATTAACTTAAGTGCATTTACATTAATTTTATTCTTTAGATCTTATAATGCCTTCTGTCTGATTATAGCAGTCTAGTAAGTGCCTATAATTAATGATACATAATAATATGTATTAACATTGACAATAATTTATAGCACATATTAATAAGTCTTAAGAATTACTCTTTGTTGAACATTCGACCTCTTTTTTCATTTCTTTTCTGTTTTTGGGTGAAAAGTTAAGTTTTAAGCCTTTTATGAAAAAAATTATATATATATATATCTAAAACCTATGTTTCTGTTAATATTTTTCTTTAAAATACTATATTTAAGTCAAAAATAGGTATAAAAACTTTGTAACTCTTTGATTATACTCTTTTGCCAACTGGAATGGAATTATTTTTGTAGTTATTTTATCCACATTCACAATCTAAACGCTTTTACTCATTAAACAACTACCTGTCCCGGCAAACTTCATTGAGATTGATAATTGCAAGTTGAACCGGCAGTGGTTGGAATATATTGACACATGAACATGTAATATCGTTGGCAGAACCGAAAAATGCTTTCGGGAGAAGAAGGAAACGTCCTAGAACGGAGACCACGCACTGGCCGCCGCAGTTTCCGCCGCTACACTATAAGATAAACTTATCATATTGTAAGTTTGATAAACTGTAATCCCAGGGGCCATGGACACTATGAGAACAGAATATTCAAAATGTTGCCAGAACAGTTTGGGTAAGAGTAACTAAAGATAGAGAAAAATAGAAATCTCTGAACCTGAAGGAGAAGCCTCTCAAAGGAAGGAGTAAAAAATATTAGGCATAGTTAAATAACAATAATAGCAGCAACTAATTAAATTGATATACATTTAAATTTTTTTAAATAAATCAAATACAATTTTACATATTAAATAATGTCTCGCCCGTGTGCTATCCGCGGTAAACACTTTTTGGATAGATAAAATCACGAGAGCTCATCTCTTTATAATTTTTACTTTTATCGGCAGTCCCTAAAATTCCCCATATTTTATTTTTTATTTAGTAACTTGGTAATCTAATTTATGACTGACATCACCGAGAGTATAACTAGTTCAACTTTATTGACTGTTACTTCTATTAGTTCCCTCACCTACTTGAAGCTTATAAATTCAATTGAATTACTTTAGTACACCACGCAATAACTCGGTTGCGGAATATCTTGTTAGCGGATCCAGAATAACATTCCTGACAGAAATCCGATCATCTTTAATCTAAGCCGTTGCGAGATCAGAATCCAATTTACCCTCTACCTACTCATATTAAGGCATATACCTAGGTAAGATATTATATTTTCATATAAAGAAATATTAAGTAATTTTCACATCAAGACCTTCAATTTAAGTTACTATGTTGAAGCAGTGGTGGCGTTGCGGTATCAGCCTCGGCTTTTAAATATTATAAGGTTCAGTCATGAGTCGTGCCCACATGTCGTAGTGTAAATTTAATATGACTGAAGGACGGGCATACTAATAACTCATCTTACGAGGACAGCCTTGGCCAGCGTATGTGGATTAAGACCAAGTCGTAAAATAGTTGAAGGAAAACCTATGCCCTGCAGTGGGACACTAAGAAGACTTGGAGTCCGACCGCGGCCTCCGACTGTTTTTGTCGATGAAATATTACTTGTGAGATTCAGGATTGCTACGTGATTCGTTAGGCGTTAAGTATGTGTATGTGTGTGTCCGTGGGTGTACACCTTTAATTGAATCCCCAAACGTGATCCCCGGGTGGTGTAAATCAGGTGACAATCAAGTGGTGGTAGACTTCGGCCGTGGTTAGTGACCACCCACCAGATAAAGACGCACCGCCAAGCGGTCCTGCCGTGTTCCGGTGCGATGTCTGGTGACACCATGCAGAGGGGGTGGGTCGAAATTGTTACTCCTTTAAGGTTTCTAAACTGGAGACTATTCCCCTGCCACCTTTTCACCGATAATCTTTCGTAATCACGAGTGAATCGGTATTCTGGGCTGGCGCGTTCCATCGTAAACTATATCATTGCTTAATATCAGGCAAGTTGTTGTCAAGCGCCAGCCTATCGTAGAGTAAAAAAGCAACAATTAATAAAGACTGAAATACAAACGTGTTTATCATAAGCCCTCATAATGTAGTTATTAAGTAGATTTACAGATGGCGCTGATTTAAAGCAAAACGTTGTGTGTTTTTTTCAGTAGCTCTCACTTTAGGTAAAATGGACTTAGTCTTTTTTTGATTAGTAGAAATGTCAAGATGACAGATAAAGACCAACGAGCTATAAACCTATTTTAGCTATAATGAGCTTAAAATACGTTTATGAATACGGGGGTGAATATTTATATTGCCTTCTTCAGTGATTTCTTTTAAAATGCTTATTTAAAGTGCGACATAAAAGAGTAGAAATCAATTGTTGCCGAAGTTCCTCAGTAGGTACTTTTTTCATCTTACTCTGTTGCACTGTAAATATGCTTCAAAGTAAATAAATAAACAAATATTCTGGGACATTCACACACTAGGTCATCTGGTCCCAAGCTAAGCAGAGCTTGTGTTATGAAAACCAGATCACAACCAGAACTGGTCTAAACTATACTTAATATAATACTTTTATAATTATTAACACCCAGACTCGACACATAAACAAATTTTCAACACACCAATTTGTCTCGGGTGGGAATCGAACTCACGACCTGCGGCGTAAAAAGCAAGTATCTTACCGAGCACGCCACCACCGTCAACATAAACGTAACTTGCTTAGATACGCTTTCATAGTAATCCTTATTGTAACTTAAACTAGCTTAAGTAACTTTAGGACTTAGTTATACGTACTTATAACAATTTTGCTCCGTAACGTTTCAGTAACAGCTATTTTGAACAATGAGATTATAACGTAATAACTTTTAGCCTAACTTAACCATGTATTGTCAATATAACTTAGTTTAAGTATAGTATTATATTATCTGTGGTACAAGCATATTTTGTTAATTTTCGAGTCTAAATAGCCAATCTTATTCAAACCACAATAAAATACACGATTTTTTTAAATTTTCATTTAAAGTGATTATTTTATCAAACAAACGTTTTCATCCGCTGCATTAAAAAAAAAAAATTGTGGGACATCAACACACACGGCCATCTGATCCCAAACTTGCGCATGACCACAAGTTACCTGATGTGAAGCAATAATGCAGTCTACGATGGAACGCGCTTACCCAGTAAATACCAATTCCCTCGTGACTTGAAGACAGGCAGATTATAGCTATTGGGAAACATAGATGCCGGCAGCGAATTCCCCAAGTTGGCAGTTCACACGATATAAGTGAAAGCAAAGCGCTTTCTGCGTACCCATGGAATTTCCACCATATAACGGTGGCGCGCCTGTACTATAGAAACCAGATAACGGATAAACGTTACTACATGTAATGCTTTTCTTTTGTAAATGTGTACTTAAATATAGATAATTACACCCAGACTCAAGACAAACAGACGTGTTCACCACACAAATGTTTGACTTGGGTAGGAATCAAACCCACGATCTGCGGCATGAAAAGCCAGTATCTTACTGACCACGCCACCGGCCCGTCAATTGTCTCATCGACGCTGCTCTATAGGTATCGGTGAAGGAAAACATCGTAAAGAAACCGGCATGTCTAAGAACTAATCATTCTAGCACGACCGAGGATCAAACACGCGACCTTAATCTCATAAGCTGCACCACCACCATACCGATGCACCACTGCGGCACCACTGCTCTTGAATAAATGTCTTTTTCAGTTCAGTGATTTATATCTAACTACCTATTTCTATTTTAACGTACAGGTACGTAATACACCAGTGATTTACAAAAGGTTATTAGGTTACACCTCTTCGTGAACACAAAGTCACAACAAACGTTTCTTCCATCAATTAGTCGCTTAATGATGAGGCTAGAGAGCATGGCTTTCGAAATAAACGGTGTCTTAACAGTATTACTTACATCCTATTACACAATCATGACCTTACCCAAACAGCTATAATAGTTAAGGTATTGTGCCATTCAATGGTCTATCAATTTTCGTCAGGTTACCTAAGTTATCATTTCATGCGAGCTCGTGATCATTCATGTACATATCTACACAAATCGTTACGTAAACTCAGACTTGTGACAATGCTTGTACTGGTCGCCGGTTCCTATATCCATTCATCTATAATAATAGTAATAAAATGTATTAATAATAATAATAATAATCTAGGACATTAACACACACGGTCATCTGGTCCCAAGTTAAGCAGAGCATGTGTTATGGAAACCAGATAACTGGTATATACTATACATATAATACTTTTCTTTTGTAAATAAATAGGTACTTACACCCAGACTCGACACAAACACAAATGTTCATCACTGTTGTTTGTCTCGGGTGGGAATCGAACCCACTACCTGCGGCGTGAAAAAAAAGTATCTTCCCGACCACGCCACCGGCCCGTCAAATCAAGTCGTCATTTTGCATACATAAATCAATAAAAACTAATAAAATCGAGGTAATAATTAAATTTTTACCTGAACTTGGTGGTTGTTTCGGGTTGAGATAATACAGGGTATTATATTAGCAATCGCACTCAGGCCAATTGAAAAACAACAGGTACTTTTAATAAAATCATAAAAAATATCGTTCTCATTTAAATCACATAATCAAACATCCCGCTTATATAGTACGGTATCCGCGGTGGGCGAATCCAACTTGCATTAGCCCTGTTCTTTCCCTTCAATCTGCTACCAGTATATTATGCATTTTACTTAAATAATAACATGTAGATGTACATTAAAAATTCAGTACTGTAGATCTACACACGCGAGGTGCGTGCAGAAACAACGTAAATCGCAAGATGTAATGAGGTGACGCAAAGATACATTGCCCACTGGGTATCGTGTTGTGTATTCACGACCAAAGTAATTTTTATGCAACATCATTAGTATTTCAACAGTACTCATTAGACTTGTAAGTGGTTTGATGCATTCCATTTTCAATCTCCTGAACCTGTAATATACAAGTTTACTATCACAGCTACTGAATATAGTAAAGTTTTTTTTACGGTATTAAGTTATAGCGCCTCTAGCGACAACTATATGTAACTAAAATAATCTACAATTTGAACCAGAAAGGCTATACTATACCTGTAACCAGGCATACTTCAGGTCATTAATAATGACTATGTGAAATCAGAAATTAATTTGCACCTTATTTTGATACTATATTTGATGTGCTAAATTTTTTCAAAAATTCCGCGTCGCGTAACTCTAATAGCAGTTTTTCGAACTCTCTTTGACCTGATTAAAGGCGCGACTAATGAATGACAATTGACGGTCTCTTCAAAGGGTAACCCCTACTAAATAACAATATTATTTTTTAATTTATTTTCTTAGACCACCATAAGTTTTGAAGAGACCGCCACTTTTGATATTATATCACATCTACGTTCTTCTTCTTTATTAGGTCAAAGAGGGTTCAGAAAAACAGATTATTAGGATTGTACGACGCGAAATTTTTGCGAAAACTAAGCTCATCAAAAATCACATGAAAATATTAATTTCTGACATCGAAGTCATAAGTATTGACCTAAAGAATGTCTAGTTGCAAGTATAATAATAACCGGCTCAGGTTGTAGTTATCGAGTTAATAAGTAGAAAATATTCAATGAAGCTTGAATAATCTTTAATAACTATTTCAAAATTGCTCCCTACTTCTAATACTTCCTCTTTGTCATAGAATTACTTTCAAAATGCTGAGCCCTTTCAGTTGATAATATTAATAACACTATTAAAATCCACATGAAGCGTGTGCCCGCGGCGAACACACGTGCCATTTAATGAGGTATTATCAACCGCATGGCTTTAAAGCAATAATGTGCACACAGCCTCAAGAGTTACACCACTGACTCTGCCGAATAATAGGACGCTATACTGATATTTAAATTCTTTTATAATACCCAATATCTTATACGCGAAGGCTTGTAATTATTATTGGCTTAATGTTTCATGTTTTTGTTAAAACCTATTAATGTTGTAATTTAGCTGTAAACCTTCCTTAATGTAATGAATAAATTTTGCAGAATACTAATTTTCGCTTTGTACTTTTTTATTTCTTTTTATACTTTTTGCATACCTATCAAGTCGTATGACATAACGCACAGAACAGACACAGAGTTGTACTTTCATTTGAAATAAGACCATAAGTAAGTACTTAATTAATAACTGATATAAATTAAATACAACATACAATAATACAACCCTTGACGCCTTTTCAACGTAAGAACTATCGTAGAAAAACCGCATCAAAATCGGCCCATTAGGCTAGGCTCTAAGAGATAACAAACTAGTATCTACACACATGCGCAAACACATAGCAGTCCAACTTATAACACCCTGAAGGAGGTTAATAAGTGTTAGATAATAGGATGATGACAAGGTAAAAAAAAGCATTTTAATTAGTCCGTCAGTAAAATTATAAAAAAATGTTAGACATGTATTTTTGCTTTATGATTGTAATGAAGCAATATTAAATAGGTACAACGCATCAAAGTTATAGAGTGGGAGTGTGCTACATCATTAAGAGGTATAAAATTTACCTAAGCGTGACGTCATTCAAGATTTCACTTGGACGTATCGTTGTAGACTTTAATCACACAAAAATAAATAAATGATAAGTGTATATATTAGACAAAACAAGGAAAAATGCCGGCATCCTTATTGAAGTTGATGATGTTAGCCGGACGTAGAAAACCGTTGTCTTTACAGTCAGGCGTGCCGATTGATACTAATGAATTCAAGCCAATCCAACCGACTCATGCGGGTAACTCTTTATTTATTCCTTCGGATCAAAGACAGAGTATGACTCATACATCCGTCTTATCGCTCCAATGGCAGTTAAACTAATCGTCATCATCATAATGTGGGTGTACTTTTACCCGAGCATACACTGAATGTGGGTGTGACGTGTGACGGTTACAAATTCACTAATGAAACTAGATAAACGTAAGTGGTCAATTATTCGAGACATGAACATATTGAATAAGCTACTAATTTCTAGATAAGGCTGATTTGCTCGTGAGCAATTACTTGTTTTTATAAACAAGCAGCAGACAGACTCGGCTTCGCCCACTAACGAAACAGGATGACTAATTTTCTTGGAACTTTCTAATTAAAACATCCTACATAGGTTATCATTCACATCCTTATCTCACATTACATTATTTTCAAAGTACCCCAATTGTTTATAAAACTACACGGAAAGATTGCATGCCGTGGTACAGTATTTATTGGTCTAACTAATTCCATACTATTGACTAGAGATTAAAGACTGGTGCCATCTCCATGAGCGAGAGATTCTATATACTGTCTGAAGGGCTGTCTCTACGAGTAAGAGAATCGCAATTAAGAATGTGCATGGCACCACGATAGTTATCGCCGCGATTTTATTCAATTTTCGACATCTGGTCCCCAGAAACTATGAAGATACGTACACTGCAAACAAAACTTCAACAAACATATTTAATATTCGAAGTTAATGCTTAATACCTAATTTTTCTTTTTTGTTTACCGGGAGGAAATCCTTTATGGATCCCCGAACTCTGTATGTGTACAGGGCGGGGTTTACGTGGGATACCAACTGGTTACCCGAACTAAAACCACCCGGGTGTTCCTTCGCACATCTTGGTTAGGGTGTCACGGGAACCACAAGTGACACAACCGCGACACGCTGAACGCCCCGGCTCGCTCTTTCCGGCGAGCCTCAGAAGGCTTAATGCCTACAAAAACTGTATCGAAATAAGACAGAATAAGGGAACATCTAAAGTTGTGAAAAAATAGTACATTATTTTATCCTTTAGACTTTTAGACTAACATAATAGATAAAAAGTAGGTAAGTCTTCAGTAGACTATTTGTATCCTGATATAATTTATTAAAAAAGGTTTATTCACTAAATTGATATGTACTACGATCTTCTTAGTCACACACGACATCCATATCCCGATTATCCTATCCTACTAATATTATAAATGCGAAAGTAAGTGTGTGTGTGTGTGTGTGAAGGTTTGTTACCGCGTATCTCCATAACCGCTCAACCGATTTTATTGAAATTTGAAATGTAGGCAGTGTATACCCTAGAATCGGACATAGGCTAACAATATTTTCAAAAATCATCCCCTAAGAGGGTTAAATAGAGGGGTGAAGTTTGTATGCAACTTTTTATTCCTTGGTCCTATTCATTTAAAATTCGGTACACATAAACCTTAAGACAAATAATGAGATACGGGTTTTTTATTTTTCCATAATTACCCCTATGAGGTGTGGATAATGAGTTTTATTGGTAAAAATTAAAGTTTATCTGGATCTGTATAGTCTCAAGTCCGATTCACTCCAAATTTGGCACACATATACCTTAAAAGAAATCATGAAACACGTGTTTTTTATTTTTCCAAAACTACCCCCGGTGGGGGTGTTAAATGCGTTTATTTGGAAAAATTAAATATTCCATAACTGTTTAGTCCTTGGTCCGATTTCTTTCAAATTTGGTATAAATAAAGCTCGAAACAAATAATGAAACACGTGTTTTTGATTTTTTCATTTTTTTTTATTTTCATCCTAATACTAAGCGGGCAAAGCCTGAGAAACTATTCTGAGGGTGATTTTCTTCAAAGTTGATATCATAACTCCTTCGTAATTTTGATTTAAATTACTTTTTATTTTGACACAGTGACATGTTTGATAACTCAATGCTACGAATAGAATTCGAAATTTAAATTTCATTTCTTATAAGTATGGTCTAAGA
Organism: Meganola albula; assembly: GCA_936450015.1. Classification (NCBI taxonomy): domain Eukaryota; kingdom Metazoa; phylum Arthropoda; class Insecta; order Lepidoptera; family Nolidae; genus Meganola; species Meganola albula. The sequence continues at coordinate 7,624,632 of OW388156.1, read as the reverse complement.
GTCGTAGTATTTTTAAGAAACGCCTATAGATTTATGGATAAACCTATGGGCGCTTGACGATTTCAAAATGTTGCTTACACTCCTACACTACTGAACTAATTTTGTATGGAGATTGTTAGAGACCCGGGAAAGGATAGTTTCATCCGACTGCGAAAAAAGGGATTAATGGTCTAGCGCGATAACCAACATCCGCGGGCGAAGCCGCGGGCGGAAAACTAGTAATCAATAATTCGTTCCGGCAGTACAGAACTTCGGACTTCTTAGTGATCCCTATATAAATCCTCTAAGTAAAGACAAATTACTCGACCTTTTTACTTTTTGACTTCCCATGGGATAACGTGTACTAACAAATCTTTAGAAACGACTCATTTAATGGAATGATTACGTATTCCTACTTATGTGCTCGGATTAGAAACGAGCTGATTTAGAACGTAATAAATTATGGTTTCATTCATAAGTCAGGTGCCACTCATTTACTCAGGATTCACGAGTATTATAATAATTATTTGCAATATAATATACCTAGGTTTTTATCAAGAGCAACACCTTTACACAAGTACCTAACGACAAGCCCTTACTTCGCACGGTTTTTCTATTGAGAAGAAATATTTCTTGACGATGAAAATTGTCTATGGGACACATCGCCGGCGAAATGTGGGTGATATTTAAATTCAGGTCTTGGTGTACGTTATTATTTGGGTCGGTGAGCGCCTACACACAAATCTAAAACAACATAAATATTATTTAACAAATAAGTAACTACTATTTAACATGTTAGAATTCATATGACACACAAAAAAGTAGAAATACATTCAAAAGGTACTTCTGTTTGTTTTTCATACAAAAGAAAAAACAGAGCTCTGTAGCCCCGAGAGGAAAGTCGACCAATGTCAAAATATACTGCGAAACACGTACACAAAACTGGCCCGAGGTCCTTTAGCTACATAAAATAGAAATTGTATTAAAATGAAACATAAAATCTTTTCTAATTCTTTGACATTCACTAGATGAAAAATAAAGCAAATTCAACATTATATTTAATTTATTTATTATAGGTTCTTTTTACTATTATCTGATGGTAAAATATAAAAAAAACTATTTTTATATAGAATCGATTCAATTATGTTTACAATTATTTCTATGCCCATGTCACATGAATCCTATATTTTAAAAATAAGTGTATACTTATGAACTACCAGTAGGTAGGTACTTAACTACTTTTTAGCATCAACTCCATATTAATACATAGACCCAAATAATTTTGTGCCTGCACAAGCCTGCTTTTTCATCCCAAACCTCATGATATCAAGCCCATCATCATCAAAATGAAATGGGATCAACCTGTTGTGGGAAGTATAATAGTCTAATAAACTTTTAACTAGCTGTACACATTAGGACAATGTAGTCGGCTAACATCCGGGCCAAAATATCAGATCTCAAAGGTCACCGAAACATTTACATATTGATGCATTATTGGCGAAACACGCAAAGATGTTTTGATTTACGCACGAAACACAATTTTATCCAGTTAACACTTTTCTGCACATTTTGGCCTAATATATTCAGACTATTTTAAGACGAGTTTACTTTTCAATCAATCAATTAATAATGTTTTTAATCAAATTCGTGCCAGATCGAAGATGGTTTAGGTGACCTAGGACTTGGCCGGATTTCAAAACCCAGCCTTTCTCTCTGTCGATCCTGGTTTACTGCAGTATTAGCGGTAAGACTTTGGGTTTAGAAACTGTAACCGTATGTAAAAACAAATGCCTGCTTTAGACTATATAACCGCATATTTTGAACCTATAACTAGCACCCGTCATCCCGATTTGGTAAGCATTCGTTACAATGGAACTAATACGCATAATGAACGTCTCTGTACGTATTTTAGCAATTTTGCAAGCAGATAGCATCACGCGATTTATGAATCCATTGTTTGAACAAAACTATTCTCATTAACGTCTGCAAGTTGGGTAGTGTACCTGAATATATGTACAGATGTTTTTTTTTTTATTTCATTTTATTGCGTACTGTTTAACGCTTTTATTCTGCAGTATCTATACCCATTTTGTGTTAATTTTTAACCGACTTCTAAAAGGAGGAGGTTATCAATTCGGCTGTATGTTTTTCTACGTTTGTTACCTCACAACTTTCGAATGGGTGATTCGATTTTGGTAATTTTTTTTTTAATTGAAAGCTGATGCTTCCCGTGTGGTCCCAATTCAGTTTGGTTTAGTTCTGAGAATGGCATCCATGAAGTCGGTTTTTTTGTTAATATTTTAACTTATATATTATAAATTAAAAGTAAATAAAATTAACCTTATTTCCTTACCGATACGCTTACAGAATAAGACAGATGAAGAGACTCAAATACAGTTCATTACTGATAACATGGTCCTCTGAGACTCCTCGAGTATAGAACTAATAGGCGTGTGATCTGCTTCAACACTAAATTTGATCTACCTAGATCAATTAGTACCTACAGTCCGAAATTTCAAGTAATGCGTAAGTGCAATGTAGCATAACGACGATTAGCTTTCTTATATATTTACTTAGCTAAATCTCATAATTATAGTTTTATTGTTATTGATATTTACTACCAAATAAAAAATAATTTTTACTAACTTTAAGCCATACAACCTGCCAAATAAACCATTATAATAAAATAATAACGCATTTGGACCACGTGCAGGTCCATCCATCGTGGTAATTGCTGACAGGCGGAAGATAGCTGGGGAGTTATGACGTCACATAACGTGCTAATGACGTCATAACTGCATTGCCTCGAGCGCCCGTTGACTTACGCCTCTGCAATGGATGCGATGCAATTTACTAAGTAAATCCTGCTCGCGACATTTTAACTGGTTTTACACCTTGCTATTAAACGCACGTAAAGACATTAGCGATAAGTGCTATTGATAGGCGGTTTTGTTTTTTTGTCCTACACTGTAAATGAATATCTCTGTCTTATAGCCATGTCTGGCGAATTACTCAAGTTTTTTTTATAGTAGCAGATGGTCCCAAGACTTCTATTTGTATAAATAAATTATTATTTATGTGCTTATAAGTTTTGAACATAAATTGATGTGATATGAAACGAGAGAAGAGGACTCGTCGTTAGGGACATAAACAAAATATGAATACATGTTTTACTAGCTTTTAGGCACATTAAAAATTTCAAAAAAATAAAAACTTCTTTGTAGGAAATATGAGCAAAGTTGGAATTCACTGAAGGACAGGAGTACGAATGTGGTGGTGATTTATTGTAAAAAATACAGTAGCAAAAATAAATAGTCGATAAAAATCGATATAAATAGATATAATCTTTAAATTTCGAACAACATCAAATTACAACAGAACCTTCGTTAGAAAAAAGGAATTTATAATTTATGACGAAGATAAGCTCAAACATTATAAAGGAGAGGTCAAAAGTGGGCTAGAATTTTGAACGCCAATGTGATATACCTCATTGGAAAGCTTATTTAATAAGCTGTTAGAATTTAACTAAACACGAATTTTAGGAGCACCCATTTTTGTAAAAATCTAAAAAATGTAATACAGAAACAAAACGCACATTACCTTTAATTATCCGTTTCCTAAGTAGTATAAATATTGCAATCACATCAATAATCGCATTCTATTAGAGTACTTTTTTCTTGTAATATTGTTCTAGCTGCAGTTTAATGTAATTATGACGAAAAATATTTGTTATCTTATTAGTGGAATAACAAAACGCGTGGAAAAAAATATAATTACGGGAAACGTCATGATGTCATTGTCATTGATCAGTTTGATTGACAGCGTTCTAAATAATTATAATTTTTTTGGTTGCTCAATTGTCATTTGGCCATGGGGTTGCCAATTACAATAATCATAATATTGCATTAAGGATTCTTATTTTCAATTTCGATTTTTAAAAAAACGGGAGAGTGTAAAATTATTTTAAATACACCAAAAAATTTAATTAATTATGCTCTATTAACCTATGTAACTTAGATTACTGTTCAAATTTACAATTATTTTAATCCCAGGCTTTATACATTTTTTGAACGTCTCCTTTAAAATAATAAAAATGCTATTTTAGAAACTATCTTTTATTTAAATGCGCTTAAAAGTCGCGTTATTCCCAGCAAGTCTTTGCATATCATACCTATTGCAGGAGTGTATTAAAAATCACTAGTTCGCCATCTTGAATAATCCGCCATTTTAGATTTATAATGACTCACACAGCAAACCCTGCATTGTTATCTAAACTAAACGGGCACACCAACATTTAGATCAATCAGATAGATATCTGCTTCAAAATTGAGCAGGAAGATTCTACCCTAACTAAAATAAACTGAAACTTCTTTCATTTGAAAATCCTTTGAAATACTGTGTTATGCTCGAACATAAATAATAAACATTCAAATTAACAAGCTGCTCTTTTCAATATCGATTAGAAACAAGTTAAAAAGTAACTATTCCAAAATCCATACATAAAAGTGACAAATAGTACAATTCCTACACGAACTCAGTAAAATTGTTGCGTTGCAGATCGGGGTTATTCTGCAATAAACGTCACGTCAGGTAGTTGCACCATAAATCCACTAAGTCGTGCCTTCATGAATCACCTGATGAAATGCCAACTTCCACTACTCCCATTCCGAAGTGACATATTTCATGATATAAAACTACTGAGATCTGTCCGTTTGAAAAGTCAAGACGTGGTTTGTGGTAAAATGTAGGAAATTAAAGCATTTTTAGTTCGTAATAGAAATAAGAAATAAAATTAAAAAAACATTGATTAATTTGGTTTCAGTATTTACGAGTGTGAGTCGGAAAAGTCGTTCCTATAAAGTTTCATCATATTATTATTCAGCTTTATATCTATACATTATTTTACTTTCACTTTCTTACGTAAATTACTCGTTATCACTAGTGAATTTATATTTACTGGGAAACCGAGTTCCATCGTAGACCACAATAATACGCTTAACATCAGGCAAGTTATGGTCAAGTGCAAGCAGTTTTGAATATTGGTATTATTCCTGTTTAAATCCAACTAACGGAGACATTAAATCACATTAATGTATCTAATATTATAAATTCTATTGAATTCTGCACAAAGTATTAACATGAATTCACACGATGTAATTAAGGTCCATGCCAAATAAATACTACTACTAAAGGAGAGGTCAAAAGTGGGCTAGAATTTTGAACACCAATGTGATATACCTCATTGGAAAGCTTATTTAATAAGCTGTTAGAATTTAACTAAACACGAATTTTAGGAGCAACCATTTTTGTAAAAATAAAAAAAATGTAATAGAAAAACAAAACGCACATTACCTTTAATTATCCGTTTCCTAAGCAGTATAACTATTGCAATCACGTCAACAATTGCATTCTGTTACAGTACTTTTCTCTTGTAATATTATTCTAGCTGCAGCTTAATGTAATTATGACGAAAAATATTTGTTATCTTATTAGTGTAATAACAAAACGCGTGGAAAAAAATATAATTACGGGAAACGTCATCATGTCATTGTCATTGATCAGTTTGATTGACAGCGTCGAAATAATTTTGATTTTTTTGGTTGCTCAATTGACATTTGACTATGGGGTTGCCAATTGCAATAATCATAATATTGCATTAAGGATTCTTATTTTCAATTTCAATTTTTAAAAAAACGGGGGGGTGTAAAATTATTTTAAATACACCAAAAAATTTAATTAATTATGCTCTATTAACCTATGTAACTCGGATTGCTGTTCAAATTTACAATTATTTTAATCCCAGGCTCTATACATTTTTTGAACGTCTCCTTTAAAGTTTTAATCAGATTTCTATTTAATTAAAAAAAATATTTCATAATATTTATATAATAGTAATAATAATATCTAAATAATAGTCTTCTAGTGTATAATAGCTAAAGTAGGTTTTTATTTCATTAGTCTGTCATCTTGACATTTATACTAGTAAGAAAGAGACAACGTCCATTTTAACTACAAATTCTTAAGATTTTATGAGTACGGGCTTATTTTATTATATTTACGTAAGTAAACAAAATTGGTGACCACTGCGAACTTTTACCCGGGGACCACGTGTGGAAATTTAATTAAAGGTGTACACCCACGGACAAAGGTGACTCAATCCCCAAAACCTTTAATTGAATCTTCACACATGGTCCCCGGGTGGTGCAAATCAGGTGACAATCAACTGGTAGGTGGTAGGCTTCGGCCGTGGTTAGTGACCACCCACCAGACAAAGCCGCACAGCCAAGCGGCCTTGCCGTGTTCCGGTGCGATGTCTGGTGGCACCATGCAGAGAGAGTTGGTCGGAATTGTTGCTCCTTTTAGGTTACTAACCGTAAGGAGGCTCGTTCCACTGCCACCTTCTCGCCGATAATCACTCGTAATCACGTGTGAATCGGTATACTGGGCTGGCGCGTTCCATCGTAAACTACATCAGTGCTTAACATCAGGCAAGTCGTAGTCAAGCGCCAGCCTATCGAAGAATAAAAAATAAAAATAAAACTACTTTTATTGTACATTCGATAATGATATTCTGTAGTATTGTTGTGTCAGCCTAGCTGTGCCTTGTTTTTTTAACACTACGAAAAAGCCTTTTTATTCCATACTAGTTTTCCGCCCGCGGCTTCGCCCGCGGATGTTGGTTATCGCGCTAGACCATTAATCCCTTTTTTCGCAGTCGGATAAAACTATCCTTTCCCGGGTCTCGAACAATCTCCATACAAAATTAGTTCAGTAGTGTAGGAGTGTAAGCAACATTTTGAAATCGTCAAGCGCCCATAGGTATATCCATAAATCAAAAGGCGTTTCCTAAAAATGCTGCGGCTCTTAGACTATACTTATAAGAAATGAAATTTAAATTTCGAATTCTATTCGTAGCATTGAGTAATCAAACATGTCATTGTGTCAAAATAAAAAGTAATTTAGATCAAAATTACGAAGGAGTTATGATCAAGTTTGAAGAAAATCACCCTCAGAATAATTTCTCAGGCTTTGCCCGCTTAGTATTAGGATGAAAATAAAAAAAATTGAAAAAATAAAAAGTACGTGTTTCATTATTTGTTTTGAGCTTTATTTATACCAAATTTGAAGGAAATCGGACCAAGGACTAAACAGTTATGGAATATTTAATTTTTCCAAATAAACTCATTTAACACCCCCACCGGGGGTAGTTTTGGAAAAATAAAAAACACGTGTTTCATGATTTCTTTTAAGGTATATGTGTGCCAAATTTGGAGTGAATCGGACTTGAGACTATATAGATCCAGAGAAACTTTAATTTTTACCAATAAAACTCATTATCCACACCTCATGGGGGTAATTATGGAAAAATAAAAAACCCGTATCTCATTATTTGTTTTAAGGTTTATGTGTACCGAATTTTAAATGAATAGGACCAAGGAATAAAAAGTTGCATACAAACTTCACCCCTCTATTTAACCCTCTTAGGGGATGATTTTTGAAAATATTGTTAGCCTATGTCCGATTCTAGGGTATACACTACCTACGTTTCAAAGTTCATTAACATTGGTTGAGCGGTTATGGAGATACGCGGTAACAAACCTTCACACACACACACACACACTTACTTTCGCATTTATAATATTAGTAGGATAGGATAAGATAGGATAGGATTAGTAGGATCTGTACTTAGGTACCTACTTAAAATGGAGACATATCACATTTTTTTGATTAATTTTATTTTAATGAGTTTATGCATGAGTCATGTCATTCCTTTATAAGAATCACAATGTTATCAAAATTCAAGGGAATTTTTGTACCGCCAACTAACTTAATGTTTTAATTAACCAGGTGGTAATCTTGACCAACGAAAGACCCAAACTTTTTTAATTTCGGAACCAATGTCTGCACCACTTGTTGCCACTTCCCACGCGACGGATCTGCATATATTTGCAGTCTCTTTCATTCGTACTTAGCATAAAACAAGCAACACCAAGTCATTATGCAGTCTTGGATTTCGAAGTAAGGCTGCATAAATTTACGCCATTATCAAAATATCGTGAATGAAACAAACCAAGCATGAAGATTTAACTAGTTAGGAGTCATTAACGCACGCAATGCGTATTGTTCTGTACTTATTGGTTGTATGAACACATGGGGCAGTTTATACTTACAAATCAGTGTTTTGCGACGAGTCAATTAAGATTGGAAAAAATAAATATCATGGTTAAGTTACGGTTAAATAGGAACAATATAGTGCTTGTTAATCCAGATTTCTTAGAAACTTCTCAGGAGTTGGAATACCAGAGAAGTTTCAACTCGTGGGTGGGTTTTCAACTCGATCAAAAGACTTATAAAATATAACTAGGAACTGATACTGCACGCATTCCTCTTTGCCGGGGTATATGAACAGTTTCAGCATAACATGTTAATTTTTTGTGTTTGTGGGTGTAGCTTTTGTCTACGTGTGCATTTGTAAAGACGCTTCAACTATTATATGTTTGCCTTACGTGGTTACCTCGCTTTCCGCAAAAATTTGAGAGGTTTTACTAAGATAGGTATTTCGACCCCTAATATAATTCTCCCTTTTGCCCACTCAACTGAATGCTTGCTCTTGATGCTAAGACGTAAATAGGCTCCCAAATTGCAACCCTCCCATTTCTTACCAAACTAAAGGATCTAACCACCTAAAACATTTGGCGCATTCTCTGAAAACGTTTAGATCAAAGAGCATTGGGCAATGACCGTCAAAAACACTCATTGTTAACTCCCTTTGATGATCAGCACTCGACCTACCTACTTCATTAATATGAAGACCGCTCGAGGCGCCGACCGTCCCTAACAATTCACTCTAATACTTAACCCGAGATAAACAGACGAATATTCGCTCGAAAAATAATCCATTTTACACAAAGGTTACCTAAATGGTATTTACCTACTTACATTTATTAAATTTTAGCTCCTGAATACGTATGTACCTACTACCTACCTACAATAATTATTATCACTTTCACCGTTCGTGATCACAAGCTTGGTGATTCAGCAAAGGAACTCCCTTACGACAGTTAGGCCCACTCACGTTCGGAGCAAACTAACTCAGGGTTAAATAAATAATTTACCTTAATATTTATATTTACCATAACAGACAATTAACACTCTCACCTTTAATTTGGATTTACGTTGCGACACGGGTTGTACAGGTCGCAAAATTAATAATTCAACGCGAAAGTTTAAAAGTATATAATAATTTATCTTGCACCATCAAAAGTTAATTGTTAGAGTTAGGGATAATTTTCCAAATATTTAACCCGCTGATGTAGGATAAGTCGCTAACCCCGGGCTAGCGAAGTAGAATATCAAATGAGAACACGGCAGAAGTAAGTCAAACAATACGGTTTAAATATTAGGACATCAATAGTCACATAATGATGGACTGATACTGTCAGTCCATCATTATGTGACTGTTGATGTCTACTTTGTAATGTAAAGCGTAAAAGAGACAGATATATAGGTTTTGTTCGTAGTTAATTTCTTTATTTGGTCGGGTTACAATATCAATGTTCCTAGCTAAAAAAATGGCAGGTTAGTTGGTAACCCATGATTATTGTTTAAGGTTACAAGGCACAACGAGAGTTAAATTTAAACTAATTAACCCCGAGGTTACTAACTCTGCTTTTATTTATTTAGCTAAATGTACAGTGTAATAGAGAAATACAGCTGGCAGCATATGGGAAATTACATCCAGTCTTCACGTCGTCCATTCCAAGTCTAAAGAGAGTCAGACGAAAGACTTTAACCAGGGCGTCTTACTCGTTATTACATACGGAGCCGTAACGTGGACACTCACGGTAGGACTGGTTCACAAATTTAAAGTCGCTCTGCGAGCTATGGAAAGGGCTATGCTCGTAGTATATCTGAAGGAAATGAAATGAAGTGATCCGACAGAGAACTTAGGTAATCGACATAGCTCATCAGATTAGTAAGCTGAAGTGGCATTGGGCCGGTCATATCTACCGCAGAACTGACAACCGCTGAGGTAAACAAGTTCTTGAGTAGAGACCACGAATTGGAAAACGTAGCGTAGGACGCCCTCAGACTAGGTGGAGTGACAATCTCAGCAGGGCGGCCGGCAAGAACTGGATGGGAAAAACCGCGGATCGAGATCAGTAGCGTACTTTAGGAGAGGCTTATGTCCAACAGTGGTCTAAATAGGGTAATGATGATGATGATGATGATTTCGTGCAAGTGAGCCTTAAAAGAGGACCCAAAAGTAGAGTAGCTTTACTTTTATGGAAATTTCGGATTATGTCGAACTAAATATAGGACTTTACTATGTTATAAACTCTAACCTACCTTCGACTATGTAAGATTACTCCATTAGATCCTCAAAGCGGTGATCGATTATGTTAAATCCCTATAAAGCAATGAATATTCATAAGTGTTTAGCACACAATTTGAACGTTCTTTCATGTATGTACTTACTTAAGTAATAGTAATTACAAGTGCAGTTAAGGTACCTAGCTCTATATTTATTCTGATAATGTAACTTGTTTTGCCAGTTATAATCGTGGTACTAGTTTTCTAACCTACATTATTGGTTTCATAGCTAGAAACAAATTTTAATTACAGCAACGCTCAGTCTTTGGCCTAAGTGTAGGCCAGTTTTCTTGTCACGTGTTCTATCTACCAAAAGTTTCGCAATGTCCCAAGTTTCTCAACCCCAAATGGTTCGAAAACACAGTTACCCACAAGGTTACTATATTTTCGCCGCTTGAGGTTTTCCACTGTTGCAGCAGAAGCACCGGCTTGTCCTGAAGTAAAATGAAGATGGGAAGGTGCAAGGGTTTCCAATGTATTATAAAATTACATAATACATTCGCGGACAAATATACATGTCCTTGATACTTCGTACTAGCACAAAACTTCATTATTAATAAAATAAATAACATTAATCAGTCACGTGACACTTATTTGTGGGTCCTCTTTGCGCAAGATATTTTGTGATAACATAATAACTTAGTAGAAATTTCGCTACCTTTTTTTAGCGCGGTCGGATAAAAACTATTAAACTATGTCCTTTCCTGGGTCTCAAACTATCTCCACACCAAATTTCATCCAAATCGCTTAAGTAGTTTTAACGTGAAAGTGCGACAGACTTAGTTACTTTCGCATAGAACTAATATTTTAACTACGAAAGTAACTCTGGCTGCCTGTCGCGCTTTAATATTCTAGTACTTTAACACACACGGCATTGAATCTTTACTTACATAATATCATAAGCTAATTTTTTTTCTCTCCTCACGAGTTTTAGGCGAATCTTACAGTGTTTAGTTTGATGACTTTTTGTAATATCAAATCTGTTATTCAACATTTATACCTGACTGTTTTAAACATAATTGTTTCTCTCTTTTAATCTATCCTTATTCTTTTAATTGAATTCATAAAAACCTACTAAGTTTATAAACCATGTCACAGAACAAGTCGTGTTTTAGTGTCGAAACTCTAGCACATTGAATTGTAAACGAGCCTTAACGTCTGATAAATTCTAATAGGTTGTACTTACAATAAAATTAATGTTCTCGATAAAATGTTTCGATACAGCGAATAGTCCATTACCAAACAATAATTACGTATTAAATCCTTCAATGATAGTTTACTTTAGATCATAATTTTAAGTACATACCTAGTTGTTTATACTTTGTTCGATTCACGAATGTTGACGTCTAAAACTGTTTTATGAACTGCTGATAAAAGTGAAATCGCAAAAGTAGTTGAAACATCAGCAAATTATGGATTATGTATTTATCTATTCGTAATAAAGCGCGCGTCATATAATTAAATGTCAGTGACCCTAATGATAGCGGTGGCGCAGTGGTACGATCCTCGCCTTAGAAATATCCCACACATCTTTGTGTGAATTGTTTCATCACCACTACCCAATATCGGTGAAGGCAAACGTTGTGACGAAACCGGCATGTCTAAGAAATAATCATTTGAGGACATGTGACATCCACCAACCCGCACTTGGCCAGCATGTGTGTATTAAGGCCTAAACTGTCTCAACTCAAAAAATAGTTGAGGGAAGACCCGTGCCAGCTGTGGGACTCTAAAAAAGGGTTGAAGTGATGACCCTAGCAAGTGCAAAGCTGATACAGTGGTGTGTGGGTTATTATTTAATCAGTATCAATAGTAAACATCTTTATTTAACGATTATTTTATTATTTAATTATTTAGTACTAAGACATATCATAATTAAAAACACGTGTTTTTTTAATTTGTTTAAGTTTATTTACTCAAAGTATGTGAACTGGTTCAAATGTTTTCGTGTAGGTATAGATAGGGAATCTGTATCTCTCAAAAAACTGTTCATAAGTGCATAAACTGGTGAATCGAGGAACTCTAGTGCCATGATTAAATTGAAACCTTATTATCTCTGTCAATTTACTAGGAGCCTAATTTTAAGTACGCCAATTAGTGTACGAAAGTAGTGTTTATATTTTGCAGGATACCTTTAATACTAGTAAGTAAATAGACAAACAGCTATTGAAGCCACGGGGAGCTAGTAATCTAATAGGATCCTAAAATAGTACTGTGTACGAGGCCTAAACTGAGCTTTGTTTAAGTATGTGCACATAGATAGTGTAGGTGTGACGTCGGCCAAGAGCGCGACGCCTTCTTTTGCCTAGGTAAAACCGGTTTATACTGCTTTTTGACAATCGGCCTGAGGCGGGGTGCGTCCCTTGCGTGATGCAACATATACAAATGATCAATGATCACTCACACACAATGCAAAGCTTTGCTCAATCCTCGCGGACTGTGGGTACCTATGTTCTGTAGACAATACGTCTTCACCTATGTATTTAATGTAAAAAGTTTGGTGGAAATATCATTTTGAATAACATGCCAGTAATTACGTAACTATAGATATTATAGAAAACATAAAATATAGCTACTATCTCGATGGTCCAGTGATAAGTTTGTTCGTTTAGTAACCCGGGTTGAGCAAAAAGGCTTTTCTAATATATTTAGAAAATTTTAGTTGCACCTTGGGTGGGTTGGCAGGGGAACACTGGAGGGTTTTGGTAAGTAAACTTCTTAGGAGTCTGACATACCCATTATGTCACGCCCTGATGCAGTGGAACCTATAAAAGGATTCCCCTCGAAAAAAAATTGGTTTTAATACTTACCTACCACTTTGTAGCCTTTCCGACACTGAAATAATTTTGGATGTAAATACTAATTTAAATTGTAAATAATTGTGTTTCTGATATACTAGATAATGTTGGGAAATGGTTTTTGTTAACTTTGTACCGCGGTTGGTACAATCCTAAACTTTCATGAGTTTCGTCCTCTAATTAATGTTGACTGTAATTTTCAGAGATATATATTAATTTCAGCCTCATTCTTTATTCACTAAAGTCTTTTGTATAGAAACTCATTAAAATTAGATCTAAAGATAGAGAACAGGCTAGCTAATGTTTATATTTCATTTGAATATTCTTATCATCTTCACCATTATTAATGTTAAAAGGTACATTATTTCTGTAAACCAGTTGATATAAGACTCCGATGCTTGAGCTTTATTTCAAACTCGACATATGTAAAAGTATGGCGAATGTCGATTAAAAATTATTGACTGCGTACGTCAAGTAGTAGACTTTTCTCTATCGTGACATTCAGAGAATCCGAAAATTGGTTTTCAATCCACGTCCGTCTTCGTAATCAGTATGTATAAAAATCGGGGTCTGGATATAGTGCCGTGCCAATTTTTATATCCAAGGAAGTTTTTTTTATATCTAGGAAGAAATCTAGGAAATTGGATATATATTATGGCCAGAAGTTGTAGGAAAACATGTAAGATCTTAGGGGAGGTCTTTGTTTAGAACCATAATTATTTTAACCATAGACATACGCATTGAGCTTATCAAAAAAGTCTTTTGCAAAGAACACTGTATACTACCAAAAAATTACATAGCTAGTATTAAAACTCATCATAATGTTGTTAAATTTCAATGGTTTTCTCTATATTCTGTCAAAAAGAGTAAAGAAAAACTTTTTTCATTGAATTTGATTTTGAAATCTAAAAGTACTTACCTACGTATTTTTGCACTTCCTTCGGAAAAAAACTAAGTAATAGGATCCACTTTATTCCGACTAAACTGATAAAGTAATCACTGAAACCGGCAGGCGTCTAACTTTCGAACCATAAGCACTTGATTACAGATAACCTAGTCGAAGAAAAGTTCATTTCCCTTCTTAAATAGGGTCAACATGCAAATGGTACAATCAATAAGTCCCAACGATTTTTATACTAGACATGTAAAGGTATTTAACACAAATTAGGTCTAACTATAATTAATAAATTTTAAATGGACCTACAATCTGAATCCCCACGCGTGGTCCCCGGGTAGTGCAAACCATGTGCAAACCAGATGACAATAAACTGGTGGTAGACTTTGGCTGTGGATAGTAACCACCCACCAGATAATACCGCACCGCCAAGCAACCTTGCCGTGTTCAGGTGCGATGGCTATGCCCGGTGACACCATTTGGGCATGTGTTGCAATTGTTGCTCCTTTATTTCCTTTTATTTCTATCTCTACCGAATTACGATTGAATCGGTAAATAAAATTGAGACTGAGGAATAAAGTAATAAGAAAATGTCTAAGAGATTGAACGTAGTAGACAGTTTAAAGTGAACAAGGCACAAGATAGCGATTATGAAACGACGATATTGATCACACCACCATTCTGGTGGTGTGGTCGGTAAGATACTTGATTCACGCCGCTTGTCGTGATACTAACCCGAGACAGACATTTGTATAATGAAAATGTATGTTTGTTTAAAGTCTAGGTGTAATTATCTATTACCTTCTTCTACACATATAAAATCCTTTGACCTGAATGACTGACTGATGGATCAACGCACAGCTTACACCGCTGATTTTAGAGATTTGAAACTGGGACGGTATGGTCTTTGTATGACGAAGGCATCCGATAAGAAGGGATTTTTTAAAATTCGTACTCCAAAGGGGTGAAAAAGTGGAGTAAAGTTACAATGCAACTACCCGATTCCTTAGTGCAATCAACCCACTTCAAATTTTGCTCAAGCATTCTTTAACAGAATTGATGGAAGACGTGTTTCGTATTTTTTAGAAAACCATTGTCTAACGCGGTTAAAAAGGAATAGAAAATTATCCTAAGGATTATTTGCTTCGAAGTTTATGTCAATACTTTTTTGTGTTTTTGATATAAATTGCATTTTTATATTGACACAATATGTTTGAAAACTGAAATTATAAATAACTAGCGGATCCCGCAGACGTCGTCCTGCCCGGTAAAGCAGTGCCACCTGCCGGGTCCGAAAACAGAATACGACCTATAAGATTTTATAAAAATCGGTCAAGCTGTTTCGGAGGAGTTTTTTAATTTTTACTTACTTTAAGGAATATTGTAAAAAATAATTAGCGAAATTGGTTCATCCGTTCTCGAGTTATGCGCTTACCAACACATTTTGCGATTCATTTTTATATTAATAATAATTAGTAAGATTATAAATTATATTTGTTCTTGGATATTTGAATAAAAAACAAAGTAGCTAAACTACATTTTATACTACTAATACAAATATCTTGAGTTATATTAGTATTATATTATCTGTGGTTATATTAACCTGTTTCATAGTAACCTATAGGTAAAATACGCAAACCTCATTCTTATTCAATCGGCTTACCATTTCATCAATCTAATTGGTAGGTTTGCCGAGTATCGATTTCGAATGCCAGATAGGTACGCAAATGATATGCCCCAGTGCTTTTAGTGAAAACAGAAATTGTAATAATAGATTTATGGGTGACAATAGCTCTGCAGCTTTAGATAGAGAATATATTATTATTAGGGATGCTTCAGATAATAAATGAAATTACTCTGAAAACATATCATACTATGCGTTTAAAATAAGGATAGGACTGGAAATCCACCATCTTGAATGTACGGTGGGCATAACGTTTGTTTGAAATTTTTTCGAACAAACGTTTTGCCCACACACATCTAAATAAAATTAAAAACAAAAATGCGTGTATTTTATTGTTTTGAGTAAGATTGGGTATTTGGCGTCTAATATTTAGGTACGAACATGACATGTGTGGCTTGATAATTTGTGCTGACGCTACTTTTGCTTGATTTTTTATACGAAATAAGCCACGTGTCCTATCCTATTCTTATTTGAAACGCATAGTAAGTACTGCCATCTGACCCTGATTAAAAAGTAAACATTTGACACCATGTGACGTCCATTAACTTCCACCTTGCTAGCATAGGTAGGTATTTAGTTTATGGTCTAAACGTTCTCAACTTCTAAAATAGCCTGCTTAGCCGTGGGACACCAAAAAAGTTGTTAAGTAATTTAGTTCATTTTTTACTGCATGTGCGATAAATTCCGTCTAAATCCTTTCAGCCGCTCTATCATAAAACTGTATTAAACATCCATCTACCTACAAACAGCACAAACTTTGCAACTACCTCAATAGATACAAAGATTTTCTATAGTCTAATAGAAATCTTCACCATATTTTCACCATATATTCGACTATAGCAAGATATAAATAGAAAGTTATCTCCATAAACTAAAACCACTTACTGCTTTATAAGTGTAACAGAGTTCAAACGTGTGAACCAATTTTGAATAATATTGACCCCTTGCCGTAGATGTAGTACCACGACTTCGTGATTAGAAAATTAATAACTACCTTTTTCTACGAACTAAACAACGGAGCAGGCTGTATCGGCTTCTGATTTGAGATAGGCAAGTACTGCAGGTTCGATCTCCAAGCGTACCTATGCTCCCAGTGTGAGTTGTTTGATCGCAACTACTATGCATATGTACAGGCAAAGCTTGTGAGGAAATTGCGTGAGCACATTAAGGCATGATATCTCTGCACTCTTAAAATATTTTTCCAAATAATAATCACTTCAACCCTTCTCTCAACTATCTTATGAGTTGAGAGAGTTTAGGCCTTAATCCACTAATCCACTCACGCTGGCCAAGTGCGGGTTAGTGAATGTCACATGTCCTCGAATGATTAGTTCTTAGACATGCCGGTTTCCTCACGATGTTTTCCTTCACCGATTTTGAGCAGCGGTGATGAAACAATTGACACAAAAGATGTGGTGTGGGCACGACCAGGATTCGAACCCGTGACCTTATTTTTCTAAGGCGAGGCCCGTACAGCTGCGCCACCACTGCTTGCCACCGCCGCCGCGCTGCTGCTGCAATTTTTTTTTTCTCTTGACGACCTCGTCCCCTGTTGTGATACACTAAAGGGTAGTTACTATGAAATAAAGTATTATACGTTATTCAGATAAATAATAGTTATAGGACACGTGACATTTACCAACTCTCACTTGACCAGCGTGTTTCGATTAAGGTGTTAACTCTCTTAATTCATAAGATAGTTGAAAGTAGACCCATGCCAAGCAGTGAGATACTGAAAATGGTTGAAACTGAAACGTTATTTACACTGATCCTACTAATATTATAAATCTGAAAGTAAGCGTGTGAGTGTGTGTGAATGTTTGTTACACGTATCTCCATAACCGCTCAACCGATTTTAGTGTAATTTGAAATGTAAGTAGTGTATACCCTAGAATAAGCTAATAATATTTTCAAAAATTATCCCATAAGAGAGTTAATTAGAGGGATGAAGTTTGTATGCACTTGTATTCAATTAAAATTCGGTACACATAAACCTTAATACAATTAATGAGATATGTGTTTTTTATTTTTCCAAAATTACCCACAAGAAGTGTGGAAAATGAGTTTTATTGGTAAAAATTTAAGTTTATCCGGATCTGTTTAGTCTCATGTCCGACTCACTCCAAATTCGGCAGACATGAACCTTAAAAAAGATATCATGAAACACATGTTTTTTATTTTTCCGAAACTACTCCCAGAGGTGTAAAATGAAATTTTTTTGAAAAAAAAGTTCCAGAACAGCCCGTGGTCCGAATCACTTCCAATTCGAGGTAATTAAAGCATAAAACAAATAATGAAACACGTGTTTCTATTATTTTTAAATTTTTTTATTATCTGCTCGCACCAGTGCTCGCGCCAGTACTCGCACCAGTACTCGCCCCAGTACTCACGCCAGTGCTCGCGCCAGAACTTGCGCCAGTACTTGCGCCAGTAATCGTGCCAGTACTCGCGCCAGTACTCGCACCAGTGCTCGCGCCAGTACTCGCGCCAGTACTCGCGCCAGTACTCGCGCCAGTACTCGCGCCAGTACTCGCGCCAGTACTCGCACTAGTACTTGCGCCAGTACTCGCACCAGTACTCCCGCCAGTACTCGCAACAGTACACGCAAAAATTAAATATTCCAGAACTGTTTAGTCCTTGGTCCGATTTACTTTAAATGTGGAGCCGTGGGCGGAAAACTAGTAATTTAATATAATAACTTCATAGACCCGCCTTAGCTTTGTACAAGTGTAACAAGCTGTACAATACACAGATAAATATATAATTATAATATCAATTAAAAATCTTCATTCTATAATGTACTTGGTTGGTGGTGAAAATCGTATGAAAATATATTCAATATTTTTTAATATTATAACATACTGGTATGTACTTACTAGCTTCCACTCACGATTATACGGCCAGTAGTTTTTGCGTGAAATAGTAACAAACATCCACCTAATCCATGGAAACAAGATAAGTTACCTTCCACAGAACAGACAAACCCATCACCAATAAAGTTACCTAAAAGTTGCTAGTAGTACATATAACTTCAAATACTACTGTAGTCAAAGATCTACCTGGTAATAATCAATGATTATGTAGCTATTAATCAAGAAGTGTAAGCCCTAGACTAGAACACGAGAGCCCTCCGGTCGGTAATGGCGGCGATTACTGCTTCCAGCCCACCCAAACGTGAGATCAGCAGTACTAATAGTATTAAATCACTTCAATCACGCATCCGTACATTGTTGTAAGTGTACTAAAACCTAGACAATCTGGTAAACTCACGTAATACAGTTATAATGAAAGAGGACTCAGTTACAAAGAAAAACGTCAGATGCTTCCATTTTTCTTAAGACGGTAGCGTAGTTCTTCTATAGAATACCTGAATGATAGTAGTAAATATTGCCAGCGATGCTTAATATAAGTTAAGGCTTGTGACTTCAACTGTCATTGGATTTTTAAATACCTACCTTGTCCAACCACAGCAATAACAACAGATTTTTCTAGAAACAGTATTCAAAGTTTGAAATATATAATAACATAACGTAAAACAGCACAAAGGTGAAAATCACGTTCATTTTGCTGGCTATGTTCAGGTTCTATATTCATTAATTCGACCTTTATGGGGCACAATTCTACGAACTTCGTAATTTTGAGGTGCTAGTGTAACATTTCTTAGAATATTGGAAACAGCTTTTGCCTCGATTCTGAATTCAAACACAGGATATAATAATATGTATTATAAGGCGGACATGTGCCTTGTATTTGCAAATTTCATACTAGTATTATAAGTATTTAAATTAGTATTTAAACAACGGCAGTGTTACAGTGAGCGTTAGTTACATTCAAATTAAACGATAAAGAATAGTTATAGTATCTATCCAGTTTATTAGTTATGTGTACTCAGAAACTCATCGGTCTGATATTGGGAACTCTTAGGTACTGCAGTTTTACCACTGTGTCAATTAACTTATTTTACATCAACCATCAAAGCGACACAAAGGACAAATTGTAAGAGTAAATAAATCATAAAGGCCTTTATAAACTTTGTTGTGTCCCTCAGAGGCCTTGTTATGATTTGTTTATTGTTTGCGTAAGCCCAATTTAAATGTTTGCTAAACCCTCTCCGAATAGCTGTGGACACGGTAGCGACCTCTGAGTATTTACCAACGTTCAAATGTTAAAAACTTTTCTTTTCGGTAAAAATAATGAAATATTTATTTACATACCTAACTACCTACGCATTTACTCATATATCGCAGGATTACATTTCATCATTGCTAAAGCAATTTCCAGATTTGAGGAATGTTTTAGTTGAATCTGGAGTATTTACATATATATTTAAATTGTGCTTTTTATGCGTATTTTTAACCCTCGATGAAAAGAGTAGTGTGATAAGTTTATCGAGTGTATCGTTAATTACATTTTTTAAGAAACGAATTGTTTAATTTTAATTCAGATTTCTATGAAAGCTGATGGTTCTTAGCTAGGTTTCAAGAATCTGCACATTCATTTGCTTTTCCCGTTCCTAGTTTATACGTACTAGTTACTTCTACAGGGCCCCCCGATCCCCTAAAACTATAGTGTCCCGCAACGTCCTGAGCCGAGGTTCGTCCCCACATGGAGAACACTCATGGCAGTTGCCACAATATTTGATCGGTTCGACCGTCCTCGGACGGCTCACCGAAAATTTCCGGTGAACCAATAAAGGCCCTTCCGGCTAATTGGGTTAGGTCATCCGCAAAAAAAACACTTCTACAGGTCTAATTGATTTAGATTTATGAAATCAGCGTAGGGGTCGGTTGTTATCTGACGGAAGAATCAGTTGGTCGATGATCGGTCGCGTAACGTTAGAACAGACAAATATACAGCGACCACCTAATCACAATAACTCATACAGTAGCATCCACTAATTGTTTTTATATTTTTAAAATAAAAAGAAAATAAATCTGTATATAATACAATGCGACTAGCGTTCTATGCGATATTATAGATGAGACGCATCTTTCGTCAGACATGAACCGCCTAGAGTAGACAACGAACTAGAGGGAATTCTAGAATATCAAAATCGATTACAAAAATCTATAAAAGAATTAATTTGACTTACCTTACTCATAATACAGTGAACAAGATTAATAGTCTCCCAAATAATGTTTAACTCTCATCAATACCCACTTGTTGCGACGCTATTCACCAAATACCTTTATTTCTTATAGCTGTTTGATCTAACCATTTATTAAATCCAGGAGTGGGCTGAGCTCTGTCGACTGGCTATTAGTCTGTCATCAATTTTGGGACTACAATAATCCTCTAACTAAGAGGAGGCGACATCAGATCTGTCAGGAAACACGCAACATCTATCTATGGTCAGCGGTCGTACTCGTAGTTTGGTTGCCTTACTGATGTGTGTGTAGCTCGCTGTTTGCAAGGTATGAATGGATAGGTAACACCCGCGCCAATAAAGACAGAATCAAAAATGGCGGCTTATACCTAATGGTAATGACAGTTTGGACCGTCACAAAAAAAAGAGAGATGATATCTTCAAAATAAAATAAAATTAAAAATTACCTGATACTCTTAAAACTAAATGCTATTTTTTATTCAGAACTAGGCTTGCGCTTAATCTTCATCTTCTGTAGCAATAATGTAGTCTACGATGGAACGCGCCTGCCCAACATACAAATTCGCTCGTGATTAAGAATGATTTTCTGTGAGAAGGTGGCAGTGAAATGGGGCTCTATATGGTTAGATAATATAAAGGAGCAACAATTCCGACCCAACCTCTCTGCATGGTGTCACCAGTCATCGCACCGGAACAGGGCAAGACCGCTTGACCGTGCGGCTTTATCTGGTGGGTTGTCACTAACTACGGCCGACACTTACCACCAATTAATTACCAGTAAACATAATCACCAGTTGATTGATTGTCACTTGATTTGCACCACCCGGGACCACGTGCAGGGATTCAGATAAAAAGTGCACTCGCACGGATGAACATGACTCAGTCCCCATTGGATTACTAAACAGACGATTTTAAATTAATGTTACCTAGTTTTATATTGAATAAATGTTCAACAAAATAATTTACAAGAAAACAAACACCATTCTTAAAGCTAGGGCTTACCAAACTGACCACAATATAAGCAGTATACTAAAAGTCAACATTTTTATTCGCCGTTCTAAGTGCCTGATTATACAATGGCTCATCAGTATACACAGTAACCTAACAGTCTACTGTTAGCTATATAAAGCAGAGTTGAAATGTGGTTTTGATTTCACTTTATAATAAAAATACAATAGAGATGTCGATGAGGTGTGAAAAATCGTATTGTAATTAGACCGTCAGAAAAATTATAAAGAAAATTCAGACACATTTTTTCTTTATCATTGAAATAAATAATTTTAATGCGTTATATTAAGGTTTAAAGAATTAAAGTTAAGGAGTAGGAATGCACTACATCATGCATAGGTATAATACATTTTTTAAGCGTGACGTCACTCAAAATTTCGCTTTCTCGTATCGCCGTAATCTTTAATCACAAAAAAAATACGTGATCAACATTTTTAATTTATCTGTCTGATGGACAAAACCAAAACAAAATCGTCATCCTTTTTGTTTAACTATCTAATATATAAAATTCTCGTGTCACAGTTTTCTTTGCCATACTCCTCCGAAACGGCTTGACCGATTCTTATGAAATTTTTTATGCATATTCAGTAGGTCTTAGAATCGGCTACTATCTATTTTTCATACCCCTAAGTGTTTTTTTTTTTAATAAATACGCGGTACGAAGTTCGCTGGGGCAGCTAGTTACGTATATATTTACGCATACGTACGACGTACGACGTATTTATTACAAAACTCAAAAAAGGATTGTTATGTCCCTATACCATCAGATGTACAGACGTAGATAGTTTTGTTTACATAAACAAAACCAAATGATTTAAAAACAATTAAAAAAAATATATGTTCAGTAATTATATTTATTAAATGTTTGCTTACTTACAGCGTTTTTTCTACGTCTTTTTAGATTGTTGAAGTTTTATATTTGAAGCATAGCTTGTGATGGAAGATATACTTTAGAGCAACGGTAATGCTTTCAACACCATTAATCATTAGTCTTCTTCATCATTCATATATTCGGTGTTTATTGACTTTAACTTACTAAGACTTGAGATACTTTCACTTGCGCTGTGTAAAGCCGTCTTTACAAACTGGCTCAAAACATTTCTGAATTGTAATAAGTTAATTTGTACTTCATTTTAATTTACATTTTGCGAGCGTCTGGGGTGATGTGACGACCTCGGTAGTCATGCGGTGTAAGCCGTCCGATTGGGCTATACTGTGTCCTGGCTGCGGATTCAATTCCCGACCTGGACAGTCTTTGTGTAACAACAAAGATTTGTTTCGGTGTCTGGTCATCGAGGGATTACCCTCCGTACCTCGGAGAGCACGTTAAGCTGTCGGTCCCGGTTGTAATTTAACACATCTATCTTTACGTAGGTATGTAACGATTGGCTTCTAACTAGGTAGTCAGAAGCCTAATATAATCTGACACCTGGTCTAACCATCTCGGCCACTGGTTGCCTACGGGTTTCGAGGTCTGATGCAGTCGCTCGTATAATTCTGGTAGCTAGCCGCATTAGGTATGACTGAGAGGCGACCCCAACAGGAATGGGGAAAAGGCAAGAAAAATGAGAGAGAGAGAATGAGTGACTAAAGTGGTTGTACTGGTGGTGTGAAAATAAGTTTAAAGGAATTGTTGAATTAATATTTTCAAATCCATAGAGATACATTACCTATCTTCTGTCTTAATGTTTTTAAAAGATTTCGCTCGTAACAATCATCATTTATTTATTTACTAGCGGACCCCTGCATACATGCGAAGCAGTTATGAGTGTTACACACGTTCCTTTATAAGCACATCGCCAATGAGATAATAATAATAATAATAATAATATAGTAGGACATTTACCTTGTTTAAAACTTTCGTCAATTGTCTATTACCTATCCTCTTCACAGAACCAAACCACAAGCATACTATTTTTTACCATTTGTCACTACATCTTATTCCAGACCAAAGCGCTCTCTCATAACTGTCACGAGACTCTAGTTTTAGACAATCCTTAAAGGGGCAGATACTCAATAAGTACCTAAATACTTCTTCTAAAACTTCGAGTCCATAGCTATTGTAACGATTATTCATATTATTCACGATTATGACGCTTACATTTATAAAAATCGAGATCTCGCTTCACAGTGGCTGCATCGATCGATACACAAATCGATTGTGTATAATCGGGTACATGAATATTTATTGTTAATTTGTAAGCGCAATGCCCCATCGACCCAATGTATACACCGAATGCAATATTTTATCATTTTGACATTATTGTATCGCTGCCTAATGACTCCCGGTAACTTTAGTAATAAAGCACTTCGTAAGGAGTCTACACATTATGAAGATTACTACACAATTATAACTTTTGCTTTATATTACTTGTTATTAGCAATTTTTTAGTTTTCTATATTTCATATGAGGGTACAAAACTCACTTTAAGAGGAAGGTGGTCGGATATTGCATGATAATGTGTGCACTCCTTAATTCACATAACTTACATGATTACTAGCCACGAAAATTATATTTTAGGTGTATTTAAATCGATTACAAATAAACTAAAAATTTAAATCCTGCAAAAATTATATTCTTTCCATTGTCATACAATAATACCTGATAAAACCCAGTCAAAATACATTAGTGAGTGCATACGAATCGGTAAATCATGCACACATTGTGTAAATTTACCCAAACCAGCCTTTCTTTATACGTCTATTTGATAAATGGACATTCTTAGAACTGCATTACTAAACAAACAATAAAGACGAGACACTGCGTGGGTGATTCATAAAGAACTTTAATCACAATCCTTCGTTAATAGAATAAGACAGACGCGCGTGGGCCTAGCGTTTTCAATTTGACTCGATTGTCTAACATCGGTATAATCGGTACATCGGTACATCGGTACACCGATACCAATTGATTAGAGCTGAGATCAAAGATTGCTTCCGGATGACGGCTGTTGATCGTATTCCTGCGATTAACGAGGCGCTCGGATAAAATCAAAACATACGCTTTGCAATATGTTAAGTGAACTAAGACGAACATAGATAAAAGACATGGTTTAATTGGCTCAAGCGATTGATTAAAAAGGATAGATAGATAATAATAAAAAGATAGATATAGATAGATATTTAATAAAAAGTAACTAAGTACCTAGTTTTTGCTGTGCTCTACAGGGTCCATAACATTAAAAATTATTTGTTACATCTGTTATTGTACAATAAATATATTTTTTTATTCTGCGATAAGCGGGCACTTGACTACAACTTGATTGATGCTAAGCAATGATGTAGCCTACGATGGAACGCGCTAGCCTAGTATACCGAATCACTCGTGATTACGAATGATTATCGGTGAGAAGGTGGCAGTGGAATGAGCCTTTAAGGTTAGAAACCTTAAAGCAGCAACAATTCCGACTCACCCTCTATGGTGTCACCAGTCATCGCACCGGAACACGGCAAGGCCGCTTGGCGGAGCGGCTTTGTCTGGCGGGTGGTCACAAACCACGGCCGAAGCCAACCACCAGTTGATTGTCACTTGATTTGCACCACCCGGGGACCACGTGTGGGGATTCAATTAAAGGCGTACACCCACGGACGAATGTGACGGTGAAGGTAATATGGTCTGCAATAAACAGTTAAGTATTGAGTATTCATTCGGTAACCAATGAGCCGATAGATACAATTAATAATGATATGTTTTTGGACATTAACACACACTGCTACTTGATCCCGGACTGAGTAGCCCTACTACTACTGAGCGCTATGGTCACACTATAAGAAATAGGTACACCTATGAATGAATATAACCATCATTTTGGCTGGCTATGCTTAGGTCGCATACGAAACCTAATAGTTCATAATTCATAAATACTACATACGGCTATTTTACGTAACCTAATGCAAACTCAGTCAAACTCGCGATCTCAATAGATAGAGGTTAAAACTCTATTCTCTACACGAACGAGGAATACTTAACATTCACAATAATATTATAATTATTACTAGTTTAACAAATTTATGGTGCGTATGTTGTAGTAAGAAATTCAATTCAGTAAACACCGATTCCTACATTGGCTTGCGTGTCACTATCTCCAATGAACCTCTTAATATCGGAAAGAATTCCTCGGAGCCATTCCGCCTTGCAAACATATCACTATGAGAATCTTAGAGCCATAGTTAAACCGGTTGTAAACTCGTATCTATATGTCACAGGCCTACTAGCAAATCAGACTTACCACAATGCGATCGTAAACACCTTCGATCCATAACGACTCTGTGCGGCACCGTAAAATACATATTTTGCACAACAGCAATTTAAGTAAGTACTAATTCACTAAATTTAAGATTCTTTAAATAGAAATAACGACCAAAATAAAAGCAGATGTAAACATGTGTTAATTTTAATAAATCTTTCATTTAATAAAAATCTATTTATAATTTGCAATATAACAAACGTGTTATGGCTAAATATGCAACATTTTAAACATAATTAAATAGATATAAAATAAAAACGTATTGAAGGCAATCTCTTAAAGCAATTTTAAAAACAAACTTATTTTCAATTCGATTGCAACAACATAAGGCTTGAACAAGACGATACTACCAATTAAATATCTTAGTTTTATTTATGTGCACCGTAGTAAGTAACCGTGTTTGCTTTTATACGCCTTTCGTTT
The DNA here is from genome assembly GCA_936450015.1 of Meganola albula. Lineage (NCBI taxonomy): Eukaryota > Metazoa > Arthropoda > Insecta > Lepidoptera > Nolidae > Meganola > Meganola albula. Next base: position 7,598,117 of record OW388156.1, on the reverse strand, counting down.
GCGATAACTACTAGTTTATTCAGTTGAAACGAGATACTTATCTAGTATTGAGCTTCTGTCAATACGGAAGTTTCTTTTTCTATTTCACTCAATTCAATCCTTTTAGTGTACTGTTGGGCAAATGCGGGTTAGTGGATGTCACATGTCCTTGAATGACGGGCCGGTGGTCGGTAGGATACTTGCTTTTCACGCCGCAGGTCATGGGTTCGATTCCCACCCGAGATAAACATTAGTGATGAATATTTGTGTTTGTGTTGAGTCTGGGTGTAAATATCTATTATAAGTATATATTTACAAAAGAAAAGTATTATATGTATAGTATATACCAGTTATCTGGTTTCCACAAGCTCTGCTTAGCTTGGGATGACCGTGTGTGTTAATGTCCCAAAATATTTATTTATTTAATTTATTTAATGATTAGTTCTTAGAGATGCAGGTTGCTTCAGGACGTTTTCCTTCATCGATATTGAACAGCGGCGATGAAACAATTCACACAAACATGTGCGAATTCTTTCATCAATGCAATGTTGCATTTATGTTTAAAAAAATATGTTACTGCTATAAAAAAAATGAAACGCTAACTATTGCGAGAAAGTATTTGTAGTAGTATCAATGGCAATCGTTTAGTGCCTTGCTGTTGTTATTTTTCAGCAATCTTTAGAGTTCAATGAGAGAGCTTATGTTGATATTAAAAATAGTTTTAGGATATACGATTTTTGACACACTAATTTTGTACTTTGCACTCAATCACCTGCTTATAACTACATCAAAATTGGTCTATCCGTTTAAAATCCATTATGCCACAAACTTTTGCACTGATGCACAAACACAGTTATAGACATTAAACCTCTTTATTTTCTAGTTATTACCTCATTTTCTTTAAAAATTATTATACAACATACATATTAAAGAAGTATGTTGTTGAAAGGTTAATTGTTAAGACGATAACGTCGTGTGAGGCGTCTCGAGCAGCTTACATAAAATCACGTACAGTAATAAATATAGTATCTTGTCTTAATTAAATTATAGAGAGTTGATAACAATCTAGTTCTATTGAAAAACAATATCTGATCTTATGAACCGTGCGAAAATCACACGGGAGCTTAACAAGTTTACTAACACTGTGATTGAATCTTAGAAGGCCAGCACTACTTTGCTCCGATTCAATCGATAACGATACTACTACATAATTTTTTAACAAAATAAGTTGATTCTTGTTTCTTGGATAGACCCAGTAAAAATAAAGACATATACGAAGTTTTAGAAGGATTTTTAAAAATTTTGACTAAAACATATTACGAAGAGAATCGCTGTATAATAAATCGCCCCTAAATATAAAATATTTGTAGTTGAATCGGCGGCGGCGCAGCAGTATCGGAGTTGATTAAATATAAGCCTATCTTATTTTGAATTCAGCGTCGCTTCGCATTAAAAAAAAGATGAGACAACTAAAAAGAATGTGAAAATGTCACAAAAAAAACTAAATATTTAAGGTCATGTGACACCTAAAACTTGATTTTGGCAAGTAGGTGTAGATTAAGTAGCCCTCTTGCCTGTATTACCCGAAGTTGTAATACTGCACAGCACACACTGCGTTTTGCTCTCTATGTTTAGGTTTTATACGTAACCGGTATCGGAGTTGATTAAATATAAAACTATCTTTATTTGAATTTATCGCCGCTTCTCACTCAAAGAAAACATGAGAAAATTAGTATTCCTTAAAAAGAAGTAAAGATTCAAGGTAACGTGACACTCACAACCCGCATTTGACAAATAAAGTAGAGTAATCCACAAATTAAGTAGCCCTCTTGACTGTATTACGAGTACTTACTACTCGAATGTGTATATCACTCACTGAGAAAGTCTCATTCACGTTTTGCACTCTATGTTTAGGTCTCATACGTAACAGAGTGAAAGCCTATTGCCGTTTCTCTGTGGCAAGATCTAACTTCAAGTAGCAGTTTTAGTACCTACATCAGAAACGTAATTTTGCTCGCGTGTCCTGGTGCCTCGTGGTCATTAAGCGAAGACGCTTACCCCAGGACAAACGAGGCAATCAAAAATAGGCATAATAATAAAAGGCAGTTGGTCACCTCCAATCTACTTTAGATAATGGATCTGTGGAATAAGCTAATTGATGTTTTTGATTACTAGGTATTTGTTTTGATTGAACATGAAAGACACTAATGATATAACAGGCAAACACTTATCATCGTCATCATATCGTGACCCAATAGTTTTAATGAAAGCCAGTCGGGGACCAGTAAATCGATTAGTTCCATCTAATCCGATAGCATCTGGAGGTAGTTAGCTATCATTGTCTGTAAGGTCCAAGATCCTACTCAGTAACGATTTTAGTTTGGTTCGTTCGATCAGTCGATTCTGTGATGTGTGTGGCATGAAAATCCACTGGCAGGAAACAAAATAAAGCTTAACTTTAGTAGTTTATGTCAGGATTGACTCAGTATCAGATAAAGAATTGGCGTTATTCTTGGCATCAGTATTTGCCTAAGCATCAGCAATGCTTTTCATCAGCTTCAATTTTGGCATCAACAAATTTTTACACTGTCGTTGGCCAATATAGTTACATCTTCGCAAAAACGTATTTTCAACGTTTGGTTTGCGCGCTTGGAGCGTTCATTTCGACGTCTCTGCGTCTATAACAGTCTTAATTTCGACGCATGAAGTATCATAGTTATTTCGAAGTCGGGCGTCGTCGCTTTTAAAAATCTGCCGCATTCGTTCGAACAACAATACGTAAGATAGTAGCGCCTCTGTCTCCAGTAGTCCGTAGATTAATGATAGACACCTTATTGTTTGAAATGTTAAAAAAATCATTCATTAAAACTTAACCGTTCATCGCTGACATAGATTGAGGTGAGTTGTTTTAGTAGCGAGTATTAATAATTTTGATAGATTATACTAAGTATATAATACTGTAATTTGCTTAACTGTAAAGTTTAGATGTTCGCTTTATAAGTACCTAGACAATTATATATGTTTTTTTTTATTCTTGAATAGGCTGGCGCTTGACTACAACTTACCTGATATTACGCAATGATGTAGTCTACTATGGGACGCGCCAGCCCAATGTACCGATTTAATCATTATTACGAATGACTTTCGGTGAGAAGATGGCAGTGAAATGAGACTCCTTAAGGTCAAAACCGTAAAGGACCAACAATTTCGACCCACCCACTTAAATGGTGTCACCAGACATCGCACCGGAAAATGACAAGGCCGCTTGGCGGTACGACTTTGTCTGATGGGAGGTCACGGCCGAAGCCTACCACCAGTTAATTACCAGTAAACATAATTACCAGTTGATTGTCACCTGATTTGCACCACCCGGGGACCACGTGTAGTAAAAGATTGAAGATTTTATGTAGTGTAAAAGATTGTATTTTCATTAGTTTACTTGCCGTTTACTTCTACAGCGGTTACCTAGGTAATAGATGTGTTCACATCAAGAAAATGATTTAAAATTTGTTTTTATCCGACTGCTATGAAAGGGATAAAATAATTTTACGCGTATCTTATATACAATTTGTATGTAGATTTTTTTATTGCTTCATTTCTTTTAAGTCCATTGTTGCAATTTATCCAAAATTGCATCAATGAATTCGTCTCAAAATCTAAGTAAAAAACTAATTATTGTTTGAAATTTAGGCTTTCACAACGTGCATTAAAATTCTGTTTTCAAATTATTAAATCCAATAACAACAAAATCTAAATTACTTTTATGAAATACTAGCACATGGGTTAAATATCACATTATTCCTCCTTATTCTTTCTCTTCCTCATTATTTTATCGCACATTATCTAATACCTTTAAACGAGCAATTCTTGTATATAATTGGAATCTCGGAATCGGTACCAACGATTTTCATAAAATTTAGTATATAGGGGGTTTCGGGGGCGATAAATCGATCTAGCTAAGAATCATTTTTAGAAAACGTCATTAAAAAAAAATACCGAGCAAAGCTCGGTCATCCGGATATTATTCTAAAAAATTTAAAAATAGCATCAAAGTGTACTTGTACTTACGGTCCTACGTGGAAATAAAGATAACACGTACAATACATCATACGTCAAAAAAAACAATTATGTAACTCTACTTTTTAATTTCACTGGGTAAGCTCAAAACCAAATTTCGCGTTCGCACATTAAAGCTCGCTGTTACTCATACTCATAACACAACTTTAGCCCGAGCTTAAAAGTTGTAGATACTACTCGCCACTTTGTCTGCACTGCAGAACATTTTTTGATCAAACTTCGAAATTAATTTTAAAGTTTATATCTGACCAGCGTTCAGATCAAGAGCCGGCCAACTGTCGACCCGTCTCGAAGTTATAATTTCATAGCAAACTTTAGTACTTAGTATTAGTAAAATATAAGACAAACTAGGGGACGAACTGGCTAGTGTAGAACAGGGGAGTAAAGGCAAAAAAAACTTCGGTATCCAATGGAAGTCCACAGAATAATAATAAATTTCATACTTAAATTCTACACTTAGCGTCTGTTGCGCGAGAATCGAGGCCTTGGCAAACACAGTCCATCTCTATCGCTTTGGGATTAGTAAAAAGGGACAAAATGCGCTCATAACCTCTTTGGTTGCAACCAAAAAAGGTAAGACTTATTAATTCATAGGTTTTATATCAACTTGACCAAAAAAGGTAGAGGGGTTAAATAGTTCATTGATACAAAAAACTAATTTAAAAAAATAATCCGACTTCAAAGTATCGAAGTCGGATTATTTTTTAGCCGAAGTAAAGAAAAGGTCGAAATAATAATTTATACAAAGCATAACTGGATGTCCTGATAAATAGGTTCATACACCAAATAGTTTTTGGGGTAGGTGCCAGCCCCGAATCACCTACCTAAATACATAAAACGTATTTCAGTTCTAACTGCTGTAGCAATATAAAGGAGCATTATAATACTTACTAAACTTGACATATATTTGACATATATGACATAAATTTGGCGCAATTCTGATAATATTACTTACTTAAAGGTCGAATTGATAACCTCTCTTTTTCTGATGTTGGTTAATGAAAGATTATGACTAAGTTAAACTTTGTCCCTTATTATTATAAACTGAATTTTTTTAAGAACACTGGATGGATAAAATTACATATTTTATATTCTCAATTCAATATTTCTAGCTCCATTTGCAATTTAAATCACCGCTTGGGAGACGTATGTCGCCGATATTGACTCAACCCCGAAGCTATGAATACATTTTCCTCCGTTCGTGCTTAAGTAAATACTGTAAGTACTACGTATTCTTATTCTACTTTAAGGGACAATAATATTTTAGAATCACGACCTTAGTACACGTGAAGATGAGACTCCATTTAGTTGATAAACGATGAAACTGTAAACGAGAATTATTTAGACCTATCTTCACAAATGGTGTGTCACCAGACATCACGGCAAGGCCGCTGGCGCGGTACAGCTTTGTTTGATGAGTGGGTACGCACAACGGCCGAAACCTACACCCAAATTATTCAGATTGAAGATGCACTCCCACGGACGAAGGTGGCCTGGCTTTCGGGTGATTTAAAACTCATTAAAATTAAGTTAATTAATCAATATTCTACTACCTTCTACTTAATAAGTTACAATATTGGTGGGGCTATTTAATAATATCTGAACTACAGATCTATATTTTACTTAATTTTAATTTTATTATTTATATTATTATTTTATTATTTTATTATAATTTTTTATTATTTATTTTTTTTATTCTGCGATAGGCTGGCGCTTGACTACAACTTGCTTGATGTTAAGCAATGATGTAGTCTACGATGGAACGCGCCAGCCTAGTATACCGATGCATTCATGATTACGAATGATTATCGGTGAGAAGGTGGCAGTGGAATGAGCCTCCATATGGTTAGAAACCTTAAAGGATCAACAATTCCTACCCACCCTCTCTGCATGGTGTCACCAGATATATATATTTTAGTAGTTCCGCTTAATTTGGGTCTGGATGGTATTGTTTGTAAGTGTAAAAATCTTCTCATTACTAATAAACTTCTAAACTAATAAAATATTTAGGTAAAATACAGTCTAGACCGAATCGATAAGTGACATGGCAAATTTTAATCCTAATTAATTCTGCGATAAAACAATTGTTTTATTTCGATCAGATAAGCTAAATTGTATTGTAATGACGTCATTATGTATATAAATAAAATTAATATCTAGAAGATTGATTACTGAAAAGTACAAAGGTTCCAATTTTCAGGCGATTGCGCGATGCAATGGAATTGACGTTACCACGTTCCATACCTAACTTTTTCTAACTACCTAGCAAAGGCGAAGGGTGGAAGTCTGAAAAAGGGAAGCCGGAGCAAAAAAGTTCTTACTTAAGAAAATAATATCTCTTCACTACCGTCACTGATCGTTCTTATACTTGATACTTTACCTATTTTTGTTGGTATTTAAAACTCTAAGGCGTTACATAATGTATTATCAAGTACGTGTGCTATTGACCATTTCTTAAAGGGAAGCCGATGGGAATATGCTTGTATGGACTCTCTCGGCACTGCTACCTAGTCATAGAAAATTGTAAAAAAGACATTAAAATGTTATTAGTAGTCATGGTGATAAACATACATAGTTAAAATTGCAAATGAGTAGTTGGCAGGCCCCTGTTTTATAAGTCGGTTTAAATTATTAGTTCTAGATAAAGACAGTTTCTGAGCCAGTAAATCTGAGTAGGTAAGTATTATTTAAAGTTCAAAAAACATTGTTTAACTGACCTTAGACCAAACCCATCTATAATCTATTTACTTAGTGATTTAACTGATAAAGATACCAAATCATATAAGTTATTTAAGTCCAGTTATATTTGGTGAAAGTATTCAATATTCCAAAAGCATCTTGTTTCATTACTTGCCATTCATAAATCATATCACAACGCATTTTATCAAAAAAATTCATAACACGCCTCGCAATTTAGATCTTATACAAACGTAATAGGTGTCATCAGTGTAATATATGCCCATTGAATATGTAGACTGGTATCAGATACTATATCTAGCCCCGGGTTTGCGCGGATGCAATATATCAAGATGACTATTAATTTTAATATTTTGCCTGTTGTCCAGTTAAATAAAACATTGACCACGTCCTTTTTCTTTTTTTATGAATCTAATAAAAATGGTGATATTTTGAGCCAAAATATAGAATGACGTCACGATTGCACAGTTTTTACCTAGTTACTTTATCTATTGGTTACATTGGCATGACAATCCGTAGGTACAGTAGATTTCAAGTTTATGGCGAACAGACACATACTGCAGATGACTTTGTTTTATAATAATTAGTGATAATGATGATGTACTGATGTTCTGTGGACAGCATGTGTTTAAATTTTTTTAGGGGCTGACCTTCGTCTGTGGGAGTACACCAATTCTGTATGAATCCAATAGGACATGACATGGTCCCCGGGTAGTGCAAATAACTGGTAATTAATTCATTATGAGTTTACTGGTAAAGTAGTGACCACCAACCAGACACAGCTGCATTGCCAAGCGACCTTTACGTGTTCCAATGCGATGCCTGGTGACTCTATTTAAAAGGGTGGGTCGGAATTTTTGCTCCTTTATAATTTCTAATCATATGGAGCCTCATTGTACTCCCACTTTCCCACCGAAAATCATTCGTAATCACGAGTAAATCGGTATATTGGACGGGCACGTCCCATCGGAGACTATATCATTGCTTAACATCAAGCAAGTTGTAGAGAAGCGCAAGCCTATTGTAGAATAAAAAAGGCTGCTAGGAACCTTTCGTTATAGAATACTAGCTTTCCGATAGCGACTACGCCCGCGTGTATGTCGGTTATAGCGCCAAAACATTACCTTCTTTTTGCGCAGTCGGATAAAAACTATCCTGTGTCCTTTCTCGGGTCTCAAATTACCTCCATACCCAATTTCATCCAAATCGGTTCAGTAGTTTAGGCGTGAAAGCGTAACAGACAGACAGACGCATTTATAATATTAGTAGGGATTGAATTCAAACAGATAAACATACAAACAATCTCCAGCTTTATAGAATTAGTAACAGATATATGCACATATGACTGTTTGTAATACTCCTGAGCTCAAGAAGATGAAAATTGTATTTTATTTTAACGCTTTCATAAATCCTCTAACACAAGTTATAAAATACCCTTCAAGACGTTAAAAGCGAATATAAATTTAATGTTTTCAGCAACAATGTGAGTTATTATACAGAATTTCTGAGTTTTAATCTTTATGGCTTACATAATATCATAATTAATGTAATAGCAGATGAAGATGCGAGTATTTCTTGCGCCTGTGTACGTCAGTTGTTAATTAACTGTTGAATATGTACGAATTTCTTTTTATTAGTTTAATACGTTTACTTAACAGTTATACATATATTCAAATTCAAGCATTTTAAGCGTTTTAACTTGAAGCACAAAATACTCCAAAGAGGATCGAAGTGCCCTGGATCTCCCAGCCCCATTAATAAGTTTAAGATAAGCTAAGCACTTTTACATGGTTATTTTAGATTATTTAGTCCCTTTGAACCGTAATTTAATCGTTTTGAACAGTCATCATTGTCATGATCTTGCGTTCAATTACAAGAGACAATTTAAGCAGTGTTCCGTAAGAAGTACTTTTTCTTTACGTTGACTTAACGAACCCATCCAGAAATCCACGACGATCCACATCTAGGGCAGGTCTTTGGTAAGCGTGTAATTACAAGTTATCAACTTCCTATAATAATACCCTATCCATAAATTTATTTTCGTTGAGTCGTCATAAAGTAATTATTTTCTACCATTTTTCATACTTAGGGAGACGGTTGTAATAAGAGACTGGATTCTATTAACATTGATAATCTCGTATCCCAAAGTTTCAAAATTACCAAGTGAGCAGAAATCCTTTTAAATTGAAGACACATCTAAAGCTCACACACGAAGGTGGATTGAAAATAATCCAAGGAGAAAATTAATCCTTGATTACCAACGTCCCACTCCTACTCAGATTTGAGGGGAAGCCAAAGATTTAAACTTTAATAGAAGAGACCATAGGTACTTAATACATAACACTGCATGCCTACTAAGAACCTTAATTTTCTCTTTATGAAGTAGTTAGTAAATCCATCCGGACATCCAAGTCCAAGTCAGACTCCTGCGCCAAGGGTCTATATTATTAAAAGTAGAATCTTGAAATTTTGATGCTTGAGATTTCACTATGGACGGACGATAAAATGTCCTTACAATGGTTCCATTTTTTCCTGTGATTTTTTCCTTTATTCCTATTAGCAATAGCAATTTTAGTGCTAAGACGCGTGAATTCGCATGCTTATTCCTACATTATAATTCATATGTTTCGCATTAACTACCATCACTAATGTAATTGACACATCAAGTGATCATGAATCAATGGTTACATTGAACTTTAGGAAATCGAAATATTTCACTTGTCACATGCTCGTACCTTCTTCGACTCTTAAGATCCTTAAATATTTTAAAATTTCCTCCTGTAATCCTTCAGCAGAATTTGTGTGGGTGAATTATGGTTTCTATTTGCACGATTTATTCATAAAACCTCATTATTTTAGGGATTACCTGGTTATGAAAAATTATACGTGACATTTTTTTATTAATGAAACTTATACAAAATATGAATTACATTAAATTCAAATTTCTTTATTTTGGGACAACACAATCCATTCGTTATTAAAGTCGAGGTAAATTTATTTACTTCAACTTAAGAAAGTAAGTATAGTAATAGGATTTTAATCGCTTTAGGTACTCGTATTAAATTGAAACAATATCAAGTTGAACACACATTGTCGACAAACATAACAAGTAATTTAGATCAATATCTACGTGCGAAGTAAGTGTTGTATTAACACAAGATTTACAAATACTTGCAGTACTCGAGACCCTCGTTTAAGACAATCGTTAGGCGACAAAGCAAATACTTTGGCATCCAATTCCCGACATTGGAACGTAATATCAATAGCATCGCGTGGCAATTTATATTTTCGTTGAAGGATCCCCTCACTAAAAGATCAATTTCGCGCTTGGACAAGTTTAATGTAAACTTAAGTGCCTGGGGGAGATACCGCCAAATGAAACTCGGTCCTGTTGCGTTAACAAATGTCTCTATGTTATTGAATTTTTCGTCTTGAAACAGGGGAACTCTAGTTGTAAATTATTTGCGACGACGTTTATAGCTGTTTGTCGATGTAAATTGCTAGAAGCACATTAGACAAACACAGTAATTAGGGTAGAACATTTCTGAATATTCCAGGACAACATCAACTTGGAACCTAAATTAGCAGTTAGTAGTTAATACTAGACTAGTTCCACAGTCTATTGACAACATTTTTTTGTGATTTACGTACATATAACGTAGACCACCTTCTTCATCAACTAACTACAGGCAGAACTCATACCTAGTGCGGGCGAGCAAGGATTATAATAACATTTGTAAAGAGTTTCTATTTGATCCTTATACTACAAAAAGCAGTACTGCAAGGAACAGGCTAAACCTTAATTTTTATAAATAATTTGGTTTTTTCTTTTGTCATTTTAGACTTTAACAGGGTTTTCGTATTTGCTTGCTAGTGTTCTGAAAAATTTATATTGTTACATAACTACTATTCGTGAAAACCTATTATTGGCTTACTGTTGTTTTTTAGCTACTTTTTCAGTTTGTTATATAGCTGTTGGTTTTCCTTATCAAATAAATAAATAAATAAATATGTCGACAAATCTACAACGGCAGCGACTGGATTTTACATAAAATATCCGTAAATCACAAATTGTCGTATTCCAGACACGGCATTTTCGAAGATGCCTACGTTCGTAAACTCCCACTTGTCTGCACTGCAGACGATGAAACGGAAAACTTTGATCGAAAACCGCACGTAGCAAGAAACCTTGCATAAGAAAATCTAGGGGAAAGTTTCATAGATTTTATCAAAGATGCTGTAACCAGCACACTCTAACCCAAATAAGTTTGGAATACTCTGTTTGATCTCAGATACTCGTGAGATGGATTCTGATTGATTTCAACCATTCCTGTTTGTGTTTAGAAAAACTTTTCTTGGCGCCGCCGTCGCAGCGGTAACGATATTTGCAGTAGTGACATACGATAATGATGTTAATACTAATAAGACTTGGTTGTTATTGGTTAGCTTACACGCCTATTTGTTTGGTTCTATTTGGACCCAACTGAAGCAAACGATGGTAATTGTGTTTATTGTTACTAATTTTAGTACAAACTTAATGTGTTAAATTTTAACAACCTGCATTAGTATGGATTCTAAATAAAGTTATAACACCCAAATTTAACTGCACAGGACTTATCAAATCTTCACTAGATTTAAAATTGAACAATAACTACCTTTAATTATTATAAAAAGGTACAATCAGAATTAAGACGCCACATTTACAAAGCAATAAACAAGAGACAAAGAGCAATCAAAATAAACTAATTAATGACAAAAACGTCAAACCAAAACGAGCTGCAACATTTATTTGGAGACAAATAGTCGGTTCGTAGCAGCAGGTGTAGACCGTAATAGAAAGCCATTTGTTTACCGTCGGCAAACTTCACCTCGTAACCCTAAAATCTAATTGGATTTAATTCCATTAGCAAAGGTCCAAATGGGGCCCCTTAATTGTGCTGACCGATGCCGGTTTATTATAGGTCGGACCTCATGGACGTGCGTCATTTTATTATGTAAAACATTTGCAAACACGAGAATTGCCTTTCATTATTATACTTGACCTCTGACTCTGAGCAAATTGTTACAAAACATAAACTCCTCCTGAAATTCTGTTTAAATGAAATTGCTTTTTATTTAAACCAATCTAATTAAAAAACCAAGACTAACCTTCTTTCAAGATAATACTTCTCGACCCATGACACAACATCAAAACACATACCTGTTTGTCCTTGAGATCGACATCCACAAATTAAAATTCTGCGCACCTACTCTACGCGTCTAATCCAATTCTTTTTTATTAAGTTTGCCTTCATAAAACTATCGTCCATAGTCCATACATAAATATAACATTAAAGAAAAATAATAAAAATAATAATTATGCGAAAACTACCTATAGGTATCAAATAAAATGTGTTGATTGTTAACCATGGCCAATAAAAGGTGCTACTAAAAAAAATAATGTTTACTACAAAATATACCAACAATCACGCGGCAAACCACACAATCGCCTCTATAATTCATGAAGAATGACAATGATAAAGCCGGCTCTTTGGATTAAGATTAAATTATAGTTGCAGTAATATCGAGGCTTATATTTACTATTAGTGTTCAATATAATGTCGTCGCATTAACTATAACTGTCAAATCTGACTCATCCGATAGCCAATCGCTAGACATTTTGTCATACCTACCATTTCAACCTGTTTTCGATCACATCTAGCTTCCTCTAGTGACGTTTCGAAAATATTTACTCTACTCAGCTGGATGGCGTTTTACACTACGTTTACCGAGAATCTAAAAAGATTCCACAAAACGAATATTCTGACTTTCATTTTTGTAGCTCTAGAAAAAGAACGTGTAAAAGAAACAGATAAAGAAATAGAAAACTCTTTCCCTACATAAGCACAAATAGGTGTTAATAGGTATACCGTAGTTATTTGAGCAGCGGTACGGGTCTCGCCTTAGACAAATAAGGTCGCGGTTTCGAATCCTGGTCGTGCCCACACATCTTTGTGTGAATTGTTTTATCTCCGCTGCTCAATATCGGTGAAGGAAAACATCGTGAGGAAACCGGCATGTCTAAGACCTAATCATTCGAAGACATGTGACATCCACCCGCACGTGGCCAGCGTATGTGGATTAAGGCCTAAACTCTTTCAACTCTGATAGTTGATAGAAGACCCGTGCCCAAAAGTGGGACACTAAAAAGGGTTGAAGTGAGTTATTTGCAATGAGAAGTATTAGCGTAATTCAAAAATGCTTGTATAATATTTTAGTGACGTACAAAAACTTGATATACTTATCAGACAAGAAAAACTGGCCAGGTTCGTGACGAACCTCGCGGGTGCCGCACCAAATATGTTGTAAAAAGTAACGTCTAACTAACCAATATATTGGTATTTTTGTTGGTAAATCTGGTTATCACCAAATTTCAAATTCAATATAAAGTTAAATAATTCTTAAAAACCTTATTTTTTATTTAAAGCTGATTTAAGTCTGTGTATTGTGCCCACAGATTTTTTCTTATTTTTTATCCTGAAATAGGCCTGCGCTTGACTACAACTTGCCTGATGCTAAGCAATGTTATAGTCTACGATGGGACGCGCCTGCCCACTATACCGATTCATACGAATGAATTTCGGTGAGAAGGTGGCAGTGAAATGATGCTCCTTGTGGCTAGAAACCATGAAGTAGCAACGATTTCGACCCACCCTCTTAAATGTGTCACCAGACAACGCAGCGGAACACGGCAAAGCCGCTTGGCGGTGCGGCTTTGTCTGGTCAGATCATCAAAATCTTCCAACCGGGAGGGCTACTCTGTGATTGTGACTGTTCATTTCTATGTTTTGTCATTATTTTTCCAAGAATAACAAAAATGTGTTTCACTATTTGTTAATATCTAAAACTATTAAACCCATACCTCTAACGTAACGCAGTTGATATACAATGACCCAGATCCACCAAGTTTGGGAATCCTTTATGTAGCTTTGGATTAATTCACCAATATTCTTATAAATATTGTATTTTTTTTAACAAAAACTTTTACAGTGTAAAACCCATTGGACGGACAATAAACAGATGGACACGCAAGCGAAATCAATACGATTTCATTTGGATTCATAGGGTACGGAACCCTAAAAATTTCAATAACCGGTTTATGCGTAACTGGTTACAAATCTTATCTAACATTCTGCAAGTTATTATTGGCGTAGATAAAATATAAGTATTGCAGATATCTTAACTTATCAAACTATCAATCAGTCCAACGATATTGGTTTAAACTGTTTCTGTACTATTAACATGAAAGTTTGTGATTAAGGATATTAATTAATCTTTCCATTTCTCGGCTAAATAAAGCACCCCAAAATATCTTTAACCAAATATGTATTGCCTTAGTACAATCTATTTTATTGTACTGCATCCCAGTTTGGGGAGGTGCGTGCAAGTCCAAATTCATAGATCTTGAAAGGGCACAGCGTTCACTAATAAAAATAATATACTTCAAAAGAAAATTATTTCCTACGGTAGATTTATATAAAATTAGTGACTTAGTTTCTGTTCGAAAATTATATATCATTAAAACTGTTCTTAAAAAACACACATCATTATCATACGTAAAAAACTCTAAAGAGAAAAGTAGAAGGAATGAACCTGAAGCAATAGTTCCTAAAACATTCACCAGATTTGCGAGTATTCAATTTAATAAGCGCTCTTGTCATACTTACAACAGAGTAAATAATGACATACACATATTTTCCAAAAATTACTGTGATTGTAAGAAAAATCTTACTGAATGGCTGAAACCCTTAACCTATGAGGACACTGAAGCGTTAATAGGATAGCAACACACACTATTTTGTATTTTACTTATTATGAAGGGCGGTTCCTTCCAACACAGGCATTTTGCTTAAAGGAAGAATCCGTCCCATGTAAAACTAAATGTACTTATTTCTTTATCAATAAACGTTTTTGTATTTGTATTTAAACCGCTGGATTAGTGTGGAGGATATTTTGTATACCTAAAAATATAATTAAAATTTTGTAGGATTGTAGCAATACTAATAGAACACATCAAACAAATTGTACTATAGTAATGTGCTAGGGTCCCTTTCAGTATTTTCCACAGACGAAATTGTAGGCAAGTTAGTATTAAAGCTATTTCGTAGGTAATTTTTAGCCTACTATACTACGCATAGTTCTACCACTGATACTCTTGTTAGCTATGATCTATAGCAGCTCCCGTAAAGAGGCTCGATAATCTTAAAAAAACAATATACAACTCACTACATGATCTTTTATAACCGTGTTATTAGTACCTATAAAAGTATCTAAACTACCTATACAATTTTTAAGGGACTCAACTCACCATAACCGGCCTGTCACTGCTACTTTATACGATCTCTAATAAAGAAACTCAAGGTTTTGAAAACCGGTCAAGTCCTAGTAACCTAAACTATTACTCCGCACAACTTTAATCGGAAAGATAGTTGAAGGAGTTCGAAAGTTTAGTTGTCCTCTTGTGTAACAAAACTTGATTGTTTTATATTAATGACTAGTGGACCCGTCTCAGCTTTACACAGGTGCAATAGGCTATAAACTTAGTCTATAGCACCTGTGTAAATGTCACCTGTCAATTCATGTTTTACATCATGAATTTCCGTTTTCTTTTCTAGCACTCAATCGTGCCATAAAATAGTTTCATCAGTTTTGTCACAGGCCAAACTAACAATTTAATATTTACCTATTCTACCTATATCTATCTCACAAATATTACATTTCTATTATTTGTTTCAATGAACGAGCTGCCAATCATATTAAAATGTATACTTCTCCTTTTTTTTATTCCGAATAAGCTGGCGCTTGACTACAACTTACCTGATGTTAAGCAATGATGTAGTCTACGATGGGACGCGCCAGCCCGATGTACCGATTTACTCGTGATTACGAATGACTTTCGGTGAGAAGGTGGCAGTGAAATGAGGCTCCTTAACGTTGAAACCATAAAAGAGCCATTTCCAAGCCAAGAACCATTTCGACCCACCCTCTTAAATGGTGTCATCAAACATCGCACCGGAACACGGCAAGGCCGCTTGGCGGTGAGGCTTTGTCTGATGGGTGGTCACTAACCACGGCCGAAGCCTACCACCAGTTAATTACTAGTAAACATAATTACCAGTTGATTGTCACCTGTTTGCACCACCCTGGGACCACGTGTGGGGATTCAGATAAAACGAAGGTGCACTCACGAAGGTGACTCAGTACGTTTTGTGCAACTAGTCATCTCTTTCGTTTAGTAGTATATAATAATCAATATTCAGTCAAAAATCACGATATAAACATCATTGAGTATAATACTACCCGTTGTCGCTTCTTAGCGGGTAGGTACACAACTGTGCCCCTAGATCATCATTACACCAAAGAAGTCCATTGTTAGACAAAAGCCTGCTATTTAAAACGGTATAAGAAATCAGTTACCGGCCATCAGCATCCATCAGGTTCCCGCAAATTTTAACCAGGTGTTGAAGCGACCGACAACGCGACTGGCGGCGGCAGCGGCACGTGGCAACATCTTGTATCTTTTGTTTTAAAAATACAATTGAATATTACACACAATGACAATGCATGTTTCACTCATTAACCTACTAAAAACTTGTCGGGTTTATCGAAAACAACATGTGTAATCATGTACTTATGAAACAAATGAGACGAAACGTTACGCCAATGACTTGATAACTTTATCAATCGCCTAAATACTTATATACCAATACATATCTATACTTACACATAATTACAGCTACACTGTACTACCTAAGGTCTTTTAGTCGTTCTATAATTTCTGTCTAAAGCAGAAGTGATCTAAGAAGTTAATTAACAATTTTGTAAATATTTATTAATAATCATGGGTGAAGATACGGAAAACGGAACTCTATCAAACAATAATATTACTCCGGATAGTTCTAATGAATATAAATTAAAAACATTTCAATCTAGTCTTATGTTGTTAGCTCATATATTTATAGGAATTACTGTGGGAGTCAGTTTAACATATTCGTTTCGATCTGGACTGCCTCTTATAGCCACCCCCATACATATAGTGTTATGTGTTCTAGGGGTAAGTTCTCTTCTATTCTTGTTACTATATATTATTATGTTCTTGGATATACTCATTTCCTTCACATAAAGATTTCACTACTGTCAACTCAATAAGACTGTACTTTGAACGTTTCTGACAAGTTTATCATTTTAGATATTTTCACGACTTATTTTTAGTCAAGGTAGTACAGCCTTTATGCAAAGTAATTTTTAATAAATTGTGGAAGCAACCTTAGTAATTACATAAATAGAAATATGTATATGAAAGTAACATGAATTTACTGATAATGAATATACGAATTTTCCTCATCTATAAAATAATAATTGTAATTTAGATAAATAGTAGTATACCTAATTGAAATGTAATAATTTAATTTAATTGTGCTCATTATTTTAATAATATAACGATATAACATTACCAGACAATTGCATGTCCAATTTTTTTTACCATGTGTTTGAAACACGGACTAGTTTTAAGACCTCTTTCTTTATTTACAACACATAAGGCAAATAAGCAAACAAGCACAAACATTGAAACATTCAGGCTAACATCATTACCTCAAAATACTACCTTTTTAATTTATCTTAATATGCTAGTTGATAACCGACAATAAAATATTAACCCTTTAACGTATAACTTTTAAATAAAGGAAAAAAATCTTATTAGAAACAGGTCGTTGTTAACCCGGTTTTAAGTCTGTATAATATTTTGTTTACAGTATCAATTACTCATGGCCGAAGCAATTATCGGCCTATCACCAAACACATGGTCTTCTCATCTGAGACTGGTGGACAAAAGACGGGCTCATTGGATTCTACAAATTTTGGGTTCTGCTCTAGCTATTGCTGGAACTATTATTAAAATTTTGGATAAAAACGCACACTGGGATTCATTACATGGACAATTTGGTAAGTCGCCTGTAGGTTTTGGTGGTCATACTAGTTAAAGTCAAATAAAAATATCAATTTAAAGTATTAACAATACTGTTTTTAACAAAACTAAAGAAAACTCAATATAATGAACTACAAAGAAAAAGGGTCAGATAGAAAATCATCAATATTTTCAAAATTATGTAGCTGACCTAGCTTTAAGAAAATAATTATTTAAAAAATATCTAATATATAAAACTTAAATGTCACAATGTTAGTTACCGTACTCCTCCGAAACGGCTTTACCGTTTTTTACCAAATTTTATATGCGTATTCAGCAGGTCTGAGAATCGGCTACTATCTATTTTTCATACCCCTAAGTGATAAGGGTTGTTCCCCCTTAATTTTTTTCAATATTTGGACAAATTTTTTTGTTTTTGTGGCATTAAAAATACATACTACCCTAAATTTTCACTCTTCTATCACCAACCCCTATTTTTTAATAGCGAAATTAGTAATACGCGGTACGAAGTTCGCTGGGGCAGCTAGTAATATAAATAAATATTCTTTAATTTAGTCTTTATTTCATAAAAGTAGTACATTGAATACAATACAAAGTAGATACATTGAAGTTTTTGAAGATTTTCTAGTCGACCCTTTTTTGTATTGTGACAGTCAATCGCATTTTCTGCGAAGTTAAACGTTCACACCAATTTCACAGTTATTATTTTAACAAATTTAATTTTAATCTGTTGGTACTAATTTAATATGTTTGTCCACAGCGCTCGTAGCATTAGTCTTCACGACTGTAAGCTTAGTAAACGGCCTGACATCCCTTTGGTCGTACGAGATGCGAAGATTCATTCCTGCAAAATTATCAAAAACAACGCACATCTGTTTCGGCATCGTTGGTTTTGTAGCAGCAACCATCAGCCTTTGCTATGGTTTCGATAAAAACGCGTTCGGAAATTGGGCAGGTAAAAGTGTAGCATATTCACTAATGGCTATGACAGCAGCTTTTACAACTATCATTATTGTTAATCCAGTTCTTACTTTTGTAACAAAGTTAAAGGATTAGTGTGCTTATGTTAATTTAGTATATTCAAAGTTAAGTCTAGTTTTTATTATGTCTGTAGTGTAAATTTCAGGTAGTTATTATTAATTAAATATCACTGTTACATTTGTTGTCTTTTATTGTTTTACTCCAAACCTTTTCTTTTGCTCGAATTAAAATTATTGAATGAAAGTTTGTAAAACATTGGTCTTGAAATTCGTGACTATCGTAAGCGAGTGCTCGAAATTACTTTTGAGCACTCGCTTACTTACATATTTTGGGCGAGTCACTGCAAATCATATCAGCATTTCCTGATAAGTTTATCGTTCGATAACATATATAACTAAATACCAGTCCCTTCATTCTCTTTCAGTCAGTTAAGTAACTAGTGTGGTCTCAGATCTATTTTCTTATAATTATTTTCAATTTTTTTAATCATGAATGCGCCCAACGGTATAAATGAAGCTGAAAACGCTGTACCTTTGAGCTCTACTTCGAATACCATAGATCCAAATGAGTATAAATTGAGAACTTTTCAATCTTCTCTTAGTTTAGTGGCGCATATATTTCTAGGAATTACTGTTGGAATCTCATTAGCTTTTGCATTTAGAAACGGACTACCGATTACAGCTACACCTATGCATATTGTTTTATGCGTTCTTGGGGTGAGTATTTAATTTTAACTTATATTTAGGTATAACTCAAACACAATCTAACCTAATAAGTCATTCAAATTAAATATCAAATATAAATTCATAGTTTCTAGCCATTTTTTTTACAATACCTCAGTACCGATGCTTATTTTTCATTTAAAATAGACTCGGTTGAGTTTGAATCGCTCTCGCAGAGTTCTGATCCTAGGTTACCGGTATTCGTACTAATTGGGTTTGGTAGCCCAAACGGCATTCGCTTCGTGTAAATTCTAGTAATTAATCGGATTTGGGTTGAGTGAAAGCCGACGTGACCCAAATTTGTAGGAAACTGGCTTAAGATTATGAAGACTATAATATTTTATGTATTAGTCAGCGCAGTTACAACAAACTTAATTATTGAAGTACTTTGGTTTGTTTAATTCAGCGTAGAAATTATGCGATATCTTCAGAATTTTATAAGAAAACACCCAACAAGGAACATGCATGAGACTAGAGAGTCTGGATATATATAAAGCCTGTACACATCAGACACAAAACCTGTGGTAAACCTATTACTAGAACAATTACTTTTAACAAGTTATAGGTACTAATTAAATAATTGAAATAATTTAATAATATCTCGTAATACTAAGATCCTTCTAGTATTACCAGATGAAAATGGGTTGATTTAAGATACCAAATAAAATCAATACTGTAAGCTAATATGTGAAATAACTTCACTTCAATCCTTTTTACTGTTCCACTGCTGGATACCGATCTTCTCTCAATTATCTTACAAGTTGAGGGAGTTTAGGACCTAATCACACACGCTGGGCAAGTGCGGGTTGGTGGACGTCATATGTCCTCGAATAATTAGTTCTTAGACATGCGGTTACCTCGCGATGTTTTCCGTCACCGATATTGAGCAGCGAAATGAAACATTCACTCAAAGATGTGTAGGCACAATCAGGATTCAAACCGGTGACCTAATTTTTCTAAGGCGAGGACCATTCCGCTTCGCCACCGCTGCTCTTGAAATGACTTGACTTTTCCGAAAACTATTAACTACAGAAACTATACACTCCATATTAATGATATTAGTTAAATTATTTTTGTTATATTTCCAGTACCACCTACTAATGGCTGAAGCCATTCTAAGTTTAAACGCGCGCAATGGGTGGTCGTCTCATTTAAAGCTAGTGGACAAACGAAGAGCTCATTGGATACTTCAGATAATGGGGTCCAGTCTTGCTATAGCTGGTAGTTTCATTAAGATTATTGACAAAACTTCTCACTGGGACACTGTTCACGGAAAGTTTGGTAAAGTATTACATCATAAAAATACTACATGTACAATATTTTTACACTTAGTAATAGAGTAAAAAAATGTATGCTATTAAATATGCTTCTATTCAACAATAAAAGACTCTTCTTGTGCGCAAATCTTGTTTTGTCTGATATTTTAATGTCGAAATTTAAGGGTCTTTATGAATCACATCATTGGGACTCCTTTTCCTTATGTTGATATCATTCATTATGTTACTTAGACACTATGCATTTAATATAGTCACTAAAAGTGAGGATATATGTGACTGTTCAATAATTCTAGAATCGTTTTAAGTGTTTATTACAGTGTTAACAAAAATTATACTTATCTTATCTACAGAAACAGATCATCAGATATCGTTCACTGACACATTTTGATTGTCGGTTTTTACGCGTTTACATAATATCAATTTTATTATTCTCTGTGGTAATATTATATCGAATGCTTACTAAAAGAGTTTATTGAGCTTTCAATTAAATATAACATCTACAAGTACAACAAGTACCTACGTAAAGTATAAATATTAATGTAGATACAAAAGTCTCTTTGCTATGACTAATGAAGAGCCTTAATTTTCACATGTAAATATCACCCCGTATTTTGATGGTCATATTTTCTTGTTCACAGCTCTAGTCGCATTGGTGTTCACCTCAGTCAGCTTATTCAACGGTCTAGCATCTCTGTGGTCCTATGAGATAAGAAGATTTATTCCTGCTAAACTATCGAAAGCGAGTCATATATGTTTCGGCGTCGTCGGTTTCGTTGCCGCTGCTATTACTCTTTGCTTTGGGTTTGAGAAAACACTATTTACTTCTTGGTCAGGGACGGGTATCGCAAACACACTGATAGCGCTCGTAGCGGGGTATGTTGCTATTATTATAGTCAACCCTGCTATTACTTTTATAACCAGGTTGAGAAATTGAGACATAGTAACGTCGAGTTAAAAACGTTGATGACGATTGAGAGAAAAACAGTGACGGAAAAATTTTGTTATCTACCGCTGAACAAAACAATTGGAAATTAATTTAATTTGTTTTACTAGGTACTCGTGTTATTCTAGATTTATTATGTTTACAGTTTACTTGTTTTAGATATAATAAATTTGATAATTTTATCGAAGTCATTTCATTTACACACACTTAAATCTTAAATAGTGAGTTAATGTGTTATTTTGTGGCTGTCAACTTACATACAACGGTTAATGTTAAGCAGATAGTTGTTGTTATTTGAACCAAAAGAGTCCACATTTATGGTTAAAGTATAAGTTTCTGGTGCGTACTTATATTGATGTTGTCACATATATGTCTGGGAACAACTGCAACTGAAAATCAGTGCTGTGCACTAGTACAACAGTTACTGAGCTAGATCCAGTGTTGCTCGCTAAAACTTGTGATAAATATTTTATTTCGTGTCAGATCATACCTATAGTGAGTAATAAAATAAATGGCTTCAATGGTTTAAATAATGTTTCATTTAATTTGTTAGCTTTTATTCCTTAACCCTCGGTGAAAACTGATATGAGTCAACTTAAAGCACTTATTAGATTTTTAAAGATATAAAATCCCGGTACAATACCTCTATTGCGGCATTTAAACAGAAGTGCATTTTAAACAATTAAACAAAGCCACTTGAATTATAAATAATGGATAATCGATAAAAACAAATACCGATATCGTTAAATTCGATTGAGAACAGGTAGGTAAGCGATCACATCGATAAGTAACTAGTCGGTGCGCTACCTATCTTTATGGCATCTAAACATATAAAGGAAACTGAGGGAAGAGTAATGGCCCTCGATACGCACATTCAGAGGCCCTACTCTGTTTCGTTTGTTGTCCGATCGGGGAAATATTCTGATAAGTTATCTATCTACAAATGTAAATAAACGTATGAAATACAATTCACGTACCGCGTTAGAACGCCGCCGTGTCCTACCTCTTTTCTAATATAGAATTATAGTAGCAGCTTGATTTTAGGACCTATGACTTCTGAACGGCAAGTCTCATTCACTCTAACCCTCTTTAGTCTCCGACAGCTGGGCACGGGTCTTCTCTCAACTACCCTACGAGATAAGAGAGTTTAGGCCTTAATCCACGCTGGCCAAATGCGGGTTGGTGGATGTCACATATCCTCGAATGATTAGTTCTTAGACATGCCGGTTTCCTCACGATGTTTTCCTTCGCCAATATTGAACAGCGGAGATGAAACAATTCACACAAAGATGAGTGGGCGCGACCGGGAATCGATCCCGCGATCATATATATTTCTACGGCTAGGCCCGTAGAAACCGCTGCTCTCCTATTACTAGTCTCGTATTAATTACTGTCATATAATTATTACGTATCACTGAACATCGACGGCTAAATATGGATAATTTTCATTTTGCCTGCACCTAAACCTGTGTTATTAGATTATAATATCTTTCTGATATGATACCAACAGTATGATATCTATTGCAGAAAAATATATGTTTAAAGTAACAAAATTCACACTTTGCCAACCAGTCTATGAAATAAGGCCTAAACTCTCTCAACTGTCAAGACTCGTGTCTAGCAGTGAGACAACAAAGATTTACTATTTACCTATATCTTAATGTAGGTATATAAATGAAAATTCATTTTGATTAAGTTTAAAAATTCATTCGTAAAATTAACGGACGGAAAAACTATACCATAGTAAGGCTGTAGAGTATTGTTGCTATTGCTAATGTTCGAGATGTACGACCATATCTTTGATAAATGCGACACTGTGTATAGACCTCTGACCGGAGGCCTACTGTGACATTATACGTATTCTATCGACGATCCGGGAACCGCTAAACTTAGATCATAACGTGCTAGAATTATTAAGCCTTTAATTTTCATTACAGTGAATTTATCGTATAGTTTCAATAGAATTATGATTTATCATTGACTTTGAAAACTTTGAATAAATGTATAGAAATTAAAAAGCGTGGCAATGCTGCAAGCATGCAACCCTTGTGGGTAATGCAATATATCAATGACGCCGCAAAATTTATCGACTTAAGGTTAAAAAATAATATTGTAATTATAAACAATTAAGAAAGATTAAATCAAGACTATACACAATTTAAGTCAAATCACGCGCAATTTTTGATAACTCATTATCTACTGTAACGATAGTGTTATCGATTAATCTATTATATAATAAGATAATACATTTCTTTCTAGTTTTTGTTAATAGGTACTTCTTTTTTGCTAATGTTACTTGTTTACGATATGGGAAGGGTCAGAATGATAACGCTATCTCTTGTACACTTACAAACCAAAAATATTGAACCTGAATTTCAACAGTGGTTTTGTTTGTGAGAGACCTAAAATCTATTATTCAAATGTACCTACTATCTATAGTTCCACAATTTACTTAAAAAAAAAGTATATGAAAAATGTTGTTTTTATAATTCGGAAAAATACTACAAAATTTTTGAGCTATATATTCACTGTAACATCCTCGACTTACATTTGAGTAAAGCTATAATTAAAACAAAACAAGAGTTGTATACCACAATGATCACTAATACGTAGCCGAGATGAGAACTCATACTATTTGACCAGCTCTGAAACGTTTGTTCAAACAACCCGCAAACTGCACAAGATGAGAACAAGGCATAAGTAGATGAGCCTATTGTGATATGAATGATTTTCCTTACTCGCCCGTGTATCGTGGCAAAGGGACCACATGAACAGCTAACAATCAATAGACATATGGCAAATCCTCCTGTAAACAAAAGGCAAAATTTTTGGTATAATAAATTGGCTTCATGGTGATGGCACACCTGTTATATAGTCTACTAGCTTTCCATCATGCCCAGCAGTGGGATAAAAAGTAGCCTATAGCCTTCCTCAACAAATGGGCTATCTAACAGTGCAAGAATTTTTCAAATCGGACTAGTAGTTCCTGAGATTAGCGCGTTCAAACAAACTAACAAACAAATTCTTCAGCTTCATAATATTAGTATAGATTACGGATTTTTTTAGTACCCTATAATGTCCCACTGCTGGGCATCAACCTCCCGTATAGCCGTCCAAGTTTCCCTATACAAATGAACTGATAATCTACATCGCACCATACTTTCCATGGTCTTCCTAGGGAGACAACGACTGTCTCCAGGAATCCACTGCGACGTTATACGACGGGCCTTCCTATCGCGATGCATTTTTTTTCTGCGATAGTCTGGCGCTTGTCTACAACTTGCCTGATGTTAAGCAATGATGTAGTCTACGATGGAACGCGCTCGCCCACTATACCGATTCACTCGTCATTACGAATGATTATCGGTGAGAAGGTGGCAATGGAACGAGTATCTATATGATTAGAAACCTTTAAAGGAGCTACAATTCCGACCAACCCTCTCTGCATGGTATTACCAGACATCGCACCGGAACACGGCAAGGCCGCTTGGCGGTGCGGCTTTGCATAACGTATTTATTGATACCTATTTGAGATCATTATCAATGATTGAATGATTTTTAACTTATACTCTGCATACTCATTATTCGGACTCATTAGTAGTAGATGATATCAAAAATCAAATCAAAAATCATTTTTTTTTATTAGTATCAAACAAAATAGTCTTACATTGGCATTAGTGATTGGAGCACCCTTTTAAGCAAATAATGCTTGTAGTAGGGTACTCCGCTCTATCCAAGCTTGTAATCAAACTGTACGGCCAGCAGCATGTCAAGATATCAGTGAGTTAAATAAAAGCGCTCATGCTCAGAGATAGGACTAGAAGGTATGACTTGACAGCCTTTGACCGTACGTGATATCGTCCGCTTCTAATGACTCCTGATCAAACAGTTCAGTAGTTAGTCTGATCAGTTTCTTATGTCACTTCCCTTTTTTATTTATGAATTTTAGAAAACATAAAGCTAGTATCCAAGAATTAATTTACCTGTTATTTCGTGAGCATCCATTTCCAACTTTTTATTACGACTAAGTACTTTTATTGTTCCGATTAAACAAAATGCAACCGCCAAGATTTGTAGAACAATGTGAACATATCTTCTGTGTCTTAAACGAAACGGTGACGACCAACCGCTCACGTGACTATGGCTTAAGATTCCTTGGGATCCGAAAAAATGACCCTATAATGTAAAACATTAGATTGATTATAGGTAGCTCTGGCAGTACTATTATGTACAAGAGTCTATAGTGTTAAGCGTCGGATTTACTTTAGTCTCGGGAGTTTCTTTTCTTGATTAAAGTTTCAGCTTGCAGCTCTAAAGGAATACGCCACGCCATGTTAATTGTTGACTCGCCGAACTATTCGCAGAACAACTATGTGCTCGTGCATATTCACCTCTACTCAGTATCTAAACGTTGCAAACCGAGGCTTAACGTAATGTACAAGCATAGAAAATAAACTCCAGTTTAGCACTCTAGATTTTAAAATATATCTGTTTATTTTATTTTGTTATTAATTGGTCAATTCGCATGTTTGATCGAACCAAAGGAGACTAAAGTAGGCTTAATATAGTACACAGTGAAGTTAACTAAAGTCTACTCACGCCTAATAAACACCAAAACGCATGATCATCATCCGTTTTACATTTATACAGAAACACAACAATAAGCACCGCTCCCAATCCTAAGTGGACAATACCAGCACCAAGAGCACACCATGTATTGTAGCAGTAATCCCCACCACCCTCTACGGTTACTAACTGGAAATTATGAGAGACTCGCAAATGATTTTTCTTCCTCGTTCTTGGTGGAGTTGGCGGTTGTGGTGTAGTGTCTGTGTTCATTGCCAGTGCAATACATTATTTCTTGGTAAATTATTTTCTTCAAAATGATTAAATAAATAAGAAAATTACTTTCATAACCTAATAATTATTTTGACTTTTGAAGCATGAGTTGCCATAGTAGGTAAGTACTTAAAATAGGCATGTCACTACCAAAAAGTATGACCTCGGTCAAGTGGAATCAAAGTTTATTTTATTTGTATAGAAACATTACGAACCACTATTCCGCTATTTTGAAAATTCAAACTTCGCATCGTTCTCATAGTAATCTATGCTTCTCATTTATCATGTTGTTGGCCCCTACAAATCCACTTATTAACAGATTGTACAAAGAAATGGATGAAGACTGTAAAAATAAACGTGAAAATACGAGGAAAAAATTGTCATAAAAATGAAATAATATGTCAATACTTGTTTTGCCTGGTGACACCACAGACTATTAAGAGAAATAGTTTTCAACAATGGATTTCCGCAAAGTAACGCCTGTTGGTATTAATTTTATTAAGAACTAGCGAACCCCGCAGACGTCGCCCTGCCCGGTAAAACAGTGCCATGTACCGGGTCCGAAAATAGATTACGACGGACACTTAGACCCACCGAACATATTTATAAGAATTCATTAAAAATCGGTCAAGCTGTTTCGGAGGAGTTTTTTTATTATTCTCTGCGTAAAAACCATCCTCTTACTTCAAGGAATATTCTAAAAAAATAATTAGCGAAATTGGTTCAGCCAATCTCGAGTTATGCGCTTACCAACACATTTTGCGATTCATTTTTATATTATAGATTCATTAATAAAATTACAATAAGAACGGATTAAGTTAACGAAATCTTGTGTTTTAAATTTTCACCAATTAATATCTAAAATGAATCAAATGTTTGCGCCTTTTTAGGCAGCATAACCATGGGACAGTCTTTTAGTATTCCTCGCTAAAACAAGCTTACTTAGTACGTGGATACTTCTATTTTGGATCGTGTTCCCAGAAAATAAAGTTGATTTTAGCTTCAAAACAGATTTGTGTATCAGTAATTCAGTTACAGAAGCGTGAAGAGCGGATCACAAGAGCATATGGCGCAATCCCTTGTCGACGATGCCACGCGGAAAGGCAAATTTCGTTCGAAATAAAAAAAAATAGAAAAAGTCACAAAATTTCAGTTTTAATCTGCATATATTCTGTTTGAATCACATTCTACTGGATGCCGATTGATTTGGTTAAAAGGCATATCCTATGCAAGATTTCTAAACAATTGCGTTTTCAAATAAAAAAAATACAGTAGCATAGAGATTTGAGGGGTTTATTACGTCATAAAATAAAAACTAATTGGCGTAACGTGACTATGGACTCATTGTAATGCTATAAATAGAAGACTTTTTAATAGTCGTGTATTGTTCATAATACCTAAGAATATTTTAATTTTATAGGGATGACTTGTTCTTCACAAGTTGCTTTTCAGTTGTTTCTTGTGTCCGATTAGCTTAATCACAAGTTTTGTCTCTTTCTTTCACTTTGTGCAAGTGACAAAGACCAAACTTATAAAATTGGCACTAATTCTCATAAAAATACTAGGCATGTAGTGTGTACCGTAATAGTATTCCACTCTGGAGTATTTCCAGTTGATAATAACAGACTTTCCTTTATAAATATTATCGAAGATTTGTCACTAATAACAGAAATTACGATCATTATGATAGGTATGTATCTGCGTGCTTTGCTGTTTATTCTACTATTGATATACCAACACCAATATTTTACTGCTTTTATTGAGAGCAGAGTTTGCGCGAATCTGGCAGTAATCATAAAAAGTAATGATATGCTATACTATCAGTAGCAACAAATTGTTTTATTTTATGATAAAACCACAATCAGTTTCTATAGCTTATGAGAGCACTATAATATTGATACCGATATGTTACTTTGATTTTCTTCAGTTTTTACGGTAGAAAATGAAATAGCTTTAAAATATAGTTTAATAACATAATACAGGAAATAAACATTGGCGAGGCAGCAGTATCAGCCTCGCTTTTGAAATTTAAGGTCATGAAATCAATCCCCGGTCATGCCCACATATCTTTGTCTTAATCCGTTCATATTCATTATCCTCAGCTCGATATTGGTGAAGGAAAACATCATGAAGGAATCGGTACGTCTAAAAACGCCGAGTCGAGGATATCTGATACCCACCAACCTGCACTTAGCCAGCGTGTGTATATTAAGACGCAAACTCTCTTACCTCGTGAAATAGTTGAAAGCAGACCCGTGCCAAGTTGTGGGACATCAAAAAGGGGTTACATTTCTATATGAAATTAGTAAGTAGTGCATAGCATGACCTCGGTTACCTCAATTAGTAAGTGGTTTGACTGTTCTGTAGTAAGCACATAGGTGTTACACGTTCAAAAAGTCGCTGTCAATTGCATGCAATGCACACTCTGTATCAAGATTAAAGTTAATAAGAAAATACTGGGCATCTAATCGTATTATACTACTTTCACGGTCATGAATGCTATACATTGTGAATAAATTGTAAAACACAAACTAGGTGCCCTCGCGTAATATTACTACAAGCCTCCTTAAAACCCAAAATACACACCCCCCTTGATTAAACTACCTAATAAACTTGAGGTTATTACAAGACAAGACCGTAAATGACCAGATTCTTGTTTCGTTTTTAATATTCAACCAAGGATAAAGCCGTAATCCTTGACAAGATTACTTTCCGAGAGACCTATCCACCGTCGAAACGATTCCTCGGTTGCCACCATTACCTTTTATTACTGCAAAAGTACACGAGTTTCCTTTTTTGACATATAAATATAAGAAACTGGTGTAATAACACCGAGGTCGCCTTAATATTAAGAAATTTGCTACGACCTAAACAAAGTCGCTGAAAATATTTCATGTAAAAGCGAGTAAAATTTTTATGACTGCAGTTTATGACAAACCTACTGCATGAAGTAGCTTGTAAGCCTCTAGTTGGAATAGCGTTTAATACGCACATAGAAATGTTGTTATAAAACCTTTATATTGGGCATGCGCGTTCCTCCGTATACTACTTCATTTAAGCTATAGTCAAGTTTGTTTACTGTACCTGTAATACATACTTACAGTCAACCCAACAGTCAGCAATTCATTTAACTATCAAAAATATTGCCACCATAAACACATATTAATATTAAATCAATTACAAAAACTGTACCATAAAATACTAAGAGCAGAAATTAATTCGAGTGCAAGGCAATTACGGGCAGTCACGACGGTTTGTGATTCATGAGCTTTATCTTAGTGTAAATTATTGTGAGACGCGTGAATTTACATAGCTACAAGACAACCTATAAAAATTTTAATTAATAAACTGAATTCGCAACCAAATGCCATCCACAAAAATTTATGCAAAGTCGTTATTTGCCTAACGAAGAAATTACGAATAAGGAAATGTATGCAGATCCTACATAACACCTAAATTAACATATGGAAAATCAATAAAGATATTGTGTTGAATAACTTCTTTTGACCTACCTACTAAACTACCGCGTAACTACTTTACACCTATGTACCTACTTGTTTTGTAAACACCAATGTTTTCGAGAATTTTGACATAGGTAATGCTTCCTTCAAATAGTTACATTATTTCACCGAAGTCGAAGGAAGAATTTAGTTACTAGTATCTTCTATAGAAAGGGCGCCGCTGCCACAGCGTTGGCCGGCCCACCACAAGGGGCACCGACAGTTGCTAACGGTTAACAACCGATCATTGTGGCTTTCTAAAGAGGAAGCTTATGTCAAACTGTGGACATCCTAATGCTGATGATGATGGATACTAATTACAGGGCCATCAGTAACCAACCTGAAAAACATATACCTTTATTTTCATGGTCTGTATCATTTTGTTTAGTATTCATTTCAGCTTCATAATAGATAGTTGCAAGTGCACGCTGTGTTACATAGCAATAGACGTACTAATTTTGGAGACATTGCATTGCACGCAAGAGCGTTTCATATGAAATGTCACCAAGAGTACCTACCTACGCTACGTCATGAACTTAATCCTATCCTACTTCCTACTAATATTATAAATGCGAAAGTAAGTGTGTGTGTGTGAAGGTTTGTTACCACGTATCTCCATAACCGCTCAACCAATGTTAATGAACTTTGAAACGTAGGTAGTATATGCCCTAGAATAGGACATAGGCTAATAATATTTCCATAAATCATCCCTTAAGAGGGTTAAATAGAGGGGTGAAGTTTATATGCAACTTTTTATTCCTTAGTCCTATTCATTTAAAATTCGGTACACATAAACCTTAAGACAAATAATGAGATACGGGTTTTTTTATTATTCCATAATTACCCCCATGTGGTGTGGAAAATGAGTTTTAATGGTAAAAATTTAAGTTTCTCTGGATCTGCTTAATCTCAAGTCCGATTCACTCCAAATTCGGCACACTTATACCCTAAAAAAAATCATAAAACACGTGTTTTTTATTTTTCCAAAACTACCCCCAGGGGGAGTGTAAAATGAACTTTTTGGAAAAATTAAATATTCCAGAACTGTTTAGTCCTTGGTCCGATTCACTTCAAATTCAGTATAAATATAGCATATAACAAATAATGAAACACGTGTTTTTTATTTTTCCAATTTTTTTTATCTTTATCCTAATACTACGCGGGTGAAGCCTGAGAAATTATTCTGAGGGAGATTTTCTTTGAAGTTGATATCAATACTCCTTCGTGCTTTTTAGCTAAATTACTTTTTATTTTGACACAATGACTTTTGATAACTCAGTCCGATTATTAGAATTCGAAATTTAAATTTTATTTCTTCTTATAAATATGGTCTAAGAACCGTAGTATTTTTTAAGAAACACCTTTTGATTTATGGATATACCTATGGGGCCTTGCCGATTTCAAAATGTTGCTTACACTCCTACACTACTGAACTAATTTTGTATGGAGATAGTTAGAGACCCGCTAAAGTATAGCTTTATCCGACTGCGAAGAAACGGATTAATGGTCTAGCGCGATAACCGACATCCGCGGGCGAAGCCGCGGGCGGACAACTAGTAATACCAATAAAACAGATTGCTGATGACAGATTTTTGTATGTAAACACATTCACAAGTAATTCTATAGCTACCAAAGTAAGAAGTTTTCGTATAAAAGTATCAGTAAAATATGACTACCAAATGCAATTGAAATTCCAATATATACCAAACCAATTCCTTGCAAAGGTAACAGTTTATTTTCTTTGGGGTGCATATTTATGTAATTTCCGCAGTTTCGAAAAACTCTTACAGCAAATGTAAATAAATGTATGAGCCACGGACCCTCCCACATTAGAATCGGTTAAAAGCATTGTCTTGTTTCTCTCGGGAAATGAGATGTTAGGATCTTAGTCTACTCTCAAGGCTCTTTTAAGTTGCAAAACTTTTCTCGTATGTGAATTTCTTGTACATATAAGTATAGAAACATTAGATTCCACCTTCAACTGTAAGCACCCAAAGGAATCTCCTAAAAGCTTGAGAATACGAGTATTTATAACAATATCCTAATAGTAGAAAAGTATAGTTACATATTTTTTTAGAAACCATCTACATAGTTTGAAGACTGAATCTAGGACGAAGCTGCGGTAGGTTGGTACAATGAATATCAAAACTGAACTAAAACTGACAAATCAACTGGGTTAAATTTAAAACTCTATGATGAACCAACTGTGAACACGCTCTTAGCGGATCCCATCATCTCGATTGAAGCTATAAATCTTCTCGCGCGTTTCAACATGTTCATATAATAATTGCATTCATAAACATCACGGTTGACACGCTAAAAGCAATAAAATACAGGATCACTCTGATAGATAAGTCTGATTTGATTTGATAGTCACCTAAAACGCAACGAAAACGAAAACTATAGGGTTTATTATCAAGTAAACATTGTAAAAATCCGTACTCAACCTTAGTAATATTACGTTTTCATTCCTTTTGTTGTTGGCCTTTCTTTCTTTTTATATAACTCCCAAAATCTAGCTCTTTAGAGATCAAGTGGTTGCCGAGATTTCTTGATAGGTTAGTGTCCTTTCACATTTAATATTCAAAACATATGTTGGTATCTAAGAGTACCAAAATTAAGCATAGTACTAATTAGGCTTTCGTTTCCTCTCATCCAAACAACGGCGTCCTTCAATTAGCCCTCTGTTCCAGTTACAAGGCAGTTTTTGTTTCATTAAGTTTGCAGTCTAGGCTCGGAATATAGGTCCTGAGCTATTGTAGTCTCGTCTCATTGTGATAGTCAGGCTAGTGGCAGTCAACGAGCAATTTTCTCATTCGCCATTATGCGCTGTTATTATTCTCATTGTTTCAAACACCTATATACATATTGTCTTATTAATACACGCTCTGGTGCGTCAGAAAGCGTTGTGAATAGAAAACTAGGCTATTTTATGAATGTAGCTTTAAAATGTGGGCTTAGTACTAAATTTTTAACAAAAGAACATTCTAGTTGTTCATAACTTTTGTGACTTCAACATCTTTTCTATTATTCATGTCTCAATCCATTTGAGAATGGTGGAAAACAGCTGTCAGATGAATAATATGCATGCATATAGTTATATGAAATAAGTAAAAAAATGTATAAGTTATAAATATTTGACGGGCCGTGGTTGGTGAGATACTTGCTTTCACGCCACAGCAGGTCGGGAATCGATTCCCACTGAAAACAGACATTTGTGTGATGAACATGTTTGTTTGTTAAGACAAACAAACATGTTCAACAACATGACAAACAGTCTGGGTGTTATTATCTATATTTTTATTATGTATTTACAAAAGAAAAGTGTTATATGTAGTTTAATACCAGTTATCTGATTTCCATTACATACAAGCTCTGCTTAGTTTGGGATCAGATGGCCGTGTGTTAATGTCCCGTTATATTAGTATTGTAACATTTTCTATTAATTTTGTATGTAGCAGAATGTAGTGACCTATTTCATCTTCATTAAAAAAGTTATTTCCATCAAAATCTCTTATAGAAAAAACCTTTATAACATTCTCGCATAGTCTCGTTCTATGAGAAGAATTTTTCCGCTTATTATTTTTAACAGTTATTTCCCCTCTGACCTGCGTATCTTTAAAAGGGCGGGCGACCCTCAGGTGCCATCCTTCATTAATCTTATTCCCTGCGCGGAACTCGAAGAATCTTAATTTGAAGTTCGCCGCTCCTCTTTATCAGAACTATGAGAAAAGAATTTGCCGATGGTATTCATTATAACGAGATAGGGTAGCAAAAATACTTCATTGTTTTTAAACTTTGCACTGCCGTTATTCATCTGTTGAAATATTGAAGTTACGTGATGAAATACATAGTAGTTTTTATGTGTTTGAACCAATTAGAAGTGGGAATACTGGAGCCGAGAGCGTATCGCGTTCCTTTTTTTAGGATAGGTTTTTGACAACACATATGATCATGTGGCTCAGGAAAAGGATTAGCATTGCCTTCTTGGTACGTTTCCCGAAAATAATAATGAAGAATTTGGATGCATTAGTTTTAGTTTATTTTTTAAGTTTATTCTGACATTGTTGTTCAACGTTCAGTTAGGTAAATTTTTCCATAATGTAACAAATTACAATTTGTTTTATGTAATGAGAACGTTGGAAATCTTTGGAAGAGGCCTTTATCGGTAAAGGGGTTCTGGAAAATTTACCTAGACTACAGCTAGATCATAAAACAAAATACTTTAAATAGATATATATTAGAACATAGATTAACAATCAGATGTAGTAAATAGTATAGAAATACAAATTAATATACTCGGATATGTAGGGATTGATGTAGTCAAATATGATATAAAAAATATAGATTATAAATTAAAATGAACTAATTACTTAATTATATTTTAACAAATTAAAAAAAAATTGAAATTAATAAGTAAAGGATGAAGAATTTTCTAAATTGCTACGATACGAGCCTATGTTAGCAGTTGATATAAAAATCATTAAAGACATGTGCCGACATCCAACTCTGAAGTGACTTAGCAAAGTATTTGATACTTAAGTAACTAATGTAGAACTCTGTCTGAAACTTGTAACTCACTAAACCGACGGAGATAAAATAACGAAAGCCCCTGGATACATCTTTAGTTAGCAACATTAAGACAGGAATCTAAAGGTGCTCGAGCATGTCTGAAAGCCCAACTTTGACCGATGCAGGCAAACCGTAGCGTCTTAATGAAGTTCTGAAGTTCTTCGAGAATGGCCGCGATGCATTAACGAACTTACCTCTTAGGTAATAAGTTTTGGATTTCTGAAGCGGAGTCTTGTTGAGGTTAAGTTTCGTGGTCAGTACATAGTTGAGAGGGTAGGTTGGCTTTACTTACTGAAACGTACCTTGATACTGATTTAAAACTGTGTAGAGGGATAGAATACAATATATACTTTACAATATACATAATATACTTCAAAATATACTTAATCCTTATTATTACTCCTTCAACCTTAAGGAGCCTCAATTCACTGCCACTTTCTCACCGAAAGTCATTCGTAATCACGAGTGAATCGGTACATTGGGCTGGCGCGTCCCATCGTAGGCTACATCATTGATTAACATTAGGTAAGTTGTAATCAAGCGCCAGCCCATTCAAGAATAAAAAAATATATATAAGTATTAAACTTGTTGTCCACCCTAGCTTAACACTTTGTTGGTACTCGATGGTAATAATAAACCTAAAATGTATTTTATCATGTTTCCTTGTCTTGACATTCGTTTTGAAACTGTCTTTACTTTGCTTATCTATATCAGTTCTTACAATTTTAATTAAAAACTTAGGTCTTATTCTATTCTTAGGTATTATTATTTTGAACTATTTTATAAATGCGATAGTTTGTTTGTAGTTTCTTTGTTTGTTTGTTTGCTTGTAGGTGTGGATGTGTTAATGTTTGTTACTCTTTCACACAAAAAATACTGGTTGGATTTGGATTAAATTTGACACAAACTATGATATAGGTAGTTTGGGATAACGCATAGTCTACTTTTTATCCTAAAGCCACTCGGAGGATGCTGCGAGCAGAAGCTAGTAAGATATAAATTAATTTAAGTCCATAGGGAAACGGTTACATGATAAACGTGCAGATCTACTTTAGATTCTAAGTTAAAAAACAATTTGAAGAAATGAACTAGACTCTCGTAGGTATTCATTTCCTAGTTTAGATTCTTACTTTACCACATTACTCTTTCGGGCTTTGTTTTCAGTAGTGAGAATTTTTTAAATTGCTTTTAAAAGTATGAAGTTAGCACAGTCTGGTACAGTTAAATTGTCGCCTGATAGCATTGTGATGCAATGCAAGTTTCGAGATCCATCTTGATATTATTGAAATAAATCGCCACTATAGACTAGGCTTCGGTTATTTTATAGCCTGGAGATCAGTCACACAGTTCTCTCACTCGGTATAGACTTCAGCTCTCATGAAGGTATACATGAATCTGTAACGTTGTCATATTAATAAATTGTACCTTTTTTGAAAGAAATTAAACGTTATTATTATTATTATACTCGATATGTGATTTGTTTTTATTAGAGCAGCGGTGGCGCAGCGGTACGGGCCTCGCCTTAGAAAAATAAGGTCGCGGGTTCGAATCCTGGTCGTGCCCACACATCTTTGTGTGAATTGTTTCATCTCCGCTGCTCAATATCGGTGAAGGAAAACATCGTGAGGAAGCCGGCATGTCTAATCATTCGAGGACATGTGACATCTACCAACCCACACTTAAGGCCTAAACTCTTTCAACTTATAAGATAGTTGAGAGAAGACCTGTGCCCAGCAGTGGGACACTATAAAGGATCGAAGAGATGTGATTTATTATAGGCTAGTTGATTGTGTTTCATATTAAGCTGTATAGCTACACTATACCAAGTGCCAAATTTGTGAAGTCAGGCTATAGTTGAGTATTTTAGACAACATTTTGCTCAACTACCCCACTTTCTTTCATTACATAAGTGCTTTCTAAAAGATAAGACAAAGGACTCAACGACTTTACTAAAAGAGCAATATCGAAATGTGTTGGAGTTTTCTTTTACTTTGTTTTAACGGTACAAAATTTTACCGAAAGTACCAATTTTATAATTATATTGGGTTACTAGCTTCCGCCCGCGGTTTCGCCCGCGAATTTGATCTCACTAATCTTGTTTCTCCATACAAACTTTGGAACCCCGTTGCACCCCCTTAAAAGGTTAGTTATGAAAAATCCTTTCTTAGTGCACCCCTGGACCCTTAAGAAACCTATGTGTCAAATTTGGAGTCTTCAGACCCAGCGGTTTGGGCTCTGCGTTGATATGTCAGTCAGTCAGTTTCTTCTTTTATATATTTAGATTAATCACTTCGGTGTAAGTATCTCCAGCCTCAAATTATCCACTATCCTTAGCTTTTTACCCAGAGTGGTACCTGCTTATAGTGAATCATATTTATTTTTTCAATGACTTGGGGTTTATAACCGAAAAAGATTCGATTTTGAATTTGTTTCTCTATTCTATTAAAAATATACCTTTGTTTGAAGATTTTTGCATACAATTGTCTTAATAAAAATATATCGACGGGCCGGTAGCGTGGTCGGTAAAATACCAAGACCTTTTTTTTTTTTTTTTTATTTGACCGGGGGGAAATCCTTTATGGATCCCCCTGCCCTGTAAGGCGCCAGGGCAGGGGGTATGTGGGACTCCGTGAAGCGTCTACCCTAACTAAAACCCCCCGGGTGTTCCTCCTCGCATTTGGCCCAGGGGGTCACGGGATCCAGAAATGACACAACCGAATAAATGACACAACCGAAAATACCACGACCTGCGGCGTGAAAAGCAATTTCACGCCGTGGGTTCGATTCTCACCAGAGACAAACATTTGTTTAAATATGTCTGTTTGTCTTGTGTCTGGGTGTTATTATCTATATTGAAGTATATATTTACAAAAGAAAAGTATTATAATATGTAGTATATTACCAGATATCTGGTTTCCACAGTACAAGCTCTGCTTAGTTTGGGATCAGATGACCGTGTGTGTTAATGTCCCTCTATATTATTATTATTATTATAATCAAAATGCGTACCTACATCTGAACTAGTTCATTCATATATTGAGATCGTCGCTATGTTCTAGCATCGTTATCTGTATGTGGATGATAGTATCACTGTCGAGTGCAAGTTGTTATTATTTCATTACATTTTTATGGACTGTTTGTTACTCTGTACTTTTCATTTGTATTTTTATTTTGAACTAGCTGACCCTGCGAACTTCGTATCGCCTGATAGCCTTTTAAAGTTCAAATTGACTTTTAAGTATTATTACGAATCGTATGTATGGAAGTATTGAAAAGTGTTGTCTTTATAATTTATCAGGCAGATTATTTAAAAAAAATCTCTGCATAAAAACCACCCTCATACTTCAAGAAATATTCTAAAAAAGAATTAGCGAAATCGGTTCAGCCGTTCTCGAGTTATGCGCTTACCAACACATTTTGCGATTCATTTTTATATTAAAGATTATAGATTTCTAGATCTAAGTTAGTTTCTATGCGTTCCATTTCTCGATCGTGCGCTAGAGTCGATGTCAAGATGACAAGTCGAAACTGAACCCGACGTTGTCTAACTAGTATAGTAATCTCTGATGTTGTTGGTTGTAAAGCCAGCTGATACTAATAGATATTATTGTGTGGTAGGTAAAAAATCTAAAATTGACAAAAAATAAAAAAGATGACTAAATATATTTAGTATGAGTACAGTAATTACAGTATGACGAAAAATTTTGAAGATTTCATATTTATAAACTGACGGCCATATTCATAAAAACTTATAAACCTCTTTAGTTTAAATGGATTTTGTCTCTTTCTTATTAGTATAAATGTCAAGATGACAGACAGAGACAAACGAATTATAAACCTATTTCAGCTATAATAAGCTTACAGGGCGTTTATTACCAATATTATAAGATCTTTATAATCCAATACTTCTGTTTATATGACAATAGGTAATACACGAGGCCCTGTTTTGCTTGCTCAACTGTAGTCTAGCTAGATTACGTTTCCTGGTAGCTACCAGGCCTTGATTATTTACTCCACAGGATAGCCTATGACGTGGTGGCAAACAAAGGCTTTTCAAAACTCATTACCGATTTTGAATCTTTATCTTATTACCATATCTTTTTATTAAAACTCGAGTATGTTAAAAGCCATTTAGTTTTATCAAAGGTTACAAAAATCAGTTAGCGATGACGGCAAAGATAGATATGTAATAACTACGTATTTATTGATTAAATGATAAAAATAATGGATAAGCAAAAATCTTTCGATTAATGTATTATTAAATTGTGATATCCTATCTATAGATATATTTCCATTCATTATTTATCTTTAACTGTTTATATCTACTGATAAAGTTAGCAAATTCGGATATGAAGGTTATTCACCGTTTCTTGGCAAATTAATAAAAACGTTCATCCTTAGTATCCTTAGTACCCGGATCTTCTTTCATCATCTTTTTCTAGAAACGCACATATACCTAATGCAAGCATCAAAGTTCCTGGAAACGCTTTACCCACCACTAGTGGCAACGGGCATGTGGCATAACATTTTTACAAGCGTCATCACGCGGCGTCATAAATAATTGGGTAGTACGTTATGTCTTGTCAGAGGCTCGACTTCAAGCCTCATATGAAATGAATGATTGAGAATATGATTTTTTTTAGACGCGAGTCTACATAAAAATGGTCCAATTTCTTTTCCTACCGTGCAATGAATGCTTGGCAACTACTGAGAAACACTGCTAAAAAAAACTCAGTAGGCTTTTTTTACATACAATACTAATCAATACTGTTTTAGGTATGAAGCCTATTGGATGACCCAAATGTGTGCCCTTGCACTGTCATACAATTTCGTCGTACTTGATAATAAAATTTAATATCTAAATGACTTGCAGTTAACCAACTATCGAATTCAGTGTGCCAAGTATTTAATCGATTTGGGTCAATGTCGACACAATCCATCATTCTGGACATCCCATAAAAACTGAACGTATGCGACGCTTCGTAGCCTGCCATATATCATTTGTTTCACTCGTCGCTGTGGAGTTGATGTAACTTAAGGTTTAGGTTATCGGCATCTACAATAATAATAATATTCTCGCACATTAACACACATGGCACCTGGATCCCGAACTAAAAAGAGCTTGTGCTATTATAATGTCACAGGGACAGGTATTTGTCCGCTACTCTTAAATATCTTGTGAGTGTAGTGTGGATAATCGTGCAAAATGAGAATACTTTTGAGAGTTTTTCACACTGACTTTACTTTTCACTGTAGTCTATTTAAATTACAATCGCTAAAGAAATCTACTAATAACGAATAGA
The DNA here is from genome assembly GCA_936450015.1 of Meganola albula. NCBI lineage: Eukaryota > Metazoa > Arthropoda > Insecta > Lepidoptera > Nolidae > Meganola > Meganola albula. Next base: position 7,558,261 of record OW388156.1, on the reverse strand, counting down.
GAAACGATAGGACCAGGTCAAGCAAAAATATATACAAAAATACAATTTAATAATATTTTAATATGGAGGCTGAGTGTAAAATTCTTTAACCACGTGGTAGTGGTCATGATTACAAACAGCTATTTTTACCTACTATGTTCAGAGTGATGCGAGGCGCACTGCATGCCCCGCCGCGACCGTTCAACTTATCTTACCCTACTCTACGCTCCATTATCGTCGTTCCTACTACGTGGCTAAAAAATAGATTATTTAATTAATAATTAAAAAAATGTCCCAAAAAATTTTCTATGAGTAATAAAATAATTAAATTTTACAATTTGCCTTAAAACCATGGAAAATCTAGGAAAGAAAAACATTTAACATTTTTTGAAGTGAAAACTTCTTTAGCGGCGTTGAGCACTTTTTCTGTAATGGGTATAAAATCTTAAACTCGCGTCAGGACACGTGACCTGATCGAAAAAGCGTAAGACGGATGGAGAGTAGACAGCTATCCCCTCTCTACGGCGCGGCGAAAATGTATGCCTGGGCCTACTGTTTCGTTTAGGCAGCGCAGGGCGCTTGCGCGAATGTTTTCACTTCTGCCGGCACTCCCGGAGTGCAACCCGTCTTTTTTTTTATTTGACAAAGACAAGACACACAACATCAAATGATAAAAAACACATATAAAGAGAAAAGAAAAACATAAATGGAAACTGTAAAAGAAAAATAAAAGCTAGGTAGGTCTTAAACTTATTACAAGTGGTAAGAGACTTAAAAATGTCTAATCTAATCGTCTATTATTATTCATCGTGTGATTATCATTGCAAATGCTTACGTATTGTCGTCAGGGCCGCATAAACGGACAAATGATATTAGCATCCTAATTCCTTGATTGATGTTAAAACACCCCTCCTACGCCGCACCGGTACGTAGGGACCGTATGCATAGCAGTCATAATTTCTGATCAAGGAAGTTTGTGGTAATATTACTAGATGTGACTACTAAATATTAAGCATAAGTACCAACTCAATTATGTACCGGGAAATTCCATGATTTAATTTTTATCTTTGCACAATATAAAATAAAGTGTCTTTCCGCGAATTTCACCTTTTATTGAACACGTGACAAGAAGGCTGGGCTACACTTAGGCCAAAGATTGAGCGTTGCCATTCGACGTGGCAATGCTGCCAGCCTTCTTGGTACGATACCAACCGACATTGATGCAGAGGAGTTTTTTGACGCCCAGCTTTAGATATGTTTTATAAGTTCTATTTTATATTTTTTTTTAGGCTAAGTTAGTGCGTAGTTTTTTTTTCTGGTACTTAGATTGATATCTTCTTTATGTTGTTTACTCCCAAATTGTTAATGTTACAGACAATACTATGATAATGTATTTCACCTTGTATGTAGGCTTACTTCTTCTAAACAACTCGTACGTAACGTATTTCAATGTGGTTCTTACCATCATTTGATAATATTTCAAGGAATTTTATAGTGACATAGTACGTCTAATCGAACCCATGCAAAGCCGAGGTGGACCACATGCAAAATAAAGGAAACATAATTGGAACAGTGCTGATATATTACAAATGCTCACCTAGGTAGATTATGTATGAACTGCTTATTATATTTCCTGACATACAAACATACATGGTTCTTGATTATCTGTAAAACGTAATACATATTATCGTTTAATAAAAATGCTAAAAGGATATAACTAAATATCGAAATGATTATATTTATCAACACTGGTTTAAAAGCAATATCAATTATTTCATATCGTAATAATTATAATCCAGATATCATATTACGTCGTGAATGTTTTAATTACATAATTAACTGGAATTAGGTGCAAAGGAAAACTCGTGGTATGAGTAGTCACTAATAAAACTTTTAGTAGGTATGTACTTCATTTTAAAACAAGTCTCAGACATAGTCCAACTCATATAGCGAAGCGATATCAAGATCGAAAGGAATAAGATGTTTCAGATTGACGTCCACCTTCAAAAAATCACGTGGGAATCCTATGTCAATCGCATTCGCTTCATCAGTTAAGTGTGATAGGTTGAATGTTTTGTCACACCTTCCGTCTTATATGTACCGACCCATACAAATTAGGTAGGTACGTACTACCACAGAGGATTTGTACCATCTGCATATAGGGTGCTACAGCGAGAGCGCGCTTGCGGAAGCATGCGTTTAAAAACCGAAGCGCTAGTGACGACGCTTTACTTTATTTTATACAAATGTCATGTTTCCACACTTGCGGTATGATGTGTTGTTTGTAATAACTCTCACACTCAGCAATTCATCACACTCGATATATTATTATGCATCGATATAAGACAGTGTATTTATATAAGACAAAAGCATTCGCGGCGCTTCTAGCAAGATTTTATTATTTATTTAGTGTGCGGGGCGTCAAAACGGGCGTGCGGTTAATATTTCACAGTGTCGACGTTAAGTCGACGGAGATTTATGGAGCGGCAATAGCCTATGTTCTACAATTAACTAGCCTCAAAACCTGGAATCGCTTGTACAAAGTTGTTCGGCCTACGAGCTACGCGCTGTGAATAATTAACGTTGTTGGTTGTTACTAGTTCAAGAGCGGCTGTTGCGAATTGAGATTTAAAAAGTTTCTGCAATATTTTGGTCCAGCTTCAAAACAGGGAGTAAAATTGTGTATAATTGTAATTTTCATTAGTTTAAATAATATCAAATAAGAAACTCTTTATTTTTCTCTGGAACTTGTTATAACTGCGATGTTCATTTGATTTTTTTTGTTTGTGGAGACTGGAGGTTGTGACCCTCCAGTGTAAAGGGAAGATCTTCCGGCAGGGCGAGGTGTGATGCTCGGCGACCGCGGTTCCCCCCAACTGTTCTTGTTGAGAAGTTATTAATATGCTTATCGTTGGTGATACCTTGCTTGTGCAATTCAGGATTGCAACGACGTCACGTCTCTTCAGTGGAGTTAGATTAGTGACCACATGTTTATGGTTTTGTGAACAGATAATTGCTAGAATTAAGCCAGTGTCTATTTAATGTTTGTCGTCAGTATTCATTGTATAAATCGGAAAGGATCGGGTTTGAAACATTATTACTATCTATTTCATCTTTAAACTTTATAACGGTTATGATGTCAAATTGGTGACGCGCTAGGTACCCACTATCTTTTTACTTACCTGTACAAACCCAAATTAAAAATATTATAGGCATAATCCTTGATTACCGCCAATATTAAGTAAGATATGACAAACCTCTTTATTCAAAGTGACTCATTATTTTTAACCGACTCCAAAAGGATGTATTTTGTTCGAGCACTCCATCATTTATAGACGGATTGGCAATATTCTTATTTTGTTTGGAAAACGTTATTCCAAAATATTCCTGTTTGTTTGAAATGGGTTCTTTGGAAAAAAGCTAGGAAAGCGGACTAATCCAGCAAAGGAGCACAGTTGATGACGATGGCCCTAGATAATATTTTCTTGAACTACCGTTTACCAATTGCTAGGTGAAATTAAAAACAAATTAAAGTTGAGGCGCGTTTATTGCCGACGTTTCAAAGTCTTTTTAGACTTCATAGTGTCTGCCTGTGACTATGAAGTCTGAAAAGACTTTGAAACGTCGGGATCTAAAATCTTAAATACACCGGTACAAAATCCGTTATAAAATAGTCTTATTTCAATGCTTACCGAAAATCCGACAATCCAATAAATAATCGGTATTTGATTCAGATAATAAGGATTATGTAATCAATAATGATAAGTGTTTATTAAATAATCAATTGTAAAACAAAGTCCACTGTATTTTTTGTTTACATAGGTAACTTGTTTGATCAGATATATTTAACACTTGTGTTTCTTTTAATATGTTATTATTCCGTTCCTGCAATGTTGCACGTTCTACGGCAAGTAGTCTAAGCTGTGTTGGTTTACGTTCCCATCTCTATTGAAACAGTCGTCGTAGGAACGCAGAGCGCAAGAGGTTCGGGAACAGCGAAAACCCACCGTAATCCAATCCAAAATTAATGATCTTTTCTTTACATAGTATAATTTCTTTTTTTCGTATTTCACTAATAGGCTAAGTGATCTAAGAAGAAGGTTTAAGTGTATAATTTGTTCCCGTGCAAAGCCGGAGCGGGTCGCTATAACAACATAATAATTATATAATATAAGTAGGCTTACTATTAGGTAAGAGAGTTCAGGTTCAGGTCTTGAAGAGTATGAAGACCCAAGCAACTATGGGGAGTTGGTAATTTCGGAACCAGGAAATCGAGTCTGAGTAAAAGTATTAAAGATTATCTGTAGTTACAGGGGAAAATTCTATTTTTTTTAATAAGGTTATGTAATTACCCTGTATTTAGCCAATTTCACGAACTACTTTTCAGCCGTTTATGTTCTTTTTAGATAGTTTTCTGAACCAATAAGAATTCTTTTATAACCAGTTCAGCGACCACCAGCGCGATTAAATTTAAACCAATTTAAAAACTTGGCGGTTAGAGGCTTCGTCGACCAAAAAGCGTATTTAACACGCAATAAACCTACAGCACACTACGCAGATCACCGATATGGATGAAAGATCACAGGAGATGAAACCAACAGATCTTCCCTGTAGTGCCCGTTATTAGTCATGCATAAGAATTTTTGTAAGTCTTTATATTCTCTGACTGTGTCCCGAAGTAGAGCCGTGATATAATATTGAGTTAGATTTGTTTTTATGAAAATGTTCGGACCTTTCAAACTTCCCTGACGTCGCAACAGAGCATCGCGTACTTAAACTGACAAGTCTAAACATATTCTCATTAAAAACCATGCAGCGCTATATTGTAACGCTACACTTTAGCGCTGCGCTAAATACGCTTTCTGTTTGACGAAGCCTTACCTAAATCACTAGTTGTTAATTAACCTTTTAGCGTTTACGATCCATTCGGAAACGAAGAAGCTCATTGATGTGACTTATAAAGAAATGAGAAATTAAATCATCTGCTCTAAATAAAAAACGTGTGGAGCCTCCCAAGCTTAGGTTTAAAACAATATTTTTGATTTATACAATTATGCCATTTTAAATTTGGTTATTGAATCATTTGTAGTTCATTAATTGAATTAAAATTTTAGTGAGAGTGAGTAGCGGTGGCACATTGTGACGGCCTCGCCTTTCAAATAAAAGGTCGCGTGTTCGATCCCCGGTCGTACACACTCATGAATTGATGCTGTTCTATATCGCTAAACGAAAACAAATTAAGGCAACCGACATGTCTAAGGACCAATCATTCGAGGACATGTTATTGTGACATCCACCAACCCACACTTGGCCAGCGTGCGTGAATTAAGACCGAAACTCTTTAACAATAGTTGATAGAAGACCCGTACCCAGCAGTGGCATACTAAAACGGTTGATGGGTTTAAGTGACGGAATAGAGAATGCTCCTGCGCATTGAGCTAGTCAGTTGCACCGTAGCCGGAATAAGGCTTAAAGGAGCTTATAGTCCTCAAATTATTAGTTAAGAAGTTTTAGTCATTTGAAGCATAGAGGTAGGGGAGGTTCTCTGCCTGTATGGAAATGGTAGGTACCAATATCAATAGCAATATGTATGTATGTAAGTCATTGATAGTTGAAATACTTATCTTTCTCAGATACAAGGCATAAAATCATAAGAAGTTTTCCTTTAAATCCCTAGAGTAATAACAAGTCCTAAGCTAACTTTATGTATGTAGCAAAACTTTTAACTTAACCCTATATATGTTTATTACTTTCTCCTATTGAATCGTGGCGATAACTTTTTAACCCCAGTTGACGTGGGGTGAATAACTTGCGTTGACAGTTGTAAGGGGCTCAGGAACTTCTCGCCCCTCGCTTATTGACCTCGAGAAACTGCATTCCAACTTCAGCCACTATAAAGCCATATATTTGACAGGGAAATGGAAATTCCAATGGAAATCGACAAGTATTATTTGCGTTATATTTTTCGTTGTTCAATGGGAAAGAATAAATCATTTCTTCTATGGCACTGCTGGGAGATTTTATTATGCTTATTATTTTTTAGGTTTTTCTACCGTATCGCCCCTCACTGTGTCCGTCTGTCCGTCCGTCTACAGATTATAATTTGGCATGATAGTGCACGGCAACAGCGTTGACGAAGTTGTAAAATAAAATCTTGAAATACTTTTTTGTAGTTACGGTAACACCTAAAAACGAGTGAAATTTTTTTTTTCACCAGACCCACCGCGTTACATATCATTAGATAGCTTATTTAAAATTAGTAGGGGTATGTTTAGCATTTTCCGATTTAGGGTTCCATTTACGATGTATTTTAGAGTCATTTTAGACCCCCCCATCTACCAGCTAAACGGTGATGAGATTGCCGTGTTCTGGGGAGATTTCCGGTGTCCGTTTGACATGGTGTATCTTTATGTATTCATCGTTAGTCATCCATATAGAGCCTATTTCTACTTTCACCTTCTTACCATTTACTTTGTTAACGCATCGTATGTTAGACTACCTACATCAGGCAAGTTGTAGTCAAACGAAAACCTACTCTAGAATAAAAAAATATTTTGTATAATATCAAAACCTATCGTAAAATAAAGTACGATGTGAATACAAAACACAGAGATACCTCGTCTTTAGTCCATATTCATATTAAAATATATGCCACCCGTTTGTAAGGAGGCAGTGAGGATAGCGAGGCAAATAACTAGTGCGACAGTGAATGTGCCCTCTTGACCTGTTTTGGGGGTAACATAGTCACATATTCACATCTCAGTTGTGCAAATTCAGACTCAGGTTTAACTTAAATAGACTAGACAAGTGGAACTTTAGATGTAATTTTAGGTAACATTTAATTTACTAGGAATATTACTGGAAAATTAACTTAACTGATTTACTCTATTAATGGGATGGTAGTTTGTACAAATAAACAATGAGTAAGAAGTGTGGTCCACCACTCTAACTTTGGTAACTATTCCAGCTACACTTACGACATTAGATGTGGTTGACAAACAAGTAACTAGGTACTTGGTATGTATTTGGTAACTACATCACGTAGATAAAGTTGTGGAGGTAAGCTGATAGAAAACTCATAATAGAGGTGGATGCTGAAAGCACTGTTTTGGGGGCTGAGTCATCTTCGTCCGTGGGTATAAACTATTAATAGAATCCCGACACGTGGTTACCGGGTGGTGCAATTCAAGTGACGATCAACTGGTGATAGGCTTAGGCCGTGGTTAGTGACCTTCCACCAGACAAAGCCGCACCGCAAGCGGCCTTGCCTTGTTCCGGTGCTTTGTCTGGTGATACCATGCAGAGAGGGTGGGTCGGAATTGTTGCTCCTTTAAGGTTTGTAACCTTAAGGAGCCTCATTCCACTGCCACCTTCTTACTGATAATCATTCGTAATCAAGAGTGAATCGGAATACTGGGTTGGCGCGTTCCATCGTAGACTACATCATGGCTTAACATCAGGCAAGTTGTAGTCAAGCGCTAGCCTATCGAAGAATAAAAAAAAACTGTAGTCACATAATAAGCAACAATAAGGGTAAGCCCTCAGACTAGATTGAGTGATGGTCTCTGCAAAGTAATTGGTAAGAGAATTACGATTTAGAGCTCTATATTAGGTAGTTTCCCAATTTCTTGATGTCCCTAATATGAGTTTACTTTAAGCATTGCGGGTAAGTTTAATTATTCTAGAACTAGCATCGAAAATAAAGTGCACAAAATATAATCTGTCCGTGCAACTTGCTATTCCTAATATTGTACGGAACTGGGGCCACAACACCATTTCATTTGTATTCCAGTATGTGGGTCGCGTTTCGTGCAAACATTGGTAACCTCCGAATTGAATTCGTGATATCACCCGCTGACTTTTATTAGTTAACGTCTGAACTACAAAAAATATTTATTGCAACGCGAGAATCGTCTACCGCTAGTTTTAGTCTTCTAAAGTCAACACTACGAAATCTCGGAAACTACCTACTTAGCCTGAAGGTGATATTTGGCAGAGAGGTGACATTTGTACGATTAGGCAACTTAAGCACGCACACTCCTGCATTACCAAAAGGGGTGCCTGCCTTATAAAGGGGTGGAATGGAAAAGTTGCTAAATTCATTTAGTCTATTAGCGTCGAATATGCCGAAAGGCTAGCGATAACATAATATATAACATAACCTCCAAACTAATACTCGTAAGTAAGTTTAAACATACGGTACCTGGTGAGGTGACACAAACCGAGTCAATCACAAGCAAACGGCAGTAACCGATAAGTGCAGCTCTATATCAATACAAATTAGGAAACAAACAACACAAAAACTTCTTGAAATGTAACGAACCTTCGCCAGCTGTCGGAGGTGTGTGAACTTTTGCAACCGCGGCACATAAAACCAGCTAACGACATAGCTGACATAATACCGCTGGGATGTAAACAACCACCTTATGAACATAAGCATACTTTGCGTTTCAAATAAGAATAGGACTGAACTCACGACTAACTTCATACTAAAAACCAAGCAAAAGTAGCGTCAGCACAAATTTTTTTCAAACAAACGTTTTTCCTATGTGAATTTATTGCGCATTCCGGTCCAATATGGCGGGTTTCCACTCCTATTCTTATTTGAAACGCATAGTAGATATTAATTCAAATGCAGAAATATATTAAATGCAGTGTAGCAAGTGTAAACTTCACCAGTCATCTAACGGATACCTAATACAGACTTGTATTCAGCTCGTTACTCTTACCACGAGTTGACACTTGTCGAGTCAGCTGAATCCAGTTCGAGAAAACAGAAAAGCTAGGTACCTACTCACAAACTACTGGTTTGTTCTCCGAGGATTCAAAATTTTTTATTTTTTAAGCCTTTCGAATAGTTTTTTTAATTGTGCATTGTATTGTAGTTTAAGTACAAACCACAGATAATATAATACACACATATAACAAACACAGCTTTCCCATAGATACGCCACAAAACTTTAACTTCAGACTAGACTGAATAGAATTTAAAGATGTTATGTTAATATTATGATCCATTGGTAAGCGTGACCGCTTAGTAACCACGAGGATGGTTGGTTTTGATACTCGGGTCGAGCAATAAGACTTTTCTAATACACCTACATATTAGTTGCAACTTAAAGTTTGGAATTGTGCCCAATGAACGGCAATAGGCTTGATCGTATTACGTATGGGACCTAAATATAGCCTAAAGTAGGTGATATTCACCTTCGGGTCAAACAGACGTGATGCTAAGTTATTATAGAAATCGTTACGCAATATAATTATTGGCGTTCTATTACAGTTGTTGTCGGTCATAGTGTGTTCGGACCGAATCAACGTCAGACATCAAGTCTGACAGGCGACATCGCAGAGCTGTTCGATTGAATGAAGTTTATGATAATGTCATAATGTTCTTTGTCTGTATTAACTATTACCGCTTAAATCAATATATCACTGGACCCCGTGCGAGTTAGACATCCGCTGGCGAATCAGTAGACCAATTTACGAGACGCCAAGTAGAGTGGACGTGAGCGTGGCTAACCCATCTTTTGTCTTAGTTTTACTTACTGAATCCCCTAGGATCTCATAATAGTTTAATACTGGGGTAGGTAGGGTAATCTGGGCATTACGTTAATGATGGCTTCACAGTGTAACTACTTACCGATTTGCATAACTAAGTTAGTATAAATGACCATCCTGACACTTTACCTATATTTTTCCGTTCACTGAACCTACTTCTGGTTGAGGGTTGTTCTGGTTTACACCCCATCATATACAGTCAGGTATAAAAATTCTCGTATAGTAAGATCACAATTGGTTCAATCGTTCACGATAGAAAAGCGGTGTCGCAGCCGGCATCGGCCTGGCCTTTGTAATATAAAAAGTCGCGGGTTCTATCCCCGGTTATGACATATTTGTATACATTGTGACATCGTGAAAAAATCGGCATTTCTAAGCACTAATCATTCAAGGACATGTATCTACCAACCCACACTTGGCCATCGTACCTATGAGAATTAAAGCCTCAACTCGTAAGATAGTTGTGAGAAGACCCGCACGCAGTTGTCGGCTAAAAAGACTTGAAGTGAATCGGTTCATAGTTAGACTGTACTATAAGGATTTTGTGGAATTTCCATTTCCGTGAGACTTCATTCGTTCCTCATACTAAGTGAGATCACGTAGAACGAACGCTCATAAAATATTCTTTTTAAGAGCTAAAAGATCTGCTCTTTCCTAGAAGTTGTTTAATTTATGAGAAACTTGGTGATAATTCTCCTCGATAATTTTAATTTATTTTAATTCCCAATTAAAAAGAGGTGCCGAGGGACCGATTTTCTTCGATTTTTTATTCAGAAGTTAGTAAACGAGATTGGACAAAACTAGATCGGAATTTTCCATTGAAAGCTGTTCTACCTAATTAGGTAGGATAGTTACGACAGAATTTGAATAAGTAATTATTTTTTCGAAAACCATACCATACGAGTACCTGTTTACTATATAGGGTGACTGGTAATAAGTGTAAAATTCACTACCACGTGAATTATAATTAATGATTTAATTCATGATTACAAACAACTTTCACAAAGAAACTATTTTGAAGCAATTTTTTTTCAATTAAATTCGCTATTTTATATTGAGCTGCGTAGTAGAGACGACGATAATGCAAAATGAGTGACGCACAGCGCGTCACCTTACCTCGTTGCTGCCTTGGTAACAATCATTGTCACTACTGCGCTGCTGAATAAAATAGCGAATTTAATTAAAAAGGTATTTTTAAAAAAGTTTATTTTGCAAAGTTGTTTGTGATCATGAACCCTGCCACGTGGTAAAGAAATTTGTTTTAATTACCAGTCACCTTATCAATACGTACCTACCTCTAATAAATACTTAGGCAAGTACAATGTGAATAGGTAGGTAAGTACTTATTTACAACTGTCAGTAATGTTAAAAATTGTTTAATAGGTTAACCGAATGGTCACAATTCACTAACCTAAAATATTGTATTAATTACTTACATACTACTTACAAATATTCGTTATCTATTGTACTGAATGAGGGTTTCTAATTAAGCTTGTTATTTCAAGACAAGGAGGAATCTAGTAATTCGAAGCAAGTTTACAAGATTTATGTGACGTCATCTGTTGGCAATGCGTCGTATATACAAAGACATTGGATCGTATTCAAGTTGGAAGCAACAGACAAGATAAAGGAACATTTAGATGATTGAGTTCTTCGTCAATCATTGGAATCAAGAAATTCTTTAATTCCGATTACTTGGCATTTGCAGTACACCAAGATTAATTGAAAGTCATGAAAAGAACTGCATTAGTTAAAATACTAGGTAATCGTCAACTGGTTCAAATTTGACCTTTTTTTGAAGCCGGAAGGGCTTCTATTGGTTCACCGGACTTTTTTTCTGACATTTTTGAGAAAATTAAGTTAAAATTATATTCGGAATCACCTAACGAAATCTACCAGGATCAATCAATTAATTTTAACTTCTTCTATAATGCCAAACTAATTACTAGTCATAAGCATCGTTACAAAATATAAGTAATTTAATGATATATTTTCCACCAAAATTAGGAAGCATCGAATCCTGAGAAATCTATCCTGCTCAGAGCGAGGTAAAAGGTAAGATTATCAACACAGGCGCAGGTGAAATTCACGGGCAGAAAGCTTGTAAAATATATAGGTACCTATGTCTTTAATAAAATCCAAATAAAATGGCAATTACCTTCTTACTCGTACTTATTAAGTTAGGGTCGATTCACTGAGAATGAAATGAAAAAATACGATACTTAAACCACCTCGGTTAGTTTTAAACAAAGAAGTAACATAACTTTGAAGTCGCCTTTACCCCAACACGACTTAGCTACGTAAAAGTTAAAAAATATTGTTAGTACTTAGTCTACTTATTACAAATTTTATAGCAAACTTTGAAAGTAAGAGATACTTCAAGAACGAGAAGTAAAACTAAGGACTATTTATGTAATAGAAATAGGTACTTTCCATCCGTGAATTTATCGATATGAAACAAGGAAAGCATTCACAAGACATCATAAGTAATTGCCTTATAAAGAACTTAAGTACAAGTAACTAAGTTCTTATATATGTTACCAGGTAATAACTTACATGTTCACAAAATTTGATCTAATTTCTTTAAGCCTCTACACTATTGAGAACCTAAAACTTATAGTTCTTGTCTTGTCTTTAACATCTTTTAATGTCTGTTTAGCAAAGATGCTTCGAAATTCACATATATTTTTAAATAAGTACATGAAACTGCATTTGCTGCATTTCATTCGTATGTTTAATCTTCATGAACACCAAAACATACAATTGGTGAAACGTAGATTGATCCAATCACACAATGCCTATTGGTTACTTTTAATTTTTCAAAGCTTTCTCAGTGATTGGTCCGTAACTTCGCAAAGTGAACTTGGGTTTATCTCAAGAGATAAATCCTGAGGTCATTCACTTTGTAGCAGTGCACTAGACTGCAAGATTAATTCTTAAGCAACAACCACGGATTTATTCTGGAAAACCTCTGGTGTAATGTAAAATGTCTTGCACTAAGCAAAGAATTCTTTGCAGTGAAAAATATCACATACCTACAACTACAATGTACCTATAGCATTAAATATCGTTGAAAGGGTACAGCTATTTACCTTTTTACAGTGCAAAAAATATCGCTTATTAAACAAATATTAGCAAAGCAATTTTACTTTTATGTGTTTACTCAGAAAGGTTATGGATGTCGACCGAACCTTATAAAACAGCCTGACATGTTTATTTAACAAAAGTTGTGATGATAATTTACTTATTCAAACACATTTAGTACAAGCAATATTGCGCTGATGAAAGTTGTTTTAATTTTAAAAGTCGCATCGCACCCAATATAGCCTTTGAAATGGGAACACGTTGTGATATGTAATTCGGACCGTCATTTCAGTATGGTCGTTAATTTTAATATTGAGAATTCCTTGTAATTTGACACAATAGCCACACATTCTAATAAAAGAAACAAAACAAGATGAAATTTCCCTGTTATTTCAAAGGATTCTGAAGCTGATAATACTGACTAGGAACAACAGGTATGGACATCAACATTACATTTTGGTCGTAAAACATAACAAGCTTATAAAACCGCAACATAATCGCAAAAGGTCCCCTATAGAGTCCCCCAGGAACCATTTGGTATGGCTCGCCCCGAGAATTACTTGGCCAACTTGGTAATTTTGAGTCTTTTCCTTTGTTATTCTTTAAGGCCTCCGGAGATTTGCGACGTTATGATCTCATTTTGAGTTATGAGAAAAATCTCTTAGTTGGTCCCTCCTCGAAATCATTGTCCATAGGATTAGGTGCTTACTCAAAATTGAGGTATTTTGTATGAAAAATTATTTTTGTCCTTTAATTTTCCTATTTAGACATTTTGTATTAAAAATATGAAAATTACAATTTGGTCGTGTATTTTTCAGTACTTTTAGAAATAGCGTATACTGCCTACTCATTTAAGAGCGTTTACGCGTAGCGCGAGACATCAAGTGTAGGTAATTCAATGGAAAATATTACGCACACTAAAGCACGCAGCTGTGTGCACGGTGCTAGCACGCACGATGTCTTGCGTTATAGTCAACTAACCCATTTTGATCCGTTCGAGTGTAATTGCTAGTGTTCGAAAAAAGTACTGATGAAAAGTACAAATGATTTAAAGTTATAATAATTCTGATACATTAATCTTTTTAAAAGCTTTTATTTGCAATATTGTTGTTACCGGAAATTTGTTTATTGCTAGTTTGCAATATCCAATTTTCAGACAGTGTAACTAATATGAATATTTTTGTCCATTCATACCTTACCTTCGTCGGTAGTCGGTACTACGTAATAAGTCGCAAATTAAAATCGTATAGTTATAGTTCCAATTTTTTCCACATTTATTTACAACAAAAATAAAGTAAAAAATATATAAAGTAAATAAATAAACTAAACAATATGAAGGCTCGTGAAGGTAATATGTCAGGATTAACAGTCATCTATAGGTACGCAAGGTGTGGCAAAGCTGTGCTAAAGTTCAGATTAAACAATCATTCCACCATCCTTCAGAGTCCTACTGCTGGACACAGGTGCCCCACTGCTAGACACAAATGTCCCACTGCTGGACACCGGCGTCCCACTACTGGACACCGGCGTCCCACTGCTGGACACCGGCGTCCCACTGCTGGACACATCCCAAGAGCTGAGAGAATCCAGGCCCTCAACCCAAACACGTCGCCCAGCGTGGACCGGCAGGCGGACGCCACATGCTCCAGAATGACCAGCTCCCGGACAGGCCGGCTGCCCCATGATGCTCTCCTCCACCGACACTGAGCAGCGGCCACGAAACAACTCGCACACAGATAACGGGCACGAACGGGCAAATTTTTTATTTTTTACTTTATATTATTAAAGCAGTTTGGTTATTTTAAGCTCCTCAGACCTGGGGCCTCCTAAGGCCGTGGGCCCGCGGAATGTTGCCAGTTTTGCCACCTTATACTTACGCCACAACCCACGGTCGTGCAGTCTCAGTAGTAGTCTCAGCGGCAGTGTCCCGCCTGATCTACGCGGGACATCCCGCCCGACACATAAAATCGGGACGTCTGGCAACGCTGATGGGCATATTTATATAAAACCACCATTGTTATCAAAATATAATTTGTTCAACATTAGAATATGTAATAATAAAATACCTGTAACCCATATTTATATGAGGCCTTAAAATTACATAAATAAAAAGATTCAAAAATAAGCTTTAAACGTGTAGTTTTAAAATTGCCGAACGTATTAGACTATATTTAAACTAATGTAAATTGGTTCAACAGCGCAGTCGTGAAAAAGTAACAGACAGAGAGGGTTACTTTTGCATTTATATAATACTAACGACACGCCCCGGCTTCGCACGGGTGCAATGCTGATACTAAATATATTGAGGTATATTTACAAAATGTCCTTTTACTTTTGCCAATAGGCAAAAGAAACCGTACAACTCGCGCGCGGCCGGCCGGTACCGCCGCACCGTATATCATATCTGTAATATCTTCGGAAATATTCATTTAAATTATGGGCTGTAAAGAGCCATATTGATCTATATTAAATAGACAATGTATTTAAGGTACTTAATTAGATAACGATTAATGCAAAATTGCTTAAAATCGCTTCGTAAATAAGCCATTACTTTTGGTTGAAAGTAAAAGATATTGTGGTTATTGTGGGTTATCCTTAAAAGATAGACATATACCATCACGGACTTTCTTGTTGACCTTTTTAAGGTGTGCAATACTGTAATACATTATTTTGATATATCTCGTAGGGTTTAGCCAGCGTTTGAAATGTAAGCACAAAAAATGCGTTAATTTACGACATCGCATCAGAAACATCTAAAATTATCAGTGTTTTTCTGCTATATTATGCATGTATTATAGATAAACCTTCCTCTTGAATCACTCTTTAAGATAATAAACCGCATGAAAATCGGTTGCGTAGTTTTAAAGATTTAAACGCACATAGGGATATAAGGGACAGGAATGCGGCTTTGTTTTATACTATGTAGTGATTAGGATTATGTGTGTTTTCATGTGTGTACTCACTAATAAACGATGTAAAAGTTGTAATCATAATAATCATAATCATAATCATTTATTTGTCAGAATATGGTAAATACATTTATTAAATATATACATTTTTTTTTTTTTTTTTTTGTGAATATCTTTTGTATGTTTTGTCTCTTTCACATAATTTAAAATTGTCATAGAAAAGGGCAAAACATAAAATAACTATTCACTTATATAAATTTGTTATTATTATTATCATACATATTTTATTAGTCAGAGGGTTAGTCCAAAGTGACGTTAAGATCTGGATTACCATCCTTTTAGCTCTTGCTTTCTCCATTATTCCAAATTTTTGAATTTTCGTTTCTTTGATACAAACGACTTCGTTTTATTTCCCATTATAACTGAAATTATAATTAATTGTCAATTCAAAAATATAGTCAATCATTAAAAAACAGTAATAAAATATTTAACTTACCAAAGTACCAAGAGTTTTCGAGCGCACTTTATACGTACAATATTATTGTATGCACAACAAAGGTCAACACAGGTCGAATCAGAGCGCCGAGCGATACGTCCTCTCGCTGAAACGCCAGACGGCGGACTAATTTGACACGATTGGCCGACGCGGTTTTATAGTCATTTTCAAATATTTATAAAAAAATAACTATTACAAATTTGGTAAAATTTTAAAGTTTATGTTTTGAAGCAGATGTTGTTTTAATGTGTTAAGCTACTTTTATATCAAATTGAGTAAGTTAAGTTGTTAAAAAAGTCAAATCAATTTCTTAATTTTTCATATTCTTTGTAATTTTATTTCTTGTTGTAGGATACCAAAATCTATAAATGTTCTTAATTGTTTGAATGCTTAAGCATCTTTGCAATTGGTAAAAAAAAAATTCCAACTAGTTCTGTAAATGGTTTTGGAGATTAGTAGCTTCGAAACTGATGTCTACAGCGAAATTATGAAAACCTCTGTTAGGTTATCTTAATATAGTGTACAAATACTACATTAATCTTAATATTTTCTCAATTATATTAAATGATGAAGAAATTCCCCATGTTTATTGGTAATTTTCATATTTGTACGAGAAGCGGTTGCAGTGTTTAGTACGTTGGAAAAGTACACTTTTCGAGCCGGACGGCGTAAACGCTCTTAAGTAGTAGGTAGTTAGGTGTTTGCACATATCAAAATATCGCTCGTAGTGTTATAAACACAGGGTTCTATTTCGCTTTCTTTGCACCACATGACAGAACAATACCTTAGGGTAACATTTCATCATGCTTTTATTTGTCTTATTTACTACGATGCTTCTTCTAGTGCCTATGGATGGAATCGTTCCATTAACTTTGTTCTGTCGCTAACGAATTTTATATATCGTTTCCTGGATATATTTTTTTGATAAATAACAAAATATTTAACTAGATTGTGTGATTAAATCAGCTACGTATCTATGAACTATCATTACTAAAATGCTTTAGCTTTCCATGTATTAAATAAAACCTTAATTTAGTTAAACAAAAAATTGCCTATGGCAATGATATAAAATTCGTTACCAATTTGTAATGTTTTCCAACGCTTGGTTAAGTAAAATTTGCGTTAGTTTATTTAGGTCAAAATAGTGGACGGTTTTAAATTCATAGATTTTAAAACAGGAATATGGTCTGATTCACACATTTGTTATCGGTCCAATTTGGTGGGACGTTTCGGAACGCGGCGCATTTGCGCTGTCCTCTCGCATCCGCACGCGGGATGAAAGCGGCAAATCTGTTGTAACATCGGCTTAACAGCTTGAACTTGACGTTTGGTGCAAGATAACCCCGAAGCAGGTCTAAATAAAGTTTCTAGTCAAGAATCAAAATATTTAAAGTTGCTAACTCAACCTGAAGATTTGAGGTTTAATTAACAATTATTTAACGTTTAAATGCATTAAATGCTGTTCTGAGGGTCGTCCTACCAAATCGTCTATGGCAGTCGGAACAGTGGGTAAAATCCTTCAACTTGTCTGATATTTTCTCTTTGGTAAAAATAAATTTTCTGGTATCATGAAAACATAACTGAGGGAGTAGGCTGTACCTAACTAATAAATCGGTGTCTAGTTTCAAAGCCAGGAGAAGTTTTTGTAAAGGTAGTACATATCATACCCAGCACACCCATTAGCATTATCCTACACATACCTTTTTTTTCCGATGGAGAATGCATGACGCATACCCCGCTTTTTTGCAGAGGACAAGGCGGGGTTATGTAGGACTCGTTTAAGGCCGCAGCCACCCCTTAAGCACAGGCCGAAGGCGGCCTGCGCAGGGCCATACCCACTAAACTCCACCGACTCCAACAACCACGCTCGGCGGGAACACGGGATCCATAAGACATAACCGCAAACCCGCCAGTGGGAGCCCGCCGAGGCAGGCTCCTACATGTTATTACGTCCCAGGAGAATTTCTGGGACTCATCCACGGCGGACCGGTGCAATGCAGAGAGCAGAATTATCCTACACATACCTAGACATACAGCTTAAAATCCTTGATAAATTATATTCAGAAAATACTTTTCTGTTTCTGAAATAAAATCGCTTTTTACTTATAAACGACACCACAAGCGAGCTGGATAAAAGCACTCAACACAAGCAAGCAACCAACGCGTCCGCTAAAATTGCACTGTCCGCTGACAACTAAACTTTGCCATATCTCCGTAACAACTCGCAACTGCCTTAATCCGAAACGACATAAAGTATAACTTGGAAACTGTTGATCTGAACTGGCACGACTGGTGTTGTATCTGATTGCCAACTGAACTTACTGTTGCAATCAGACAAAACAAACATTACAAACTAAAATTGGCAGGTGCCAACATTTACGTGTTCATATAGGGTCTAGACCCTTTGCTTTTGTTGCTTTTTAATCAGCAATCATAACAGCTTAAAAGTGTAAACGGAATTCAACCATAGGATTGTCATAGCTGTATGAAATAACAACCGGGCCAGACGGCTTAATGTACTATCCAAGGTACGGAGGGTAGTACTTCAACCAGTCCAACCTCTTTGTTGTTACACAAAGATTGTCCGAGGTGAGAATCGAAATCGCGACAGAGGTCATGAATAGATTTTATTTTTCATTCAATCACCTTAGAAAATCTGAAATCATTTTTACTCGGTTACAAATTGGCACTTGGCGCTTCAATGTAATCTAACATGATTTACCTTTACCTAGGCTTTTTACAAACTTTTTGATCAGAAAAGGTAATTTGAGATTATTGGGATCTATACAATTTCACAGCAACTGAGCAAAGTTCTTTTCAGAATCATGTAACCATTCTTTGGTGTGGAATTTTATAGTCATCTTGTGTTCGCGAAACGGTCGAACAGGCTGTTATCTTCGGATTTGTGAGGAAACGAGACGCAAAGCCCGCTTGAACTGAGCTTGAAATAAGAATTTCAGTTACAGATAAAGTCTCTGTCGTTTGTACAAAGGGTATACATTAATTCATTGCAACTTCCGCGTCTCAATAAATCCTAGTTAACACATACCTACATAGAAGACATAATCGCAAAATAATGAGCATCGGAAAAGTGGTAGTCAGTATCTGAATTGAAAGACGACATTGGTATTACTCACACGGTTCATGAACGGAATCGACTCATGAATTTATAAAATTGAATTTTCACTGATTTCGTTAATTAAATGTCCCATTGACTAAATACTTTGTAAATGTGATGTGACTTTAAAGACTTAATTAAATACTTTGAAGTCTTAAACAAGTTCTTGATTTAAACACAAACACGTAAACCACACAAAAAATAATTAGATTCAGACAAAGTCAATAATCAGCAGACAAACTCTTAATTTAGCCTTCTTCGTCGCATGAATATGGAACATCGACGGTAAGTTAATATGTATGAATGTTACTTGTTAACTTCAGTAACTCCAACGTGGCATCGAGTTCCCCCCAAACATTCCTCATTCCACTTTATAATTCAAAGATTTCGCAACGAACAAACAGGAGTCTTCATTAAATTATTCATTTTTAGTCTCGCAACTCGTAACACCAGCGAGGCAGTCGAAAAAAGTAAAAGCAAATATGTAAGGGGAGTCGGATGAACTTGCCCAGCCCGTGCCATGCCTATGTCATCTCTATATTTCTCCATAACTTCACCTAAACCTAGCAATTCACTTTAATACGGTTCAATAACATACAAAAAAGGTGTGTGTATATTTATTATTAGGGATGACGACAAGATATGAAAAATCATATTTTAATAAGTCCATCAATAGATTATAAAAAATATTAGACACATATTTTTTTCTTTACCATTGAAATGAAACTGTATTAAGATATAACGCATTACAGTTATAGAGTGGAAGTACGCTACGTCATGCAGAGGAACTAATTAAACATACCTAAGCGTGACGTCATTGGAGATTTCGCTTGGACGTATCGCCGTAGTCTTTAGTCACATAAAAGAAAAAAAAATACGTGTCCATCATTCTTAATTTGTCTATCCGATGGACTAAACAAAAAACTTGTCGTCATCCCTATTCGTACTCATGCAAAGCTGAATGATCTACTATATTATAGCAATGATAGCACATTTGCGAAACTCGTTTTAATACAATCAGTAGCCGCTCTATTGCAAAAAACACGCCCTGATGAAATACAATTCCATTTTTTGCCAAAATACGGGAGAACACAAAAGGCGTTCATACATATTCAGGAACACAATCAAGCACTCGTATAATTTATTGGCGACAATACTTTCCTTCAGTTACGTGACAATATATCGTCGTTCAATATCGAATCGGTTTCGTGTAGGCGGCGTTTTCCTAAAAAGGAACGATGTTAGATCGTCAGGCGATAAATCAGGCACCTATTGTTAAAGGAAAGTCGCAAATCGTAAGCAAAGTCGAGTTTGAATATTGCAGACTGCTCGGTCGCCCCTAGAACCCTGGTGCAAATCCAATTGAAAAGCATATAGCTGGGCTCGATTCTTTAAATAAGCTGGATTTGTAATACGATTTCTTAAGTGTCTTTAAATAATACTGTCGTACATGTAAAGTAAATGTCACGTTCAGCAAATAAAATGTTTCACATCATATCTTTATTGTAAAACACACAATCTTGATCCCATCGCTCACATGACAGATTATAGAAATTTTATCAATAGGTACCTATTTAATATGAACCTTAATCCTAGATGTAGCTACTGTAATACCCATCGCCATTTAATATTCTAGTGTGGGTCGGCAAAATGTAATTAGTATTTTCTTTTCAGAGTTTATACGAACCCAACGACCTTACAAGGGGACTGAAGGTTGTTTGTAGCGCTTATATTTACTAATTTACCTCAGAAATATCAGTGGAAAGATATGCTACTACTGCCAAATAAGAAGCAAAGAAAAATATCTGCCTACTAATAAATCTTTATTTCAGGAAACCATTCCATACATGGATTGGCTTATGTCACCTACTGTTGATTTACGAATTCAAATAACAAGCAAACGATGCAATGCAAGCAATCGGCAACAAACGGCATTTTGATTTACCACTACATTTCACAATAGAGCCCTATTGAATATCATCAATTCGCAAGGTTTGCCAAGATTAAGATACTCTAGTGAAACAAGTGACTTTAGAACTGTTTTCTTTGAAATTGATATAACCTACTGCCTAACAATTTATCAACAACATTTTTATTGAAATGCTGACAAAGACCCCCTCCATCGTTTTCCATCTACATTTTACTCTTGTCACCGGGAACATTATCAACATTTACAGACAGTTTAACGTATTTCACCATTAAGAATTCTGTCTAGCCACGTTATGCTAAGATTTCTCTACTATCTTGAGCCTATGTCAACGAATTCAAAATCAATCCATCAAAACATCCGCTACTCTGTGACGTCATACCATTAAATTCTTGTACGCACATCAACATCTTGAATACATTCAAGTCATTTTCCACCTGCCTTTTACGACCTGACCTGAATGAAGTATGAACTCTCTACGTGCCGTGAGTTCTGTTTTACGCAGAATGTAAAAATAATAATGAACAAAGTTTATTACAGTAGTTTGTGTAAGTACTCCATTTATTATTTACGCCTCGATTCTTAAAAAGATTATTATTAATCTCATGTCTCATCATCATCATCATCATCAAAAAAATTGTACCCAAGGCTTAGGGCGAGTGCTAGAACCCAAAGTTTGAGAACCATAAGCGTTCGTTTCAGTTAAATAATCTGATTACTATTTATGCGAACCCAGACAAATGTGCCTACTTTGTAAATTACCATTATGAAAAAAGAGAAGTTAAAATTACCTCAATTGGTCTCAGATAACAATAACAATGTTGATATACCTACATAAGCACTAACCAATGAGGTAGTAACTGCCTGGCCAAGAAACACACGATGTAGCGATTTTACAGTTTGAAGTGTGTTCTCTTTCGTTTGTTTTATGAATTGATAAAGCGCAACATAGCTCAAGTGCATTACTTTTGCGATTCTACACGTGATCCCTGGCTTGTACTCAATGAATTGTTTACGGTGGTATGCTCCTGCTGCGACAGTTACCACACTCACCACCCACCAGGGGAAGACACATAGTTATATGACCCGGCTGTGTTTAGTAATCATAATGCCTGGCCAAATCAAAAGTGGGCACGGTGGTGGGTTGTTATTTGCTGACTCCACGTGTATCATCTTCATCTTTATTGTCAGTCGCAAGGTATGTCGACAGCTGACAGTGCTGTCATTGATGTTTGAAAAATCGCTAGTCCCATTGCCATGTGCAATCGTTGGTTTGGTGGCCATGCATTAACAATAAAGCCAGGCTTTCGACTCTGCCTTATTAATTCCCTGCACGTAGAAGCGGCGGATTATTTTACTCATTTACTAAATCGCCCCGTCCCGATCGTTTTAATTTTTGTTTCCATGTTTAATTTTGTCATGTTTTGTAATCAAGATAAGCTGTTTCAATATTGAAAATCTTATTAAATTTTGCTTTGTTAGATGTACTTATTCTGACCTGCCAATAAATAATGAAAATGGGTTGGTACTGAAGATACTTTACAAATATTTTTAACTAGGCTTCAGGCTTCATAACATAATTTTATCGTGAATAACATTTAGTGACTCTTTATTTGTCTTTTTCTATCCTATAATATGCTTGCGCTTAACCACAACTTGCCTTATGTGAAGCAATGATGCAGTCTACGATGGAACACGCTTACCCAGTAAATACAGATTCTCACGTGTCTTGAAGACAGGCAGATTATAGCTATCGGGAAATATAGAAAAGAACATGTTACTATACTACAATTGTAATTTGTGTCCGGTAAGCAGTAATGGTCAATGTTTTAACTCCATGCATTACCATGAACCATGTAAAAAACAATGTAGTAAACGATGATAGTTCTACCTATGAACCATTCCCTTACTTAAATCACTTCACAAGAACCACCATTATGACGTTGAATTTGTTGTGATAACAGGCCATTTATTTTGCTTTACCTCACCAGTCTATTTTTAAAGCAACGCTCAAAACGAACCTTTGAAAAACAATTTCCTTTGGTCTCGGGTCGGGGTACAAGGAACAAGATAGATAGCCATATAAATCTCCCATGTGTCTAATTGACGGCTGGAAAGTCCGGCCACTGGCCACACTGTCTGCTACAGTGCAGAACTGATTCACTTACCTAATTTAGAAAGTGTTAGTACAACAACGCTTTTTGTTTCTACCTACCATTTCATGTTTATGAAATTTTTTAAAGGTGTCTAGTTTCCATCTTCGACGTTTTATCACGTAAATAAAAAAGTTTTTAAAGCAAACGGTGCATAAAATTACAAACATAATCCGATAGAGCAGCGGTGGCTCAGCGGTATCAGTCACGCCTTTGAAATATAAGGTCACGGGTTCGATCACGCCCACACATCTTTGTGTGAATTATTTCATCACCTGCTCAATATCGGTGAAGAAAAACACCGTGAGGAAATCGGCATGTCTAAGAACTAATCGTTCGTGGACATGTGACATCCACCAACCCGCACTTGGCCAGCGTGTGAACCTAAACTCTCTCAACTTGTAAGATGGTTGAGAGAAGACCCGTGCCAGCTGACAGTAAAAAGGGTTGAAGTGAGTGAGTGAGAGATCCGATCAGCGAAAAATACTCTTATTTGTTTGTACTTACTGATAGTGGTAAATTCTTGTTTAAGAGTCTCAAGAAAGCTACTGTAAATGTTTTACCAATCATTCGTAATACATGTACGGTACTTGGACACATAGTCTGAATACTACCCAATTTTATGGAAACTTACGTCTCAAAAAAAAATAAAGCATTTTTTGATTTGATTTGATTTAGAATATATATAAATCTAACTACCTACATAAAACAAAATAAATGTAAATATTTCCGGATGATAACGATGTGAAAGATTTTTTTTAGGTTAGGTTCTTTATTCAGGTTACCTAATATTGAGATGGTTATTCAGTTAGGTAAATTTTCTTGTTATTTTTATTATCTTTATGTTGTAAATAAGTGTCTAATTAAATAAAATGTTACTTTAAAACTCGCATACCTGTAGCTTAGATAATTAGGTGCTACGAGTATTAAAAGTATAAGTATTATGGTTTATTACAATATTTAATAAGAAAAGTTTGAGAAAAAAATAATTACGTACTTACTTAGGTTTCGTGGACTGTGGTCACCGAAATGTCCCAATGAGAAAGTTATTTATTCCCTCATTCACCTCACCTGACCCTGTTGCTTATATCACCGGCTAGCTAATGAGATGGTTCTAATTTAGTGCGTCCTTGCTAAGAATTACTGCTCACAGCTAATACTCAACCGTATTTTATGTACACTTAGATATTTAGCAACTAACAATAAAGATTTTATTAACCAATTAACCGAGATTTCAAGTAAAGGTTCGTGTATTAAGTTAGTCTGCGGTTAGTTACCCGCGGTATTGATCGTGGAGAAGTTATGTACTTTTGCTGTCTTCAATTTGTAAGCTGTGAAAAAGGTCTATCAATATAATAATTGTTAACCAAATTGACCACTCAAAAATGGAAGAATTAAATAAAAATTGTTTTGTATGGTCTGGCCTTGTGGCTTGCCTTGCTTTTGTCTGGTGTGATGTGTTTGGTGCAGTCAGAAAATAAGCCCCGCATCGCTACCTACTCACTGGACGCTACAAGATCTACCTACGCTAGACGTCATCCTGGCAATGCAAAAATGACGGGACGATTTAGATGCAATTGAATACAGATTGGCCTGTAGCAGACGACATTAGTAAATGAAGACATTGAAGACGACTGTGCTTACAGTGGCGAAGCTTATAAGGGCAAGCACTAAGGCTCTCACGTTCAGGAACTCTCAGGACCTGGCTTCCAAGCTTAGAAAACCGCGTAATACCTAATTTTAACCAAGTTTCAATAAAAAGAGGTTTTTATAGCTTCTTAGAAAAAGTCTATGTGATTCAAGGGTCATTTTACTATTTATTTTTAAACAGTAGCTGAATACGGTGTCTTCTTATAAAACTTATTATATATTTGTACTATTACATAATGCAGTAACGTTTCAAATCTCATCAGTTAGGTCTAGTAAAAGTAGTTTGAAAATGAGACTTCATCGTTCAATCATCGTAAAAGGAACATAAATCCAAATTACGTAGCTTATTATTTCGCAAAAGGCTCAGAAAGGCTAAATGTGATAGAGTCAGAGGCAGGACAATACTACACTACTGATATATTAGTTAGGAGACCAATGAAATGTCCAACGAACATCTAGTCAACATTAGCAAAGATTTAATGCCTACTGGTATCACTTGTCTGTATTTCAACATTCAACATTTGTAGTTTTTCTACACTATCGAGGTTTTGCTTTCGTAGTTAGTGACGCACACTGTTTTCTAAAGGATTGTGATGGTAAGTGGGTAAAATCATAGACCCGCGAATAGAGAGGTAGAATTGCAGCTGTTTAAGTAAAGATCACTATAGTTAATTTGCTTTAATACTTTAAGCTATAAAAATTATATTAAATTAATATTATAAAATAACACAATAATAATAAACACGAGATACCGTAATCCGTTTAGTTCAAAATTGGAATCCAGATCAGGTTCTTTTAGTAGTCTGTGATCCAGACTGCTGCTAAAGATTGATACAGCAAAAGAAAGCAATAATTTTAAAATTAGAAAGATTTAAATTGAAAAAAAAACATAAGAGTGGCCAGGAACGAGGAAAGGTGGAAGGATGAAGGTTGTATTTGTTACGTTGGATCCCGTGTCCTTATTTAATCACTATTTTTGTAATATATTTGTGTTACGAAAAGTATTAAAAGCCAATTCTAAGGTTATTGTTCTTTATTTCAACCACAATTCACCTATTTGTGCAGGTTAAGATACTACCCACCACCATCACCGCTATTATGATACGATTGTTAGTATGAAGGTTTGAAACAATTTTTTTATTTTGCGACATGAAAATTCAAAAATTTTAGTGCATTATAACCCCTAAGGACATATTGTGTCAAAATGAATTAAATCTGTCCAAAGATCGGTAACACATTTTGACTCAGAATTTAGATATCATTTAAAGTGAAAGGCTTCTTTTTCCCACAACATCATCGGCATCTTGCACGATTAGCAACTGAAACCAAATCTGCTTCAAACTCAACTAAATATCAAAAGATATTCTTTCGGAAATATTTCTATTTCAAGACATCAAAAATTATCAAAGGGCGAAACTATAACTATCACAAATAAAACTAGGAAGGTCCAAGAAGCGCTGATTGCACAAAGGGGTCCCGCGAGACAAAATTATCGTCACGTGCCCTCCCCACTTCGTTAGCTCACTGATGACGTTACCGCCAAAACATCCCCCATTCCTTAACATTTGCTATTCCATTCACAACTGCCACAATCATCAAAGTTTATTTGAACTTTTAAAATACCATTGTTGAAGTGCATTGCTTACCACAATAACCTTTATTCCCTTCAAAGGTTATTTAGAATTCTAGATAACAATATTTTTATCCAGAATAATAAATAAAAAAAGAAAGTGTGTTACTTTGTTATAGAAACTATCCTAATAAAAAAGGTATCCGGTATCTGATACACACAATATATTAGGAGTCAGATGTCGTAGTGCTTCCGACCACAGTCCTTGTAACAAGCTCGCCGGATATGACGAGGAAATGAACCTCATTCCGTCTTTTCTTTTTTACGTCAACGTCCGGTAATGTTATAGCACTAAACGACCTTAGAACCACGTAATAAAGATGGTTTATCAAACGTTAATGTATTGTTCGGGTTTTTTAATCATTTTCTTATTAAAATATTCTTTGCGTTTGAAAGCAACCTACTTGACTAGAAAAATATGAACACTAATTTTGATAAGCCTGAAGTAGTAATTACCACGGAATATTTTATCATATGCTGATTTATAATGAAAACCAAAGTGAAAAATACATGCAAAAACGTGTTTTGCCGGTGTCGTATTTCTAATCTTATGTGTAGAGCTACCGGCATAAGAGAAAATCATTGTGATTTAAAAATCTATTTATTTAAAAAGAAATTAATACTGTGATTAAAAGTAAAGGCATCACATGTACCTAGTAAGTACCTAATACGTGTCAGAGTAGTTACCTACTATGTAATTTCTTGTAGCCTATCTACATACATGATATACTTAGGTGTATTTTACTAGGTTGAATACTGCAATATTAGCAATTCTAGGTGCAACAATTTTAATTACATATAGCTGGTATAAAAAATACGTATCACAGAAAAGAGAAAACCGTACAAAAGTGCAGTTTATTATTACGTTGCGACGGGTACACATCAGTGGACAATTGCAACGATAACGAATGAGAGGGGATCGAATCTTTGTGCAATCAGCGAGGTTTATTCGACGGGACGTGCTGGGAGCTGGGACTCTTGGCGGCGACGACGGTAATTGTACACGTAATAACAAGAGAAACAACTAAAACAAAAGATGACTCTGTGGCAGTTACAGATAATCAAAATAGATTCTAATAGTAAATTGAAGAGCAAAGAATTCAGTAGGCTACATATTAGAAATTTATCGTACAGTGGGTAAAAGAAAACAACGGACTTGAATACAAACGGGCTGACACAAATATTACCCATGTTTACGCATAATAATAGACCCCGAACAAATGTTGTATTCTATTATCGATATTTCTATAGATACCTAAATAACGCTGAAGAGTTGTTTGTTTGTTTGAACGCGCTAGGGACTTCTGGTCCGATTTGAAAAAATTTTGCTTGCATGATACTTATAAAATGTAGATCACACGGATTGCTAGTTAGCAGTGGCGAAGGGTGGAAATCTGAAAAAGGGAAGCCGTAGCAAAAAGTTCATACTTAAAAAAATAATATCTCTTCACTACTGTCACTGATGATTCTATGGCGACCACCAACTTCATATTACAAGTTTTTAATGCTATTTAAATCTCAGGCGTTAGTTAATTCTATGAAGTAATCGATATTAATCAATTCCTAAAGGAAGGCCGATTGGAATCGGCTTGTATGAACTCTTCGCCACTGCTAGTTAGTATTAACTATAATAATAAATATTATTTAGACTTATCCGTATTTGACGAATACCTATAACATAAAAAAGTCTTTACGACCACCTGAGTGATGGCAATAGTCTCTAGTGTTAAATCTATGCAAATGTTACTGATTTAGGGATAGTTTACAGAATTTTCTCATAATGAAACAAAATTTCAATATCGAGGAATAATTAATTTAACCTACAATAGTCAAGGAATGGAGTGAAGTAGTTAAAAACCATCGTTAAGCACATTGTCGGAGGCGTTTAAGTCGGCTGAAGTGAAAGTTTTCACGTTAGAAATACTTGAAAAGTCCATTACACGGTTGACGGCGTCGTCGGCCTTACGACGTCGAGTTGTTTGTAATTACACAGACATAGTCCCGAGATTTCATTTAAACTTCGTGACGCCGCCCGCCGCTGACAGCTCTTTCTGCAATTGTTAACTTCTAAGAAAAATATTATTAGGTAGGAACTGAGAGACGAGTCGAGCTGAGCGCCGAGGGCGCAGCGGCGGGACACCTGAGACACTTAGTTTTCTCAGAATTGAAATTTTACTTCAGCTTTCAGACTGTTATAAGATTAAGGAGCATTGTATGTTTTAGTTTAATATTTTACCATCCTATCCTATCCTATCCTATCCTATTTCCTATCCTATCCTATCCTATCCTATCCTATCCTACTAATATTATAAATGCGAAAGTAAGTGTGTGTGTGTGTGTGAAGGTTTGTTACCGCGTATCTCCATAACCGCTCAACCGATTTTATTGAAGTTTGAAATGTAGATAGTGTATACCCTAGAATCGGACATAGGCTAAAAATATTTTCAAAAATCATCCCCTAAGAGGGTTAAATAGAGGGGTGAAGTTTGTAAGCAACTTTTTATTCCTTGGTCCTATTCATTTAAAATTCGTTACACATAAATCTTAAAACAAATAATGAGATACGGGTTTTTTATTTTTCCATAATTACCCCTATGAGGTGTGGATAATGAGTTTTATTGGTAAAAATTAAAGTTTCTCTGGATCTCTATAGTCTCAAGTCCGATTCACTCCAAATTTGGCACACATATACCTTTGTGGCGAACGGAACGTTGCCACTTTATGGTTCGAGTTTACGAACGACCCGGATTGTCTATGACATCCCGTTTTTCTGTCTTCCGCACCGGGGTTCTCAGACAGGATGTAACGGGGTGATTTGCTATCATATCTTCGCCGCACATCATTAATCTATTAAGTTAATACAACCTGTGTAACTGTCGTATAGCATGTACCGGTGTTATGGTGTTTCATTAATTACATGCCAAGTTTACTAACAAGTGTTTTATCATTTCGCGGTGTGGGGTACACCGCCATTGGAGCCCTGGCTCTCATACCCCAAAGTGGTGACCTCGACGATGACTTCTGTGGACAACGTACGTTCCTGCCATCGATAGCGAGCATGGCACGCTATGTCGGTACGGCCGCTAATATTTCATTTGGCGGCCATTGAAGCCCCGTACTCAACGAAAAAGGTACCTACTCTGCGCTAAATGGTGGTCTTTTGCCGCCGGCAACGCGAGTCCCAGCACCACCGGTGAGTTTTATTATGACTTTGATAACTTATGTGAAGTGCAATTTCTCGGTTTTGGTGTAAAGCATCGTGAGATTACGTCCATGTTTTGAACTTTCATACGTTCAGTACCATCGTAGTGTTTGCGCGGCAAATTTAATTTTCTTTCTGCGCTGTGGTGTTCATAGATTTGAATTTGTGTGTGATAGTTTGCTCTATGACTTTTTTTTTTTTTTTTTTAAACTGTGACTGACATAAGTGTAGAGATGGTAAAATAGTCGATTTATAAAGTCAGTCATTTTCGATCATTAAATTTTAAGTTCGATCATTTTATCTGTCATTGTCAAAATCGTTGTCATTTGTTTTTGACAGACTTGATATTTGAATTGTTGTTTTTATTATTGTTTTTTCTTGTTGTTAATTGTATAGTAATAACTAATAATTATGTACTAATTTATAATGAAACAACATTGTTAGGTTACTATGAGACTCATGCTACTAATACTTTATTATTTAATAATACTATAGAACATGTGTTGGTGATTTTGTACCTAATACAAATAAGAAATTATTTTAACATCACAGGTTTTGGTTAATATCGGCAATCAGTTATTTTTTTAACAATATTTAACATGTCAAATTTATTTTAACCAAATTTTAAGTTTGTGTGTTGTAAGTTAATGTGTTTTTGCATCCTTTTGTATGTTTACTATCACTAACTAGGTTGTGTGGTGTATGTTGAGGTCCTCTTTTAATTCCTTTTTTTGCAATCATGGATGCTGAAATATTAAAAGCACAGCTGAAGGAAATGGCTGCGGCAAACGCAGCCTTACAGGATCAGCTCAAGCAGGGTAATTCTGCTATTAATAAGGTATCTGTTAAGTTGCCCCCGTTTTGGACAGATAAACCTAGTATTTGGTTTGCTCAGGTAGAAGCACAATTCCAATTAGCAGATATTTCTGCAGATAATACAAAATTTAATTATGTTGTAGGGCAATTAGATCAGAAATTTGCAATAGAAATAGAGGACATAATTACAAACCCTCCCTCTGAGGGACAGTATATAAAGTTAAAAGAAGAATTAATTAAACGATTATCTATATCGGAGGAACAGCGGGTGCGTAAATTAATAAGCGATGAAGAACTAGGTGACAGGAAACCGTCACAGTTCCTTCGCCACCTCCGTTCTTTGGCTGGATCAGCTTTGTCAGATCAAAACATTCTGAGGCAACTGTGGTTGCGTCGCCTGCCTCAGAATATTCAGGCTATTTTAGCAGCTCAAGCTGATTTAGACCTGGGAAGAGTAGCCGAGCTAGCCGATAAAATAACAGAGCTAGCACCAGCCCCTGCAAGTATTTGCACTTCTGTAAATAATAATTCTTTGATTGTTTCTTTAGTTGATCGGGTTGACAAACTGTCTCAACAGGTTGCTGCTTTGGCATTAGGCCAACAGAGTGACCGTTCAAGAAGTCGCTCACCCTCACATAGCCAACGTGGTCGATCTTCAAGCAGTTCAAAACAGTTTTGCTGGTATCATAAGAAATTCGGATCCAAGGCTAGTAAATGTATTTTACCATGTTATTGGATTCCGGAAAACCGGAAAAGCAATTAGTGGCGGCGGCAGCTGATTGTCTTCCTTATGGCCGCCGTATATTTGTAACTGATAAGGTTACTAAGCGTTCTTTTCTTATTGATACTGGGTCAGATTTGTGTTGTTACCCACAGCGTTGGCTTATAGGGCATAGGCATCCCACAGATTATGAACTTAGCGCTGCTAATGGTAGTCAAATAAAGACTTTTGGAACGATTAACTTGCGACTTAATCTTGGACTGCGCCGTGAGTTTGTATGGAGGTTTGTGGTAGCTGACGTCAGTGCTGCCATCATTGGCTCCGATTTTTTAGCTCACTATCACCTTTTGCCTGACTGCCGCAACATGAAGTTGGTAGATGGGACTACTGGTTTAACTGCCTGCATCTCTGCCATTCATGCCAACCAACCTAGTATTAAGGCCGTGGCCACTCTTAATACTACTTCTGCTCAAATTCTTTTAGAGTTTCCAGAAGTGACCAAACCACCTGGACTCCCAAGAATCATCAAGCATAATACGGTCCATTACATTAAAACAACAGACGGACCTCCTGTTTCTTCTCGCCCTCGCCGTCTTGCTCCTCATAAACTCACTTCAGCTCAGAAAGAGTTTGAGGATATGGTGAAGTCCGGTACAGCGAGACCATCTAAAAGTGCATGGTCGTCACCTTTACATATGACCATCAAGAAAGACAATACCTGGCGTCCTTGTGGGGACTACCGCGCTTTAAATGCGAGAACGATCCCTGATCGTTACCCAGTCCGCCACATCAATGATTTTGGCCACAACCTTGCTGGTGCCACAATTTTCAGCACTTTAGATTTAGTTAAAGCCTACCACCAAATTCCGGTATATGAAGAGGACATAGCAAAAACGGCGATCATCACCCCGTTTGGCCTCTTCGAATTCCCTTTTATGACCTTCGGTTTGCGCAACGCAGGACAAACGTTCCAGCGCTTTATCGATGAGGTCACACGGGGTCTTGATTTCTGTTTCCCATATATTGATGATATACTCGTTTTTTCGCGCGATGAAGTTCAGCATATGGAACATTTGCGAATTTTGCTTAATCGTCTGCGAGATTACGGCGTCGTAATTAACCCTTCTAAATGTGTACTTGGCGTCAGCGAGGTTGTATTCTTAGGATTCCATATTAGTGCCGCGGGTACTCGTCCACCTCAAGATCGAATCCAAAGCCTATTAGACTACCCTCCGCCTAAAACGCTTGAAGGCATGCGCAGATTCCTGGGAATTTTAAATTACTATCGTCGTTTTATACCTCAGGCTGCCAAATTCCAGGCACCTCTCATTGATGTACTTGCAGCAGCCAATGGCAAAGGGGCTAAACCATATCCATGGACCCCTGAGCTGCAGCATAATTTCGATCAATGTAAACTCAGTTTATCCAAGGCCACTCTTCTTCAACATCCAGTTGCCAATGCACCGTTAGGTCTTTTTACTGATGCTTCAAGCGTGCATATTGGCTCATGCTTACAGCAATCAATCAATGGTGAATGGTTTCCTCTTGCATTTTTTAGTAAGAAACTTACACCTAAACAGTCAGAGTGGCCAGCTTATTACAGAGAACTTTTAGCTGTTTATGAGAGCGTTCAGCATTTCCGATACATCTTAGAAACACAACATGCGACAATATTTACAGATCACAAACCATTGCTGTATGCTTTCCTGCAACGTCGTGAAAAGCTCCCTCCATCGCAATTAAACCAACTTTCTTTTATTAGCCAATTTACTACCGACATAAAGTACATTAAGGGAGAACAAAATGTTGTGGCTGATGCGATGTCGCGAGTTGATGCAATATCTTTGGACCAAGAGTTTGAAGCCCTTGCTTTGTCGCAATCTGAGGACGAAGAGCTAACTAGGCTATTAAATAGTAATACTAGCCTCAAGCTTACTAAAGTTACCATGCCTGGAACCAACTGCACTTTAACATGTGACATTTCCACTGGTAAACCCCGTCCTTACGTAACGCCTTCCTTTCGCCGTGCTATTTTTGACAAACTTCACGGCCTAAGCCATCCAGGAGCTCGAGCCACCACCCGTCTTATCACCGAACGGTTTGTTTGGCCATTTATTAACAAAGACTGCCATAGATGGTCTCGGGCTTGCGAGGCTTGTCAACGCAGCAAAGTGTCGCGACACATTGTTGCTCCATTAGGGAATTTTGACACTCCGTCCGGTCGATTTATGCACGTGCATATAGACATCGTTGGTCCTCTACCTGTTTGTAATGATTACCGTTACTGTTTAACAGCTGTTGATAGGGTGACCCGATGGCCTGAAGTATGGCCCATGCGAGGTATAACTGCTGAAGAAGTAGTTGAGACTTTCACAAGGGAATGGATTTCTCGTTTTGGTATACCGCTGGTCATAACAACAGATCAAGGTACTCAGTTTGAATCAGACCTTTTCCGCCGCTTCTTGGCTCATTTCGCAACTAAGCGCATTAGA
Organism: Meganola albula; assembly: GCA_936450015.1. NCBI lineage: Eukaryota > Metazoa > Arthropoda > Insecta > Lepidoptera > Nolidae > Meganola > Meganola albula. Next base: position 7,524,523 of record OW388156.1, on the reverse strand, counting down.
ACGACATCCTATCACCCGTGTGCTAACGGCATGGTGGAGCGTTTACATCGTCAGTTAAAAAGCGCTCTTATGTGCCATAAAGAATCTTGGCATCAATCTCTGCCACTTGTCTTACTAGGCATACGCTCTGCATTCAAAGAGGATCTTAAAGCAACTTCTGCGGAATTACTATACGGAGAACCACTACGTCTTCCAGGAGAATTTCTAATTCCTAGCTCAGACACTACATCAGATGCCAGCGATTTTGTCGGTCAACTACGTCGTAAAATGGTGTCAATTCGTCCAGTAGCCGCCGCTCGTCATTCAGAACCAGCCGTTTTCATTTTTAAAGAATTGGCTACATCATCGCATGTCTTTCTTCGAGATGATTCTGTAAGGCGTGCGTTACAGCCTCCTTATACTGGGCCATACCCAATAATTGATAGAGCTCAAGACGGGAAGATCCTGACTCTTGATATTAAAGGCCGAAAAGTTTCAGTAAGCGTCGATCGGGTTAAACCCGCTTACATTGAGAAATTGCCTTTTCAGAACCTACCGGTTCCTAACCAAACTCCGCGTAATATGCCAACCGTACCCGTGAAACCCACAGTGGTTTCACCAAATATCGCTCCCCCAGACAACGAAAATTTAGTGACCAAACAACCATACACCACACGATCTGGTAGGCGCGTTAAATTTAAGGAGTTTAATGAATACTTTTAATTTTACAATTACTTGTGAAATATATATTTTTCTTTATATGTGTTTAAATGCTTATGTTTATATTTGTGTAAATTCACTTTTAAATTTATTAAAATGTAATTTACCCTTCTCCGTGGGGGGGTGGTGTGGCGAACGGAACGTTGCCACTTTATGGTTCGAGTTTACGAACGACCCGGATTGTCTATGACATCCCGTTTTTCTGTCTTCCGCACCGGGGTTCTCAGACAGGATGTAACGGGGTGATTTGCTATCATATCTTCGCCGCACATCATTAATCTATTAAGTTAATACAACCTGTGTAACTGTCGTATAGCATGTACCGGTGTTATGGTGTTTCATTAATTACATGCCAAGTTTACTAACAAGTGTTTTATCATTTCGCGGTGTGGGGTACACCGCCATTGGAGCCCTGGCTCTCATACCCCAAACCTTAAAAGAAATCATGAAACACGTGTTTTTTATTTTTGCAAAACTACCCCCTGTTGGGGTGTCAAATGAGTTTATTTGGAATAATTAAATATTCCATAACTGTTTAGTCCTTGGTCCAATTTCCTTCAAAGGACATCATTCAAGTCTCGAACATTTTGTACCCAAAAATGAAAGTGCCGGCCAGAAAAAAAAAATACTAGATTCTTAGGCGAAATAATGTCCTGAAGATTTTTTACTATTACAAGAATCGTCTACAATTAACCCCCAGGCTGCTATTTGACTTTGAAAATACAAAAAATAATTCTTTTCCTACAATGTTTGGAGCATCACATCACGCTTAAAAGTTGACAAACAACCTAGCTGAGTAGCTACCCGCTATTGTGTTATCTCGCACGGCCGCACCCCGGCCCCTTCACCACGTACCCCCTCCTCCCCGTGTCCGTACGGCGAACGCAAGCAAGGACAATGCACAAGTTACAAGTTAGTTATCCATGCGCATGCGCATCCATGGTAGGTAGTAAAAAATAACAACAAAAAGATTGGGGGAATCTTTTATAATTATTTAATATACATGTTTTTACATTTCAGTAGACCTTATTATAACACTTTCTAACCCTATTGCGGGTGGACTTAAATGAGGTTCGTGTCTTGCGAAGCTCATATACCATACCAAACACATTGTGTGAGAGCAGCAACCGACGGTTCGCTTGCCTACATTGCAAGTACAATAATAATGTCCTATGGCTTCCCGACCACTTAATCTTGTATTCCAGCCAATGTATACATAATATGTTCTGGCTCTCACATGGCGAGACTGAATTCTTCCCCTTATTATTATTACATTTTCACCCAACTCTCTGGCATGATCAGTGAGAAGTCCGCTTCCGATTTCAATAATAAACTCTCCATTTGGGTTTAAATGTTCGCCGTAGTAGCTCCTCGCTTGTTTTATCTGGTATATGCCAAGACTAAATAGCACCAAGTCTTCTTCCGTTAGCCTCGGGAAGTCATTTAATTCTGGCACATCTGCTGATAGTGAACGAAATTGTACTCGCCTTCTATTATAATTATGTCTTATGACTATATCTGCCAATATGTTTGTAAGAGTCAATCTTTCGTTAATTATATTTAAAAATGTCTGTGCATGAATATTATCATCTATTAACCTGTGATAGGCATTTATTAAAGCGGCAGCTATTTTGAAGAACTCAAACATATAGTATAACGTTCGGTTTATATATATGTTTCTCAGAAGCCGAAAGTCTCGTTTAAAACGTCCGTTCACCACTTCAACAACCCATCGGCAAATAGTGATTAAACGGGATTTGTTTGCCTGGTCTGTAGTGAGTTGTGTTTCATTTGGATGTTTGCTTTCTGGCATATGTACTGAGTAACCATGTTGTTGCATGGGTACAACCGAGTCTCTGAAACCGCGGTCCAAAATAAAAACATCACCATTTCTGTAGAACCAATGAAAAACGCCATCGCCACTGTCTTCTTCATTGTCTATAACACTATTCATTACTTGAGCATCTTATGTAGTGGCAGCATGAGGTCCAGACACTTCTATTATATGTCCGTCACAACACACAAATAAGAATGGTTTTAAGAGGTTTCTGTATTTGTGATTACTGTATGATTTTCTTTGGAAGAAGTAATTGGAACTCTTCTGAATGTATATGTATGTGCCATCACAAATCGTTATCGCCTTTCTTTCATTAGATGGACTATCTGGATTGCCAAAGAGATTATCTGGCACTGTGAGGTTTCTGCGAGCTACGTCTTCCCTGCTTAAGTGATCAAAGCCCAAGTGCAGCGGGACAAAATCTTGCATCAGTGCAATGCGACCAGTTTTAAGCATGCGGGCAAAAGAAGATTCACTCGTTCTAAAAATTGTAGCTAATCTCGCATTTGAATCTCCTGTCCGCAGTTTCACAAGTACAGCTGCCAATATTACGTTTTTATTACGTCTATCGTTGAGACTAGGACTTTTCATTTCATTTCATTTCATTTCATTTCATTTCATTTCATTTCATTTCATTTCATTTTCATTTCATTTCATTTTCATTTCATTTCATTTCATTTCATTTGACAATAAATCTTGATCGTGAGTAAGGCCAGTCCAGGTATGAAATTCGTTTGGACTTATTGTCTGGTATTGGGCGAAGTTCAAAACATCAGTAGTTACATGCCTGGTTAATATCGACAAGGCTCGTGCTATATGGGCAGCTGTAAATTCCGAAATGTTGTTTTGTTGTACGGCCAGCACATGCCATAAGTCTTCCTGCAGATGTTCATTACAAACACGACTGTTTTCGGATATAAGAAGATTATAACGGCCTAGCATCCTAAGTACAATATTATTCGGTATTTGGTACCTTGTACTGTTTTCGCAATGTTGGAAAACACACGTGTGCCTAGTGTCCGGAGTCCGCACATAACCAGGCAAAGTCATCTGAACTGGTTCTCCGCTTGCAACTGGCTCCGCAGAATGAACATCAGCGGCGTCGTCTTCTTGACGTGCTTCTCGTATGTTTCGATGGTACGTTCTTTCTGCCCTTTGCCAACAAGGTCGACAAATGTATTCCGTAGGCTGAGCCTGAAAGGTAAAATAAACGTGTGAGACGAATTACATTCAGAATTCGTTCTAAAAACTTGAACAGAGACGAATATGGACTACTTCTACACAATAAACTGAGACTACTGTACATAATTATTATAAGAGAGCGACATACTCTTGTGAAACAGAAACAATAACCCTACAACAAAACGTATGGTACATCATAAATAGGTACATACCTGCTGCTCCAATATTTCTTGAATAACAATCTGCGCTATTTCAATGTGCTGCTCCTCTCGGGAAGCCCAAGTGTATCTCCTTCTATTCACAACAGATTCATGACACCATGTACACAGTAATTCCGCCATAATAATAACAGCAAAATAAAAGCACAAGTAAACTGAATAGTAGCCGTCCGATGTAACATAAGTCGCATGGATAACTAACTTGTCCTTACTTGCGTTCGCCGTGCGGACACGGGGAGGAGGGGATACGCGGTGAAGGGGCCGGGGTGCGGCCGTGCGAGATAACACAATAGCAGGTAGCTATTTAGCTAGGTTGTTTGTCAAATTTTAAGCGTAATGTGATGCTCCAAACATTGTAAGAAAAGAATTATTTTTTGTATTTTCAAAGTGAAATAGCAGCCTGGGGGTTAATTGTAGACGATTCTTGTAATAATAAAAAATCTTCAGGACATTATTTCGCTTAAGAATCTAGTATTTTTTTTTCTGGCCGGCACTTTCATTTTTGGGTACGAAATGAATGATGTCCTTTGGTATAAATAAAGCTCAAAACAAATAATGAAACACGTGTTTTTTATTTTTTCATTTTTTTTTATTTTCATCCTAATACTAAGCGGGCAAAGCCTGAGAAATTATTCTGAGGGTGATTTTCTTCAACGTTGATATCATAACTCCTTCGTAATTTTGATCTAAATTACTTTTTACTTTGACACAATGACATGTTTGATAACTCAATGCTACGAATAGATTTCGAAATTTAAATTTCATTTCATATAAGTATGGTCTAAGAGCCGTAGTATTTTTAAGAAACGCCTATTGATTTAAGGATATATGGATGGGCACTTGACGATTTCAAAATGTTGCTTACACTCATACACTACTGAACTAATTTTGTATGGAGATTGTTCGAGACCCGGGAAAGGATAGTTTTATCCGACTGCGAAAAAAGGGATTAATGGTCTAGCGCGATAACCAACATCCGCGGGCGAAGCCGCGGGCGGAAAACTAGTTTGGTATATTTTCAAGATGCTATGTTTCACTATTGTTTCGGCGAAACGCCTTCAAAAAGAACCAGAGCAACATTAAACACATTAAAATTCAAGTACATACATAAAGTTACTTTAAATTCCAGGCGTTCAGTTGATATGTCAGAATCACTGTCCAACTACCGCATTTTTTTATATAAATTCATTCCTTTCTCTCACAAGTCCACAAGCACATCTGTATTTCAAATTCTTTTTAAATTCAATATATAACAAGTTTTTATTCATATTCGGGTTTTATTTAATATCAAAAAATAAGACTCGCAAATGTTTGCGAAGCATACAACTATGTAAGTAACTCTTTCCCACCTATTTGCTGGTCAAGCAATGGAAAAACTCAGTAAACTCATTTCATTATAACATAACCAGCTTTCCTAACCGTGGTTCCGCCCACGCGTATGTCGGTTATAGCGTTAAACCTTTAACCTTTTTTTGCAAACGGAAAAAAACTATCCTATGTCCTTCCACGGGTCTCAAACTATCTCTGTACCAAATTTCATTGAAATCTGTTCATTGGTTTTAAAGAACGCCAGACAGAAAGACAGATGGAGTTACATTCGCATTTATAATACTAGTAAGGAAGTGTAGGATTCTTAACGAGCTAAACTCACGATGTAAGTTCAGTGATGTCATTTCAGCTAAGATATAGTAATATTCTACTGAAATCCTTTCCCTATAATAGTTGTATATACCGAATTAATAAGTTAGCGGTTCATGCATATTAAACTTGGAGACTCGCTGCTACATATTCATATTAGGAATACAGTTTCAAGCGAACTAAACACCTTGAATACCTACCTGAAGTTAAGAGATTTGATGCTAATTCATGTTAATTCTTAAGACAGTTGGAAGACCTACTGCTAGATACTAATAGAAAATCTTATTTAAATATTTATTATATTTTCCAATCTACCGATGAAGGTGAAGCAAATTAGCTCTATGTTTTTGTAATTTTTTTTTAAAGAACATGCATGCGGGGCTTGAACAGCGAATTGACACTTCAAGAATTGGTTTCATTCATTTAAAGTTTTTACTAACATACTTGGTACTGCATAGTCCAAATCCTACTTCCCACTATCCTTTTCTTCCTACTAAAATTATAAACGCGAAAGTTTGCAAGAATGTGTTTAAGGATGTCTGGATGGGCCTATAGATGTATGTTTCTTACACTTTCACGCAAAAACCACTTGACCGAATTGGATGAAATTGGATTTACACATAGGCTACTGTTGTATCCCAGTAAGTACCACGCAGGCGAAGCCGCGGGAAGAAACTAGTAAACTATAAATAGACTGTAAATCAACAACAAATATTGCTATTACTACGTATAAAGTTGCTATAGATGAAAATCTAACTTCATTTGCAATTGAGGTGTATGACTAAAAATTGGTCCCAATTAAAATTCGTATAGTTTGAGTGGTGCACCCAGAGCGGCAGGCTAAAATATCGCCATAACTCGGCATGTTACTTCGATTGCATAGTTAGCTGGCTCTTAATTTTAATAACGCTTCCAAATTTTGGTTAGTTCTTCTATTTCTACTTTCTGCATAGCGCTCACGCCTGCCTTACTCGAAATGGGTATTTTACGGCGGCTATGTCTTGTCCCTTATTACGTATAGGATCTAAGTCCCATACGTAATAGGGGGCAAGACTGTCGCCGATCAACGGGCACAATTCCATACTAAGATTTTCTAGGTACCTTATTAAAAAAGTCTTTTTGCACAACCCGGAAACTCGCAATAAAAGCGAACACTCTTACACTCTTATCAGTGGGCCACCGAGACAGTTTTCTTTTATTTCTACCTAGGTATACTACAAAAAGCTGAACAGGCTTAAATGGTTGAACGCACTAATCTAAGGATGTGTTACCTGTTTAGGTAGGTAGTAGCTGCCAGCTTGTGACGGTTAACAAAGCACCTACTCCTAGTGGTGCAGCAGTACTCTTGGTAACCACCTAATAATAAATGACGGATAAATCCAAACATAGAAACTCCCTGTTTTTGTAAAAGGAGTGGTTAATTTAAAAAACTAGATGACAAATGTTGTTATTTCATGTCTAGAAACATATAACACATACCTACGTAGTCTACTTTAGTTAGAATGTAAGTTATTCCGAAGGTTCTCCTAAATTCTAAATTACATATCTACTTAGTTAGGACTATCTTTTGGTCCGTTTGCTCCCAATAATCAAGACTGTGGTTACTCTATAGCTACGAGGTATGCCTACATTAATATTGCTCCAGACTCCAGACCAATAAGGCTGTTTACAAACGCTTTGTACTTTGTGGTTCGCTTACCAAGCCTGTGTCCCATTATTGCAGCATTGTGTGCCATCCTGTCTGCAAATTTTGCTATCAATATAGCTTGTAAGTATGTGTGCTTCACTTGAACTGATTAAATTCGTATTACATAATTATTAAATTGCGGAATGTGGGGAATGCTTTGATCGTTTGATAGAGACTTCGGTATTTCAATTATAATTGGTAAACCATCTAATTCGACTGACAATAATTGTTGGATGCTATAAGCTGAAGACTAGGTGAAAGACCGTTTACTAGAGGAGGCCTACGTCCAGCCAGTGAACTGCAAAGGGCTGTAAATAGTAAAGATCCGGTGCGAGCTTTAATACAGGCTCGTATGCAATTTATGTAAGGCTAGAATTTTTGTTAGATCGCTCATAACGCTAAAGGCAAGGACCGCCCCAAAACAGCGGCAGCGATAGTGCAACAACTGAAGAAGACTAAGCTGGGGTTGTCTAGAGTTGAGGTCCTTCGTTCTTTCTTGCTTCCGCTGGCAATGATGAAATAAATAGTTATGTATCGAAGTTCCGTATTATTCTTAACCAAAACTTCTGCAAAGCACTATGCGGCTTCAGCTGGTCGGATCATCAGACCCACGATCTTCTAATATTTTAAAATCACAGTGCCGAAACGGCTTGACCGATTCTATTGAAATTTACGTAAACTATAAGTACGTAAACTATTCGGGCATTTTTTATTTTAAGTATTGTATTTACGCGGTACGAAGTTGGCCTTATGACTTTAATGAACCACAAAAGTACACTGTACAATTAAGAAGGTTCCTACAACAGTATTACAAGACAAAGCTACTTGTTTATGAAAATGTTGTAGCGACCTCACCGTACAGAATTGATTGGGCTGAGTGCGACCGCTGAGAGCCCAAACTTTCTTAATTAACTCATTATTGTGCACGAATACTGTTCTATGCCTTAACAAGTTGGTACTTATAAAACTAACTATTCCGTAATTAAATGACGTTCTCGTACATACCAACCTACTTTTATTTATTAACTATTTATCGTAGTAGGTATGTTTGGTAGAGCTAAGCCTGCAAGCATATCAAAAAGGTGGAAACACGGTAGATCCAAAATATGGGAAACGTTACTGGGGCCAAAGGGTATCTATTTATCTATGTATCTTATATTTTGCATTAGAACCTATGTAAGGTTATACAGTAAGGCGTAGCAGTACCGTATTAAAAATATATGTACTTATGTGTAAAAATATTATTAATATTACTTTGAAATATAGGTTGCAGTTTCGATCTCAAGCGTGGCACAGTGTGCCCCTTGTGATGTTAAGTTTATGTCTTCCATAAGAGTCTTAATACATTAATATAATAATATTATTATTAGTAATGTAGCGACCATTAATAAATTATCATACATAATAATGCCAAATATCAACATTTACTTAGTTCATGTCTAAGTATTTTTTATCCATTTTATGCACCCATAAACCAACGCTGTCAGCTTTCGCCATTGAAATCGGTCTCTTTTAATTTTGAAGCCAATAAATTTCGTAATCCGCCAACGGAATTTATATCGCCCATTTAATGTCAATGAAGGAGAAGACGCCTTTGACTTTTTGCTCTGTCCGCCAGTCACCGGGTTCATTTTACATACAAAGGTAATGTGTCAATGATTGGCTTTCATAGATCCTCTTAAATAGCTGTTGGCTTCATTCTATGCAGAAATACTTGAATACTTAACTTAAAGGCACCTGTAGTTCGATTGTTTCACAAGTTCATATAAATTGACTCTCCAACATTAACTGTTATCTGTATTGTCTCAAGCACAAATTCGTTAAGTCAGTCTAAACAAGCTAGACATACCACCCAGACTTAATTATGTCAATGTTTAGTCATCAATACAAAGCATACTGTAATTACATTTACATACACGTGCCCAGCTACCAAGTACACCGCTACATTTAATTACGTCTCACTGCGTAAACAGTGGGCATATATCTAGGTTCAATAATAGTCTAAGTACTAGAGTACTTAGGTACACGAGTCATGATTGAGAACGATGTGTATGACAGTCACAGACTACTAAGAGAACCTAGCGATGACAGTCATAGATACATAAGTAAACTATGTACCTAGACAGGAGACTCTCCACAGTCCAAGATTCCCTCTTAAATCTTAATATATATAAATCTCGTGTCACAATGTTTGTCCTCAATGGACTCCTAAACCACTTAACCGATTATAATAAAATTCGCACACCATGTGCAGTTCGATCCAACTTGAGAGATAGGATAGTTTAAATCTCAAATTATAGTCGCAATTTTAATTTATTGCTAATTATTTGTCTGTTATTATTTGACAGTCACAATTATCTGTTATCTCCAAATGATTCTAACAGATGTCGATACCTTTCGACTGGGTTGAGTAAGTAATCAATAGATGGCGCTGCTATGGTTATCACATTTTATGGAAATTGTTGAGTGGGCTGAAGCTACCCGGGCGAAGCTGGGACGGGCCGCTAGTAGGTCTATAAACAAAGCAGGCAATTGGATCACAATGAATAGATAGTTAACTGTACAGAATAAAATCTTTATATATATAATTCTTCTGTGAGTGTGTATGTCACTGAACTTCTCTCAAACGACTGGACCGATTTTGATGAAATTTTTTGTGTGTGTTCAAGGGGATCTGGGAATGGTTTAGATTCACAATTTTGCGCGGTACGAAGTTCGCTGGGGCAGCTAGTCTTCCTAATAAAATTAAAAATTATTAACATTTTCTTAAGGTTGTCACTAGGTTAAGCTATCTAACAGTGCAAGAATTTTCATACCGGACCAGTAGTGTCTGAGATTAATGCGTCCAACCAAGCAAACAAACTCTTTATCTTTATAATATTAAGTACAGATAAGTTGACCCAAGTATCGCATATTCATGTAATAGGATCCCATACAATTGTTTGCCATGGATATCTGCGCCATTTAAAAGTTGTAACAAAATACTAGGTACCCTATGACCCTACTATTAGAAATCACAAAAGATTTGAGTGAGAAAATGTAACGACGCATCAAACTAATGATCTTTTTTTTGGATTGAGACGCCAAATGGCATTTCTATTGAGCAAATAGCAGAAGCGTGGCGCTTTGTCGTCAGCCATTCGATTCAGATTGAAAGGGATTCGATATCGTATGGAGCAGCTAACTGTCGATCGCAGCGAATGAATACCTACCGATACAAAGAACTGATCGGAATATTGAAGCTTACTCGAGTAGCGAGTCAATAGTGTTAGTACAAAATACGAATTTCTCATTTCAATCTCGCGCGGATAGTGCTGGGAACCGGAGATATCACTGTTGGCGAAAGATAAAATCTGTAGCTGTATAGAATGTAGCTGTTGGCGGTAGAATATTTTGTCGTCTAGCTTTTTATAGCGGTAGGTAGGTAGGATTTCAACTCTTAATTTTTCTTTCTGATTGAATTCGTGCGGGACCCAAGACAGTTAAGTGTTCCGGGACTTGGCCAGGTTCATAACACGAGTCTCTTCACGACACCGCCGCGATTGTGGCGATTAAAGGAGTAGTAGGTTTGTGAGATTACGATGGTGGTTTAAGTCTTAAAAAACCTAATAACACGGTAGTAGGTAGGTACATTCATTAATAGGGGTGGACATGGGTAAATTTATAATTCAGAACAGTCACGCAATAACTCTGAAGGCCTCTAGACAATTTACATAGCGAAGCGATAACGAAAGATCGAAAAGAACATAATTTATTACAGACGGGCCGGTGGTGTCGTCGATAAGATACCGCTTTTCACGCCGCAGGTCGTGGGTTCGATTCCCACCACGGTCAGACATTTGTGTGATGAACACGTCTGTTTGTCTTGAGTCTGGGTGTTGTTAGATATCTATAATTTAAGTAGGTATTTACAAAAGAATAGTATTATACCTATATTATCAGTTATCTGGTTTACATAAAAAGTATAATCTCTTCTTGGTTTGGAATCAGATAGTCGTGTGTGTTAATGTCCCACTAGGTATGTTATTATTATTTACTAGCGGACCCCGCAGACGTCGTCATTCCCAGTAGGTAAAGCAGTGCTACCTACTGGGTCCGAAAATAGATTACGAGAGATTCTCAGACCTATCGAAAATAAATAAAAATTCCATAAAAATCGGCTAAGCCGATCCGAAGAATATAGTTTTTTTATATTTACCTCAACGTAAAAACCGAATTGCCGTCATTGCCCGTTACAATAAATATATATATTTATTAATGCAACGTGAAACTTTAAAAGTATTATTGTTGGATTTAGTTTTAATAAAGTCATTTGGCACTTGTAGCTTAATCCCTAAACATTCTATTCCTTTCAAATTCACCGTGAGTTTCGATACTTGCTTTTCACGCTGCAGGTCGTGGGTTCATGTCATAGAGGTATCAAACTTACCTAATCGTGACGTCACTCGAGATTTAATCCATCAGACGAATAAAACAATATCATTGTCTTCATCCATATTGATCAATCTTAAAGGAAATTACATTGTTCCTAATTGTGAATTCGTTTTCACGTGCTTTGCTGTTAGGTGGCTAGCTGTTAGCTAGGTACGTACCCCGTGTAGGTCGAGACTGCAGCAAAGAGTTACATCCCTAATCCTTTAGGAATTGCAGCTGCCACTGCAAGCTTGACTCAGCTCTGAATGCTAGCGTGAGGAGGTTTGTACTATAGAGGTAGCTATAAATTTTCAGGCATCTCGTAATTTTTTTATAACTAGTCAATACAGAAGTGTTCATTTGTCAGTTTTGACGCAATGAAAACATACATTTTGGAAAAATCGGTCCATTGAAATTTAAAAAGTAAACCACCTATTTTTAGGTAGGTACACAATTATTTTTATTAGTAAAACGTGTTTAGTTCCAAAATTCCAGAGTACCAAGTAAACATGATTATAAGGCCGACTTGGAAGTGTAACGGGTGTAGAAGGCCGGCTGCGGACCGCTTAGCACTGTTACAGGCTAGGGACGACTACGAATGCTACGCGGAGAGCTATATCAAATGTTTCTGGGGTCTTTGCGACTTGCACAAGAGCACCGATAATTTTATAGCACCCATAGAGCACAAAGGTTTGTTAATGAACATTTTAAACAATTATATTGATACTAAAGAAATGTTAAAACTCCAGGGGCCGATTATAATTAGACAAAAGAATGCTGAGGTGGCCATCAAGCATAATAAACCTTGTTAATTCTCTAACGTGTTTCAATGTTTAGTTATAACAATTCCTAAACCTACTTTATCACTTAAACTTATGCTTATAAGTAGAATACTTTGCTTGTAGTTCAGAGCAGCGCCCCTAGCGGCAGAATAAATAAAGTAGCTAAATGTAATAGGCATCAGAAACTGACAAAAAAAAGTAAAAATTGTAGGTACTACATTTAGGTCGCTCGTAGCTGAAGGGTTCTAACCCCATATTATAAACATTGTCTACAATATAAATGAAAAGAAATATCTTTTGTTCCAGTAATAACAACACAACCTGTAGCAAGAGAGATGCCATGCCGAGGCTCATAACTTCCTAAAAAATTTTGGAAACTTAAATAATACATTCAATAAAATAGCAAAATACAAATAATTATATTTACATAACTTCACCAAGGCAATACATTTTATAAACAACTTTGTTTTTCATTTAAAACTTGTCTTACATTCATATTAATCCTAGCTTCTTGAATATAATCTTCAAATTTATGCCAACTGTCATCATCAGCATTTTCTTTCATAGAGGATAACAATTTCTCTGGTTGAGTAATGAATTTAAAACTAGGAAGAATCTCCCTAAAATTGGTTATTATTTCATGTTTGATGTCGTTCCAAGGAGATTTTTTAGCAGGTAATATTTTAGGTACAGCATGGTAACACAAGCGGGCTTCTTTAGACATTACTATCACATCCCCACTGTTTATCAAAATCGCAGATGGGTCTGTAGTCTTGTCTTTACCTCCTATTAAAAATATTGCAGACTGGCCGAAACTGTAAACATAAAACAAATTTAATTACACCGTTTCTAAAATATGAAATGTTGTTACAATGTAAATGGTAGTTAAAAACTGTTTTAATACAGTGCTTGAATATTGAACTACTTTTTCCGCCTTTCCGACACAAAATAACTTTTTATGCCCTAACAGCAGAACGAAATTAGTACGAGAAGTTGCGTATATAACCTCCCTGTGAAAAAGTACAAATCGTGTGAGACTAAAATAGGTACTCTACCTAAATGAAAACAATGGTGCTTCCAAATTGACTTCAGAATGGTCTGTATGAGCAGAAAGAGTTGAATTCATGTGGTAGTAATTAACAATTGCTGCCTCTGCTTTGAAGTTGTTATACCCAAGGTAATTAGAAAATACGTCTGATAATTCCGCCAAGTCCTCCGGAAATTGGGTCTTATTTTCTTCACTGTAGATCTGAAATTTTATAAATTATATTTATTACTTTACTGTGGCCAGGTTATTACTTTTACATTTTTGAAATTGTAACAAATTGCATAAATAAAGAATAAAAACCAGATTGCATAGATTTGACAGTCGAAAATTCTAAATTATTCCTTATATCAAAATCAAAGATAGCATTAAACACTGTAATTTTTGTATTAAAATTTTTAGCTACATATTGCTGCTTTAATATAACAATGTATTTTAAAAAAAAATATGAATTGACTTTAATCTTTGAAACAAAAATAGAAATGGCAAAATGGATTTACAATTGGCAGAATCATCACATAATATACATCCAAAATAGAAACAAGTCATTGGATAACTTCATATTTTTGAAGTCAGTTGAAAAGAAACAGAATGCGAAATGTGTGTTTTAAAGTAAACATAGGCCAAGGTCACACCCTATTTATTGGCATAACCCTTTTATTCATTAAACATCTTAGTGGCTAAAAGTATTTTCAAAAATTGTAAATAAATATTGGCATTAGTAGTTTTGTAGGCTGTAGGTACTTAAATACTTTGGTATTTGAGTACCCACAACCTACAAAACATAAATAAATACTCAAGAGTAATATTAACATTTTACTTTAGTATCCCAGTTGTGATGATATCCTAATGTAGTCCATCTCAGCTTCTTTAACAATTGTTTTTCACCTTTGCCACTTCTGTAACACTCACTCCACCAATCTTGCACATTCATTTCTATATCAATATTCAGTTTATTTGGCTTTACAGGATATTGTTCAAGGCACTTTCTGATCCAGTATCTCTGTCCTATCGCTGTAAAGGGATTCTTGATAAAAAGCAACCCAGGGTGCTTTTTGAACGCAAATATCTGACAATCTTTTAAACTTTTTAAGCCCATGCATTCTGCCCTTAGATCGTTTCTTGAATGTTCTATAGGATAATCTAAAACCTATAAATGAAGCAGGCTTAGAATAATTATTCTAAGGAAGTAGGTATTAAAATAATATAACGAACTTTGATCACAATCTTATACTCGAACTTACAGTATCAACATATTGTTCAACGGATATCACATTGTCAAAGCTTGGTTTTATTTTATTAGATTTGTAATACTTAAAGGTAGTCATAAAACAGTCTTCAACTGAGTCATTAATTTCCATTTTCATATAATTTTATGAAATTATGTAAATCAAAAAAAGTATTTACTCGGGTGTCCTCATGATCAAAAGTCAACATCAAAATTAATTGTCAGTTGATGTCAATGTTATGTCACATCTGTCAACCTTTCCATGTCAAATATGTACAAACCAACAATCTCTAGTGCCAATATTTCCATTCTAACATCTCTATTAGTAAGTCTGTGATTCAAACTGTCAGTGTGACACCCAGTGACACCGATTGACAATACTGATACATAACCAAAACAAAGTATGAAAATTATGAAATTGCAAATTGCTTCAAAATTTTGAATAATTTTAGGTCACCCAGTTTAGGATTGCTAATCAGTAGAATAATAAATAGTCTATTCTCTGTTATCCATAGGAATCAGTATGAGTTCAAATATTACACCGCAACCCATAGACCTTGTAAATGTAAGTTTCAATTTCTGTAACTCTTCGTAACAACGCCGTCTTAGATCTGGGCTCCAGGCTACTCAAACGCCTGCTATGGGGGCGCTGACCTTAGAAGAAGTTGCAATGAAAAATCGGTCGGACATGACAACATACGCATGCAGTGGTTACACTGAACTAGCTCTGCGTGGCGGGAGCTTTTAAGCCACCCTAAATCACTCTGGCTACGATGCTGCGGGAGTAGCGCGATTACGGCAATTTCTTAAGTTCGTTGATGCCTAGTGCTAGTCGCTCTCACACTAAAATAGATTAAAATAGTAAGTAGTGACATTACCTAAACACTGCATGAATATCACACAATATTCATGTAAATATAAAAAAATACTATCCAGTCTAGTTTCAATATAACTTTTAATGTATCATCAGGTTACTTAAAAATGCAAGTGTGTGTTAATTTATAGATAACTAGCTTTCCGACAGCGACTTCGCCCGCGTGTATGTCGGTTATCGCGCCAAAACATTACCTTCTTTTTGCGCAGTCGGATAAAAACTATCCTTTGTCCTTTCTCGGGTCTCAAACTACCTCCATACCCAATTTCATCCAAATCGGTTCAGTAGTTTAAGCGGGAAAGTGTAATAGACAGACAGACAGAGTTACTTTTGCATTTATAATATTAGTAGGGATAGTAATGGCCTAGTTTGTAGTATCTTACCTGACACCATTAACAGAATGTATTTTATCATTTCAGGTTCCTGAAGATGGTAAAACTAAATTAAGGAAATGGCTGAATATGAATTTTAGAATAGAAATGACAGATGGGCGAGTTCTAATTGGTGTATTCCTCTGTACAGACAGAGATGCTAATGTAATACTAGGTAAGTAAGTAATAACAGAAATACCTAATTGTAACTGAATTATTAAACAATGTTTTATACTTCTTACTTGGTCATGTGGTAAGTTTATAAACTTAGGGTCGCCTTCAAACTAGGTACTTCACGTGTTCAAAAACAACATAGCACTTCAGGCTATGTTGTTTTTGAAATTGATATAAGTACAAAAACGCGCAACTGCACCACCGCATCAGTTCATCAACCGACTAGAGACAGGATTGTTGTTCAATTCAGGAAGGCAGAACTACATAATAATATTCATCTTAAAACTAAATGTACAACACTATGATACTTGAACCAAGCCATAATTTAATTAAGTCGCAATAATACAACACACTAAACAAAATGTAATAGTAGAATGTAAAAGTACCTAAATGTAAGAGTACCTAATTCATTTAAAAATAAAAAAAGCCTACCGAGTTTTTTTAGTTGCCAGTACTTCATTGCATGATAGGAAAAGAAATTGGATTATTCTATGTAAAGTAATTTCATTTCATATACCACTTAGTAGAGGATTATCAAATTCAAATCAACTCACAGTTTGCAACAAAACATAGTATTGATAATTTACAATATTTATTCTAGTTGTAAAGAGACTATTTTTGTCTACAGGAGCCTGTTCAGAATACCTCAATAGTAGTAATGGTGAAACAGAAGAGCCCAGAGTACTTGGTCTAGTCATGGTCCCTGGCCGCCATATTGTTTCAATACAGATAGATGATACAGCTCAACCACAAAAGTACTATTATAATGAATAATTACTAATTATATCATTAACTGTTAAATGTTTATGTTGTAGATATTTTAATTTTATTGTAAGTACCTATCATGTAAATAATAAATTATGATTCAATTTCCAACAGTATGTGCAGGTGGTCGAAACAATATTTTAAAATTAATTTGATGGCTGTGTGGCCTGCATGTTACCCAAAAGTTCTACACACAACACGTGCAGATATTTTTTTGCAGCCATTTCGGAATAGCACCTTAATAATAGTGATATTAATGTCTTTCTTTCTTTTATAGAATGCTGCTTTAAAATACGTAACACACTAGAAACTTCCTACATTTGCCTTTGGATTTAATTTAATACATTTTGAATAAAAACCTTAAAGCAAGTGAAAAATGATTGTTTTTAATCAAACATCGTTCAACTTATCAATCAACATTTTCAATGTGTCTTGTTCAAAATAAATGTTCCTCGAATCATTAGTAAATGGGTTGTATTCATCCACTGCATGATTTGACTGTAAAACTTTTGTAAGTTCCTTACACAACTCCTGAATCGAATGCTGAGGCGAATTAAATATACCATACAAGAATTCCTTACTCATAATATTGTTATGTGAAATATAAGCTTGAAGTTTATGCTCATGTTTGTTCAATAATTTGTAAAATTCAATGCTTATGTACCTAACTTCCTCATCTTCATCCTGTAGAAGCATTACAGCACATTTAACTGCAATAACTTTCACTGCATCAGGAATATTGTTAAATCGCTTGGCGAGTTCGTTGTTAGCTGTCGCGGCTATTGATCTCATTTCAACATCAGAACACTCAAAATTACTCAGTTTCTCAACAAAATTTGTCATAAAATCGGGAAAGTTCTCGGTTTCAGGAATTAATCTTGCAATTAGAGGAATAATATATCTCACATTATATAAACTCTCTTTGCATTTTATACTGTCTATCAAATCTTCTGTATTAATTTTGTTAGCCAAATCTATTCTCAAAGAAATGTTATAAATTATTTTCCAAGTCATACTGCTACTATACTTATTTTTGTGTGACATTAGAATATCGACTATTTCTGTTAAAATTTCTATTTCATCACAGCTCTGTGTTTTGGGATAAATCATTTCTAAATACTTTTCAAAATCATTTTGCTGAAGCAGAAGCTGCATCAACTTTGGAATGTTCTGCCCTGAACATTTCTGGATAAAAGTTTTTAATTGAACTTCCGCCCAAATATGAACTCCTGGTATAGAAGCATTTTTGTTAACCTCCAATATTATTTCTTCAACATCTTCTATATTCATTTCATCAAGATATATTTCTTGAAACAAGCATTTACTTAGATAAGAATGGGGACGACTATTTAGTATGTGATCAAACTTTTCTTTCAATTTACTAAAGTGTAAATTATAGTCATTAATCTTAACTGAGTTATAACGTTTATGGCATATGTATAGTAAAATCAAACAACCGTGAAGAATGTTTTCTGAGTCACGTAAAGCTTCTTCTAATAATCCACTGATTTCGTCAAAGTTGTAAATGTTAAAAATGCATTTCGCTGTTAATCGCCTGACTGTGTAAATAGGACTACCAAGCAAGGTCACTAAACAACTCAACAATATTAGATCTGAGTCTTTCTGATCCATTATATCACATGAAAAGTTATATCTCTCAGCAATATTGGCTAGTAAATTTAGTATAGGAACTAAGTTGGAATGATTTTGAAGTGTATTTTTGTTATTGTTCTGTTTTAGTTGTTCAATAATATATTTCCATAACTTCGGCGAATGAGTCCTTAGTTCGTCACATGCAACAGTGGCAATAGTCTCATCGTCACTGCCTGAAGCCTTTCTCTGACCGATCAACCTTGGTATTAAGGCGCCATACAATTGTAAGGCCGCATTTCTAAAAACAAAAAAATAATTACAATTAATAAAAAGTTTTTCATGAAATTACGTAATGCTGAACATAAAGTGTGTAATATTATTTAAAATATTTTTTGTAGCATGCGCGTAAGTTGAGTCACCTCATGTTAGCGTTAGAATGAAGAGGGAGGCGATTAACAAGATGTTATAAAGCAGATATAATCTAAAGACATGTAGTGTAGGGCAACCTGATTCAGCTTATATCAACTAATCACACTAGCAGTTGCGCGCAGAGTACCTACCCCATATTTTGCAGTACTGAACATATTCAAAATATATTTATTTTGTATTACCTGATCTGCCAAAGTGGACTAGTAAGGTTGCTAAACGCAAGTTCAGCTAACATAGCTGAGTAGTACATAAGGTCCGAAGCTAAGCTGCTGTCAGTCACGATTCTAGTCATGAAATGTATATAAATAGCTTTTGGTAAGTCCACTTGATTATCCTGGTTTAACTCTGTAATGCCTGGAACTTCTGCAGTATTGCATACATTTAGTAGAGTGTTTATAAAATAGTGAAATAATGGCTGAAAAAAAAAATTAAAAATATACAATATAGTCATCTTACTCTAAATGACGTTTAGCTAAGAATAGACAACATGGTTTAGCTATTATCAGGTTAAAATTCGTTTTTAAGTAAGGGAATTTTTAAGCTTAACACTTTGACCGCTGGATATAATGCGCGCATTTTTAAATAAATTGGTATATTAAATCTGTCAACGAGTCAAGACTAGTGCGAGATATGAGAATACCCAGGACGAGCGAATTTGTGTTCGGCTGTCAAAGTATTAAGCTTTATGTTCTATAATTATTATATAACTATGGTTAAATTCTGGTCAGAATTTAATAGTAGCGGTAACACGCCTGAGCCACGCCCTTCAATTCTTATTCATGTTAATATGTACTACCCGTGCGCAATAAGTTAAGACGGGCGCGGTGACCTCACAGACGTATGGTTGTACTGTGCACAAAAAAATATCACAAGTTTCCACCCGCGACTTCATCTCTGCTTTTTTTTTTATTTCATACAGGTTCTTTTTACTGCCTGACCAACAGGTAAACACAACTGTTTGTTCCGTTTACGTTTTCAAAAAAGTCCAACACTTAACACCATATTTCTCTCTCCACATGTAAAGTTTTACACTTCATTATAACAATAAACTTAACAAAAAATAACTATGTATAAACGAAACAGTATCAAATAAAATTACAAAAGCGGAGCGCGTCGTTCGTCGTTGCGTGACGTAAGCCAGTACGAGATTAAGATGTTAAAAAAATGGCGTTGTCTACAGTACAACACGGGAGCTTGAGGGGTAGTTACAGGTGTAACGAGCGGAGGGTTGCATTCCAGACGAGTCTCAACTTATCGCGCACAGGTAGTAAAAGAAAATATTAGGTACCTACCTTTCCTCTTTTCATGTCACTTGATACAATTCTATGAACCATAATAGAGAGACCCGCACCTCTACGGGTTATTGAAGACATCTTGTTGGTTTCAGATATCCAATCATTTAGTTTTTGTTTTAACAATTTAGAAGGCAAATGTGATACTTCTTTGTCTTCCGGCAATGAAGTTAAATAATGTATACTTCGGCCTGGAATAAAAAAAGAAGGTAAAAATTGATAAGACAGAGAAGGTTAAGGCAGAGCAGACTTACCAAGAGCAACGCCAGCGGCCTCAATAGCTCCCTTATGGCGTGACGTCTCCAAAACATGCGTTATTATCTTCAAACAGTGTTCACATGTTGCAATATCATTATCATCTAACTGCAATAAAACTGATGCCAAATCGCAAGACCCCTAAAATACAAAAAATGTCTTGGAATTAAAAAAAAAATCTTCGTAATATCTACTTTGCGGGAGATTCCAATAATCACTAAAAAATTTTAGCAACCCTCTTCGTGCGTGGTAATAACCCGCGTCTACATAGAAACTAATCTAAAATGTCGGCACTAATCATTCCCTTTTACTCGCACTTTATTGCTGTCTTTAATCACACATATTAGTACAGCACACAAAAAAAAATATTCGCTTGTGTTATATCAATAATAAATAGATTATAATCTTGAAATAAAAGTAGCCCGTAAAATTTTGAAACAATGTGCAAATAGATGCTCGCCTCAAAGAAATTCAATTCATTACCTTCACATTTAACCAAAGGCAATTTAATAGTATTTGATGTAAACCAGATATCTTTGCTGGATCGCTTTCATTATTTCCATCATAACCATGATCTGCTATAATTTTTTCAACCATATCGTTCATTTTTGAAAAATCGGAACTAGTTGAATTGTCTTCTTCCCAATGAAATTGATTTGATATGGTGTCCAAAGTACTTAAAATTTCTGCCATTGGAAGATCAACTTTAAGAGACTTTGAAATACATGTTTCTAGATAAACTGATATAATACTCATGAATGAGTGTAATTGCTTGCCATTTTCAATCGACGTCATTGCATCTATTTTCATTTTATGTGCAGCAATTAGTTCATTATAAGCGTAGGAGAATATTGCTTGAAGTTCGTGACATAAACTTGCATCTATTACTAACTGAATAATTAATTTAAACATACTCTGTCCACAACTAATCTCATAAAAATATTTGCTTTTCATTGTGGTTTTAGCATCCTGTATTAGCTCCTGTAGCATAGATATTTGTTTGAGGTCAGAAGAGTAGTAGTGTAATAGCAATTTTATTACATTTTCTCGTATATCATCTGCAGGGTCCTTAAGCAAGCTTAGTATTTTTTTAAGAAAACTTGGACTACTTAATAACCAAAAGCCTTTCTGTTTTAAATATTCCACAAGAGTTATTTTTACATGTCTTGTCTTGTCTTTCTTTTTCTTGGGTATTTCAGTAGCACAGGACCATATTGTATAGCATAATTTCACACACGTAATCTTTCTTTGATAGTTGCCATTGAGATTTAAAGATTCTATTACTAATGCCTGAATACTTTTACAAAATTCAAGCAGATTATCGTTTTCTTTTTTATTTTCTTGTTTCAAAATAATATTTAAATATTTTGAATGTAATTGTGTTAAAAAAAAATTTAAACTGTTCAGCATATTAATTCTTAAAACTGTGCAATCTGAATTTACATTGTTTTTGATAAAATCTAATATTCTATTGTATTCTAATTGGCTAGGTATTGCTTTTCCAGAGTACATACAGACTACATCAAATGCCACTGCTCTTAAATAGTCGTGAGAATCCACTAAGCCATTTGCTACATTTTCAATATTCATTCTGTCTTCACTTGCCACTTTTATATCTAACTTTTTAGCTTGCTTCAATATACATAGTTTGCCATGTAAAAGTTGTCCTGTTTCATCCAACTTATCTAACCCCTCAATCAATACATTTGCTAGTTCTGGAAATTTCTTAAATGTTGCAAGACACCAGTAGTTGATAAAATTTTGAACAGCTTTTTGGTTTGAACTCGAAAAAGTATTTAAAATTTTCTGTAAAAAGATTTCACACCAATGGTTTAGAGAATCAATTATTTTTAACATTGCATAGTACATGTCTGCTCCTGCTGATACCAGTCCTGGTTTATACAGACTGTTTATAACACCATTCACCCAACTGTCTTCATTATCATCAAAATAAATAAAACACTTTACTTTTTCATTCTCTACAACTTCGGAAAGCATTAAATATTTAGCCTTGTTCCAGTAGAAACCATTAATTTCTTTCAATGTTCTATGAAATCTTGCGTCATCCATTGCATATAATACTATTTGGAATATAGATCGGTTCATATCCCGGACTCCTGTGACTGGATTCTCCCAGTTATGATTGACAAAATTAAGAAGTTTCACTATGTTATTTTCACTGAAAAGTTCTGCTTTGTAATTAGAGTCACATAGTTTTTTAAAAGATTTTAGGATTTTGAATGCTAGAAAAGTCCATTGAGAGTATTCATACCCCATAAGTAATAGTAAATCAAAAACTGGCTTTAATATCTCCAATATTTTACAATAATAATTAGTTGTCTGTACCAAAAATGATGACTGGAACATCCCATACATTAATGAAACTACATAAAATGTTTTAGCAGAATTGCTTCCATCTTTTTCTTTTAAAAACAACTCTTCTTTGACTATATTCAGTATTTTAGCTAAGTACAAATCTTGTTTGTTGGTCAGAGTGAGCACTGAATAAAAACATGTGGCACAAAGTAGTTGGTCGTCCAATCTATCGATTTCTGTTAATATGTGATCCCATAAGATAACTGCTATATTATTCCACAATTCTTGATTATCATTTGTTACTGTAGCATTTTTGGAAGCTAATAACAATGCCTAAAATGAATAAGTAGAAGGCTAGGTTAAAAAATGTTTTATAAGACTAATTTGAATATTTGTAGTTACAGCAAGAGAAGTAATATTCATGACAAGCTTTTTTATGGCTCTATTAATATTAATTACCATTATGATATGCACAGAATCCCAATTCTATCTTATTATTTATTATAATTTGTGTGCAATTTATGCAAATTTAAATTAGGTTTATTATATTTACCTGAATTGACTCCAGTTTCAATTCACTAGTTGGAACTTCTATCTTAATTACAACTTCTGCTAGTTTACTCATTTTATTTATTGATTTTCTGTAAAGTATCATAAGTATTAACTATGCTGTTCGTCAAACAGATAAATATATATTTAAATATTACCTATTTTGTGGAGATTTTTTAAAGCTTCGTTTTAAATTAAAAATCAATTTCTATAAATATTTTTACTACATATTCTATATTTACAATATCAAATTAACAATAACATTATTAATCTTTAATAGGTTCGTAGCCCTGTTTCTGCATTTTCTCTTTAAACACATTAAAGTCCCGCTTCCTATCAAAATGTATGACCCACTGAGTGGGACACGACTTTTCAAACATTTTCCTGAATTCTAAGCAGGCTTTAGGTTTGTCTAAACTGTTTTTTGGGTTTTCCTTATCTAAGCATTCCCAGTAACGATCTCTGGAGTCCCAACATGATTTTCGCTGTTCTTTATCAGGAAATGACATCTTTATTGTGTGAATGAACCTAAAAACAATTTCTAGTTAGAAATCAACGAAAGAAAGTTTTCTACACGAAAACGAATTAATTTCAGTAAACACACCAGTACTCCAGAAATTATTACTTTTCAAATTATAGTTTGCTGTAGAATTTACAGCTATATTCTATTAAATATAAATTTCTTTGAAAATTACCGCAATATAACCTAAATTTCATCAGCTCCTTTCTAGACTTTTGACAGTGACTTTTCACGACAATGTCAGTTATTTGACATACAGACACTTCTGTATCGATCGTTGGTCTCTCGTGCCTTATGGTAGGTACCATAGATTTAGCATGTAAACTGAGGTAAACCTCAGAATATACTTAGAACATTTTCTTTAACACGGGAAGTGTTTTATGTAACATAGTTTCTGCTAGTTTTTGGGGGAGGCGAGTAAAAATGTGCGTACGTGTGACCACACAAATGAAATTTTTACACACAAGTCGAACTTCGACTAAAAACTCTTAAGTTTTCTGTCTCTTTCCGCCAGTTACAATCGTGTGTACAGAAGTGTGAGGGATAAAAATTTAACTAGGGTGAACGAATTGATCTTCCACAATAAAATTCTTTATATCAATGCGTACAATCTATGTAAAAAAAATTACAACATTTTTATTTAGCAAAACGTACGAGGACATTGCAAATATGCTCACCACCTAAGTCTGCAGTCATTAAAAAACAGTCATTTATGAACAGAAACCTAAGAACACATTTAGGAAATACCTACATAATATTATGTAGGTAAGCAATATAGAGTAGCATGGGTCATTGTTATTATTTTACCTAATTAATTACCTTCTCCATTAATCTCAAATTACCTAGTTACTTAATCTATTGAAATTAGATCATTTCTTTTATTATATCTAAACAAATTTGTAGCTTATTAAGTGTGAAAAAATGAAAATGAGTCATTTCACAGCCTAAACTAACTTCACAGATCAAGTTTTTGATCAATTTACCACAAGATTCACCAGACATTTCATTAGCTTCAATCTGTTTCAGCAAGTCATTCGATATCTTTATTTTGCAAAGATTTATGAATCCATGAAACTGCTTGTATGAATTAAAAGGAAATAGTCCTGGTATAATTGGAACCCTAACTCCTTTCTCCTTGCATCTCTGTCTAAAAGTTTTGTACAATTTTGAGTCAAAAAATGCTTGGGTTATTATGAAATCAGCCCCGCTATCAATCTTTTCCTTTAAAGTTATCAATTTTTCTTCTGAACAATCTGGAAAACCAGCAACTCCAATGCAAAAATATTCTCCTGTTGTTCTTCTGATGAATTTTATTAACTCCGTCGTGTTTTTAAAATCAGATGTGCTTTGTTCATAAGCCTCTGTAAGAAAAGGTTTTTGTAAACGAGCTTAGCATCTTTGTTGAATAGTGTAGAATTCATTGAATCCGTATCAAATTGACTTTACTACCTACCTACCTTCTATAATATAATATCTAAATAGGTACCTACAAAGGAACTTAAACTAGATAATAATATGTCTATTAAAAGGCAGGTATTTGTTTGCATCTAGCAGGCGGGCGACAGCCAAACATTACCTAGAACATTACCTATTACTTCCTGATTAGTCGATATATTTTAGTCTCTATACCTTGCTTGCATAAACAAAATTTGATACCTATAGCTAGCTAGATGGGTAGCTACCTACTTCACATTATTTCACCTCCGTTGCTCAATATACGGAAGGAAAACATTGTTAGGAAACCGGCATGTCTAAGAACTAATTATTCGAAGATATGTGACATCCACCAAGCGACACTTGGCCAGCGTGTGTGGATTAAGTAAGCCTTAATCCACACACGCAACTCTCAACTCGTAAGATAGAGAGAAGACCCGTACCCAGTGGAACACTAAAAAGGGGTTGAAATTAAGTGACTTTATTTATCTAGGTACTTTATTTATTAATCTTATGAAAGTTTAAAGCATAGGTAGACCTACTTACTTAAATACACTTACCCCCAAGAACTAAAAACAAATTGCAAACTCCCATCTCCTGCAGTTTCGCAAGTAATTGTATCAAATATTTTTCCTTTAGCAAGTCACAAGTTAAGTGCATTAGCACGTGTTTCTTTTTACCCGCCAAGAAGTTGGCCAAGCGTAGCGGCCCGATGTTCAAATCCTTGCATTGATGGGACTTGGCATGCCAAGTTACCGAGAAAAATAATGGATCTTCTTGCAAATCTTCTATTTCCTGCTCCTTGATATCTGGAGTTACTTCAAATGAGTAGCTTAATTTTCCCTTGTATTTTATCAATTCAGTAATTTTGTTTTTTTCTGCCATGTTTGCGTGACCACAGATTAATGGGTACTTATCTACTTATTTCTTAATATCCTCTTCCTGTCTGTTACGAAGGTAAATGTATAATGAAGATGTAAGACTAGTTGACGATGCATACGAATCGATATCAATTCCCTTTAACCGAACTAATGTATAAATTCACTCAACAACCGGCCCAACTGAATGACTGTTATCTACTAAACAGTGATAGTCAGTGACTGACCGCAAGTTGTTATGGAGCGGACGTAAACATAGGTAGGTAGTAATACCTATCTACATAGATATGAATAATAGGTATGTAGATATATGTTATATATATATATATATATATATATATATATATATATATATATATATATATATATATATATATATATATATATATATATGTACATATTTATTCAAATACCTATTTCAAATGTAGCAATGCCTTTGTGGACACAAGATTTTCATCATTTCATGCATTTTTTTTGTTATTTGATAGGATATAGGCATAGGTACCTGCTGAGGATTAAAAAAAATTACAAACAGTTGATTTTTTTATTATGACTGCTCTAAAAGTCGATAAACAATCAGCCATATTTTACTATCACAACCCAAACTAAAAAAAACTACTTAGGTACATAAGTAAATAATAAATTCGTTCTACAAAACTTTATACGAAGCTGATATACCTCCTACTGGTGTTGTAGGTATTTCAATTAATAGCATAATTATTGCTGAATACATTGTCGTAATTTTTAATGTATAAAATTGTCTAGTTAGCTACATACAACTAACTTATAAACTAGGTTTAGGTAGTACCTTATGGTAGGTATTCATTATTTGCAAATAACATGAAGTCTGATCGACATTTTAGTAGATACTTATAAGAACTAATACAGTGGCAATATTTAAATGGTGTAAAAGCCTCCAAACACCTATTCTACTATGAATAATTAAATCACGTGAGTACAGTGAAAACTAATTTTAATATAACAATTATATACTCAGTTATATCTAACTTACGTATGTAATTTATTGTTACAATTTGGTAAAGCTTCGAAGTGATCAAATACTTTGATCATTGGATCACCTACTCAATTGTTTTAATTTTTTGATGTTTTTTCTTACGTGCTTAGATAATTCATGGACACAATCGTTTATTACATAATTAGGAATGTAGATTACCTAGGTACTTATAGTAATATTGCTTTTGAAATTACTTCGCATTCGTAAATCATACATGCATTCATTCTCACCAATTTCACTTTTAATGTCCTAATATATCCCAAAAAAAGGTCTAGTCATAGTCCCAGCATATTCTGACTATGGTTAAACCTCATTTGTAAATATGGTCAAAGGTTCATGCTCTTCATATATAGTTTGTTAAATCCTAATTTTCTAGATTTTTTGTGATTGTAATCAATCTTGTATGATATTTGTCTGACGCTTAACATATTTTTGATATGTCGTAACTCCATCGTTCTTCACTAAATACCTAAAAGTATCTACTATGCATTGCTGTCTTAAACAAAATTTTAATAATAAACAGTGTTTCAAAAGCAAAACATCATTGACTTGGATGGTTTCGTATTGCGTGGAATAATAACCGGTCTGAATTGACATTGAATTCAGTCTTGAGTTCTAAGTTGGTAAGAGGTAGGTTGTTATAAATATTTACAAGGAATGCCCTGAAAAATAACACACTTAGATACTTAGTAATTAAACATAAAAATATTGTTGGTACTACTAATAGGCAATATTCATGAGATTACAAAAGCAAGTCAAATCAGCCGCAGTTATCTACCACCGCAGTGTCCTACGTGTGAGCAGTTATCACCTACGAACTACTTACTTACATCTATGTATGTATATTTTTTCTACCCTTTCTTAATTTAAATAATATCAACTTGTTTAAATAACTGCTAGTCTACAAAGTTATTTTGGTTTCTAAAGGATCAAATTCACGTCTATAATAATAGGTATCATCAACCTAATAAATAGGTATGAAGACCGACTCTATAACTTTCGTTGGGTTCTGTGATCAAGTAATTATATAATAATTAAGTAATTCTAAGTTAGCAAAAATGTAACAGCTTAACCTAAAAATATTGTCTCATCATTTATCACTAAGAATATATACTATCGCTTATTCCTTTGTCATACACTTTGTTTTCGCGCATGTTGAAATCAATAAAGCTTTTGACAACATATTTATTTAGCCCCTCTCTTAAATTGCTCCAAGTTATTATAGAGTTGGCAATGCATTTGGTCTAATACACATTGTTAAATCAATTTTAATTTAAAAACCATCTACGTCGAAAGTTAAACTTAAAATTCGTTTATTTTGTCTTGGTGGGTTGCTTTAGGGGACAACGTTAGGACCGTTGCTCTTTTGTCATAGCTAATTAAACCATGCGATTTGTTTCCTATTATTAATAATCATAAACATGCAAATGTATAAGATTAATAATAATTATAATCGGAAATTATTGTTAACGATAGGTAACAATATCGTGAACAATAATCGTATTCCGTATTTTAATTGTATCACCTGAATGCAATATTATGTGCACGTAACATACGATAATTATTATTTCAACAACGTTTTTCCTATCATTTAATCATTTATTAAATAAATACCTAATCGTCCAGCATTTCGAACATTATTATTAGGTACGGCTAAATTCACAATTTCTGAATGCTATTCGCAGTGCACTTACCCCGGTACTTATAACTATGTTGCTACAATTTCATTATCTTTACAAAATGATTAACGGTGTATAAGGTTGATTTCCAATACATTATAATAGGTACTTATATGGACTCCATTTGTTCGGTAAGCTCCAGGATAGGGCTCTCGCTAAGTGGCAGCATACCTGAAGACGGCGGTAGACTATGGCCTTGCCAATTATTTGACTGAAATAAAAATGTAGCTTCATTGGATGCTGTAAGACCGTTGATTTCTTATAAAATCTTACTATATGCATAAAAGGCCTTGCTTCTGATAATGGGGAAAACATAGGCATTTACTTATAATTACCTTCATTTCTTTTAAGGGTTGTGAATAAAATTAGTTCGACTAATTCAATTTGTTTAGCCTTTTGAGTATGACACGTGCACGGTAATGAATATAAAGCTCTCTAGATATACCTTATAAATATGATGCGTCTAATGCGTGCATTCAGTGTCATCTACAAAAAAGCTATTAAGTAAGGTGTAAAAATAAAACTAATATGGTAAATTTACAATAGCTTGTATTTCAAATAAAATTGCTTCTAAGTAGGTAAAGCTATCACATCATACATAAATTATATTATTTGATTAAGTATCAGCAAATAATAACAAAAACTTTACAGACTTTCACAAATAAAAGTACAGACTTATAATCATAACTTAAAATATTAATAATAAATAGATACTTACACCTATTTTTTATAATAGAATATAAAGTCAACATAAAATATTTATATAGGTAAGTAGGAACATTTTTATGTGATGTCGCAACACAGCGAGTGGCAAAATGCAAATAACTAATACAAATCATTTACAGGTAATATAATACAATAGGTACTTGGCAAGTCAACCGTAAAAATGGAATAGCTGTCCTTATATTAAGTGAACTATGTGAAAGTTATGCAATCGCATAACGTTTAATGAACAACAGGAATGAATACCTACTATATATTATAACAAACTCCTAAAAGTAGGTTGTTACGGTCGAGTAACATTGAGTAAAAAATATTTTATACTTAATGCTTTTCTCTTAAGCACCTACCTAAAACATCTTAAAACGAATGCATAAGGTATAATGTATGAATGTACTCTGCATGTACATTTGCACAAATATTTTATGAATAGGCATATATGAAACCTTTGTTTATTTATGTAGGTAGGTAGAAGTATTTCGTGGCACTTTAACATCGTTTGATAAACAACATATTATGATGGATCTTTTACGGCAGAAAATACATTATAATTTAAAGCACTAATTATTGTCATGCACTCTAATAAATCGAAAGATATGCGTTTCAATCTGTGATAACTTTAACATTCTACAAATCGACAACGAGACCATTTTACATCGGGCAGCCTAGACGCCGCCGATCGTTACAAGACTATGCAAAACTACGGATGCGATCGAGTGTGACTAAAAAGTGTACGAGTACGTATCCGCGGTACGGTGCTCTACTCAGTCAATTGATCTGCTGGAATACCTGGAAACAGGGCTGCGGCCACTGTGCCGCCCAGCCGGGCGGATCGCGTGCCTCGCGCCGCCCCAGCTCCGAGATATGACACGCGCTCTGTAGGCTCGACGGCAGCGCCGCCCAGCTCTCGCCAGCCTCAGGGCCCTCCGCACGTCGCGGACCCTCAACAATAGCCTGGAACGCTAGCAGGTCTCTACTTTCGGTATCTGACAGCGGCAGTGGCGGCAGAATCTGTTGCTGCTGCGCGATCTTGTAGCTTTGCTGGCGTAACATCTGGCGGCGGCTGAGGCTCGCTTGCAGAGAGTGCGCAGCCGGATCGAGTGTCGGAGCCAGCTGTTTCTGAAGCAACTGGCGCTTCTGCTGGAATAACCGGTGTTGCATAAGCTGCTGTTGCAGCGGCGGCTTGCCGCCTGCGTGTTCACTGTCTGTTCCGCCTGCTGCCTTGGGACTAGCCGGCGGCGGGGGCAAAGTGCCCGAATAGTTATACGTCTCCGGTAGGCTGATCCGTTTGGGTGTAAGCGTCTTCGAATCTGAATAAAGCGGACCAAAGCTCGCCGCGAACTGATTATGCTGAATTTGTCTTTGGGTCATCTCCTCCGCTGGAACCGACGACTGATACTGAGTTTTTAATTGCTGTGCTTCCTTCTGCACCAAGTGCAGCTCTAGGACACCTTTCGCTTTGCAGTTTTCATTTAATCTCTGACTGTTAAAAGCAAGGGTACTCTTTGGCGATTCACCTGCCTGCGCTGCCTGCTGTGCTACAAGGCCATCGCTGGCGCGACGCCCCTCTCTGAAATCCACGGGACTCCGGGTTATCGCTCGCGGACAGTTTTTATTTGTAGCCTGGTAATTCAAAGGATTGTGCCTCGCTATAAAACCTCCGCCTGGAGTTTTGCTGTTATAGGAAGATATATACACGCAAGGATGCATCGGGCTTGTATTGACCAACGAAGTGTTTTCGTAACCCAGTTTGTCTTCGTTGGACGTACAACTGGGCAGACTACTGGCTAATTCACTGGAACAGTCTGATAATTGGTAGTCTAAGCTTTCGAATGTTGAGAAGTTACTTTGGGACGACTCACAGCTAAGGTTTTGGCTGAGACTTTTGTTATTAAAAAAAGTGACAACACCACTGCTCGAGCTAGAACTTGCGTAAGAGCTGAGTCTGTTTTGCACGCCACTGGGTGCACTTGCCACGTCCTCCATATCTGTTTCGCAACCTTCGTCTGTCGACGACGAATACTGTTGTTGAAATTTTGTCGGTTCTACACTGTTGCCACTTGGTTGATTTTGAGAATATGTTTGGCTCGTGCTATATCTGTTCAAGGAAAATTTACTATCTGGCCTATACAGTGAACTTGGAAATAAATCCCCCGTGGCTGTAGTGGTTATGGAAAAATTTGACTCAGCCGTACTTGACAGCGGAGGTAAGGCGGAACTTTGTAAATATGAATAGGCGGGTAAATGATGATTCATGTAATCTTTAAAGGGTGGCGTACTCGACTGAAGCCTCATTAGATCTTGCTGTTGAGCTTGAGCTACGAGTCTTGTGGACTCTAGAGGCTTCGGCTGTTCTAACACAGTGCTAAATTTAGATTCTCCTAGATGTGGAGGTATAGGACTAGTGCAATTAACGATGCCTTTCAACGGTAGCGGTGATTGTTGTAAGGTATTCATAAGTTTAGCTGCTTCAGAACACATAGTAAATGTCGATGAATTAGGTAATTTCATAGTATCAACGTTGAAGTTAGTTGCTGAAGCAGAATTTTGTAAAAAATTTGCTATAGCATTATGATCAGTCGCTGATGAATTTCTTCCTCCATCAATTGCACATTTTGAGTCGAAACTCGAAGAAGTTAGGAGTCTGGTCCCATCGAGAGTACTTTTGCTAGTTTCGGGTCCAACGGTAGTCGATTGTTGCAGTAGGCGCCGGCAGTCTTCGCTAGATTGTTTTAAAATGTTTTGTTGTTGTTCATAAGTAGAGGTAAGAAGTCTATGAGTGGGTATAGGGGGTTCATTAACTTTAGTGCCTAACCTCTGATTAGACTGGGAGACATCAGTATTTCTCATAGACAAGAGTCTAGTAGATTCACTTTCATGGTTTCTGGTGAGAGCGTCAAGGTTTCCTACTAGAAAGCTCCGATGCGTATCCGTAGGATCGGAGTTTCGCTGGAGCAGTCTCTGTTCAGTCATATTGACGGAGGCAAGTGACAAAAGTCGCTGCGTTTCGGCAGACGATGCGTCAGCCGGTGCAGTTGTAATTGTCGGTGTAGCTCGGCTGTACTCACGTGATTGAGAATCGCCAGCATGAAGTAATCTGGAATTAAAAAACATATTCAATTTAATACCCACACAAAATGTCACATAGCTAAAGATAGCTAACCTAATAATATTAAATAGATATTTCAATGTATTTACCTGTTATGATGTTCCCGCCTTGCGTCTTGTGCTTCTTTAACTAAGGCTTGGTCAGCTACAGAGGACGGCCGCCTCGAAGGCTTGGTTCTTTCTACAACAGAAACTGTAGTTCCACTAGCTGCCCTCGCTCGAAGTCTGTCCAGCAGGAGAAGGTATATTGCGGCGTGATGATCATAACTATTCGATTTTAAGCTCTGAAAATAAAAACAAAACACAATTAAAAACAAAATAAATTACCTACAATTTAGTCACCCACAAAGTTTAGTATAAATTTAGAATGTGTATGAAACAATCTGATTTCCAAGTACCTATTAGATATTTAAAAACATTAAAGAGAGTTTATTGATTCAGCATGGGTCCCGTGATTAAAATTTTTGTCATCATGATAATAGTGAAGTTAACGAGCGACTTTTTGTCTGATGTAATAGTTAATAACTTATCTTGCTTTCACAGAGATGGTGATTAGATTTAATCAAAAGGCAAATAAGTAGATATTACGAGTAAGTGTCAGGTGTGGAATTATTGTTATTGTTACAAAAATTGCATCATTATTCCAAATTTATCATAGTTTATTAATAGTTAGGCACTCATAAACAGGTACTTAGGTACCTACTTTCACATATGTATCATACCTCACAAAATACATTTTAACCACACTGCGCAAACCACAAACTCTAAGTATTAAAAAATACGCAAGTAAGTTTCTCAACTATTTGGATATTCACCTCTTTAGTTTTAATAGGATCGATGCCTAAGCTTTGCATCAACCTTAGTACTTGATCATTAGGCTCATGATGTGAAGGCACGTGCGCAGGACTTCGTGCAGGGTCTGTAGTCACCACAGGTACGGAATAAGGCTCCGCTGCCATCCACCTGTGCTTCTTTATCTGCTCAATTGTGTACCTCTTCATCGGCTCTAACACGAGCATCTTGCGGATCAAAGATTCACAATCTGGAAAAAAAACGTACGAATTTAATGATGACTTAATAAAATGATGATGGAATTTATGGGGAAAAACGTATATAGTAGATAAGAACAGGGTTTTTCCCACACATATGCTGCAGTGCAGGATGCTTCTTCTTACTATAGATTAATCGTAGTAGAGGTATAATGACTTTTAGATGATTTATGTATGAGACTGTAATTTACTTTAATTAATTCATGATAGATAACCATATTACTTAATCACATTTTACGTTGTAAGTATTTAATACAATTAATTATAGTAAATGCTAAGCCGCCTAAAGTACACGAAGTTAAGAAATTGTGAATGCTTTAATAATAAGTAAATTTATATAAGTATTCGTTTTATCTGCGGTAAAATCTTGGTAAAATCCCTCTTTGCCTTTTTAAATGACAGCGGCAAGGTCATAGACCTAAGTGTAGGTTGGTACATCATCAACACTTCTGTTTTCCTTATTATACGATTTATCGTAGTTTGTGTAGGTACAATTAAGCAAGTCCATAGGACATATGTAAGCCTGTTTAGGTACCTATCTACTTGTAAAATGGGATATTTCTTTTTCTTTAACATGGTAAGTTAGATTTAAGATGATAATAACGTTTTAGTCTCAGTTAGATAAGGCTCAGAGCTATCTAAAATGTTAGCTATTGGAATGGAATAAGTGTGTTGTCTTCATAGAGCGAGCTCACACTTGTGTTGTAAAATTTCACGTGTTAACTGACTGTAACTACTAGAACTGAGGTGCATGCTTGCCAAACTCGTTATAATTTTTATTTAAAATTGTACCCACTTATACTTCACTTACTTGAGTAAGTGTTAAAGTAAATGGTTTAAATTTTGTTTTCATTAACAAGGTACCTACCAAAATTTTAAGAATAAACTAATTAGTGCCTTCTTTGGATAAGTGAACCAATGCAGAGTTCAAGAATTATCTGCAACGGTCATTACCCCGAATAAGTAGAGTCATAATGGGACATGTAATTACAACCAACATTTAAAGAGGTATCATGAATGGATTTAAATATGTAGTTAAGTAAAAAGTAAAAAGGTAGGTTATGTATTAGGTATAAAGTAAATAGGTATGAAATAATCTAGTCTGTAGTTTTCATAAATAGAGAAAATATATTTCAATGTTATCCTTTAAACACATTCAGGTCACGTATTGCGTCATAACTATCAAAAATACAAATAATTACTTGCATGTGTGCTAAAAGAGAATGACGCTCGTGGCTAAATATTGTCTTAAACCGAAAATAATTTTATATAAATATTTACTATTTATTCAAACTCTTCCTTTACCCAATATTAACGAAACATATAATCGAATTGAGTGACGAATGCGATTATAAATAATCGAGTAAACGCACATATTCGAGCACTGGAGACTGGAAATAGAAATCGCCATTCAAAATACCACGCAACTGAAGATACTATTTTATTTACCTTCCTTCACTGCTTTCTAAAATAACGTCGATGAGTAGTCAAGATTTAGCCAAGCAAATCTATTAATAAGCGTTTGGACGCAAATATCGCATGTTTTTGCTTGACCATTGACGCAATCGGGAGAAAAATGTGCGGGTGATATTAACAAAATTGTGGAAAGATGCCCGGCGGCCATGTTAATGTTCCATGAACTTGTGGAGTTTATGAGATTTCGACGTCGCGATATTCGCGTCACCACGAGCCGCTGGCATTCTACCGACACTAATGCTAGCAATAATGACCCATTATAAATGTTACTTCGGAACATGTAAACAAGCCAACATGCGTGTTAACAAGGGAGATCTCTGAACTAATTTTCCATCTTTTCTTTACTTAACTAAACTGCTTTACCTACCTACTCATGTACCTTCCCAAAATGCTTCTGGAGCGCTAATCATAATTGATTAGCTCTACATTATCCTGTGCTATATCCTTTTAGCCTGAAGGAAGTATATTTACATGTAAGTACATAAATACATATATATTCATGTGGGATCTATGACGCTCTGGGTGTCCGTTGCTAATTATGTTTCAACAAATCAACACCTAGATTTTACGCTACGCATGCCGATGAGTACTCGCGGGGTTTAGTCCCAAAAATAAACTTATAACTCTTAATGTAGAAACATGGCTGAAAGGGTACAAAATACTTTAATCTAATGGACATAAGTGACGGTTGTAAGACTGCAAATTTTATTAAACAAATAAATATTTGTGTAAAGTTCAGACTGTTCTGCACGTGACGTGACGCTTTCCAAATTTCCATTTATATGAGCCGACAATTTTCGGCAGGCCGCGCGGCTACCTATGACGTCAACGCCAACGAGCGATCGCCTCTGAAAGAAAATATATTTTTCATGTCCTCCATTATGAACAACGACGTGACGTCGGCTCATGCGTAAGTACATCGTGCCTTTTTTGGTATTTCGATTAGTTTCTGGCCATTAAACTAAGTATACCTAGGTACCAAATATTGACTGACGAACAATAAAATTGACGTCTGGAAAACAAACATTTGTGCTAGGATTGCAGCCTTTAACAAATAATTAGTAGCAGTAGGTTATTTTGGGAAAAACCTTGTATTGTTAATAGATACTACTCATCAGTTTATTGATTGAATAGAATACTCGCAGCAGAACAGGTACCTGGTACAGTGGTACCATACGAGGAATGGAAATACGAGTATACTTAAGTCATGAATCCGATTCTAGGTAGCTGGTAGGTATCATTGCGTTAGACGCCATTTTGTTCAAATTTTGTATGAAATTGTAATCGTCAATAGTTGGCTGAATATTGGGGAAGATAGCTGATTTTGATTGATTCGTTCAAGTTTTTGTCCTTGAATGAACCAATTAAAATTATGACAATATGTAGTTGTACGACATAATTTAGGCGAGCGGGGGCAACTGGTGCTTGAAAACGTTAAAAGCAGTTGATTATGAAAACTTCGTATCTTGAGTTAAACATATTATAATGTGACAGTCTAGTGAAGTCAAATTAAAAAAAAAACAAAAACCGGCTGTATCAATATCTGCAAACTTATTTGAATGAGGAAACTGAAAATATATTTTGAAAAAGAAAATATTGTTTGTTAGCATTTCCTATTCGAAACTCCATTAAAATTCATAATTACCGTTAAAATTTCTTTATTTCGCCCCAACACTCGATATGTTTTAAAAAAAATAATTAACTAGGTATATGAGTAATTTGGCGCCAAAAATCCTAAACATTATTTTTTATGATTTTGATGTAGGTAACCAGTGTCAATCGCACGACTTAGACAGATCTAATGATACCTTTCAAGCTCAGATGTGACATACCATTTACGCTCTAGAGCATGCAAAAGAAACATACATACATTCACTCGAGAAACCGACTGTTATCCCTCCTTCTAGTGCAGTCGGTTAAAACATAAGAACGCGATGACGCGTGGTGGACGCCTAATTTTCTTGAAAACTAAGAACCATCATGGTCACTTTAACTTTCAAAACCCTTATCTATAAACCTATCTGTTAAGGCGCTAGGAGCCCACAACTTGTACACAGATACACACATAAAACTTATAATAACACTCCTCTTAATCGTCGGGGGTTAAAAAGTAGCAGCAGTGATAGCGAACAGTTACTTTATTTTACCTCTGCAATATTCAATTCCTCGTTAAATAATCATGATTATCAAACGCATTAATTTGTGCGTTTAATTAAGTTCATAATTCTACGTTGATTATCAGTTTCGTAATCTCATCCGCAATCTTTATTTTTATGTGCACAATATACAGCGTGTATTATAATTCGCTACTAACATGCAACCATAGTGAGGAATGAAAATCGCAATCTGAGCCACGAAATAATTAGATACAATACTAGTTGTACCCATGTGTTAAAATTACTAAAGGAAGTATATAGTTATCCACAACCTTCAACAAAACATTATATAGTACATTATATTATTAATTAATAGGTAGGTACTTCAGTTCTTATAGGTAGGTACCTAACACAATTATGTATTATCAAAGTGGTATTTATGATTCAATATATTTATTTACTACTTGTTATTAATAGTCTGATTATTTTGTACGAGTAGTATTATAATTATTCTGAGTAAACCGCGATTTAATTACACACTTAACCCATAACATGCGTATTTTGGAGGCGTTACCACTATCATAACAATAAACATCATTGAAGGTTTTTTTTATTTTTTCATGCATGATTTCAGGGTGGTTACGAAAATCAAAATTAGATTGTTAAAATATATTGGACACATATTTTTTGCTTTTACCTACGAATTAATAAAATCAGTCAGATTAATCGAATTGAAGTGTAAGTTCAATGGAAGAAGATTTATGGAAATCCGATGAAGTTATGAGAGTTATTTAAAACTACTCCGCATAGTATGAGAGTTATTTTACAATTCCGTAAAAAAAGAAAAGCAGATCAGCCTCGCCTTCCAAATAAAAGGGTTCGATTCACGGTCGTACCCACACATCTTTGTGTGAATTGTTACATCTCCGCTGCTCAATACCGGTGAAGGAAAACATCTTGAGGAAACCGGCATGTCTAGGAACTAATCATTCGAGAACATGTGACATGGCCAAGTGCGGCTAGCGTGTGTGGATTAAGAATTAAACTCTCTGAACTCGAAGATAGTTGAGAGAATACCCGTGCCCAGCAGTTTTAGGTTGAAGTGAAAAAAAAATACATGTCCGATATTTTCGGACGATCTCTAGACGGAATATTAAGTAAAATTTTAGTGATCTTGACAACTGCATACGGAACTCAACTTCTACTTCCACTTCCACAATGTATAAATTAAAAAATACGAAGGTTTATAAACCATTGATAGGTAACCTTATTTCATTAATCAAAGCATCATGATCTTCAGAGCGTAACATTCGGATGTAAAACATAAAGCATATTAACATTATCATAGTCTAATAAACATATTATACTCCTTTTGCTGCGCAATTGGTAATCAAACTCACATCCTTGCGTCAGAACAGCCAGAATAGCTAATAAAACTACTGAATGTAACTTTACAAGGACGACCTACGAGGCCTACAGCAATCGTTTAACAAGAGTTATTTTGTAATGGATTCTTAAGTATATAGTATTATGTATGTCCTACTTACCAAATAGAGCAACAGTGGTACAGCGATATCTCACACGGCTTTGAAATATTTGCAGTGAGTTCAATCCTGGCGCCGACACATCTCAGTGTGAAATATTTCATCGCCACTCAATATCGATGAAGGGAATATATATAATATCATGAGTAAAACCGACTTCTTAAGCATATCCTCAGTATTTTGCTTCGCAGTGACGATGAAACAATTCAAATAAGATGTGAAGGTATGGCAGGTGATCAAACCTATGACGTATATTTCAAAGCTGAGCCCGTTGGTAGTTATAATTAAAATTACTTTTATGTAAGAGAGCAGCGGTGGCGTAGCGGTACGGGCCTCGCCTAAGAAAAATAAGGTCACGGGTTCGAATCCTGGTCGTGCCCACACATCTTTGTGTGAATTATTTCATTTCCGCTGATCAATATCGGTGAAGGAAACCGGCATGCCTAAGAATTAATCATTCGGGAACATGTGACATCCACCAAACCGCACTTGGCCAGCGTGTGTGGATTAAGGTCTAAACTCTATCAATACATAAGATAGTTGAGAGAAGACCAGTGCCCAGCAGTGGGACCCTAAAAATGGTTGAAGTGTAAGTGTAGATATGTAAGAAATAAATTAATTAAGACGATGCTCTAATACTCGTATAAGTTCTTGCAAATATGTACACTTTCTAATTACGTAGTGTTAGGAGAATAGACAGTTACTCATTTAACGCATTAATACGTAGCTCATTAGAGGTGTTAATGTACACGCAATGTTTTATTACAAGAAATACGACAGCTCATTGGCAGGTTACATCTTGTCTGCGTGTCCAATGCCAGCAATAGGTACGTAGGTACCTATAATCTAGACTTTAATATACCTACGTTATACTTTACTTAAAACACTCTAGTCTCTAGTGTTTTAAGCAATACATTTTACCCGCCATGGCTCTCCTGTACAACAGTCTCTGGTTTTGAAGTACTGGGACATATGAACTGTGTCAAAACTCTAAATAAGCTAAATATATAAAAGAATCAAATGACTAACTGGTGTGCGTTGACGCACAGCTCAAACCGCTGGATCTAGACTTCTAGAGACTGCAAAGTAAGCATTTAAGTTTCTCATGAAGAGGATTTTTCAAAAGTCATCCCCTGAGTTGGTAAAATGAGGACCACACGGGCGAAGCCGCGGACGGAAGCTAGTTATTAATAATCGTAGTCAACGCACGGAAATTAGCACTGGTTGGAACGACATCAGAATAATTATTACACCTTGAAGAGCATAATTATTAAGTTTATTTTGCCAGAATAAGAAAATAGTTAAATGTTGCCTATCTGTATAAAGGAAGAATACTGGAAAACTCCTTATCTTTTCTGAATATCGTCAGAAACTAGTGTAATCATAATTTCACAAAAATTTGGACAACATTTATTTTATGAAAATATAAAAATTTTGAGTTGTTGCTAACTAAAGTTTTTTAATCAAACTTTTAATAGAATAACGTAGTAAGCTTTAAAGACAATAGTTATTAATATAATGTTATTTTGCTACTTCTACAAAGTTTCACTAGTCTGGGTTATCTCGTAGTTTCGAATATGCAAGAGCAAATTTTCCACAACACGGAATTTCCATTACGAGTTTGAATTATTTATTAAAAGCAACTGGCTTGTGACTGTTTCATAATATAACCTAAATACTTAGAAAGACAGTAGTCAATACCTCGAAACTTATTCCTTTTTGTACTTATAATTAAATCACGCAATTTCCAATAAAATTTGCTCTACCCTTTTACTTCAAAGTTGACGCTCTTTAGATTTTGATTCTATTTTATGTTTTATGAATTGACAATGCAGCATCGTCTTCGTAGCGGACGGCGTCGTTGCCGTAGCCTACTACATCGTAGCGCAATAAAACATAGCAGAAAGTGTCATGGTCGTGTTAAGAGCAGCGAACTACGTCGAAGTGTATCGCGTTGTCATCTGGGAAAGCCGTAGCGTAACACGTCGTAGCACGACGACGTCTTTAAATCTCGTAGCGGAACGTGTCCCAGTCGTAGCGTACTACTTCGTAGCACGACGCGCGACGCCTCTACACCGTAGCAGAAGTCGTCGCTGTCGTAGCGAACTACACCGTAGCACAACGAGTCCACATCTCGTAGCGGAACGTGTCGTAGTCGTAGCGTACTACGTCGTAGCTCGTAGCGCAACGCCTGTACATCGTAGTATTCGTAGCGGAACGCGTTGAAACCGCGTGTTACCACGTTGCTTTGTGGCATAGCATATCGTAGTAATTGCATTCAAAGCGTAGTCTTGTAGCTTAGTCATTGTTACCGAATTACATACGCTTGCTTATTTTCTTATTTTTTATAATATTTAAATCCCGAGAGGTTTTTCAAATCCGAAAGAAGTGATAAAACGGTCTATTCATAATACATTCGTTAGTGCCAGCTCGGGCTGAAAAACATATTTTACATTTGCAACTCAAATGTTCCTGCTACTAAGTGACACTAAATGTCCATGATATGAAGGCTAATAACTAGACATGCGTTTGTTTACAATAAGAGTTAAAATTGCTTAAGCGTATCATGTTTTGAGTAGCCACGTTGCAAGTACTCTTGAGGGCCCTCGAAATACTAGGCTAATTAAAATTTAACAGTCTACTAGAAAATCGATATATAACTACAACTACCTATTTACCTACCGAGATGCCTGAATTCGATATTCCTTGAAATTCTCAAAGCGCCTCAATTCAGCAGAAACGGTGAAACTGTTCTGTAAAATATTAGGCCTAATGTCTCATTAGGTATTCTTTGTACACGAGTCATGTATAACCATTTACCACCTGGCCGCGAACAATTTTGTGAAAGACATTTCCTATGTAGGTACTTATGGAGGTTGTTAAATAAATTCTACACTCACGGAATGTTATGAATGTGAGATACTTCTGTCTGTTTGTTGCCTTTCAAGGCTAAACCACTGAACTAAATCCTGTACTCAGACAGTTTAACTCGTGAGATGAATAAAGGATTAGTTATTTTATGCAAGCGGAAATCTTATAAGTACATAGAATATCTACAAATTAAAATAAGACTATTTTAAGACGCATTTTATCGTAATTTATTCTGTGTTTTTGTCGGCCTCTATGATTGCAGGATGAAGTTGAAAAATTGGAAACTGAAAAGCATCCGTACATACAAAAAGGAGAATACCAGAATCAACCGCAAATATTCGATATAAAGTGGTTTTATTTCAATGTGCAATATTTGCGTAAACATAAGAAAATACCTATAGTAAAATTATTAATTATACCTATATTAATTTTTATCTTTGCTTTTCCTTGTCAGTTTACGTCGTAATATAAGTAGTATTGGCAGAATATTTACGTGGTGGTTGGGTAAACCATGAGGACAATGTATAACTACTCGGACAGCTGGTTTCAAATATTTTTAAATTGCTTTAGTAGGTTTATTTAAAGAGTAGCGTTCTTATTAATAAAAATCTTATAAGACTGTAGTTAAAATGGACTTTGTCTCTTTCTTACTAGTATAAATATCAAGATGACCGACAAAGAAAAACTAATTATAAACCTATTTTAGCTATAATGCACTTTTAAGACGTTAAAGAACAGGGGGGGTAGATATTTTGTTCTCAGATAATGTTTATTAATACTCAAGTCAAAATAAACAAAGTTTAGTGATGTTATGATAAAAAATAATCTAATATTACGATTGAAAAATCGTAATATTATATTACCTATACTACCTAAAATAGGTAGTATAAGTGTGATTGTGACCTTGATGAATCTTTATAAAGAAACACTCCCTTTTAAACACACGTAAATTCATAAAAATAGCGATCGAATTTTAGTATTTAAATCTTAAATTATTCTATTCAAATCTTGTAAGTACGTGGCAAAATTAAATATTTTTGAAAGTTACCTCTAATTTATATCGTGGCTTAAAATGACATTATCATTCTGTTGCGTCAAAGCAATACAAAAATGGATGTAGTATCGTCAGTAGCACTATTTCTGGATCATGCCCGTCATCAGTTTAATGTTAATTGAATTCACAATAAAGGACGTGCATTTTGCAAAAGACATTGCCCTTTTTGCTAATGTTAATAGGGGTGACTTTGCTCCGACATCT
Source organism: Meganola albula (assembly GCA_936450015.1). NCBI lineage: Eukaryota > Metazoa > Arthropoda > Insecta > Lepidoptera > Nolidae > Meganola > Meganola albula. Next base: position 7,481,528 of record OW388156.1, on the reverse strand, counting down.
AGACGAAAACGAGGTTATAAAATAACATTATAGTTAGCTCTTGTTAATCTCTCTAGCAACGGTGGCACAGGACTCAGAAATACAGGTCAGAAGACTTAAAATTTGGGTCATGGGTTCGATCCTAGCTCTATCTTTGTGAAATTTTTAATTATCGCAGCTCAATATCGAAGGAAAACATCGTGAGAAAAGCGGTCGTCTTGAAACTAACTTTACTAAATCGTACGAGAACAGGGTTATTAGACAAAGTGACATAGCGAAAAGAACAAGATATATGTGATTCACATTCACCTACGAAAAGTCACGAGACAATCTTATGTCAATCATTCATACATTTTGTTCGTTTCCATCTTTCGTTACCGCTTCGCTATTCACCCTGTCTAGGTCTTTGCTTGGTAAACTCTCAGTTCTTAAGATAGTTGCAAAGATTCGTCCCTAGTAAGACCTAAAGTGTTGGTACTAATCTCTACGTATAATTTAACTGTCTATAGTAAATAATTAGAGCAAATTAGAATACAGGAAGGTATTACAAAACAGTTATCTAATCTAACCTGCGTCATAATGTTATCTCAATTAATTTTATATTGTCTAAATACTGATAATTTGTTACGTAAAATATGACCTAATATATTTTACTAGTGTCTTTATAAGATTTACGACTCAGTATTGTTGATAATACAAACAGCATTGCAAATATAATAATAACACTTTAAGAAAAAAAATGGCAAACCGTCTTCAAATTTGAAAAGGACTATTTTTGATCCAAACAAAAATGAGTTTAGCAAAACCTTATCCATATAAATATGACTAAAATCCGAACCTAACGCCACTTAAAAAAAGATATGACGTCATAGCAATCCTAAATCGCACAAGCAAAGTTTCACCGACGATTAACATATATTCAAGTTCTGACAAAAACAGCGGTGGCACAGCGGTACGGGCCTCGCCGTACCTACACATCTTTGTGTGAATTTCTTGCTCTCAATAACGGTGAAGGAAACTGACATGTCTAAGAACTAATTATTCAAGGACATGTGACATCCACCAACCCGCACTTGGCCAGCTTGTACAAATTAAGCTCTCTCAACTCGTAAGGTAGTTGCGAGAAGACGTGTGCCCAGCAGTGGGACACTGAAAAGGGTTGAAGCGAATTGAAGAACAGGGGTAAACTGCGGTCGCCGAGCATCAAACGTCGCCCTGTCAGAGATCTTTTTACACTGGAGGGTCACTACTACCCGATCTTCCATTTTCCACATTAGTAAAAAATGACAAATTAAGGTAACTATGAGATTTTAGGAACACTTTTAATATATGTATATGGCGCGATACTGTAGCTATCATGATCAAAATCATGGTCATATCAGTATTTATAAGAAGGCAACATAAACCATAAATTTGAATTATGTTACCTTAAGTAACTCATTGAAGATTCAATGATGAAATACAAAGACAAAACGTTTTAAATAAATTTAAAACCTAAGTAGGATATGTAACCAGAAATGCTGAATTGTATCGTCCTACTTTCGAAGTTCTCAAAGAAATTGATTCTAATTGCCTCTAAAGTAAGAGAACAGTTAAAAAATTGTTGCATAATTGGTTAATTAATTGGCTTTCTTGGTTAATTAATATCTTTTTTCATAGCAATTCATTGACAGATAGATCCATTGCTTTGTCAGATATGGGTTTTTCTGAAAACCCATAATATCGGTATATTTATATATAGTTTATACTCGTATGTAGTTATGTATAGTTGTTAATTAAGCGTAGTGAGACACGTCATAAGTATTAAATGACCACTTCTGTTTTGATGAATCTGTCGACTACTGCCAGAACGTTGTCTCTTCTGTCGCCTGTAGCGCAAACTTTTCACTTCACTTCAACCTTTTTTAGTGTCCCACAGCTGGGCACGGATCTTCTCTCAACTATCTTATGAGTTCACGCTAGCCAAGTGCGGGTTGGTGGATGTCACATGTCCTTGAATGATTAGCTCTTAGACATGCCGGTTTCCTCACGATGTTTTCCTTCACCGATATTGAGCAGCGGAGATGAAACAATTCACACAAAGATGTGTGGGTCGTGCCCACCAAGATTCGAAACCGCGACCTTGTTTTTCTAAGGCGAGGCCCGTGCCGCTGCGCCGCCGCTGCTCAAACAGCGCAAACTTTTATCTCCTTACAATCCAAGGGCAAACTAATTTTTCCAATTTTCTAATTAGAATATGAATTTAAGCCGAAATTAAATACTAGATTTATTAAAGTAATATTCATTTGAAATACAAATTGTAAACTATTTTGATAATTATTCGTTTTAAGTAGATAGATTGAATAGGTAGAGCTCGCGGTTAGCGGGATGCATGATTGAACACTAAGTAATGACTAATGACGCAAGTGCTCGGCAGCTTATCCGATTTCATTATCATTTTTTGTCTTGCTCGTACACAATAGTTTTCAGTATAATGTACATACCTCATTACCGACGGATAATTGCGGTTAATCCTTTGGATTCCTCTACTGACGTAAAAGCGCAATTGCGCAGTCACGAACCTCTTCACAACTATAAGTCAAGGTACTTCAGGTACTTTTCTTGAATAGCGCTCACACCTGTATCACCTGAAGGTGTAGGCAGAGGTGGGTATTTATACCACGCATTTTTTTTTTTTCATCAATTGCACTTATCTATGATCTATATAAATACGTAAATGGTATCAATTCGTAATATTTTGCAATCTGGCGCCACTGAAAATCTGCTCTTTAATTACCTACAGAAAACTCGTATAACTGTGATGCCTCCAAAGCTAATAGTGTTAGTTTTAATTAGACGTAATGAAAATAGGAGTGAATTCTGTTACGTAAATGTGAAGATAAAAGAATCAAAAACTAATGGACAAAAGCGTAATCCTACTTTTGTGTAAATACAATTCTGCCCCACATCTCTAAGCCATTAAGCCAGGCTATAACGCCGAAGAAATTTTCCTAATTACAAAGAAAATTGGTGAAGTTTCGTAACGTGTCAGTTCGTCTGCGAAACTCGTTTAATCTTCAGGCAAAACTTATACAATTGCCTACTCAGATTTCTTCTTTTGAACTCGATCTATAGAAAATTACATTGGTATAAACTGCAAGTGAGCTCCGCACGGTGGCACATGGCGCAGAGGCACTAGGTTTCATATAGCGAAAGGATAAAATGGATATGTCCAAAATTCTTAGATTTATTTTAGCAGATCAGAAAAAAAACCCGTGATTTATAATAAAAAGGTTATTTACTTTAGGCTCTACGTTGCGAAACTTAAATCAACGACTTCGGATTACCGAAATTGCAAATTTCCAATTTTAATTTTAGTGTCGGCATGCAAATGACTTAGGCATTGTTGTTGAAATGTACATCTCACGGCAAAGCGGAGTCTTCTAACACTTGCAATATACGTTTAAAAGGAGTTAAAAACTAACGTAAGTATTTGTACAATAAATACTTTTTTTTTCATTTCATTTTCAGTTAAATGATTGTCCATTAAAAATCCCGGGAAGATCCATATATAAATCAACATTTCGATGCAAGTACATATATGACTATATATCATTCCGAACTCTGGTGACATAATATCACCCCGCAGTTGCCTAGCAAAACTCTTTATCGTAATATAGTTGAGTACAAAAACCGCTGAAGGGTTGTTAGTTTTACTTTTACTAACTATAACTAGGTATAGACTTTTCTTGTTTAAATACCTTTTTAGTTATTATTGGGTAAGACTCCAAATAGAGTAGTTTAGTATTCAGAGCGAGTATGCTGTTCTGTTGAAATGTAAGTAGGTGAAATCTGGCACAACTAACATTAATAGTTAGTGTTAATCGTAACCATTAGTAAGAAGTAGGTAATTTAGATACCCATGTAAGTACTGAGTCTTAGCACACGTTAATAACTGCGTCATCGTTTAGCAAACCGTCAAGGATAATTGTTCGAACTGGTGACTGTGTCATACAATATCGGAATTTTCCCTCCCGTATCAATAGATTATCAGCTAAAATCCTTTGATGTGACAATCACAAACTTATAACACAACCTTCGTAGTTACGCCAGACCAAATTTGTATCAGTTCTTTGTGATGGCTTTGAAAACAATTTCCTACATAGCGTCGAATTATGATTAGCGTCAGATTCCTATCCTTTTAGATTTAGTTGAATTTTATTGTCATAGATGTTCATCTTTTTGTTGTCTTTATTGAGTGAAAGGCTACCTCAGATTTTCGAGGAGGTGGGCGTTAATAGCTACGACAGAGATTATTTTAAATATCAAACAAATGTATTATTAAGGTGTTTTTATGTTCCAAGAAAGATTTTTTTTATTTATGAATGAAATATTTATAGCCTCAAAGGGTTTATCACAGTCTGGACTATTTTTTTGTTAACATGTATTCCTCTGTTCTAGGAGTGCAGTGTTCTTTAACCATGTGTTAAAAATGCCACCAGTCTCCAGTCCCAGGTACACTTTAAATATTTTGTTTAGTTATATTTACTTGGACCACTGATATTTGATAGTTGTCTATTATCTTTATTATAATGTAAGACTGCATGATTACATACATACATAAAGATTAGAGTTTCAAATAACTTACCTACACTATTTCAACGAGACTATGACATCAATATGACGTAATTTGTACTTGTAACCTTGAACGTTCTTCTAAAGAAAGCAATGTCGAGGCTCAATCGTGAACAAAGCGATCTATTATTTCTGAGTCACGGTTCATTTGGTGAGTGCCGTCCGTCAGTCAGTCACACATCACAACAAAAAGATTAGCTCCCTAAACCTACAAAATAAAATACGTCACAATGTACCACGTGGGCAGGCAATACGTAGGTTGAACAGGTATGGCTATTTGTGTATGTATCTTCGTAATAAAACTACGATTTCACTATAATGTTTTGTATCCATTTAGTTAATATTACCTACCTAGTATATTATTACATTGTATGTGGTATTACGTAGTAGAAGTATTTACACTGAAATAAACTGTATTACCCTGTTACGTATGGTGTATAGTAGGTACCTACAAAAGGAAATTGGAATTTGAATCGTTGATTAGGTAGTGTGTTATAATTACCTTCGCTCATGAAATATGGTATCCTAAATCTGCCGGAAAGCACTCTATCCCTCAGTGACTGAAGAGTGGAGCCGTCGAAAGGTAGCGCCCCACATACGAGCACGTACAACACCACGCCAAGGCTCTGTATGAGATATATTACAGTTAAAACATAAACTTGAACAAATTAGTTTCTTGCATAAAGAAACACTTCCAAAGAAAGATAAACTAAAAGATTATTTAATCAACTTTTTAAATTCTAGTGACTTCAAAATAATAGGTAGATAAAAAGGTATGCTTAAAATTATTGCCATAAAGATTTACATATTTTTAAAATGAGACAAGCTAAGGTTCAGACACTCCTATATTATTGATCATAGTTTGCTCTTCATCGTCCTTCATCAACTTTTAGGGAGTCACTCACTACCTAATAGCACTGCAGAAGATTCGATCAGGGTGCACTCAGACAACTGTAATGGGTCCCCATAATACGATTTCTATCTGAGTAGGGCTCCAAGTCGGTTTAAGTTAAACAAACTAATTCTATCTAAACTTTTAGTAAACCGTGACACTATCATAATAACTTACCCAGATGTCAATTTCAGGACCAGTGTACCTCTTGCCCTCGAACACCTCAGGCGCAGCGTAGGGAGGTGAACCACACCACGTAGCTAGTAGCTCTCCTGTAGCGTAGTAATTACTAAACCCGAAATCTGCTATCTTGATGTTCATGTTTGCATCGAGGAGCAAATTTTCCGCCTAGATGGAAAATATTAGATTAGTTAGTAAGTGTCGTCAAATTGGTATAGGAAAGATACGTTACAGTTTGCTGTAGTATTTAGAGTTATAGCTATAATTAGCCGTCTCGATATACCTAAAGATTTTATTAAGTACCAAATGTTTGGGAAAAAATAAGCTCATTCGATTTGTATGTTGATATTATAAAATAGTATACCGTCATAATTTACTTAAATATCTGTAGATACAATTTTTAAATTAACGTTTATAGGCATTAAACATAGCAACTCTAGCTAGCTAAACATTTCTTAAAACCGCGAAACACCAACTACCCGCGCAAACTCCATCAAAGTTTGAAAGGATTTATGCAAATGCCTCGACCGAAGCTATTATTTTAGACCAGTTTCCAACTACGTTTAGTAATATCAACGGGCACCGGGTGACAGTGATACATATTTCATAGACGGCTAAAATTAACATTCCCTAACCGAATTAGAATTACGGTGCTGATTTAATTCTATTAGCGGCATTCAGGGGGAACTGAATATTTATTTAATCAGAAAGCTACATTGTGTAAACCTAAAAAAAATTCTAGAGATTTCCAGTCTCTTTGGGTTATGGGTTTGATCGCTCGCTATCAATTCATCACTAAAGTTGAGGAATACCTTTTGAAGCCCTCATTTATTACCTTTGAAACTGTCTTTGAACGTAGTTTCGATTAAAAAACCCTAGACTAGGCCGACTAGTTTAACATTCAGCGCTTAAACTAGCCACTGTTGATCCTGGCTTAGAAGAGAACCAGCGACGGGATTGGAGCGATGAATCTAATCCCGCAATAAAGAGGATCCTTGTCCAATAAAACTAACCTTGAGATCTCTGTGAACTATTCGCCTTTCATGACAGTACTCGACGGCGGAGAGTATCTGCCAAAATTTACGGCGCGCTGCTTGCTCAGCCATACGACCATACCTTGCTATGTAATCTGCAAAGTATAACAAATCATTAATACACTTATAGCATATCAAAACTACATTCCGTATCCGTATAAGTCTAATATCTTACGTCCCAAAACGGAATATCTTATGAAGAAACATAGATTACAACTTTGGTCATGAATGATTCGTCACATGTAGAGTCATTAGTCAGTCATGCAATTAAAGGTATTAGTAGGTATGTCAGTTATTGAATCAGCATCGTATATAGATAAATACACCATAAAACGTCGACTTTAGAACGACAAACGACCTGTATACATAATTTAGCATCCGGCCTGGGGAAATATATTTTTCGTGCATTTACTTGTCCTAATTCTTAAATCAATTCAGACATTACGAAAACAAAATCTTTAAGCAAACTTAACTAAGCATACAGCTAAGTTAAATTTACTTGTACTGGTAACTGTCAACTGATAAAACAGATGTACATTATCTAGTAGTGATTTCAACCAAATCGTAATTTACTCTATCACATCGACATATATGTTTAGATCTCTGTATGTATACAAAAATCTCAATAAAACAAACAATTAATTATTATTTATCTACCTACACAATACGTTAGGAGTATGATACCTAATGTTTAGATCAATGTAACTTCCGTAACATACAGAAATGTAAACATAATTTATATAATCTTAATGAAAATATTTGTATTGTAAACAAACGAAGTCGTATTGTGACGATTCTAGGTAATAAACAAAGACTGCAATCAAAACGCTTTGAATTTTGTTTTATAAAAGTAAATGATATAATTTGAGAAATACATATCAACACATTCGTTATATTACTTAGCCGGCGAAACGTAGGTGATAATCACCTCTGCGTACACCTTCGGGTAATACAAGCGAGAATCTATGTTACTGTCTGTCGCGTTTTCACGTCTAAACTACTGCTTTGGATGAAATCTGGTATGGAGATAGTTGGAGACCCAGGGAAGAGGATAGTTGTTATCCGACGGAGCATGCAGAGTTTAATGGTTTAGCGTGATAACCGACATACGCACGGGCGGATACCTAGTGTTTTTATAAAATTTTAATACGAAGGTGTAGGTAGAGGTTAATATCACCCACCTTTAAGTCCCATACGCCCCATAGCCCCAACAGGGGGCGAGCTTATTGCCGAACATCAGGCACAATTCCAAACTTTGACCTGCATGTAAGATTCTCTGAGTACATTAGAAGTCTGTTTGCTCGACCCGGGAATCGAACCCGGGACCTCATGGTTATTAAACGCACACCCTTACATCTGGCCCACTGAGGCAATTAATGAAGTACAATTACAAACTTAATATGACGACCTATCATTAAATAAAAATTCATTAACGTCAGATTCTCTATCTATAACTTCTTACTCGCACTTTTAAAGGCCTACAAAATAAAAGTCACCTAAAGTGGTAATTATATGTCTCTATAGTTAAAACGAACTTGTAAAGCTCTATTAACCTTGTAAGTAAAACACATAAAAAGTTTTTAGACCATAAATTCATTATTTTAGAAGAACAGTTTCGTACAGCATATTTTGTTTAAGTAATAACATTTTCATTTCAGATTAGCTTTAAATAATTAATATGACTTTTAAAACAATCTCTATTTTATCAGAGCATAACAGGCCTATTATCATACGCATTAAATTATGTAAGTTTTATCGACTGTTTTTTGACACGATAATGTGCCACGATCTTCTTGTAGATAGGGAAACCGATTAATTTATATTAAAATGGGTCATAGTTTATCGCTAGTTTACAAAAACCGATGGTCACGTGACCCCAGTCTCCAAGTCTGTATAGAATATCGTCCCTGATCTCCGCTTCTGTCTAGTTAACACGTATCTCCGCACTGCTTCGGTGGATAGGTAAACCTTCGCTGAAAAACTTCTCTTCATCTTCGCGCCATCTTGCACACATGGGGAATCGCAAGGTCCAAGGCAACTTTAGTGACAGGACTGTGCAGAATCTCTACTGTTGAGCCCTGACACTAAAGCCGTCTAGAATCCCGCAAGAATATCGACCGCAACAATGTTGGATCTACAATAACCCTACTTTTCAATACTGGTTAACAAAGTTTTATGCATAATGGGACGCTCTTAAAACATACGACTTTATGCTTCTAGAAAAACAATTGTAGGGATTATTTTGGAATTTGAAACTTTTCGAGGTTATAGATATAGGTTTTTTAACACCTTAGGTGCAATAAAACGAAAATCAGCCTATTGTAGGTCCGACTATATTAATAGCTAAGTACAGTCAATATAATCATGAAGATCGTACGTACAATATTGATAATGGTACTTCTTCTGTTGAACTGTCTTAAAGTATTATAAGTACGTAAACGTTAACCTTGCAAAAGATTAAGATTATTAATTAAGTATGTAGGTGTATGTATCTAAAATTATTTGTTGTGCACTTCTACCCTTCCACAATGTTTCTTTACCTAGTGTTTGCTGGTAAAAAATTCACATTTGAATCAAGCTCGCCTGTGTACATACATGTGCTGTTTCCTATTTATTAATTGTTTAAGTAACTATTTTGTGTACAATAAAAAATAAGAATAAAGAGAACAGTTGTTCTTTCCCACGGTTGGACAATGGTTATTCATTCATTTTATTTATCATATGTGTAACATACGATGATGTAGGTATGTCAGGATCCTATATTAACACAGATCGAAGGTTAAAGGTGCCACAAGTTCAAAGCACTTAATGAGCTCTTGCAGAAAAAAAGAGTTCCAAATAACAATAATAATAACATTATGGGACATTAACATACAAGACCATCTCATCATAAACTAAGCAGAACTTGTACTATGGATACCAGATAACTGATAATATTATACTATATAAACTTTTCTTTTGTGAATACATGATATAGCTAATTACACCCAAACTCAAGACAAAAAGAAATGTTAATTACACAAATGTCTGACTTGAGTTGGAATCGAACCCACAATCAGCGTCAAAAGCAAGTATTTCACCAACCACACCTCCATCGACCCGCTACTAACCTAATTCTAGATATTCAAGCTGTAATACTTCATTAATAATAATCTTCTCTGTGTTTAAAGACAATTTAAAAAGTAGTTCTTACATCCATAACTGTACTTTAAAATATTACTTACATACGTTAAGTGTTTATGTTGGCTCTTAAGAATACACCTGCCGCCACAGGTGTCTGAATTAATGTCTAATTAATTCTAATGTTTTCTTTGTCTTCACGTCTTAACTTGTTAACTAAGTAGGTACAAGACTTAAGCGGATAATATTATTTACAAAATATGTAATCTCTTAGACTACGACTAAAGACTAATCCATAACAAAATACGATACAACTAAATCCTTGCCATGGAACCCTTTAATATAAGTAAGTAATTAACCTCCTACACTTATATTAGAAATAGCAATCTTTTTGAATTTTTATAATGAAACGCGAAAACCAATAAACATATTCTAAAAGTCATTGATTAATAGTATGGTACATTATCACTAAGTACAAGTGAAAGTAAGTACAAGTAGTCTTTAAAAAACAAAACAGAATTACGACGGAATGGCAATATATTGCACCTAAAGCAAAGTGAGGGCGATCGCTTGTAGTTAACAAAGTATAAAATGTTTCATATAACACAGGGACGTTAACTTTAATTAATTACAACCCAGTCCTAAAAATACAATGTAGCTTAGAGGTACTACATACAAAAGAGACAATTAATTAAACCTTTGCATCAGATTTAACCAGTCTTGTTGTAGAACCTCCGAGATAGCGTGGGATTTGGAATAGTCAGCTGTGCGCAAAATTGGTCCCTCACCCTCATCCCCCGGCCTTTCTGTCCTCAACGACCCCTTGCAGTGACGTCACGCCGAGCCTGCTTACGTCATAGACGGAGCGGCCACGAACTTATAAAACCCTTAATCGATTTCGAGGTTATTTACTGCGTAATATTTTTGGTTGGAATGGAAAATTGTGACATTGAATTAACATGAGACAAAATAGTGACCCGCAACACTTATTTTTAACGTTTAAAGTATGAATATCACGAGTCTTATGTGTGAAGAAGCAAAAAACTAAGGATTAACAAGTCATCTACGTTGTAAAAAGTATAATTTAATAAGTAAGTACTACGGTATAGAAAACCACCTTGACTAACTATTGAAAACTGAAAACAATTCTAGAAAACTGTAGCAAGACCCTTTGTGCCGTTTTTAAGAAAAGTCAGCAGAGAAAAACTTTAAAACCGACACTTTAGCCATTAATACTAACACCATTGAGTTCGGCATCTCAATTAATTTACAAGGATTATTGTAAGTTGAAGTCATTGAACTGACTTTGGAACCTTGCCATGTTTAGTAACAACGTGGAATGGAATTCCCAAAATTTTTAAACCATAAAGATCCTACATTTTTTTTTCAATTATTACTGACGAATAAATGAGTGCCTACATACTTGATTTCCATTGGATTACTAGGCATGTCTGGAAACTTCTAAGTCAGGACTTGTACTTGCTATTCAACACAGTATCGTAAAACTGTGAAAGGGTCTTCTTTCAACTTTGTCATAGTACTTACATAAGACTTAAGCTTACCTAAAGCTACATGCATTCGTCCACTAGGATATGCCTAATTTAGTAGGATACGTTTCTCTGTTAGGAACATAATTTAGACCTACTTTGCTCCTGTATTCGTACTATATTCATAAACTGGCATCTCTATTTTTGTTGAAAAGGTAACTTACTTATTCACAGTAGAAATGTATTCAGCAAAGATAAGAAAAAAAAGAAAGGGGACAAAAATTACCAACACATATAGGAGCAAAGATATAAAATTAACATGTCGAGGCAATGTGGACAGGACAACATTGCCTCGACATAGTTAGTGTTATATCTATCATTGATAATATAATTGTTTCATCAAATAAAGTCACTTACCAAAAATTTCTCCTTTACTAGCATATTCAGAAACTATGTAGATCATGTTTTTCGTCTCCATGACCTGGAACAAAGAAAACCTAGTTATTTAACCAGAATACGAAAGAACTCCAGTTAAATAAACTTTACCGGCTCCAAAACTCCAGATTGTAAAGTAGGGTCTGTGTATGTATCACAATCACACTATGTAGGTACATTAATACAAAGTATTTAAACATATACATAATGTAGGTGGTCTATTCATACATGTTTATTAAATTCCTACTTTGTACCGAACTGCTTTAGATGACATCATCCGTACCAAAACCAAAGTTAATAAAAACACAAAAGGAGACTACAAAATATTACCTACAGCTAGAACATAAAGTAACTTATGTGTCTGACATTATTAGTTTTATTGAGGAAACGAACCGCCACTTTTAGTTCCTGAGCAATCAATTCATTATTGAAATTAAAATTTTGGAGACTAGTCAGATTTACTGCGCCCGTGACCTCAGCCTTAAGATTGATGGATATTATAACTACGAAATACCGACGCTTCCCTTTGTTGGTTTATTCTAGAACGACTCAGTTTTCCAAAAATATAAACCAGTCGCAACCGGTCGCGTCAATCACTCGACTCAAAAGGTCGTAATATTATGTATTACGTAAATAGCCGAACTTAAGAATTCGTCTATCAAATACTTACCTATAAACGAGAAAGCAATTCAATTAAGGACTGACATACCCATTTTTTTAGCCGCCATTTTGTTTTCAATATGGTGGCTAATGAATAGGTCATGCTACAAACCAAAATCTTTGATTCCCTTTGATTGTAAAAGAAGAAACCTTTGAGCTGTTTATCAATAGTATAAAGTACATACTGTAGATTTATGGTGTTTACACATTCACACGATCCATTGAGTAGCTATGAATAATCAAATAGGTACAGTACAGATTTGTATCAATGAGAAACAGCGGATATTTTCGGTTGTTAATGATAACATTTCAAGAAACGGAAACCGTGTCTTCCCGTCGCTTAATGGTCGATCATAACATTGGCTGTTATTCGAGATGACCAAGTTTGTACACAACCGACATCTAAGTAGCCAAATATGTTTCTAATAGCAATTAAATCACCACTAAGTAGTTGTGAGACATGATTATGTGTGTCTAACGTAGTTTAAAATAAGATTAAAACACTTTTAAGAATATGAAGGTACTTTTTAGTAACCGCGGGGCAATCCCCAGCCCCGTGTGGGCCCACCCCATGTGGGACTCCCGAAAGGTACCCACTAAAACCCTCCGGGTAGTCCTCGCGCATTTTAACCATGGGTCACGGTAACCACAAGAGACACAACCGCGGTACCTACTTGTAATATACCAAAAAGTATCTGTAAAATGTATAAAGACTATTGAAAACAATACCAACTTAAATAAATAGCCTCACGTGTTTTCATCACTCAAGAAATTCATTCGTGTATTTTTATTAGATGTTGATTATATTAACGTATTAGATGTTTTCGAATACCAACGTTAGGTATTCACTCTAGTGGCTTCCTTTGTCTTTGTTCCAATAAGTACTTTTGGACATCATACGTGAAAACATTGAATTGGAATTCAAGTTCATCGTAGGGCAATTAACGCGCTCACTTTTAGTTTGGCTTACAGATTTAGCTGGATATTTTGGTCGGGTTTTATCGACCGTGGTCACAAGCAGACTCGAAACTCGTTTAAATAGATCACCTGACTATTTATTACTTACTTAATGATATTGATAAAAACCGGGTTTTGGTGGCGGCGGACTTAAGAGAGCAGCATATCTTTTGAATAGGAGACAAGTGGTCTAAATAGAATTATTGCATACCTACTGTTATTGAGTTCATTGCATTTGTTTAGCTCAGTGTCAATAATCAAGATTGGAAACTCCCTGAAATAATTATTAGTACGATTATGCGTTTAGACTACAAAGAGGGTAGGTACTTGTATATTACTGATAAAAGAAATAACTTAAGTTGTTTCTATTTTCCTTGCTACTAACACATCGATAGAAGGACGCATTGCCTATATTTAATATACCCACACACACTCAACTAAATATAACTCATAAAAGCATTAATACCAGTTTAATTAAGTTTATAATACAAAGTTACGTGTCTTCTAATTTCGCCCACGTTCAATAGAAATGTGTATTTTGGGTAAAAGTAACCAAAATTCTAGTGGAATTTAGACATGCGATAGTGACGCAAATTGCCTCTTACGTAAAACTATAACACGAACTAATTTTCTCTGATGTAAAGAACATTTTGACAGACAGTGTAGGTGGTAACTGCCTACTTACGATGTCTGACAGCAGAATGTTTAGCTTTGGTTTATTTTACGAATTTAAATGTTAAACAATAGTTGTCTGCTGACTTGTGTTAAACTAAACTTGACCTTAACACAATATATTGTAAACATTCAGAACCAAAGGAGGATTAGTGCTCAAACTCTCGAGAGTTTAGGCCCTAATCCACTTAGAGTTGTATTTTCTTTTTACGAGAATAACACAGATTAAAGTAAAACTATTTTATTATATATATATATATATATATATATATATATATATATATATATATATATATATATGGAATTTAGACCAGTACCTACTTTACCAGCAATATACCCGTAGTAAGAAACTAAGGTTAAAACTTTAGGCATTTACAACTATACTTTTGTATCTGAGAGAAAATGTTATTTTAAAAATAACTTTTTTATATCTTCCTCTAACTATGCCTTCTTTAGCGATGAGAAAAACCCCGTGCGTGCTCAGCAATCCGACCACAGGTTACGGTCGTAATCAACGTTCATTTTACTACTAAATACGTTATTCGATGCACTTCAAATTGAATGTAACTGCTCAAAATTACGTGTTTTCTACTAACTGCACAATACACAAGATTATAGTCTGTCACGGCTTACAGCTACTAACGGCGTACAGTACAACTAGCTCACATTGCGAGGCTAATGCTATTGTGTGAACATTTGGAGCGGGTCATATTGACGCTCCATCTAACCCGTATCTGGTAAATACGAGTATGTATGAATTAGTTCCGCATGCCGCTTATTATGGTTAGCGGTGACAACCGCAAGTTTATCAAAATAACTGCCTTCATTCAACCATTGCAGTAGCAAGTGGCGCAGCGGTATCGGTCTTGCCTTAAAAACATCGAGGTTCGATCCTCGGTCGTGCGCACACATCTTTGTGTGAATTGTTCCATCGCCGCTGCTCAATATCGGTGAAGTAAAACATCGCGAGGAAACTAATAATTCGACGACATGACGACATGTGCCATCTGCTCGCATCGCAGCATCGCATCGACTTGGCCAGCGTGTGTGGATTAAGGCCTAAACTCTGTCAACTCGTAAGATAGTTGAGAGAAGACGTTTCCCCAGCGGTGGGACACTAAATAGAG
Organism: Meganola albula; assembly: GCA_936450015.1. Taxonomy (NCBI): domain Eukaryota; kingdom Metazoa; phylum Arthropoda; class Insecta; order Lepidoptera; family Nolidae; genus Meganola; species Meganola albula. The sequence goes on along the minus strand of OW388156.1, from coordinate 7,466,371 downwards.
TTGAAGTAATTCAACCTTTAAATTTTAACCCATATTGCCTGTTCTCTCTCTATATCTCTCTACTGAAATCAAAATCGATGCTTGACATAATCTTCACCAGTTTGCATTGTTGCTCTAGCATGTCAGTCCTGGTAGGTGAATGTAACAATGCTTACGGAGCGCGACAGCCGTTAGGCAAATTAGGTATCATCATTCTATGCAACTCTGCACGTCTGGTATCATTTCGCGGCTAAATAAATACTTTGTAGATAACAGTGCCGGTTGCGATAGCTTAATTTTTTAGATTGAATAATGTATTAATTAAAATTAAGGAAACCACGCAATTGTTTGTTTTCTCGAAGAAAAAAAAATATTTTGGTGAAATTCGATTTTGCACAGAAATCGCTTTGTTTGATTTTGCAATTGAATTGGGAAGTCTACATTTAACCGGTAACATGATTAATAAAACAGTCACATTCGGAGGAATCCTAGTACACATACATAAAACTCAGTAAAAGGGGAAATATTAATGCTAAAGAAGTGCTCCAATTGTATTTTCTTACCTGATAAAGCTTAATAATATGTGGATGATCCAGCCTCTTCATGATGTCCACTTCTCTGTAGACTTTTTGAAGATTACTGGTGTCTAATTGTGATTTATCTATAATCTTAATTGCTACCTGTAACAAAAGAAATATACTTCAAATACAGAAGGTAATAAATTTTATTATACCTACCTGATTAGTTATATAACCATTAATTATTAAATGACGTCAGTTTCATGTTAAAAACAAAATGTAGATAAATTATAACCACGATAAATTCACTTACACAGTAAATTGTATTCTTACATTTGGGCATAAAATCTTAATCCCACATCTTGTGCTAAAGTTAATAAATATAATAATTGTTATTAAAACTAACAACCCACCCTGTCTCCATATTAAATGAATTAAGCATAATTATAATCATTAAACTTCCTGTAAAAACGATATGACCGAGGACCTTCCGCCCACGGATCCGCCCGCGTGGTATTTACTGAGATAAAATAAAAAATGCGTTAATCCAGACCGTAATCTATCTCTGTGCCGAATTTCATCCAATTCCGTCTAGTAGTTTTTGCGTAAAAGAATAACATACATACATCCATACATACATTTCTACAAACTTTGGCGTTTATAATTTTAACAGGATTATTATATTAATTATATTATTACATTATTGTTATAGTAGGATAGGATAGTAGGAAGTAAGTTGGTATTTTTTTGAAATTAACGCGAATATTTATACAGACAGACGATAGACTTTGTTTCATAATAGTAATGATAATAACAACCTTTATTTAGGTTACTGAATACCTATTAACAATCTACGTCACAGTCAAAAGTGTAGAAGATTATTATTTTCATTTTATTTACTTTATCTCTTAAAACCACGTGAATTTTGTGAATCAAATTGGTGTTTTAAAAATGTATATTACTAGAAATAATTATGTATCCAACTATCTTTTGGAGATGCGGGTGGAAAATTAGGTACTTATTTCATCATTCACAGACGAATTCCTGTAAATGGATATTGTAAACATTGAAAATCATAAATAACACGCAATTAACGTTCTCATCTTTGATTTTACTTGATGTTTTCGATAACTTGTGACCACGTGTAGCCCAATTGATTTATCAAGTCAAATAATAGAAGATTGCGTTAAATTCGTGATAAAAGAATATAAATAATTCAACGCGATACTTGAAATGTAACTTCACTTACTTCAACCTTCATTTTTGTGCCCCACGGCTGGGCACTGGTTTTTTCTCAACTATCGCACGAGTTGAGAGAGTTAAGACCTTAATTCACACACGCGGGCCAAGCGCGGGGTGGTGGATCTCTTTTTTTGTATATCAACAGATTTATTATTCCATATAGGTATAGATAGATATCATTTAGATAATACTTAAAGACGTAATACAATTGAATCTATTGTAAATATAAACCGAAAAGATTACGAGAACTTTCTTTATTGTGAGGAAAACAAACAATCGGTTATTGTTCCAGAATCTAGATCGGACATTGCGTTTAGAGAAATACATTTTTTATACAGGAATTTCCCCAGTAAGTTTTTCAGTGGGTTGTAACTTGTAACAACTGTGGTTGTGATGGCACAGACACGGTAAGTGGCTTGCGTTCAAGGGGCGCTGACGTCAAGACGAACGTCATTCTGAACGATTGAACCAATTGACGTGATTGCTCCAAAGGATCCGTCCACCGCAGTGAGTGGGTATCCAGTTAACTATACTGACTATACACAGGATTGGATATAAATTGTGACAATATAATAATAGGAAGGTCAGAGACCCTAGCTATAGTCACATAACGAAACCACAGATTACTAAATAGTTACTACGTGCGAAGCGATACGAAAGATCAGGGTTACCGCCGCATAGGTAATAATAATATCGTGGGAAAATAACACACACGGCCTACGACCTGCGGCATTGAGATGCGGCATGAAAAAGAAGTATCTTACCGACCATGCCACAGGCCCGTCAGTTGCTATTCTTTCGGTTTTTTTTTTCGGTTGCACTTCGGAGTGTGCGTTGGAATTACATAATCTTATTCTTCCATCCCCGTTCCTTCACCGGTCAAGTAGAGGCACGGCTTTGTGCCACAGATATATGGTGGAAATTCTACGGGTAGGTACGCACTAAGCGCTTTGACACCACTTTTATATTGCAAACAGCCAAGTTGCGGAATTTGCCGATAGTTATAATCTGCTATCGGTATCGACTCGAATCGATATTTACTAAGTAAGCGCGTTCAATCGTAGACTACATCATTGCTTAACAACTAGCAAGTTGGGGTCATGCGCATTTGCGCATTTGCATTTGCATTATAGGATAAAAAAAGTCGAAAAGAAAAAAATATTCGCATTCACCTTTGAAATGTCACGTGACAATCTTAATATTATGTCAATCTCATACTTGTTTTTCTCGATCTTTCGTTATCGCCTCGCTAAGTGACGTTGGCTGCTTAATAGTCGCGACGTTCCGAAATCGATTCCTGGGTCGAGCCAAAAAGCTGAGGTCTACTTTTCTAATAAAAATATGTACTTAGAATGTTAGCTGTAACCCTAAGTTTGGAATTGTGCTGTGGAAAAGTCGGTTGAAAATGATTACCTACCAATTCAGATGTCTCCATTTTCGTTTGTTGTACAAAACTCCGTCGTTTTTTAACGTATTTTTTTTCTTTGTGTGAGGTTTATTTCGAAGCGATCCTACATTTACCCGACTTCCAAAAAAGGCGGAGGTTATATGTTCCACTGTATGTACTTTTTTCATTAACGATTTTTTTGCTAAAATATTATCTTGTCTATTTTCAGAACATAAAGGTGCAATTCCGAAATACGGTAATTACAGGAATCAGCGCTTATGTACCCACTTGGTGACTGGCTTATCTTGATAACATGTTACGCACTCACTAAGATAACAATAGGCCTTGCGAATATGTTGATAAATGTTAAAAAGAATCGTTCCTACCTCAAGAATAATGTCAATAAATATACTAACATCCCTTTAGTTAGTGTCCCACTAGAGCACGGGACTTTGATCAACTATCTGAAAGGGGCATTTACACGAAGACAATAACCGAGACAGGACAGTAGTCCCTATTTAAACGATGATTTTTATGGCTTGTTGTCCTTTCTTACTGTCCTGTCTTGCTTATTGCCTTCGTGAAAATGGTCCATAAGAGTTGAGAGAGTTTAGGTCTTAACACGCTAGCCAAATGCGGGTTAGTGGATGTTTACGTATTCGAATGTTTAGTTCGAAGAAATACCGGGTTTTTCACGAGGTTTCCTTTACGATATGGAGCAACAGCGATAAAATAGTAATCATATTAAGACAATTATAGAAATTAACACTATGTATAATGATAAAAACGAATGGAATTAGATCGTTTTAATGCAGCTCACTAAAATAAAATGTAGAAAATATAAGTACTACAATTCAAAGGAATTAAAAGTTTTTGTCAGTGTTTCTCAGTAGTTGCCACGCATAATGTTGTAAGTTGCCAAGTAATTTACTGAACAGTAGGAAAAGAAATTAGGCTATACATGACATAAGAGCCTTCTCTAAAAGAATAAATATTATTGGAATCTTCTTTATCAGTCATGCAAAGCAGATGTTTTTAAAACTATTCTAAACGGTTATGGGCATAAATGGTGTGTGGATTTTAGAATAAATCAAGTTAAAAAAGGAAGATAATCTATATGTCAAGGGAATCTGCTACCTATTAAAACATAACTTTGAATTATTTAACTATCTGCCCCGTCCTTCCTTGGACTTGTACTAATATTTCAAAATCAAAATTAGCCTATCTTCAGCCATTATCGAGTTTTAGCAATTTAAACAAACGTCAATTTAATTTTATATTCAAAAAGATGCAACCTCTGATTTAAGTGAGAACCATCTCGATGACTTCAGCTTTCAAATTAGCATATGCAGGTCAAACTTATAACAGCTCTTATTAAATGGTGGTTGAGAAGAATTTTACTTTTTTTCAGCTATAACCATTTTTATGAGAGAGATATCTCTGTAATACATATATCACTTCAGCTTTCGAAAAAAAAACCGGATTAATATCCGTTTAGGCGCTACAAAATTGTATGAACAAAACACACAGACAAGCGTCTAACTTATTATAACACCCCTCTGTTTGGTTAGAAAAAGCCTAAATTTGGGACCAAAGCCCAATAAAGTACCCAAATGCCTCGGTAGTCCAGTCAAGCGTGTTCACCTAGTAACCGCGAGGTCCCGGGTTCGATTCCCAGGTCGAGCAAAAGGGCTTTCCTAATATACGTAGAGAATCTTAGTTGCAGCTCAATGTTTGAAATTGTGCCCGACGAACGCCAATATTTTCGACCCCTATTATGTACGAGACCTAAACATAGTAGACGAAAAGTGTGCGGTATTCACCTCTGCCTACACCTAGTAATACAGGCGTGATCCTATGCTATGTAAGTACCTACCCTAGTGCAGTTGCCTTAACAAACGAAACAGGGACCGCTTAGTAATTGCAATAATAGACTGAACAAACAGTCAGCTACTACATACGACATTGACCTCCTTGTCCAGATAGTAACGTAGCACACTATTACGTCACTCCCTGGAAACACCCTCTTACAAGATTCCCAAGAGAAAAATGTAGGTGCTAAATTTCCTTCTTTAAGTTTTTATAAGAAAAGAAAGTTTCATTATTTCGTATCACACGTGCAAAGTATAAATTTCGAGGCACATTTCCGATAGGCTAAGTACGTAATCTGTGCGTGCATATCGAATACATTTATTACAATTGAAGGCATGCTATAAATGAGGTGATAACTTAACAGTCATGCTTTAACCGTAATTTGACGTAAAACAAACCTTTTTACGTAGTGTTTTATTATTTTTGCAGACCCTTGCAATGTGACGTTTGACAAATGATTATAAAATAACGACCCAATTAAGAACTAACTTGTTAATTAGTGTATAATACCGCTATTCGTTACCTTTTAACTTGACAAGTTATTTATACTGTGACCTTTTTTGATTTTTATAAATGATAGATGATGAATCAGAATGATGAGAATGATTTTATATATGACACAAAATAACAGTACTTTTGACACAGATTTGGTTATTTTAAAATTAGAATTTTTGAATTAGACACATTTAATATGTCATGATCAAATATTTTTCTAAATTCAATTGTTTTATTATACGTTTTTCAAGTCTATGACTACTGTCTGCAATTTGTGGACAGACGTAAAGTGGTTGGTACGGAATCTAGATTGCACAACGCGGAAAGGCTTTTCTAACTAAATGAACCGTAGACGGTGTAATCCGACGACTACCCGGATATGGGATATTGTGGTAACACCTCAAACGTCTCACGAACTGATAACCTTAACGGTAGGGAAGGGGTCAATGACTTATGCGCCATTGTCTGCTGACGTCAGACATTCTCACACCTACAATTAACTGGCGACATAATTTAGGTATAAAAGAAAGAGGTATTTAAATACTTTTTACTAAACAGATTTTAACCTACAGTACGGTACCAACCTACTATAAATGCTAATAAATTATTATAATGAATAGAAAAACAAATTAGCTTTTAATATCTTTTATATTCATGATATTTAATTACGGAGATGAATAAATATCATTATGCATAATTATAACTTAAGCATAAAGCCTATTTTGGTCATTTCGTAACATTATAACATCGCACGAGTAGTAAATCAATTCTCTTGGTATCACCTTTGTCAATATCTTGTCGGTATTTACGTACTATAAGTTTACAAACATCCGTAAACGACGGGTTATGCATCTTTATCTATTTACAACAATAATAAGAGTATACTTTAACCTTATATTAAGTTTGATAACAAACGTCGCTATATTTTTATACACTAGTAAACTGCGTCTGATTTTTTAGATATAATAAATGACTTCACGCGAGCTGCTGACAACCCTGGCTTGCAGTAGCAGTGCTCTAGATAGAGCATAATAATATCTAATGTTTGGGTACTTACTTACTAAAGCATTTTTATACTACTTCTTTGCTGTTAAACAAGCTTAAAAGAATTGAGATCAGAGGAGTACAGTTGCAGCTATTAACTGGTAATAGTTAATTCCATTTAAACCTGTTACCCAATTTTTAGTTTTATATAATAGCTACGCACTCAATATTCACTTATTATTAACTTAATATTTAAGCCCCGTGTATTTGACAATTTTTATTACTTTTTAATTACTAGCTTCCGACATGGCTTCGCCTGCGTGGTATTGGGATAAAAAGTAACATATGTTAATCCAAACCATAACCTATCTCTGCGCCAAATTTAAACCAATTCCGTCCATAAGTTTTTACGTGAAAGAGTAACAAACATACATTCTTACAAACAAAATAGTTAGTATGATTTTTACTTACAAGTTATGTTTTTACCAAATCTGTTTAGTGATTTGTGATGTACACTTGATGAATAAGTCAGTTTTCCTTGTTATTGTGCTGTAAGCAGTATCTTTAAGTAACACGTTTTGTATGTAAAGTAGAATATGTTAACGTGACCTTAGCTGTGTCAGTTAAAGAGCATACCTAACGTTACCGCGAGCGTAACTAAGTTTGCGTAATGTAATTAAAAATCTATCTTCGCTAATGTTGTAATTGCGAAAGTAGCTCTATCTGTCTGTCTGTCTGTCGCGCTTTCTCGCCGAAACTATTTGACCGACTTGGATGAAATTTGGTATGAATATATGTAGTTTGAGACCCGGCTGGCGGAACCCGGTTGGAAATATAATCACGGTCTAAATATTACAAAGCTGAAGAGATTGTTTGGTTTAACCCGCTAATCTCAGAGACTACTGGTCCGATTAGAAAAAATCTTGCACTTTAAGATAGCGCATTTATGGAGAAAGGCTTTTTATCCCACAGCTGCATAAAATATAAAATGTAGGTCACGAGCAGCCGTCGGCGGAAAGCTAGCTGCACCATGCATTCTTAATATCTTATTTATTTATTTACATTCTTAATATACCTAAAGAAAAAAAGGGAAACTGTCTATTGCCTTCCCATGCCCAGCAGTGGGATGCTAAAAAAGAGTTGAAATGAAAGGTATTTATATAATATTTTTAAGCATTGTTAGTTAAAAATATCAATTTTGTTTACATAACCGTTGCCTCTGCATTCAGGATTGAGCTTATCACGATATAATTCCTTTACGTAAATACGTTTAGCTGGAAGTCTGGTTTCAAGAGCAGGCCATTTGATCACTGATCACAAGATGTCGAGGACTGACAAGATACAGGGCTGAACAACTAGGGTAGCCGAGGTCGCTCCAGGAAGTCGTCGCTAGACAACGTGAAGAGTCTGCTAGGATTCTTCCTGGAGCTGGGCAGGCAATAGCTACGCCAGACCACCACGAAAGTAATATAGGCACACAATTGACGTCCAGTTGCGGAAAATCAAGCCAGCTACAATCTTGGTACGCATGTTACTGTAGAGTGTCCTGTTTCCATTTTATTATCTTTAGATATTTACACTTAAGGTTTCTTACCAAAAATGTATGGGGACTGTCATATTCACACCTAGTCGCTAACTCGCAGTCGAACACGACATGTTATATGTACTTCGATTAATATAACACGATTTACAAAGTCATGTCACTTAAATGTCTATATATTTTCCGCTGGAGGACAGGACAAGGATATATTAACTCTAAACTTAGTTCCTTATTGCATTAACTAACGACTAGGCAGGCGTCGCAAGTCGCGTCGCGTTGTCATTCTCATTGCCGTAGTTAGATGTGTTGTGACTTATGTACGAGTCACTGAATAATACGAAGAGAATTTGATAACAATAACACAAATTCCCTTGAACTGATTTTAATAAAATTTACATGAGATCGCTACAAAGTATACCCTTTGAAACAAAAAAAGAATTGCTACTATCGATATATACATACCCACTGTATTCATAAACGTATTTTAAGCACATAATAGCAAAAATAGGTTTATAATTCGTTTGTCTTTGTCTGTCATCTTGTTATTTATACTAGTAAGAAAGAGACAAAGTCCAATTTAACTATAGGGTCTTATAACATTTTATGAATAAGGCCGTTAGAAAACATACAGTCGAATTAAGAACTTCCTTTGTTTTAAAGATTTGTATCGATCGATTTAGGTATAGGTATTGTTATATCCGACCAAAAAGTCCTAGTCAAAATATTGGAAAACAAGTCAACATGATTTTATAGACTGATAACTTCGCATGTTTACTTACCCGATTTGGTATACTTAGGTACCTACCCGATATCCAAAACTTAGGAGATTTATTTTATTAGGGGTTATATAATTAGTTAGATGTTAGATGCCTTCAATTGGTACCATTCACCTTTCACTCTACATAGCAATATAGATTAATAATTCTAATCAGACGCACGTATCACAAATCTATCAAATTAAAAAGGATTTTTATCGCGTTATTATGTTAATCTAACGTAGAAAAGTAGCTTAATGTCTTATTGACACCTTTTAAGAACTGCCAAAGCCATTGTCACGACTATTTACTTATACCTAATTAATAGAAGATTAGAATCGTGACGTCTTTAAATAATAAATAAATGTGTGACTGATAAGCAGTGTTTTGATATATTAAAAACAACAAAGTAATATACTGGGGCAAATTCAGGAACAAAATATTATGGAACACCAAATAAAGTTACCTGCATATAAAAAAATAGAAGAGGTCCCTTTGAGATTGGGACAAGCACAGTTTCTTAGTAACACGATTGTAATAAATCTGTAGTAAAAAATGTAGTACGTGTGACCGAATTCACGGACGTTAAGCCCTTCAGCTACAATCAACAAGTCTAGACGACGATCAATATACTGGCTAAAGGGAGATAGCACATGGAAGAGGAGGATAGATATACATTCCTTTTTCTCTTTTATAGTCCTTACAAGGGTGGGAGTAGAGTCTACTGAAAATGTTGCTTTGAAAAGAACCTCAACCTACTTACATATTGGTGCGATAGTTGATTATAAAGTTACCATATTTTGTTATTTGAATTAATGTTATGTAATGCCATGTTAAGTTGTGATAAGAAACGTGACAGGTACGCTTTACCTGTTATTTTCATTATAAAATAATGCCTTATTTCGAGGCAAACGAATGAAAAACTTAGGTTAGTGCCTAAAAAAACTTTCCTTTTATTATTTACTCTCACCAAACCTATTGAAAAATAAAACGTCCTACGCTTTTAAAACAATAGAAGCTAAAGAGTAGCAACGTCTAGTAAATGTAGTACTTATGACGCAAAGACGGAAAAGTGTAGTGGCCTCCGTTTTGCCCCCCTTCCATCAAGGGGGAGGCTACAAAAGCGTTTTTCTAGGATAAACAGGAGATATCACACGATCTTTTAACTTATCAGCTTGTTGCTCTATTGTATAAACACCAGAAACACCTAGATAGAGCGTCGGCATTCAATCATTGTAAACTTAGTTACATACAAGAGCTAGTCCCGATATTACATTTATTTCCAATATATAGTTATTACAATTGACAAGAAAATTTACTTAGCTGAACCATCTTAATATTTTCTTAAATGAATAATTAAACTAACTAATGCTTATGCGTAAAAAATATTCTTCCACATTATCCGATATCTTTCGGGAACGTACCCAAAAGGTTAGCAACATTACCGCATTGGATGATAATGCTGATCCTTTTCCCAAGAATAAACCCGCCTTCTGATCACGTGTGTTGTCAAAAAGGCGTTCTGACATCGCTTTGAAAAGAAAACGTACTCCCACGGCCCACGGACTCAGTGTTTCAAGTTCAGTTGCGCCGCTTAGCGCTCGCAGCCGATGTGGAAGCAGCACCGGCTTAGTCCGCGGTGCTAGAAAGTTGGGACTGCGCTAAGGGGTAGTGAGTAGACGCATATGTCGCATCCCACACCAATGGCTCTCCCATTTTCCAACACAGCAACGTCAGCAATGACATTTATCATGACTCTTGCCGTCTACTCGCTCAAGGCTGTTTGGTTCTAAGAACGAAGACACGCCGCCGGCGGCGACAAGAGCCCAGTAAATAATATCTATTATGCTGCTTTGGTGGGGCAATCTATCACCATGATATAGTCGTTTCACATTTTGCCCACAAACACACCGGTCGCGATGAGGAGTGACACATGTAAAACCGAAACGGAGCATGCAGCCATACGAAACGTACCATTGACATGGGACTATGTCATGTGTGGAGAGGGGAAGGAAATGGAGTAAGGTACCTTAGGTAGGTTCCAATAAAGGCCTTAATCCCACTCACAACCGATACTATATTTTCAATAATCTCCGCTTTTTATTTTCAATAATCTCACACGCTTTGTTTGTCAACAATGCGTAAAATACTCATAAATGTTATAGTCTACATTGACCTGTGTTTTATTACGATGCTATAGGTATTTACCTGAATCCAATTCGAAGCTATTGACGTCATAGAAAGAGATAATTCCTTATCGAAGCAAATAAACGCGCGTGTCTCGGCGCTATCAACCTAAATTATCTTTTGATAAACACATCCTAGTTGATAGTCACTATGCTATAGTTTATATAGTTAGTTATGGATAAAAATAATAAAAAGCTAGAACGAAGAAAACACTGAGGGTGACCGCCAGACTGAAAAATTTAGGTAACAACCAGCCACTGACGCAGAACTCCAAAATAGATAACGCATTTGCGTCAAGCGCACATTTTTCAGGCAGAACAAACTGAGCGCGTGCGATACAGTCATGATGATTTCCTGGCGAAATATTCGCTTTACTTAAATCCACTAATCAGTGATCACGCATCTACCTCTCGATCGCGCTTTCTTTAGTTCTCCAAGCGCAACGCAATGACTCAAGATACATACACTTAGACACACGTCGTTTATCAGCTTTACGACACAATAGATTGCTTTGAGGGATCTTAGTGGCATGTTCACTTAATTAAATGAAGACGAAGACCATTATTACTTTGATCAACTTCATAAATAAGTATATGAATAGATACGTACACTACAAAATTGTTTTAGGAAGAGAAATTCACCAAAAGTTTACGGAGAAGTTTGGCCATCACCTTGATGTAAGCGGCTCGCACGAAAAAAAGGAAAATAATAAAAACAAGGCGATGCGTGCACCAGAGGCAAGGTCGATGCCGTGGTATTTCTGGACACCGCGGCCCGCGCGGCCGGCGCTAATTCCAACCTCATCCTACACTGACTGACTCATTGATTGAACTACGAAACATAATGTATTCGCAATGTTAGCAACGTCGTAATTATTTCTCATTAAAACGAGACTGATGTAGTAAAGAATTATATTCATTGACGTAAGTAAGGATTAAGTGAAGGAACAGTATCTGTCGTAAGATCGTTGACCGATGACGCAGACAAGTTCTTGGCCTCTAAACAAATACGGGTTGGAAAATTTGGAACATGTTTAGTGCATTCACGCACTGTTGAATGGATTTAGTACCACTGAAAAGATTCACTCAGTCAAGCAATCAAGTTGTATCTTCTAAATCGGGATTCTTAACTATACCAGTTTAACTACTAAGTACATATTATGAATAACAAACCCAATCCCATTCTCCAAAAAAAACATAGATCATTTTGTTTAACACTCGTTAAGAAATTCAGAGTAAGTAGGCAAGTAGTTTATCAAACAAAACAAATGTCGAAGGGCGAGGGCGTTCATTCTGTTATTTTAGTGCATTCATTCAACACCGCGACCTCGCGAGTGTTTTCTGTGCTAGTGAGTCAACGTCGTTAATCCCAAAAGAAAAGTAAATTAACGAACATATCTCCCGTCATATAGCCTGAAACGATGTAATTGCCAGTTAAAAAGTCATTCTAAACGTAAGCCAGGAATGATTCACGGTGTACGGTATTCGGCCAATGACCCACTTCGATGCCATATTCTCGTCTGGCAATATGAACTTTTATTGAACGAGACAAGAAGTCTTCCTTAGATATTTTTACGGCCGATACTATACATACTGATTTCAAACCATTAAATTTATTGTCACTCTTTCTTAACAAACAATTCCATACGTTTTATAATAAGTCGGTAAGGATTACGTTTAATTCTTCTCAAGAAATGCTAGCCTTCATTGAAGATACTTGTTTTAAAAGTCCTCTCCGTTTATGAGGTTTCACATTCAAAGTTGGAAAAGGTTATTTTTGTTCCAATTCAGAAAACGAAGTCTTTTGTTAATAAGTTTAATTTTGCTGGTTAGGAATAGAAAATGACCTTTACAGCGACATTTCGCTTGTCACGTGTTCTAGAAAACGAATACTTTTAAAATTGCATAAATCTTCTGGACTTATTTTAGATCAGGTAAAAATGACTTCTAATTTAAATATTCTTTGTAGTGTCAGAAACTTAGGAATTGTTCGACGCGATCGTATTTACGCAGTGCTTTTTGATCTGTACTAAACTATCTTTCTCAAGCTTTTCTAGAGTTTTAAAACAGAAGTTGTCTGAAGAAACGAGCTTTATTAATTCGTAAAAGTACTTGAAAGTTAAGTACGTTTATGCCTTCTGATCATTTTCAATGACAAGAATGGCAAATGTCTTTAATGGCAATGGACAGGAATATTAATTGGGAGAATATTAATCTTAGAGACTCTGTTTTCTTAATAAAAATTAGAAAGGCTACAGGGAAAAAATTCGATGCAAGTGGTGGCATACCGAATGCAATGACTTAATCTAAAAGAAGCAACGCTAAATGAGATGAAAATGGCTACAAAGACAGAAGCAGAACTTTGCGAAAACATTATGAACAAGTTTTAGTAGAATCATTAGATTGGAAAACTCAATCTGATTGCACAAGAATCAACACTTTGTTGTGAGTATTATTAATACCTGATAACTTATTGGTCATAAATATAATATTTTTACGATAGTAGTACCAAATTAAAACCTCCTTGAAGAGTCTAGTAGACTCTTTTCCTGTTCTTCTAAAACTTGGCTTAAGTGTTTGCATGAAATGAGATTGACAACACGAAATCAATGCAACTCCTTGCATGCCTGAAGAAGAGGATTTACCAGGAATACTGGACCAGCGTACCTACGTAGCTCTACATATTATATAGGATTAGATGGAAATCAAGGATAGGAAACTGGTGTGGAACGTTGGTTGGTACTTAGCTATGAACATTTATGTAAGCAGTTTCAGAATAAACTCTACCCACTCTACATAAAGCATCAAACTTTTTCATGCATAAGCAATCTGGAAAGTGGAAACTTAATTGCAGTCCCTTACCTCAGTCTTCGTAATTCGATGTCGTGCTAATTTAACGACGGCAAAATTCCCCTTGCCAATGGTCCTCTCGATGTCATAAAAACCCACCCTTATGGGGGTTTTCGCAGGACGTTCGCGGTCCGCCATTATTGATTTCAAATCATCAAATTTCAAGCTGATTTTCTATCAATCCGTAACTAGAGGAAGATTTTGAGTTACACTTATTCATCCGTATCACTGTTATGTTTATATCCATCGGAGACGATCATTAACACACACATTTATTAAGTAGAGCAGACTTCCAGACACACAACAATAACGAATGTAAATATTTCCTTTTATTTAACAGTTACGTGTTTTGGTTGTGATTAACGCGATAATATTATTCCCCGGTAGAGTAAATCGTTTGTAAGGCTACATTACGTGTTCATAACCAAACCAAACACTTCTTCAGAATGTTCCAAAACTTATTGCAAATACTTGAAATAATATAGCTATGGGTCTAGATAAGCACTATGGGTATGTTGTATACAAATTTTATTTACAATTTTAGAAAATCGCGCAGAGGCGGCGTAAACGTAACAGTCGGAGGAGCACACCACGCCGCCGCCTCGCTGGTTGTCAAGCGGGTACTGAACTCGCTCAATGTTCGCCGCCGCGACTCGCTCGCGTACAAGTCGATCGAGTCGAGTACTCGGTACATCTCACACCTATAAACCATGGCTTGTTGTAGCCGATACGTGCGCACACTTTCAGTCGCCAGCCAGCCATGTTGATTCTCCTCATGACGTCAACGAGGCATTCGATGCTATATTATATAGAGAGAACGCCTCTCTCTACATTCCTTCTACCTTCATGCATCAATGACTTATTATTTTACTGTGAGGTAGAATTGCTGTTCTAGGGATATAAACTACTTTCTAGGTTTAGAAGCAATTGTTTTGAAGAGGGATCCACGAACAGCAAAAACCCCTTTTTTAATAACCGACCTCCGTTACTATGTCGTTTCATGGAATCCCTTCACGCACATCACTTTGTTAATTAGGAAGTATTGGTGAGAATAAAGATAATTGAACTTATTGTAATGAATTTCAAAATTGATTTCTAAGTTAGGTATTATCCCGGATAATAACTGAGTACTTAATCCATTTAGTCTTCTGCTCTGCTGGCTTGGCCAGATCAATGAGTGCCACTTAATTACATATGATCAAGTATCATTGATCAGATCAGTTTTCGCCATTAAAGGCTGTGATTAATGAATTATATTTCTGATTCAACATGCCGGCAGACAATTTTCAAAAATAAGACTAATAATGTTGAGGCAATTGCAGATACAACGTAATAAAATGTTGGTACGACATGAAAAATACCTGAAATTTACTAAAGTCACTCATAAAACGAAGCTTATAATGGAAACTGACGTTAATCATTAATTAATGATTTGTCTAAACGTTGATGGTCATATTAGCAAACCTTCTTTCTTCCATGGTCATATCAATAAAAGTTTTATGGATATAGTCATTTTAAGTTAGCCACTACATGAAATAGGTAGGACCATTTCATGAAATGGATAGACACAATATGATGATATGATCAATTCTAAGATCTGGCTGGATCTAAATGGCGTAATTATATCAATGGTTTTATTTCCATACTTCAAGACCTCATTAGAATTTGGTAAATCTGTCCACAACAAAAAAAGAACCGCTCTCTAATAAATGAAAAAAAATTTACATCTGTTAATTGAAGTCGGTGCTAATATCCCACAATTCATTGTTTTCGTCTTAATTACCTACTGATAAAATATAGAGTCCTAATAATACCTGAATATAGAGACGGCCAGCCTAAATGCTGCTACCCTAAACCAAACAAGTAATGGATTTCTCTCAAAAGAAAATATATAACACCCAAAGAAACTTGCGCTCTACTCTACAACACAAACCGTCACACCGTCACCACCATTAAAGAGGAGAAAAGTAACTCGCAGCTCTATACTCATTACAATGAGTAATCAATTTAAATTTATTTTATTAGGATAACAAGGATACACGGGTTAGTAACATCATTGACAAACTTATAAACTATTGTTTGTATCAACTTAATTTACAAAAAAATAAAAAATAAATATGTAGACAGTTATAAATTAGTTAACCTGCTTGCGGAGACACCCTTAGGGTTAGATCAAAATAATATGGCATCATTATGTGTAAAAAGAACATGAAAATAAGAAAAAGTCTACCAAAATCCCACAATTGGTAAAATTACAAAAAAAAATGTGATGTAGCCGAACGCCCATACTTTCCATTTCCACTAAAACGACACCATAAACGGTTTATTTGATCATGGAAAGTAGATGATGAGGTTTAAAATACCCCCCCCCCCCCCCCCCCTTCTCCTTTGTTAGTGTTAGCCATCGAATAAACGTAAAAACAAAACAAAACTACTGTTCTACTGTGATTCTGTGAGTCACAGTAGAACAGTCCGAAGTCCATCTTCCGACCAAAAAATTTTTAATATAAATGTACAGTACTTTACCACGTGGTGCTCATGATTACAAACAAAAACAACTATACCAAATAAACTTTTTTTCCGAAGCAACTTTTTTTTAATTCGCTATTTTTTTTAATTAAAATCACTATCTTAGCTGTAGGAGGAGCACGAACTTTTTCTACTAAAGACGAGCTTTATAAATCGCCGTAATGTTTACCCGTTGTTTTGTATGGAAAATGAACAGATGGCGTTGTTCTTTTTCATACAAAAATACGCTTTAAATTACGACGATATCGAAAGACGAGAGTAGAAAAAGTTCTTACTCTCCCTACTTTAGACACTAAGTTACGATAGATGAAGTGTAGAGTTAGAAGGGGCTAGGTGACGTTTTATAAATCGGTCCGCAATTGACGAAGTATTTAATCAGCGAACAGACACAAAGATATGTACATACCTACAACTAAACCTCCTCCTTTTTATTAAGAAGTCTACTAATAAACACGTAGGTAAATCATCATTATCAACAGAAGGGAAATTACTTCTATGCTGTATTATTTTTAGCGCTATTATTGTTAGCTGTGGTTTTTGTTAAAATTAAATAGAAACTCGATATTTAGGTACCTAATAAACCTTTGTAATTAGCTATTGAGAGGGATGAGTGAGTGTATGACGCATGAAAAGTTGTTGTGCACTTACTTATGTTAATATTAGTTACTTACCTACTTATTGCATACTTACGACCATAGATTACTATAATACTAGAGACTTACGCAGGCACATCAAGAAACTTTGACTTTATAACTAACATAATGTAAAAAAATATGAGACTTAAATTTTATGAACCGTAATTTTTAAGAACCAACTAGGTACTATCTCATTCGCCTTAGCTTTCGAATAGGGAAACCGCATCAAAATCGGTTAATTTAGGCGCTACTAGCAAAAAACTACACAGACAGACAAAAATACGCACTTATAGAGATACATGCCTCAAATTTGTAACATCCGTCTTTTTGTCGGGTGTTTAAAATAAAAGTCGCGACCCACCATTTATTAACTGTAGTATAGGCTGATGGTGCCCTAATGATCTAGGTAAGTATGTACCTACAGCATATTGATTTTACCTTGTAGAATTTTGTAGATGAACGGTATTTTCAACCGACTTCAAAAACAAGGAGGATCTTTATTCAACTATGTTTTTATATGTCTCATTTCAACCCTCTTTTTAGTGTCCCACTGCTGGTCACGGGTCTTCTCTTAACTATCTTACTAGTTTAGAGAGTTTAGGCCTTATTCCACACACACTGGTCAAGTGCGCGTTACTGGATGTCACATGTCCTTGAATGATTAGTTTTTGGACATGCCGGTTTCCTCACGATATTAGCCTTCGCCGATATTGAGCAGTGGCGATGAAACAACCCGCAACCTTATATTTCAAAGGCGAGGCTTATATTATCTGTGGTTATACGATAATTCCGCGAATTATAGATCGATTTTGATGATATTTTTTTTGTTTCGAAGGGTACACTTTTCTTTTGGTCCCATTTAAATCTAATTAAAATCGGTTGAGCGGATTTTAAGTTATTGTCAAAACGTCGAAGTCGATTCGTATTTTTTTTAAAAGCTATTATAACTTTCGTGTGTGTATTAAATAAAGCGATAAGATCTGCAATGAGGAAATTCGTAGAAGAACTAGACACTGACGACATTAATAGCGATCAACGTGAGCAAGGTGAAGTGGCTGTAGGCAGGCCTTCGCTTGTAGAACCAACAAACGCTGGAGAATAAAGGTTCTATTTTTTAATTCTGCAATAGGCTTGAGCTTGGCTACAACTTGCCTGATGTTAAGCAAAGATGTAGTCTACGATGGGACGCGCCCGCCCAATATACCGATTCACTTATGATTACGAATAATTAGCGGTAGGAAGGTGGCAGTGGAATGAGGCTCCGTATGGTTAGAAGCCATAAATAAGCACAAATTCCAACCCTTAAATGGTGTCACCACACATCGCACACAGCAAGGCCGCTTGACGGTGCGGCTTTGTATGGTGGGTGGTCACTAACCACGGCCTAAGCCTACCACCAGTTAGTTAGATTGATTGAGTTGAGTTCTCGAGTGGAGACCACGTAACGGGTGCCTCAGCGTCAGTTGTCCCGCTACGGCGGACTAATGACATTGTTACAATGGCGGGAATCGATGGATGGATGCTAACGTTTGGTTACCAATCGCTGTAACGTTCTAAAAGGAAGGTCTATGTCCAGCGGTGGGCATCCCCAGGCTGATTAAGAAAATAGTCTTCGAGTTCTTCGAGTCTTTCTCGGTGTCAACTGTCCATACCAAATTTCATCTAAATCGTTTTAGAAGACCAAGTGAAAAATCGTAAGAGGTACATTCCGAGGTACTTTTGCATATATTTAAACAGAGATTATCTGGATACGTAGAGTTCATTTACAATCTTGCTACTCGACCTCAGAAAATTTGAGACGGAACAACGTCCACTCTCTGCCGAGGCACATGAACAAGATGTGCAGTTTTTATTTATGTGTGCAGTTGTAAAGACGTTTAAACTTGTGTGCTTACGTGGCTACCTGGCCTCCCCCAAAACTGGCAGAAACAATTTAGTACTAGAAATTGTGTAAGTATAACAACACCGGGTGTTAACGCTGTAAGTACTCGACAGACAATAGGGCTACGGCGGGACCTAAAAGAGTAGACTGCAGAACAGTCAGTAACAGTTCACAAGTAACGGTAGGTACATCCTACTGACTGGACATAATTTTTAGGGTCCCGAACCCTTATAGGATCACTCTCTTGTCCGTCTGTCTGTCCTTATGTCACCACTGATTTTCTCAAGAACGGGAGTAACTTGCAAGTTGATACCATGCTGAGGTCTATAATCGCTGTATTAGGTGTAGGTATAAAGATCAAGGTCCTGACGTTAAAAATAATGGGAAAATTTAAGTTTTTGTTTATTTTTAAAATGTTACGGAATTTTTCCATTACTTGTATTGTAAGACCTTGCTTTTAACCAAAATTGACAATCCTAAGACCTAGGTAGATCATCGGAAATACCCCATGGGTTTTAGGTCGAAAATGGTACATTCACAAAATTTGATAAAATCACTAAATTTGGGAACATCACAAATAAAGTCAAAATTTCAACAACAAAAAATGTGAATAGTTGAGAATTAAAGGGTGTCCCCTTAAATACACAGTTGACGCCAATTAAGATAGTCTTCGGAGTTGTATGGGCACATGCACATACAATTTAAACTTAGCTACTAATAAAAATGATAGTAATTTTATTATTTTTGGGCGAGTTCGACTCGCACTCCACCGGTTTTTTTACAAACACAAAACATGAACAGTTTATTCAGACAAACTGTTCATGTACCTCGGCATAGGGGAACGCGCGAAATACCAGTTCCGTGTTAAATTTTGTAAGAGTTCATACTGGTCTACGGGTCCAGGCTTAACCCTATGAACTCATAGATGTACAGATCAAAAGATACATTTACTAAATCTTTGTTTATACCCACGTATGTAGGTTCAAATACCTCGTCAACCCTCGCTAAGATTTTATTAATTTTACTGAGTTTGCCGCTTGCCAATTTTTTCTTGGATACTTGGATTCACATTCACTAACTCCAATAGACAAGTCTGATTCTGAGACGACCCTATAATATTTTTCTCAAAGGCAATTGTTTATAAATTTAACTCTGGTAACACAAAAATACTCCACTACATTGCTTTTCATATTTAAAGCATTTGTATTTCAAAACATTGTATCTGTCTTTGTCTGCACCAAGCGGTTTTGTGTGACTTTATTTTCTAGTTAGACAATTAGAGCTACTAATGTCAATTGAGTTATTGAGTAGCTGGAACTGGAACGCGTCTGGGATATTTTTTGCAATGTGATTGTGGTAGACATAAAAATTTTAATATTTTCAAGAAATATTTTCAGATCTTATTTACTGCCTCATTGTTTTACAAATATATGTCTATTTTATTTTTACGACGCATAAAGATACGGTTATGTCAAGTTTCTATGGAATTGGATACTGATTTTTCTCTTCCCAAGATGTCGGTGATACTCTTCTATAAATTTGACAAGAAAAAGATGTATGTATCGTCATAAAACTTACGTGAATTGTAAGAGCTTAAAATCATTTGAATGTGTACATAGTATATAGCTAGATTAAAGCCATTATGAATCAACTCTCCGAAGATAATGTCAACATCAAATGCAGTCAAAATATAGGCACCAACGTGAAAAACAAAATTAATAAAAAGGCCAAAGATCCTGAAAGTCCGGACAGTTTACATATAACCGATCAGGAAAACTTAAGCGAGACTTTAGCTAATACTCTTCTTATAAATAACATCAATAGTAACCTAACCAATGGAACTAGAGACCATTCAAATGGAAGTCCTGATATGAAACGTAAAACGGAGGACGAGAGTGCTCCGTGTGTCACTAATGACATAAATAGTGCACAAATGAAGGTGGACAGTGTGGACACTATTGTACAACCATCAGGCATATGTATTTTCGATGATACGGTAGAAAATGTGGGAAATCCAATAAGCAATCAGGAACAAGACCAGCAAGATGATATTGAAATTATTTCATATGAGTCTGAACTACAAATGCCTGAAATAATGAGACTTATACAAAAAGATTTGTCTGAACCCTATTCTATCTATACATATAGATATTTTATACACAATTGGCCTAAGCTTTGCTTCTTGGCAAGTCATGAAGGGAAATGCATTGGTGCCATCGTTTGCAAATTAGATATGCATCGTAATGTGGTCAAAAGAGGTTACATAGCTATGTTAGCAGTGGATGAGAAGTATAGAAAGAGAAAGATTGGTTCTAGACTTGTTCGAAAAGCCATACAGGTTAATATTACAGTATTTACAAATTTTTTGTTGAGTTAAATAACTATCGTCTTCATAAATGTGTTTGAAAAATATTGGCAGCTGAAACAATTATTATTATCAATGTCATTGAGTTTCTGACTTGCCTGCCAATTTTTTTTTAAATATTCCATTTTACTTACATGATTAATACAGTGTAAATTCTGTCAAACCAAGTCAGGACTCTAGAGAATCAATATAAAAATATTTAGGCTCCTGCTAGCTATTCTAGCTTCACAGCTTTAAGTTAGTCAGAAATGTAGCCCAATGTGATAAATATGATTAAAAACGAGTATCTGCACTATCATGTTTATGACGGACTGGGTGCCCATTATATGGCTCTCTAGAGAGGCTGTCAATAAACTGCTTATGTAGACAGGCAGCCAAGTAAAACCACTCAAACTGTTCAAATTTTATTTACTGGAACTTTTTCTAAGTAAATTTTAATAATCTATTTGTTTCAGGCAATGATAAATGACAATGCAGATGAAGTAGTATTAGAAACTGAGATCACAAATAAACCAGCACTGAAGCTGTATGAGAACTTAGGCTTTGTCCGAGACAAGCGTTTATTTCGATATTACCTAAATGGTGTAGATGCACTGCGGTTAAAGTTGTGGCTTAGGTGAAATAAGTAGTTAACTGAAGAGGAATTTCTCAATGTTGTGTTACATATTACTGAAGGCTATGATGTCCCTTTTATATGGATTACTGTTATTACAGTAAATATTTGCCATCATCAGGACCTAGCCAAATGTATAGTTTGTTTCAATTAATTTTTAGTCATGTGATAATGTTTATATAATTTATGTGTTGAAAATTGTTAATGTAATATTTTTCCCAATTCTTTTATATATTGACTGTAAGATTTTAAGTGGTTGATACCCAAACTAAATACACAACTTTGAAGAATATTATTGTAGTCACTGTTTATTTATACTGTCGCCCTGCAATATCACAAATCAATATAGTTTTTTAATACTAACTTGACAGTAGACATTTTGTATCTACTTGAGTTTTATGTGCTGTTATAAAATCTTTGGAATCATAGTAAAGTATTTGAATAATAGCTTTGCCATAATTTTATTTTACAACCCTAGGTGTAGATTTGTTATAAATGCTGCATCTGTTTTGCATGAAGTTTTACAACTCTAACAATATAAACAAATGAATCTTTTGAATAATTTATTTACTTTTAATCATGACATTCAAAATGTAAAAGTACAAGTGTTTGTAGAAGCCGCATCATATATAAAAGTGTTGTTCACAGGATTGTACTGTTTAGTAATAATTTTGATTGCTTCATGTGCCACACAACCACCCAGAAAGGCAGACACACTGTGTATTTCTGCTCCTCCATATCTACACATTTCATGTATATGATCGTCTTTAGAGAATGGGGAACAAGATACATCACTAAGCAGCTTTGTAACACAAGTCTTAAGCTTGGCAATGTCTCCTTCAGGTTCCCAGTCTCCAGGAGCCCTACAATGTTCTGACTGGAATATCTCGGCAGCCCTCAGGAGAATATAATGTACCATCATGACATCTGGCTCTTCTAAATGCCGAGCTATGTAAGAGGCAACATTGCTACTCAGTTGATACTCTGATATTAGACTAGAACCCTTTATAAGATGAAAATCATGGGAGTGTCTACAAAACAATTTAACATCAGCTTCACTGATACTCTCTGCATGTAACTGGGCCACAATTTGTTGCACTTTTCTGTAAATAATCTCTACTTCCATAGATGCTTGCGTTCGATACAGATTTTGAAGCTTAATGTAATGATCTGTTGATGCAGTCATATCAGGAAGGACCCCTTTTAAAGGCAGTTTTCCTTTACCTTCCCCTTCAATGAAGGATCTTAGTGCAGAACACATTATCCAGAAAGGAGCACTTTCTTTAGTAAGGTTGGTGGCTGCACTGCAATACAAGAGCTCCTGAATCTTTACAGGCAAGAAAGTTGGCATCAAAGCAGTATTGACTGCTCTAATAGCCTCTTCAAAGTTCTCTTCAACTATGGGAATATCATTTTCATCTTTTCTGATGAACTCTTGAATTACACTTTTTACCTCGGTCTTCTCTTTCCTACTCATAGGCCAATGGTTCTGATTAACTTTCTGCCATTTCTGTACAGCCTTATAAATGATTACAATCCAAGGTATATGGCCGTGATCTTTCAGCTCAACTGCATCAATATCAAAGCTATCTAAGTAATCTGATAGAGCTTGAAATGGAACATCTAAGCGAAGATCTGTTTGCTCATTATCAGGGTGTGTTTCTATAACTGCATGCTCTTTCATCTGGATTCTAAAGGAGCCCAGGAAACCAACAGATCTACACAACACTAGAGGTACATTTATATCCCAGAGATGCTGAGCCAGAGCCTGAATTGTCTTCTCTTCCAAAGTTGTGGCTATCACTACACTAAAGGCCTTGAAAAAGTCTGGATTCTCGTTTAAAATTTGATCAGGAGGCTCTTGAACTGCGTGGCCTTGTACTGAAGGATTTAATTCTAGCAATAATCTTAAAGCTTCTGATCCTCTATTCAAGCCTTTGCTTGAACACTCCAGGAAAAAGTTCGTGCCAATATCTTCGTCGCTAACGGTTTTATCATCCACTATGGTAATAGCCCCTACTCCTGGAAGCACTATAGACTTCAATGCCTCTGTTCCTAGTGCTGTAGCGTGTATCAAACATATATGACCGTTTTCTAGAGCTGATTGGCCGTGGTCGCCCCACAAGCGAAGTTGCCGGTCATATTGTTTGGTCTTTTCACTTAGTTCCGGCGATTTTGGTGACGGTGACGCCATTGTTAAAGCTATATTTAGCTAAAGATTACACAAAATTAGTTTATTGTCTGTTAGAATCTAGTGCAAAATAGAAATTATTAAATTTTTCGCGATTTTGGTAAGCCATCAGCCACCAGCGCATCTATCTCTCTCACTCTTACTCATATTGATTGACATACAACAGCTTCTGTCAACTTAAGTCACGGTTCATTATTTATTAATTTACATTAACATTATGATAAGATGTAAGATCAAAGACGTATCCATCCACTAGCTAGAACTGCTAGCTACTAGAATTTGCAGGAGTAATAAAGGCTAAAATTATTTTACCGATACAGCATCTTGGAACATATAGCTAATAAATCTATGAATAGCAATATTGAACCGTGGATTTGATAGTTACTGCTAAAAATGACGTAAATGACACTGGCCTGACTTAAATGACAGATAGACTGTCCGTCTAAGTACCACGAACGGAATTGTTTTGGCGTTTTACGTTTTGTCTTGTTGTGAAATAAAATACCGATACGAATAAAACCTAAAATCAGGTAGAATATTACCTGCCTGTCTATTTACTTTCGCCAAAATCTTTATAACTCTGATTATTTACTGGTGAAATGTTAATTTTATTGTTCAATACGAATGTGTATGGAAATGAATTTACAAACTTTATTTCAGGATTTTAATCCTAGGTAAGGTTTCTTGTATTGTTTTTTTGGAAGAAACCCAGTTATCTTGAACAAGATAAGATTATCTACATAATTGTTTGTGTTATTTGCAGCAAATTCGTGGTTCACAGTTGTATGCTGATATTTACTGCGCTATTAGCTTTAAAGTTAGACGAAACCATATCATGGTCATACTGGGCCGTCTTCACCCCAATATGGGTGTGGAAGTTCTTGGTAGTTATTGGAGCTACGGTTGGCACTTACGTTTGGTGGCAGTACCCACACTTCAGGTGAGTTTTTGAAAATGTGAAGTCCATTAAACAAGAATTTATCATTACAAAGAACCTATAGATCTTTTCTCTCTCTCTCTCTCATCTTTTGAACACTGCTTCATAAGTCACATTGCCTTTTATGTACACTATTAATTAAATGATCTGAGTTAGCTAAAAAAATAAAATTAAGAACAGATCCAGATACCCAAGCTTTTTAATTTTAAAGGAATTTTTTGGCCATGATTTTTTGACTTTCTCTGTAGTTCGGTGTTGTAAGCCATTGGATTAGGCTATGCTGTCGTACGGAGGTCACAGGTTCAATTCCCACCCCAGGCAATCTTTGTGTAACAATGCAAATTTTTTTCACTGTCTGGTTGGTTGAGGGACTACCCTCTGTACTTTGGAGAGCATGTTAAGCCGTTGGTCTCAATTGTATGAATTTAAAACATCTATGACAATTGTTAAAGGTAGTCAGAAGCCTAAAACAATCTGAGACCTGGTCTGATCATCTTGGCTACTGGTTCCCTACAGGTTTTGAGGTCTGATGGTCATTTGTTTAATTCTGGTAGCTAGCTGATCTCAATAGAAATGGGAAAAAGGCAAGGGAAATGATGATGATTATTAGCCTCCGTATTTCAATAATACCTCAATTGAAATAAAATTCATATAGAGTAAAATTCTATTTAACAAGCTAAAGCAAACAAAGCTATTGATTTATCAGATGAAAATCTTAATGACTATTTGTAATACAATGTAATGTATACCAGATAAATAGCTGCATAATTGCTACTAATTAATTATCATGAATAATTATAAAGTAATTTACTAAAGCATTGTTTTGAAACTGGCCAAGTGGATGGAATAATATACTCTCAGAGACATGATAGTGACATAATACAGCTTTCTGGCTGCTGACATATTGCCAAAGTCCGACAGTTGTTGTTCAGCCCTGAGATTCATATAGGCTTAATAATATAATAATAGGCTTTTAGTGTAAGAACATAAAGAAGCGGGTTCCTGGTGTGGACAAACCAGTAAAATGTCCCAATGTAATCAAAAACCTTAACTCGTAAAGAAACGGGTTGGTACTTATTATTACCGACTACCTAGCTGGTAATATGGGCTTGAATGATGGTCAATAAAGACAAATTGACCTGTTTCTTTATGTAAGATACCCTGCACTGATCCATTCTGATCGGTACCGACAAGACCATACCGGAATACCTGCTTCTTTATATTTCTCCTGGTGGCCTTCTTCAGTTTGAACTATTCATTGAGTTATAGGACATTCCTCAGTTTGGTGTGTCTTGTGACATATGCCTCCTCCAACTGTTTCCATTGCACTCTATCAGCTGCAGCTCTGGTCCAGTCCCTTTGCTAAGATCGTCTTCTCACATTATTGGGTGTCCACACTGTCTGATTTCACCTCATGGTTACCAGATTTTTGCCTGCTTACTTAATTTACCAGTTTTACATTGTAGCATGTGACTTGTCAACCTCTATTTAAATTGGTCAAGTGGATTAAGTATGTTGGTAATTTTTGTTCTTGTTGGTTTTCTTTGAACAGATTCTGTCATTAAGCTTTATTGCTATCATACTTACTCTCCAGGCTTACTAGTTAATAGGGTTTCATTAAAAACCAGATAGCATATTTATTATGCTATTTTTATTAAACCTTGTATGATTCAGGCAGAGATACAAGAATAATTCCTATGTTATTGTAGAATAGATTAGTGAATCATTGTATGTATGTAGCCTTTTACAGTGATATAACCTTGAGATTCAAACAGCATACCGTAGTTATTGCTGTAAATAGAGCACATTCTATTATAAATATAATAAGAATTACAAAGAAGTTGAGATATGCATGGGTAATTAAATTCATGCCTTAATAGCCTTACAAAAACAGTTACTGACACACTACTTTTTCACTTGAAGAAATTCTGTTCTAATGAATAATTTTCAGTTTAGCTGCAGCCTCTCATTATATTATGTTTTTTTGCCTGTATTTAGGCATATATAAAGAAACAAACCTTTATTTATTTATACAATACAATCTCTCACTATCCTTCACTACTTAATCGAGAGTCACCCACACGAATTCCGTCAATGAACAATTACTGTTTATTAACCCTGATATAGGTATAAGTCCAACTACTTATCTGTTTAATAATTATAATAAATATCTAAACAGCTAAGCAAGAAATATCTTATGTCTATAGAGTATCGCAAGGGTAATAAAAGAGGAGTCTGACCTGCATATATATTTTTTGGAACTTTTGTATTAGAACTAATTAGTGGTGATGTAATTAGTTCTAATACAAAAGTTATGCATTTATCTTAATTGGCTATATATCATTTGTAAGAACATATCAAACATAGATGATCTCTATACACAAATCATATTTTCCTCATGGAAACCTGTTTTTAATTATTTATTCGACTTAAACTCAGCAAATTATGGACGATCTATTCGTAATGATATCGATGAAAGCGCGCAGCGTAAAATTAGCGGTCAACGAATCTAGCGAGCGCACAGCTGATACGGCGGCGATAGGGTGACTTTACCCATAATGTCAATAGTAAACATCTTTCGTTAGGGATGTCTCAGTATATTGAATTGAGATAAGTTCCTACTTTTTCTTTATTTTCAGGTTGGAGGGTGAAGCATACATTCACTACAAAGCTATGCTTATAAGTCTTGCCATTCATCTGATCCTCCTGATGTTTGAGCTGCTTGTTTGTGATCAGTTGACAACCAGCCGCCATGTCTGGATACTAGTGTTTATACCACTCATATTTATAAGCATTGTATCCATCGCTATCTGTATATGGTCGGTAAAACACGATCGAAGTTATGAGGTAAGCCATTTTTACAAGAGATTGCAGGGCTTTTGCTTGCAAGGTAACCCCGAATTTACTTCAGCCGGCTATAAAAAACATGACATTATATTAGCTACTATAGATTTGTATAATCTAAAAACCGAAGTCTGGCTACACCTAGATTTGTAATATTATTAACATAAAATGAAAGTGATGATTAGCAAATCCCTAAAATTAAAAAAAAACTGTTTAGATAATTACTAGACCTATAATATCTGCCTTGACTAGCAGTAGGTGAATATTGTGTTTTATCCAAGTTACAGTGCGATGTAAAAGTGAATAAAATAGAATTTGCTAGTAAACAGGGAGGGCAAGAAACATAGCAATTAACTGCTGCATACAGTAAAGGCAGATGGCCTAATAATTATCCGCCTGTACTTTACTGAAAAAAGAATTTTCAGGGTAGGTACTTAACCATTTTTTTTGTTTTCAGTTGGAGTTATTTTGTGCTGTAAATATCTTGCAGTTTATATTCCTTGCGTTAAGGTTGGATAAGTTTATTCTATGGACTTGGGAGGTCGTTTTTGTGCCTCTCTGGATTTTAATGTGCCTCAGTTTAGTAGGTAAGTTTGTTATCGCATTAAGAAGTACACACCTTGTAAATGAAGATTGGCAGCTATTCCTAAGATAGCTAAAAGAAAAGCTGTTCCAAGTAATAAGCCCTTAATTAAACCCCTATAGATTTCAACATTATGTTACAATGCAATGTGAAAAATGAGTAAAATATTGAAGAAGTTAAATAATAGATTTGTTTTCCAGGTGTCTTATACAGCATAATATTTGCTGGTATTCTTCTCCGGACTCCTGAAGTAAACATTCAGCAGCGTCGCACCAGCTTTAATTCAGCGCTAGCTTATACGTTTACTGTTATACCTATATTGGTATTTCAGGTTAGTATTTTACTATATCAATCTATATTACTTACTTAATATTATAAATGCAAATGTAAGTTTGTTTGTTACGCTTTCACGCAAAAACTACTGAACCGATTTGGATGAAATTGGGTATGGAGGTAGTTTGAGACCCGAGAAAGGACATAGGATAGTTTTTATCCGACTGCGCAAAAAGAAGGTAATGTTTTGGCGCGATAACCGACATACACGCGGGCGAAGCCGCTGTCGGAATGCTAGTCATGATATAAAACATAAAAAGTACTGTAATCTATGTGGCATACCTATTGCGCTATTAATTAGTTATTAATAAAAATATATTATATAAAACCCCATTAAATAGTGGACCGAATGAATGATTATACTAACGCCTCTCTAAGAAGCATAATTTGTATACTTAAAATAAAAGTGTCTAGTTCAGTTCAGTAGCACTTCTGATATCGGATTTAACACTAGAATTACCCATTTCAGTGAGCAATCCAGTCCAGTGAATTAACGGTCGAAGATCAGGCTTAGAATAGTTAATCCATGTTCAATAAATATATCTTGTAATATTTACAGGTGCTATTAACAAACAAGCTTGACGATGGAGTCGCGATGTCGTATATAGTGGTAGTGAGCCCGCTGTTCGTCAGCTACGCTACACTGATCATCATGTCATTCAGCTCCAAAGGTGGCAATAAATGTAAGTCACTACAATCGTTTTTAGTGTCCCACTGCTGGGCACCGGTCTCCTCTCAAATTCTCTCTCTCATTGGAAAAATGATCTTTAATTGACAAGTAATTAAAAAACCATATTTTTTTGCTCTTTACTATTAGGAAGTTTTTTTGACTCGAAACTGAGTTAATATAAGATTTATGATGTCTTCCAGGGTGGTTCGGTATCAGGAAAGACTTCTGCCAATTCCTGCTATCTGTGTTCCCACTTCTGCAAGAATACGCGAACATTGCGTACAACAACAACACGAACAGGGGTGCCAATGTTATCCCAACAGAGCCTCCAGTTTCTCAAGAGCCTTACAGAGATGAGGATACAAATAGAAAAGTTAGAGACAGCAAAAAGTCACAGAAAAATCAAAAGAAGAACGAAGTTATGAAACCAGTAGTGCCTATAACAAGTATAGATATGCCAGATTGATGTGTCTACCTTGCTAAATTGTGTGTTCACTTCATAGATGTCGAAATTGGGCTTCTATAATGAAAACGAAGCAATATTGAATTTGTTAAGTTTGATAATCCTAGGATTAAGTTACATGTATAAGTTAAAGAGAAGATATTACTTATGTAAATTATTTTCTATTGTTATCTCTATGTAGGGTAGTACAATGTTTAAATAGTTATTTGTTGGGGTAGTCAAGTATTTTAGAATTGAAATTTAGGGTAATGGTCAGACCACACTGGATCCTTTCACGTTAAGAGCGGATCTAAGGAGAAGGGCAAGGCTACAATCGAGTTTGTGACAATAATAATTGTAATATCACTCATTATTTGTAGCAATTCTTCGTAATCGGGATTAAAGAGAAATCCCGTTTAATAAGAGTCTCCTTGAGTAGATTGTAGATAACGTTATTAGGCTCATCTATACTATAAAGCTGAATAATTTGGTTGGACTACTGCTATGAGTTGAAAAATTCTTGCACCATTAGATAGTCTATTTATTGAGGAAGGTTATAGACTGCTTTTTATCCTACTGCTGGATATGATATAAAATTTAGGTCCTCTTGACCTTAAATCCGCCGGCAAAAAGCTAGTCACGTATAATTTGCTATGACTGCTCCTGTTTTAATGAAATCCTGAATCTGCATACGTAGGCGTGCACGTGTATGGTTCCAGTGGGCTCTGACCTTAATAATAATTGTAGGTGGACTCTTGTGACACTTTATTCTTTAATATACCAAGTTATTGCATTTTTGCATAACGGTATGTGAAAAGTATTTCTCAAGTGTACGAATTGTTTCAGGCAAAGTATGAAATATTTTCTGCTCTAATGAATTAAGCTGAAGAGGTGTCTCAGTAGATAGCGAGTAGATTTGCGAAATTTGTTTCGTGTTTATACAGATTTATGTGGTAAAAAGTATCTAGCATTGGAATCCACGGCGGGATAATAGGAATAACCGAAGCGGAAACGATCGCTAGTAGGTGATACATTAGTCATATCAAATTAAGCAATATTGGTGTGTAGTTATAGTTTGTGTTTTGGTGCAAATAATTTTAAGATACCAATAAAAAAGTGCATCTCATCTAATACACTAAATAGTACAACCAGCTGAATAATGGCTGTTGGTGAACACTATTTAGTAAACGTCTTCCGTCGTCTTTAGTGAACTATAGCTCGAGAAGTTAGTAATAAAATCGCGAACAGACATAGACGTACCTAGCTTGAATTGAATCGAAGCAGTGAATAAATGAACTCGAGCAAATTGCAAAATCGATAGTCTCACCTCTCAATGATGCTTTTCGTGGCCATAACGTTACGCTAATGCGGTCGCATATTAACGACGAAACTGGAACTGCATCCTAATTCGTTGAGCTGTATAACTAATTTATTTTGCGAGTAACTTATCTCATTAAAATTTAACGACAATAATAAGATTCTATTTGGAAGTTAAATCATGTATAAATATTTCTGTTAACATATTGTTATTTTAAACATTTATGTATGAGCGTAAACGCACTACCGATTGACCGGATATGGACTTGTACCGCGGCCGCGTGATATAAAAACCAAAATACGGCCAGCTGCATGCGGTACATTGCATTCCAGTAAACCGGGAAAGCGTGCTTAAAACAAGTAGTTTACGACGATGGTATAATAAAATAAATCAATGCTCTTAACATAAAAACAAAGCTATAACGACAAATTGTACATATTTCTATTTAAAGAAACACCTAAGGTGTCTTTTGGACACCAGTTTTGAACGAAGTTCCTTTGTTCCAAATAAAATACTTCCATAGATTCACAGATGGCGCTGGTTTCAAAATATGCGTTGCGGTTACAATTTGTGACGTGGCATACGGAGCTTCGTTCCAAAAAAATATGATGCGTATATTTCTTTCGCATACCATTTAGTTAGGCAAATTGACCGTATGACAATATTTATTAATAAGTTTAACTATTTTAGGTGCTGGCCTCGTATTGTAAGCTTGACAAAATTATATCAAAACGTAGCCTTTGTAGTAGGTTCTTTCTTAGCTTAATTAGTAAAAAATAATATAGTATGTGTACAATATTCCAATTAGTTTAAGCTAAATTGATATGAGCTGCAGGAAAATCGTGTAAAAAGTATTACTTAAGATGCGTATAGAGGCATTTACACAATTAGCACTTTATAAAAATGTATTACTCTCACTCATAGAAATTTAATGACGGAAAGTTGATGACTATTCTTTGGGATAGATTCAAAATTCGCTTATATAATCATTAATCTTTTAATCAATTGTGCCTGTGGCGCTTTACCCTAAAATATTTCGAACCGACAAAATGTACCTACCATAAATAGGTAGATGCAATGGAACATGGAACAAAAAACATGCATATCTTTGTAGGATAAATGCAACACGGGTGGTTAATAGGTAGTCTCTGAGTGTAGCAGTTACAGTGCAACAAATACAAATTGAACTTAAATAACTATCAAGCCTAAAGTGATATAAGTAGAAGTTATAAAAATACATTAATTTTGTGTGCACGAAGTGAAAGTAATGGGCCCACGACACGCACAAGCTTCACCACTGTAAGGCCTGCTTAGGCCATACTATTAGTTATTGTTAATATTTATCTTAAATAATATTATTGAACAAGTGGCGCAGTCTTGAAAACTGTTTAGTAAGGTACATACAGACTACGACTGTCGCCAACACGTCACGGCTACACGTCAAACTATACATTTTCAGTTTAAGCTGGTCTCGCTTTGTATAGGATATTTACAGTATAAGGTACGGAAGTACCTTATACTGGAAATATATAGCTTGATGTGTAGCCGTGTGTACCTCGATACTTAATTATTTGACAGGCATGATGAATACAACGTAAATTATTTTTAAAATCATGTTTGTAACATTTACTACTTGATCTTCGTAAATGTATTATTATGAAATCGTATTATCCGATTAAGATATATTTTTTAAATACATGGAGGCAGATTTTCTTGTTCTAATATCAATTTGATGACTGATCAAATCTTTCTTTCTATCTCTTATAAATTAAAATTTCTTTGTTGGGCTAACAAGAATCCCATAGTTAAGAGGATTGACCCATATAAATAGGCCACCTATGTGCATTCACACATACTACCACTTACGCCTACACCATCATATATATGATTGCCACTAAATATATCTGTGATTTTCATATTTACTTCTAAATAATTTTATTGTTGCTTCTAGCATTGTAGGTACACTTCAATTTAAGAATTAACGACTTAATAATATCTTAGTATGGTAATTCTTCAAGTGCCTGTTTAATGCAATATTGCTAGTTCTACTTTTGTGTGTTGGAATTGTTCTCGTAGGAACTAATAATTATATAGATACAAAATAAGTCTAAAGAGAAGAGACTACATCCGATTATGCTGTAAAAAAATCACAAACTACGATAAAAGTCTTTTAGTTCTACTTATGAGTAACACTCTGTTTCTACAGCCTTAATTACCAACTAGCCCATGTATTTCATCAGGATAACGTGGCAGCTAGTGTTATTTTGTTTGAAAATGCTCTAAGAACTAAGGTGTTCCAATTAAATTCATTAGAAAACTACTAGAAGGCCTGTTTGAACAGCGGAGGCAGTATTAGACTCTGCTTTGAAAGGGTTCGTTGATCGGGTCAAGGGTTCGATCCTAGCAAGGTTGTACTATATATTTGTATTTTTTTCGTCGCTGCTCAATATATTCGGCATATCTATCTTTGAACTACAAACATTCGAGAATACGTGCCATCCACTAAATCACACTTGGCCAGTGTGTGTAGATCAAGGCCTAAACCCTAGCTCTTAATTTACACAGCCGTGGGACAGTAAAGGGCCGTCTCCACAAGCAAAAGAATTTCAGCGATATTATCGTCGCGCCATACATTTTATGAAGCGAGAAGATCGCTACTCTCGCTCGTGGAGATGGCCCCTAGTGTTGTTAACTAAGAGCACTAGTTTATTTTATCTACCAGAAGTGTCAGTATTTACCTACGTAGTCACACATCGATAACTCTGCAAGTAGGATTAATTAAGTAGGTTAATACGCATAGTAAAAATAAAAACATTACTAATACCAACAACATATGAAGTCGTTAAACGTATTCTTGTACTAATTTTGGGTTTCGTGACAATAGACCATCAATGTGCCGCGAAAAATGGGGTGATATTATTCATGGTGCCATTAGTGACACCCTACACCGCACGCACAGTCACTGTTGTTTATTGCTAAGTCACTATTTGTATTTTCCTTCGCAACTCACCTATGGCGTATCAACCTTTCAACGTGGTTATATTGTCTGTTAAATTATACTGAAATTTACTACTTAGGGCAATTAGATTTATGAAATCATCAATCTCATTAAAACTTAGACGTTTAGTCACAAGTTCAGCGCCTAAGACTGACGATGGTGACAAAAATCTAATGTAAACGATTGCGAATTTTACGTTTAGACCTCAGTAGGTACCCTTAGTACGAGTTGTCAAAACGAAAAAAAAAATCGAGTACTATCAGTAACATGTCATAATAATAAGTTAAAATGCACTTAAATCTACAAAGTATTGTACCTATGCTGTTGTCAATTCATTTTATTCTAATAATAGCAATTTTATGTTTTGAACAAAAGAAATGAATTTGAAAACTCCTTTTGATAAGTTCAAGATAGTATTCGAAATCTTTTTCGTAATGTTGAACTCGTACTACAGGTACAGAAAATTCCAAGTCTGTATTTATATTCATTTTCCGAGTGTCCTTCATATAATTTAGCACGAAAATCATATTATTTTTTCCAAAGAAATGCATGTTTCTTAAGTTATTATTTGTTGTACCGCAACGAAATAGTTTTAAACAATAGAATTTGGTGTGTGTAAAAATAAATGTAATTAAACTGTGCAGGGCTATGTATAAATTTCGTTCACTGTGATATTCTCTTCCTATGATCTATGATGACTATGCTACACGCAATATCATTTTGAACAATTAGCTGAATATTATGTTGATATATTTGTTTTATCTTCTTGCTAATTAAAAACTTATGAACTATAAATGTTAATGTATTTTTTATTGTATCAAAGCTTTCTACCTTCGTCGGTTGAGTATATAATTTTTTTATATTCTCAACGTCAACGAAACCTATCGTATCGGCCAATTCATCAGTTTTACGACCATGCAAATTGATTTGAAGCCGATTGATTTACTATCTAGAATACAAATGAGGTAGAAGTCAAATATTATTAGATATATTACGATAAAAGCAGAATCGGTCTCATGGCCAAATAATTGCATAAGAAATATTAGACGAACCTTTTTTTAAGATTGACCCATCTTAAAAAAGGTTAAGTTGATAGCAGGTGGGCGCCATTATAACAGTACCTACTTTGTATTTGCGCCCAACATTCTATCTCAATTTTTAGACATTAAATAGTCATAAACTAGATGGATGTGATAGTATTCACGATGCGGTCGTAAAATCAATTTATTAAAATATTCAGTTCCTAAAACTTATTGAAACGTCAAGATACACTATAAATGCCTATTACCGCAAGTCATAAAAACCAAGGCCACTATTAAAAAGTGAAATTATCAATTTGTAATCAGTCCAGCAAGGGTTTAGACGCCCCGAAAGAATCACCTCGGAGAGTTGGTACCGACGTCTCTATACATCGATTTTGTACTCAATGCTATGCAGTGGTTCAGTCGTTACCATGACTCGTAAGAGCTAACCCGAAACGAATACCACAAATAAGTATATTTTTTTACGTCTATGTATCAGAACATGTGACTAGGTAATAATTATTTAAAATTTAAACATGCTATCAACTAAAGTGTCAAGTAAGAAATGGATAAGTGAGGAAACACCTGAAGAAGAAGACTTGTTTTCTCACTGTCGGGAGATGGAAATGGTTTGTTACGCTGTGACGAGAGTGGTATTGGATGCTGACAATAAATGGAAAGGGGCTCAGGGCAAGAATAATGCACATTCACTGTCTAATCGTAGCTACATCATGGAATTAGTGAATATACAGGTAAGGTATAATAAGTTCTCAGAACATTAAAATTCTCCTAATTGATTTTCTCTAGACATCTATAAAACATGGTAACATAAATAATTGGACAGCATGTGCAGATCCGTTTGTTACCCATACAATACAAGTTGCATGAAAAGAAAAAATATTTTTGGAAAACTATATTTAATAAAAGTTTGGGTATAAAACAATCATATTTTACTGGTTAATATTTGCTTGTAGGTACTAGATCAAATAATAGAATACTTAATGAAATTAGTAAAATCATTTTACAAATTGAATCCAAAGTTAGCTAGATTGAAAAAAGACAATGGTCTCCTTGAAAGTAAGATTGATCATATTTTTGATAAACTGTGCAGTATTAGATTTGTGATGTTACAAGCTTTACATGGGCTGATTACTACAATACTAAACACGTGCCTTCATAGAGAAGACTCGAGGAAAATGATTGAATCTAATTTGAGGTATGTCTTTTAAAAACTCTTAGGTATCTTATCCTTCATTACGTTGTCATTCATACATATGAATCCCTGCACTGATTTCAGGTTAGTGAGCATATACAACCAATTAATAGGCCTCAGTTACAAAACGTTTTCAGCGAAGTTCAATATCGGGAGCAATACCTATCCCAATATCATAAGTGAAACGAAAAATGTGACGTTGACAAAAATGGTTCAAGTAAGTTAAAAGACTACTTTTAAAACAGTCTGAAACTATTTCAAATATAGCTTAAAATTTTATGGATAGATTTTATAAATTCTGATATAAGAGATAAGTGTTGATAAATCATTTTCCAATTTATGATACGTGGAAAAGTTCTTTTTCGCTAATGATATCCTAGATTTTTCATGTAAATATATTTCGTAGATACTATCAAAAAGTCGCAGTGAAATCAATTGCCAGCGTCTGATCAACTGCCTGGTCAAAGTATACCAACCTCGTGATAATTCTGACAATGATTCCAGTTCCAGCGCAGAAAGTCTAGAAATATATCAGTAAGTATAACCAGAATTAACTTTTTCGAAATTATCTAAATATAACACCCTGTCTATTTTTATAAATAATAATAATAAATAATAAATATTCTGGGACATTAACACACACGGTCATCTGGTCCCAAGCTAAGCAGAGCTTGTGTTATGGAAACCAGATAACTGGTATATACTATACATATAATACTTTTCTTTTGTAAATATATACTTATAATAGATATTAACACCCAGACTCGACACAAACACAAATGTTCATCATTAATGTTTGTCTCGGGTGGGAATCGAACCCACGACCTGCGGCGTGAAAAGCAAGTATCTTACCGACCACGCCACCGGCCTGTCAATTATATAATTGGTTAATATTTCAGTACATTAACGAAGCATATAACACCACCAACATCAACTATGTCCCGAGATATAACAATAGAGAAACGTCGAGAGGCATTTGTTATAAAACAAAAATTCAAAATGAAACAAGCGCAGAGTCTGGTTGAAATAAAAAATTTACAAAATAAGAAAATGGATGAACTAGCAACTGCTCAGAACTCAGACTGTGAAGTGCCCTATATGTCGCTACTTACTAACGACGGCCTACACAATATTTTTACTAACGAAGGTAGTATACCTATCTATTAGTTATATTATTTTAATTTACCTTGTTCGTTGTTTAAAGTAATTAATTCTTGTTATTTTATAGACAATATAAATAGCATACTTCAAAGTGAAGAAATATACATAGAAATACTTCTAGATACAGTAGCAAATATGTCCCCGAATTTATTAGGAACAAATGGAATTAAAAAGCTAAAGAATGGTAAGCTTAATGTCACCAAAACATAAGTATAACACTTAAGAAGCTCATTTAAAAACATATTATTATTAACCTTTAGGTCGCGTGCAAGCGAGTAAGAAGGCAGCACACAAAGTGACAGAATATTACCAGAATATTCTTTGGGGAGACGTCGGCAGCTGCCTTGAACATATTGTATTGTGGTGGACTAGTTACCCTCTAGCAATGAGGTATCATTTGTA
The DNA here is from genome assembly GCA_936450015.1 of Meganola albula. Classification (NCBI taxonomy): domain Eukaryota; kingdom Metazoa; phylum Arthropoda; class Insecta; order Lepidoptera; family Nolidae; genus Meganola; species Meganola albula. Next base: position 7,428,425 of record OW388156.1, on the reverse strand, counting down.
ATTAATTAAACAAAAGTTAATAACATAATATTGCAGAGAGTTGTTGTTTGTTATGAGATTTATCAGTGGTAATTAAGAATTTTATTTTCAGGTCTCCGAAAAATAGCCAAAATCTTCGGGAGTGGTTATTTGCTACGTTCAATGTCAATAGTAAGTATTTTTTTATGAGAGATTTTGTATTTTGTAATACTCATAAAGTTCTATTTTGATTTCAGATACTCCAGAGTTAATTTTATCAGCGCTGAGGATATTGGCTGATGCATTAGGATGTCATGTGACATCCACCTCTTGGGATAAAAATTTTGGGTATCTAAACTGCACAAAATTATGTGGATATAGAGCAATAATACTTTTCAAGTACATGCATATGTAAAGCATGTTTACTTATTATTTTCAGAGCGACGTTGACGACGAATTTAAACTCAACTACATTTAAAATAAATCCAGAAATATCATTATACATCACTGAGGTATTTATATTATACAGTCTTTCTATGCTATTAAGTGTTTTGGTTGTACCACCAAATTTAGACAAATTGATGTTTTGCCAGCTAGTTATGTTTAGGAGGCAGGTCTATTGCCGTTCTTTGAGCGAATTTCTAACGCCACGCATCTATTATAATCTAGTTAGAGTCTAAGTCCGGGACATCATACCAAGAAAGTCTTGCTGATACTATTTCGGCAGTTTATTTATATATTTTTACAGAGCACAATATCAGGAGCAAACTTCGCATTAATGCTACAGGAATTAGTGACGCTCAATAACCAGTGCGAAGTTACTTGGGACTACATTTTAGGAGCGCCATTAGAAGACTTGCCTATAGTTGAACAAATACCTATACTGCATCGACTAGGTAACAATGTATTTCTCACTAAGTAATAAATATACCTACCTATATTCATATTCCTAAATTGAAGCTATATCTGATGTAACGAAAGCGCGTTAAGCCCCATTGGGCGCCAACATCTATGATGAAGCCCCATATTGGGCGCCAAGATCTATGATGATGAAGTCCTTTATTGGGTGCCAACATCTATGATGACGCCCCACATTAGGCGCAAATATTTATGATGAAGCCCCATCTATCATGAAATCGCATTGGGCGCCAAAAACCTTAGTAGGCGTTTAACCGTTTTAGGGTTTATTTCCATATTTAAATGTTTTTAGATCATTCGATACACACATACAGACTATGGTGTTTAGCGGAGACACGACGTCTAGCTAATATGTGGGATATGAATGATTTCTTTCAAATTGCACACAACGATATGCAGGCTTGCATGGAACAACTTATCAACCTGCGTTTTGCGGACCACAGTAATACTATTGAATCCGGTAACTACACCTTTATGAAGCCCTTAAATACTGGATATTTATATCTAAGGGAAATATTCAATTTTATTAATATAATAATTGTATTAACATTTTGTATTTTTTTAACAGGAAACATTGGAGTACATGAGAATGTATGTGCTAAAATGAGAGAAAAGTTAGTTTCTGAAGTTAAAGTCAACATACAAAAATTGAAGGTCAGTAACAACAAGAGAGAGGGGTAAAGCATAGGGGATTTTATCCGCTCTAAGGGCTGCAGCCTTACTGGGCACCTACTTAAAGTACCGTAAAGACGCACTGTAATAGTTTTTGTTGTTTCTGGGTGTGATTAAAGTAACCAGTGCCCGTCGACATCGGTGACCGCTTACCATTAAGAGTAAGCTTGTGTGCCGACGTGGTGGTATAAAAAAATAAAGCAACAATTATTTGAATTTCGACCGTAAAAAAAAACATTACCCTTAGTGTTACTATTTTCAGGACGCGACAGAAGAAATAATACAAGTGTTGTCTTCAGTGTGTGCAACGACTAGTTTAGCACACTTGACTATGATATTTCCGACTAATGCCGAATGGAGGCGAGTGACAAGACCGCCTCAGGCTATACACTCGATTTATGTAAGAGAATTTTTAGGTAAGTAGATAATGTTTTGCAATTACATCGCCGTCTATTGGGTTCAATTGCAAAACTAAACTTAGATAAAGTGAAACATCACTTGCGATGGAGTAAAAACTTTTTTTATATATTTTGCTAGATAAAAGTTAATTATTTCAAGGAATGCAAAAAAAAGTAACTTTATTTTTTTGTCAGATAAAATGTTGCTGCCAGTAATAAAAGCAACACAAGATATAACGACGTTGAACATGGTGTTAAGAATCATGTGCGAATCATGGTTGCATCATATCTATGTATCTAAAGTCAAATTCACGTAAGTTATAATTTTCCTTATACTAGTCAAATAGGTTGTTTTTATGTACGCAGAGGTAAATATCACCTAAATTTCCTCAGCTCTGTTTTGTGTCCCATCTTCGAACTAGTAGATTTTTAATACCTAATTACAAAAACCAGATATATATTTTTTATGTTTTACTCGACATTTCTTGAGGAAATTCACGCTTATTTCTGTACTAACGAGGAGACATATGTGATGACACAGCACCTTTATTTTGTCGTACAGCAAAGATGCTGCGACACAGTTATTAGCAGATTTTAATGAAGTGCGAAACTGGCTCAATGAATGCAAAGTTCTGGCTACAGCTTCTAGAAAACAAATGCTGCAGAACGAAGTATTGAGGTAAGTATTCAATTTATTGTTTTAATTGACTAGAAAATTTGATTAAAACGAAAACTAAATGTTAAGTATGCTTGCTACAATACATCAGTGAACACCGCATTTGGGTCAACGTTTCAGCGAGCGTGCACAAACGTCTTGCGAAAACAATATTGCTATAGGTACTCCTTCCCTCACATGTAAACGTCTCAAGCTGAGAGCATCTAAAACATGATACTTAATTTTCTTTTTTATGACACTTAGAAATTACATATATTATCAAACAAAACTAAGCTAAGCTTAGTTTAGCCACGTAAAGGGGGGATGTATAGAGTTGTATATTTCAGGAGATGTGAGGGCGTGGGCAGATTATTACTACACGCCCCTGGTGACCTCATTTCTATGCAAGATTCAACATTACAGTCTGCACAGCAACTACGGAAAGATGGTATGAACACGAAAATTATCAAATTTAATTATTTTCAAATATTTTATTACACTTAAATATATTTAAGTGTAATAAAATGTTGCCTAAATTGTGCTAATAGTAAATTCAAGCATAGGACATCTTTTTTTATCAGAATCATAAAAGTAGGAGGGTTTTGAATTTGATGTTTGTTGTTTGTGTTAACTACTGTCATAAAAAAGAATCGCAAAATGATTTTGTTAGTTTAAAGAGATTCGTTACGAAATGATCTCATTTAAATTTGAAGTCGGTTTTTATTACACGAAATGCGTTAGTTTTTTATTAGGATAACAAATTTATCATACTGTTTTTATTTATAGAAAATGACACTCCAGAACAACTAATGCCCGCTGAGATGTATGTACCAAACCAAAAGCAGTGGCTGACACTCCGCGCTAAGAAAATGAAAGGACCAATCGGTTTTTCTCTTTGTTGTATCGTCCTATGTTGATTTAAATTAAACATATTATACGTTGCATCGCCCTAATCTGCTTTTTCACCCCAGAACAAATTTGTCAACACTGTCTCTCTTTCTACACATCCCGAGCAAGAGATAAACGTGGTTAATGTTGATGTAAATAAATCAAATATGTTGCATAGCCCTATGTTGATGTAAATAAAACATATATGTTGCATAGCCCTATGTTGATGTAAATAAAACATATATGTTGCATAGCCCTATGTTGATGTAAATAAAACATAAAATTTATTTAACATTGAAATGACTTTATTTGTCAATATTTGTATTACTTATTTCAATATCAGTATCTAATACTTTAATTATGCTTACACATTAGAATAGTCAAGCTTACATTTTAAATTAATTTGATTTGCATTATTGCACATTTTTCAAATTGATTTTTATTTCATCAATAGGCAAGATGACTAAATTATTTTTTTAGTTCGATTATTACAAAAATATTGGACAGGCATTTATATATTGTTATACGTTACAATTTTGACTTAGTAATGACGTAAAGAAACTCATTTCTTGAAATAAATACTGTTAAACTACCTTCCTCCAACTGATGCGAGTTTACTGTGTATTTTTTTATTTGGAATAGTTAATATTACATGTCCAATATTCCTTTATATTTAAATGACAGACTTCATACAATTTTTATTTTCGTATCTAGGAATCTACCTAAACCGAAAATTGAGCAGACAAAGGACTTAAATAGTTTCACAAATCACATTTTTCAATACGCACTAATAATTATCACACTTAGGTTACATATAAAGTATTGAGTATTTACAAATCTTCATCCGAATCAGATTTGTTCCTACATTTTTCTTTCAACTTCTCATATTCGTTTCTTTTAATAAAATCGTCCTTTATTTTCTGCATATCATTAATTAAACTGCTTACCTGGACATTATCAAGCTTGCTCGAAGCTATATCACTGTCCAAGCCCGAATCTTCGTCAGACTTATCGGAAGGACTGTTCATATCTTCATCCGAAAGAACGATACTATCGCCTGAACTTTCGGTGTCGGAATGTTTGTTCGTTTTGTAAGCTTTAGGAACTTTTTCGTCTGAAATCTTTCGTGAGCACGTTGGAATTCCAGTAGTAGGAGTAACGCCACCTGCGTTTCGCTTCCTTTTCTTTTTTATACTCTTAGCAATCACTCTCTTTTGGTGGTCCAGTTGCGGGAACAAATCTGGAAAACATTTTGTGATTATTGTAATACTCTGGAACATTATTCACACATGATAATACTACTTTTTTTCTGTAAAAATGCATACATGTTATATCGCCTTTAACACCTCGCCGACCACAGCCTATGGTTCCCTAGTACTCTACCCCTAATCGGTGGTCTCATAGAATAGGTTTCCTATATACCTACCCAAATATTTCTAGCGGTTTGTATACGGGTCTGTTTCGGCAATGAACACATTGTGATAGACACTTGGATTTATTTTCCCGCACAGAGCTTATAAACATCAACCTAGGTTACTAGATGGCGCGTTGCTCAATACTACATTGTTTATCTTATTCAGTTGGTTGCCTTTACTGAGCAACGGGCGCAGTCCCGGCTTGCGCGTCTCGCGACGCGTGGCTTCACAATTACATGACAAACGTGGCAACTGGCAAGTGACAGTCACCCGCTATCTTATCAGTGTTGCAACAACACAACTAATGTTGCCCCTATCATTCCAGAAACAGATTAGTAATCGATAATTGATAGTCAATTTTGAGCAACAGGCATAGATAATTAGACATTCAGGCTAAGATAAACAGACATGGTCGTCACACATTTTCTGTTACGGGTAAAAATTTAAATATTAAATATATAAAAGAAGAAACCGACTGACTGACTGACATATCAACGCAGTGCCCAAACCGCTGGGTCTGGAGACTCTAAATTTGGTACATAGTTTCCTTGTGGGGTCTAGGAGTGCACTAAGAAAGGATTTTTCAAAACTCACCCTTTAAGGGGGTGAAACGGGGTTCCAAAGTTTATATCGAGAAACAAGATTAGTGAGATCAATTTCGCGGGCGAAGCCGCGGGCGGAAGCTATTTAAATATTTTACCAACCATGCCAACTCTAGCTATTTTAAGACATAACTGGGCGTTTCCACTACACAACAAAACATGATACAAGCAGTCTTATCTCTTTCTACTCATCTCTAAACGATAGAGATAGATAATGCTTGCAACATGTTTTCTTGTGCAGTGGAAACTAGGGGTAAAACATGAGCCCACGACTAGCTGCCTTACGTTGCAATGTTATGTTAAAACCAAATAAATACTATTAGCAAGAATATAATACCGCTGTTGAGTGCATTCTCAGCCGCGTTCATCTCTGCCTCCTGTATTGAATGTCCTCGCGCAGCTGCCAGACGTTTGCCACGGAAGTACACGCCCACTGTGTACACTCGAGTGTTTGTTGGACCCAGGCACTCGATTACTCTGAAAATATTAAAAAAAAAATTGCTGAAAGCGAGTCAGACTCGCAACAAAATGCTCCTTTCGTTTGCGCCCGAAAAAAACGAGTGTTTAAGTTAGGTGCCTTGATGCATCTCCCTGCTGCCATCAATCATTCATAAGAACTGGTAAAGTGACGTGTTTTCACTTGACGTCCACCAGTAGACCAAAATAAGGGTAATAAAATTTAAGTCATGTCATACAGTAAAATTTTAATATGCTCCACACAAATGTCTGGCTAGTGCCCGCTTAAGGTAAGGCGATGCCTAAGCGATGACTTTTATTTTACTATTCGATTTTTACTATGTACCTCCTATGCTTAGGTCTAATTTTTTTACAGTTTTCTATAGATTTTGAATTAAGTTATCGGCTTGCATCTTTTTTTTAGTCTACAGTCTTAATAGGAGATCGTCAATACGAAAAAAAAATCGAATTCTATCTTGAGCCTGTTAAAATGCTATTTCAAATTCATTTTTTTTTACTGAAAACGTTCATTAAAAAGGACGTAAAATGCTAGAAATAGAATAAAATAAAATGGAAATAAACTATGTAAAATATTTTGTGGATAGTTTTCTAATCCTACTCCTCATCTTGATGTTACTGAGAGTATTCAAAACTTAGTAGCCTAAGAAGCTGTCTGTCGTTAAATATCTCCGGATCGGTGTCGTTACTAAAGGCGGTTCTTATGGTCTTAAGTCGTCGCCTTACCGTTCGTGAAACGTTTTATTTTTGCACATTGCAACTGTTTAATATTAGTGTACGGTGAATCTGTACAGTCAGCACTTTATATCATCCCGTGTGCTCCCGCGCCCTCTTACAATTAGGCCATCACATTTAGGCGTTTCCTTATGTTAGCCAGTGATCATTATTCGAATTGATAAAGAATAGTTAAACAATGAACATACTTGTAAACAGGTATATCAGGTTCCCCTCCCTCCATAGACCGTAAGGTGAGACAACATTGTTGCAGTTTAGACTTCGGATCATTCCAGTCTTGGTTCATTATGAACTCTTGTAGTCGCGGGAACAAACACGCATTGCAGAACACTTGGCAGTATTCTAAGTTCTGTGTAAAAGGATCATTGATAAGTATACCAAAAAAAATATAATTATATATTTAGTGTCGCACTGCTGGATACGGGTCATCTCTGAACACGATAGTTGAGAGAAGACCCGTACGTGCGAAGCAGTTTTTAGGCCCTAATTCACACACGCTTGCCAAATGTGGGTTGGTAGATGTCACATTTCGTCGAATCATTAGTTCTTAAGCATGCGGAATTTCTCACTATGTTTTCCTTTACCGATATTGAGCAGCGGCGATGAAAGAATTCACACAAAGAGGTGTGGGCACATATATGGTATATTTCAATGGCGATGCCGATACCGCCGTGCTGCCGCTGCTCATATCAAGTGAACAGATACGGTAGAATATGATAATCAAGGTATTAACTACTTGACCTTGTACAGCATCCGAATTCGAATGATTTTCCGTAAAAGTATAAAAAAACCCATAAATCTACAAATGAAAGTGTGAAATGCTGCTAAATACAGTTAAATTTTAACATATATTAAAAATGCCTGGGACCACTGTTCATGAAGGAATCTCTCTTAATATTATTTTTCCCAATCGATATAGGCATCCAATTTGAAAAATAAACAAAATGGCCGCCAAAATATTCAAACCGCGATTCAAGAAAATGACCGATATTCATCGAAATCTGCACACACTTTCTGGAATGTAGTACATTATACAATCTCACCTTATCAATAAACAGAGCACCGAGGAACGCTTCAAGCAAATCTGCCTTATGTTTCTTAGCAGTAGGTTTCGTTTTAGGATTGTTATAAATGGCATATTCTGACATGTTGAGGTCATCGCACACCATCGCCTGGGTTCGATTATTGACTAGTGATGAACGCAGTAGCTGAAAACAGACATAACTTAATAAGTACGATAACTTACACATATAACGAGACGTCTCGGTTTCGTAGGGGCGTGTCTGGGGCAGTATTTTCCGAATCCGTTTCTTTTTTACTTGGCGGTGTTTTAAAGATGGTTAATTTCGAAATATAGATAGACTTCACTTGTTTGACAATCCTTCATTATGTAAAACCATACAACCATAGTTACTACAGCACTGAATCACTGATTAAGTTCAATTTAAGAACGTTCAATGACGTGAAACTACAGTGGCGCCTAAAGGCAAAGTGACGCCAAGATGGCCGCCCGTTTGACGTTCCGCCAGAGTGAAACTGACGGTTCACTCTTACCTTTTCAGTTTAGACGGTTGCACCGTCATATATTTACAATTAATAATATTAAATTAGTTGTTGACAATAACCATTATTATTACTAATAGAAACTAACAAATATGTACCTACATACATAAAAAGTTTGTAATTAGATTAGTAAACTAACTAAAACCTGGTCAACTTTTTTCATCAAACAAAAAAATTTATCCAACTTACAGACAGATGTCCTTCATGATGATCAGGGAAGTGCCGATACAATCGATCTGACACAACTAACTGCAGCACCGTGTCTCCCAAGAACTCGAGCCTTTGGTTAGAACCGAGAGTCAGATGAGTGAATCCTACCGACCGGTCGGTAAACGCACGTGCTAATAAACGTATATGTTTGAATTGAACGCCTGAAATAATAACAAAACGAAATGATTCGAAGTACCATGAGTAATGACACACAACTTCAAAGTTGTTTTTTTTTCCAAAAACTATCGTTTGACTACAACTTGCCTGATGTTAAGCAATTATGTAGTCTACGACAGAACGCGCCAGCTCAGTATACCGATTCACTCGTGATTACGAATAATTATCAGTGAGAAGGTGGCAGTAGAATGAGCCTCCATATGGTTAAACAACCTTAAAGGAGCAACAATTCCGACCCAGCCTCTCTGCATGGTGTCACCAGACATCGCACCGGAACACGGCGAGGCCGCTTGGCGGTGCGGCTCGTATTTGTTTATCGCCGCGTAGTTGCTAGTCTTTCGGTCTTCTATCGAATACACTTCGGAGAGTGTGCGTCGAAATTATATATTCTTATTCCCCCATTCCAGTTTGTTCATCGGACAAGTAAAGGTACGGCTATACGCCACCGATATATGGTGAAAATTCCACGGGTTTCCACAAAGCGCTTTGCCTCCACTTTTATTGTGCTATATCTCTGTTTCCTGATAGCTATAATCTACTTGTCTTCAAGTCACGAATGAACTATGAGTATTTATTGGGTAAGCGCTTTCCATCTTAGACTAAATCATTGCTTAACAACAGACAAGTTGTGGTCAAATGGAAGCCTATTATAGGATAAAAAGTAGCAAAAGAAAATATGTGACGGCCTGACGTAATAAATTAGTATTTCTATAAGTCTTTGTAACTTGTGCAGCGTTTTAACGTTTTACGACAATTATCCGGGTCGAAGGACCAACAATAAATGGCATGCAATCGAAGATGAAAAATGTAGAAAAAATAGTCATACAAAAAATACGACTAACGCTAAGACAATGTCAAATAACAGATAGTTAATACAAACCTATAGAATCTTCAAACTTAGTCAGTTTCTGCAAGAATTCAAAATTCTTGATGTATTTTCTGTCGCCAAGTGGTTCTTGCTCTTGCAGCGGATGTATTCTTTCTTTATTCCATACTTCGAGCAAATCCGGCTCGTTATGCCATAGCGCTAAAGCGAATATTCGGTCTGTCACCTAAAAAATATACCCGTCGCCTTGAGACCCTGCCATGATGTTTTAGAGATGGTATTTTTCAATTTGGGCACTGCCTGATAAAGTCTAGAGGCACGCTCTAATGTTATTTTCTTAATAACTAACGACTTAATATAAACCTGACACAACCCGTTAAAAAATAAGGGATTAACCCTGAGCTGGAGGATGTTTGTGAGTGGCAATAAGTAATATGAATTTTTTATATAATTTAACAAGAACTGACCTCTATCCCAGCGTCTAAGAATAAAGCTCCCATCAGCGCTTCGAAACAGTTCGCCATCGCGTGTCGCATCACTACTTCACGACATAAGTCTGACCCATGAGCATACAGCATAAACTGTTCTAGTTCTATATTCTGGAAAATAAAGCAATTGGCAGTTATTGTAATATATACTTTATAATAATGTACATAATGTACTTTCCTTTATCCTTATCCGTTTTCTTGATATCATGTCATAACATGTGGATTATAAAAATCACTACTTTACAAGTCAATTCTTAGGCCCACTCGATACAATATACCAGAATCCTCGCTTAATCTGGCACTGTTATTGTACATTAAAACCTTTCTTGAAACTACTGACAGAATCGAAACGAAACGGTGGAATTCGTTTTATATTACTTTATCAAGAACAGATAGATAAAAAAATTACCTTAGCCAACTGTGCTAAATGTTGATTCTGTACAATAGACGCCCTATATGTAGCTAAAGCGCCTTCAGCGAGTCCAGGAAACATTCTAAACAGATGTATAGAAGATAGAAACTCCACCACAGCGTCGCCTAGGAACTCCAAGCGTTCGTTGTGTTTGATCTTTGATTCTGTCTCACTGTGTTTGCCGAAACGGGACATTATATTGATCAAAGTTACAATGCCTAAAAGAAAAATAAAAATTACTTACAAATCATTAAACTTATATAATGTATGTACTGCGCATTTCCAGAAAAGAGTTCACAGCAAATATCTAAAGGTAGGTAGTTAAAGAGACAGGGTTTAAATATAATTCTGAGAACATATTTATGGCACTATAATTTTTTTTTGTTCCATATATTTTATAAGAAACTGGCTGACCCTGCTAGTTTCTTACCGCCTAACAGCCTATTAAAGTTCAAATTGACTTTTAAGTTACATTACGAATCGTTTGTATGGGAGTATAGAAAATTGTTATTTTTAAACTTGTTCAGACAATTTTTTATTTTTTTCTCTGCGTAAGAACCGTCGTCGCACTTCAGCCGTTCTCGAGCTTCGCGCTTAGCAACACATTTAGCGATTCATTTTTATTATATAGATTCAAATATTTCTTATAACTCCTTGCCATCACAATCAATCCCTAGCCTTTACCCACTTCCACAATACAATTTAAAAAGAGGTTCCTCTTTTGCACTTACCCTTTTTCCTAGTATAGTGTATCTTTCTATTTCCATACTCAGGTTGTCGAATACCACAGTTAGTCAGACTATTCCTAGCATGGTCAGGATTCGTACCAAAGTTTTCTCTGTAGGACGGATGAGTTAATGCTGTTTGTAGTAATGCCCTTTGCTTGAATACGTAGTTGAGTTTCACTTCCAAACTATCTAAGGATTTGTGGAAACGTAGATGGCGAACTAATACTGGTATTAACATAGCATGCTGAAAATATACTTTATGTTATTAAAATATTGAAAGAGGCAATGTCACCTATAAAATAGTTAAAAAGGTAGACACACAATAATTATGTTGGCTGTAAGTTGATGGATGACACACACCCTCAAATTGCCAATACCCCCCACCCGTCAAAACGATCACTGCTTAATAACAGTGAAGGAAATCACAGGAAGAAACTTGTATGTCTTATAAACAATACGTTCATATAAATGGCCTCTGTGTGTGGACTAAGGCCTACACTGTCTCAGTCCTTAAGATAAAATAAAAGTACCTAAACAATTAATACTCTTGTTACTTTACAATGGTCTTTTTTTAACTGTGAGCAGCAATGGGTTGTAAATTACTTTTTTGTTTGTAGGCAGATACTTTATTTATTACCTGAACAACATCGCACATGAGGCCAGTAGTATGAAACCCTTTTGATGATATCGCGACAGTCACGTCTCGCTTCATCTTGCTTTGCGTCCGCATTTCTTGTAGTTTAGCTTCTTTAGCGGCCAACTTTTGTCGCTCGTTAAACGACGGTTTGCCCATATTGGCGATCAAGTGACGGTATTTTACATAGTAGCGCCATGCTTTTTGATATCTGCAATGGTTATATGAGTAACTAAAGCATTTTAAATGAAAATAAACTACATAACAAAAATTGGAGTAGCTTCAGAAAATACATTTGGTAAAGAAAGCTCCCTTGGGGCACTCCATACTTGAATTTGAAATTGTTACTAAAGTGTTCTCCTTATACAAGTACTATGATATGAACAGTTAGCTACGATTTAAATCATGCTAAGGGAACATAATTTACGTCCATGTTTCCTAGCTTCTTAGTAAAAGCCGAATGGATATTGTATCGAAAGCCTTTGCAGAGCCTCTCTTCTCGCAATTAGTCTACTTGTTTATTACCCTGGTAACCATAAATTTATTTATTTTATAACTTACTCAGGATTCCCAGCGTAACTAAGTTGTGGAGGACGAACACCAAAGTGAACAATTTCAGGGTAGAAAGTCCGTTTTGTATGCTTATCATCTGAGGACGGAGGATTCCGGTCTAACTGATCCACACGAACTGAACACGGTTTCTTACCCGGGTATGTTACTATCATTCCTAAAAAGATAATTATTTTAGAAACGAAATTTAATTCACATATCAGATAGAGGTTTTATGATTTAGCGCACCTTTAATGCGGTCCACAAATTTCTGCCAAGTGTAATGGTCCATACTATGTACGTCATCTAAAGTCTGTGGGGGTATCAGTAGTCCGCTTTCCTTCAGTAAGTATTTTAGTATTTCACACATTGATAGCACCTGAAGAAAGTTCGTACTTGATAAATTAAAAAATAACCAATTCAGATCACGATTTACAGCGATTTAATTAAATTTAGTAAGTTTAATCGTAAAAACTACGACCCTAGTTTTAGCTAGTAACACTGGAATTAAAGCAATTTCACGTGTTCTATCGGGAATATCTAGTCAATATGAATATCAAGTCACTTCCACTGTCTGTTCGCGAAAAACTCAAAAGATACTGAACGGATTTTCATGCTGTTTTCACCAACAGACAGACAGATCCTTATGGAAGGTTTAGGTGTATAATTTGCGAAGCCGGGACGGGTCGCTAGTTTACTATGTAGCGATATATCGATAAGTAATAAATTGTGAAATTTTAATTCACAATGACTTTTATTACCTCACAACCTCCTTCAGGCAAATATCGAACGAATCTTGGCATGAAATGAAATTGCGAGCATGTTGTGTCTGTTCCCTTGCCCAAGTCCAAATCTATTAATTCTAGTAGCTCAATAAATAGGAATTCCTCTGAAATAAACATAAGATAACTTCTTTAGCCATTAAATAGAAAATTTTTAGTAATCGAGGGTTAGAGGCTAATCTTAATATATGGATGTTTGTTACTCTTTCACGCAACAACTACTGGATAGAATTGGATAAAACTTGGAAGACATAGACTATGTCTTCCAAGTTTTATTTTGATTAACACATAGGCTACTTTTTATCCCAACAAGTAAGAAGCTAGTATGTTAATAAAAGTAAAAGGACACGTCACGTCACGGTTTAAGTTCGCTGACTTAGAAATATACTCGGAAATTATCAGACATATCAACATTAGCGATCCCCAGCGTATTATCCGTAGGTGTGGGCAGAATATTTACCACATTTCGCCGCCGAGGTTTGAATCCCATTTGAAATAGGAAGTGGAAATATTGTCGTTAATCAAGCACTTCACAACATCAAGCAATTACTAAAAAAATTCGCTCGATCTGCGTATTTTACTCAACCTGAGACTGCGTTTATTAAGTAAACACTCATCTCATTTTCTAATCTTCACAATCTTTGATAATTGCTTAGAAAGGAACTTTCGTAAGTGAATTTTAAACAAATCACTTTAATAATCCAAGTAAAACTTACCAAATAAATCAAGTTCTTTTATCGTAAAATTAGAGGGTGCAGGTTCTTCAACATAAAGTATTGTGTATTCAATATTAAAACGAATCACTTTACAATTCGGTAGTTTCGCTAATTTGTAATGTGAGAACATTGAGAAACCAGAGAACAGGAACTCGTGTTCATCGTGAGATATTATAGTTGGTGCTTTTATCAAAAAGTTAGTTGGCGGTGACACTGTAATGCTGAAATAATAAATTACAATTAGTTAATTAATACATATTAGCTAAGTTTATAACTGGAGCTAAGCTAAAGTCAAAGAGCAAATCTCTATCCTGACGTAAAAATTGTAAAATACTGATGCTGACTACTAAATTAGTTACTTTATAGAAACCACTACTCAAGAAATTGTTACAGCTGAATTGAAATTTGACGTTTAATAGCACTATCGTGGAAGTTAGACTATCTCATACTTGAGATCTAAGCTCACTTACACGTCTCCAAAAAAAAAAAATACTGTACTTTACATTGGCAACATAAATTAGTAGACAGCTCGCTATTAGCCAGCTTATCGCTTTTAGACTGCTCCATGCACTGACTGCTCAATCAAGGCATAACCAAATATACGAGTTGCTTCAATGCCAACTGTCTTTTGAGAAAAGCGAAAGCGTTTAGCGCGTGGGCAGCTGGGTGCCTGCTGGCTGTCGCCGCGTGGACTGTTAGCAGTCGCTTTAGCTTACGCCCTAGCCACGGGAGACGGCGTCTGTCGGCGCGATTTGCGATTTCATCGTTCATTGCGTATTTTCTTAAGCAGTGTCTAAAGACAAGTGAACGAAAGTGGGCAATGAACTGCATAATCGTAAGCCGCGCCGCGCGACGCCGCGTTTCGTGGCCAAGGTGTTAAAGCGATGTTGGGTGGAAGTAGTGTTGTAGCAGAGTCGTGTAAGTGGGCTATGACCTTTAGGAGCCTAGAGACATTAAACAATTTTTGTGTAATTACAAGCAAGTTTTCCCTTACCGATAGTGATAAAGTTTATCGGTATTATTCTGTAACGGTAAACATTTGGGGAAGGCCTCCTCTCCAGCGTACACCCCGTGTCGCATGCCATGGCGCTTCGCACGTGCACTACACCGACAAAGTGGTCCACCGTTCATTTCTCCAGTATTATTAAACCTGTAACATCATTATTATGCATTTATAAACAAATGTAATGATACCTTTAACTGTCGCAAACCATCCAGTCAGTTGGAAGATACGAATTGATGGTCAGGTATAAATGATACTATGTAGTATATGTAACTAGTAATGTATAATAGGTAAATGTATAATAGTAAAACTACATACCACATTTCTGGATGTAGTCTCCTTGGGTGACTTTGTTTCCTTTGCAACTCCAGCATTATTCTATCAGAGTAGCCTTGAAGACCATCCTCATCTAGACAATCGTCTTCAGAAGAGGATGATGAGCTGTTGTCATCATCTGCTTGGACAAGTAAAATGAAAAAGGTATTTTCTTTAAATACTAGAACTAAACTGGACTACGCAACTAATACCATGCACAGAGCACATAAAATATTGTATGAATTAACAGACCATTTAAAAGTACCATATGAAAGTAATGAAACGTATAAAGGAATTGCGATAGTACAAAACAAGAAAGGATCGTTTTTATAGTTTTATTCAGGTCTATTCAGACTAGTGTGGTTTTTGCCACTGCTATTATGGGTAGAGAAATCCAAGTGCATGCGATACCTTCCCGCGCTAGAACAAACTTTCTATTTGTAGTTCATACAATTTACCCTTAGAAAATTGAACACGAAATTGGTATTGCGCGCGTACCCCTCTGTCGAGGTACTATGCGTTTCAAATAAGAATAGGACTGGACTCGCGGCTAACTTCATACCATAAACCAAGAAAAAGTAACGCCAGTACAAAATTTCAAACTACAGACAATAATATTATTATGAAATATATGGAAAAGTGATTTATGCATAAACTTTACGCAAGTATATGTAGTTACAATGCAGCTACCTACCTAAGTAAATTTACGGGCTTTAGGATACCACAAACTTGCACACAAATTCATATACACGGATAAAAACACACGTTTTAACTTATAACTCCGATTTTTGTCGTCGGAAGTTAATAAAATAGGTTCGTATCTAAATATTCGACTCCAAATGTCCAATCTTACTCAAAAGGCAATAAGATATACTTACGCATTTTTTTTCGTCTAGAGTGATTATCATATCAAACAAACATTTTTGCTCACTGTACTAAAAAATGTGAAGTTGTTGGGAATTCCAGTCCAAGATGGCGGATTTCCAATCCTATTCTTCATATTTTGTGTTTGTAACTTTTATTTAACAGCAAATATCGCGCTGGTCTGTACAGATCTTAATACTGACAGGGTAAAATCACAACGGCAGCGGTGGAGCAGCGTTACGGGCTTCGCCTCGTCTTGCAACAAATTTTTGTGTGATTTGTTTCATCGCCGCTACTCAATATCGGTGAAGGAAAACATCGTGAGGACACCGGCATGTCTAAGAACTAATCACTCAAGGACATGCAACATCCACCCACTTGCTCTTGGCCAGCATGTGTGGATTAAGGCCTAAACACTTTCAACTCGTAAGATGGTTGAGAGAAGACCCGTGCCCAGCAATGGGACAGTAAAAAGGGTTGAAGTGAAAGCCACAACACTATGTTGCGAGTAACGACGCATTACAAAAATAAACTAAAGGTTTCTGCGAATTGGCGCGATGCGAATACACAACGCAGAAAATTAGAACTAGCTTGCTACGTGGGAGCTGCAGATTGTTACGATGCGGCATCGCATTGCAGTTTTGTGTACAAGCCCTATGTAAGTAGTCAGTTTATGCGATGCTTCGTTGCAACGCAGTGATGTGGCAACACCTATATTAATTCTGTCTTACTTAAAAAATTTACAAACTGCTAATAATGATAATGACAAATTCATGCAAAACAAAACAAATCGAGCTTTAGTCTCACCTTTGTGACAGCATATTTTAGGTTTAGGCATCTTCAAAGGTGGCAGTTCATCTTCAGCAGGCCTTGCATTCCGGCCTCTTTCAATCAGTTTCTTGAAGAATGTATCACAAAGACTCTCTAGTTTAGCAGTTTGTTGCATCCCAGTCCCACCTTCCACTAGCTTGTAGTATAACTCTGCTGGAGAACTTCTGTACCACATTTTAGGTACCTATAAGGAATTATTTAGTTACTAGCTTCCGCCCGCGGCTTCGCCCGCGTTGTGTTAGGATAAAAATTAGCCAAGTTACAGATCTTTAAGAAACCTTTATCATATTTTTTATTGGTCTTAAATCAGATCATGTTTGTTTCTTTTAATCGAAGACGTCTTACTCCATTTTGGAAAATTATTTTTGTACCATTTAAGTCTTGTTAAAATCTTTAGTTCACCAAACTTTGTTAGGAATTTTAAAAGGGTTATTCCCGTCGGAAACCAATTAGGGTTATTCCCTCTAGGCAACATCCCCAAGGAACCCGTTTTATATAAAAATTATGAACAATTTTTTTTTTTACTTTTCCCGAACGTTTGTGAATACTTAAGAAATTCTACTCAAAACTATACCCCACACGGTATACCGGGTGGATAGGACCGTCCTCCACAAACTGATAGAGTGAAAATATACGGATTTCACTCTATCAGTTTGTGGAGGACGGACATACTGAGATGATTGGTACATGAAATTAGGTCAGAAACTTT
Source organism: Meganola albula (assembly GCA_936450015.1). Classification (NCBI taxonomy): domain Eukaryota; kingdom Metazoa; phylum Arthropoda; class Insecta; order Lepidoptera; family Nolidae; genus Meganola; species Meganola albula. Next base: position 7,410,903 of record OW388156.1, on the reverse strand, counting down.
GTGGATATTCACTAATCGTGCTTTGTTTTGTAAAATTAGACAGAATATATCGATACCTTAGAAACCATCAAAGAAAACCGCCAACCTTTCCACTATGAAATTAGTCATTTCACGCATCGTTCCTCAAACTAAAGCATTGATGAATGTTTTATTTTAGCTTTCATTCATTCAAATTAAGTTCTGCGTACAGAGTAGCAATTGCAAATGAAAAAAAAAACAAATCAACATAATTTAAATAATTCGAAAAAAAAATCGTTGTAAAATCATTCTACTTAAGCAGTTGAGTACCTACACCCTCTCAATTTATCGGTTCGACGGTCCCCGGACGGCTCACCGAAAAAGTCTGGTGAACCAATAGAGGCCCTTCCGGCGATGGGTTAGGTCATCAGCAAAAAAAAAACCCTCTCAATTTGTACACAGATACATAGATATACGTTTCAAACTTATTATATCCCTTTTTATGGGGGGTTAAAAACTCAACTTGATCGATTTATCTTCATTGGTTATTATTAACATAGCGCTCATTACTGTACCATCTGAAGATGAAGGCAGAGATGAATATCACCCACATTTTGTCGGCTATGTTTTAAGTCTCATACGTAAAATAAGGGTCAATTGACGTTTAACGGACACTTTACCGAACTTCGAGCTGCTATCCTACAAATATTTATGTTTGGACCAACTACTGTCTAATCTACCGAATTAGCACCGACTTCAAATAACAGATGTAAAGAAACTAATTTTTAAATTTTATAACGCGGTCATTTTTTCTAAGAAGTTTTATTTTACATTTTTTTTGTGATGCACCCCGTACTATCCCCGAATTATTGTAAAACCTTATAAAATTCCACTACCAACGATACCCCGTACGGTATTTTTAATCATGGAAATAATAAAAACCTTCAACCCCTATGACAGACATTTAGGGGTTGATTTATAAAAAAAAGTAGCCTATGTTTGAACCATAGTTTTAAACTATATCCCTACAATATTTCATCAAAATCGGTCCCGCAGTTTGGCTGTGAAAGTGTAAAGTAATAAAAACCTTCAACCCCTATTACAGACATTCAGGGGTTAATTTAAAAAAAAAAGTAGCCTATGTTTGAACCATAATTTCAAACTATATCCTTACAAAATTTCGTCAAAATCGGTCCCGCAGTTTGGCCGTGAAAGCGTAACAGACAGACAGTACATCGGTACATCCATATCGGCCCAGCAGTTTGGCTGTGAAAGTGTAAAGTAATAAAAACCTTTAACCCCTATGACAGATATTTAGGGGTTGTTTTATGAAGAAAAGAGTAGCCTATGTCTGAACCATAGTTTTAAACTATATCCCTACAAAATTTCATCAAAATCGGTCTCGCAGTTTGGCTGTGAAAGTGTAAAGTAATAAAAACCTTCAACCCCTATGACAGACATTCACGGTTGATTCTGGAAATAAAAAGTAGCCTATGTTTCAACCAAAATTTTAAACTATATCTCTACAAAATTTCATCCACATCGGTCCAGCAGTTTGGCTGTGAAAGTGTAAATTAATAAAAACCTTCAACCCCTATGACAGACATTAAGGGGTTGGTTTTTTAAAAAAAATAAGTAGTTTATGTTTGAACCATAGTTTTAAACTATATCCCTAAAAAATTTCATCCATATCGGTCTAGCAGTTTGGCTGTAAAAGTGTAAAGTAACAAAAACCTTCAACCCCTATGACAGACATTCAGGGGTAGATTTTTGAAAAAAAAAGTAGCCTATGTTTGAACCATGGTTTTAAACTATATCCCTAAAAAAATTCATCAAAATCGGTCCCGCAGTTTTGCTGTGAAAGTGTAAAGCTATAAAAACCTTCAACCCCTATGACAGACATTCAGGGGTTGATTTTTGAAAAAAAAAGTAGCCTATGTCTGAACCATAGTTTTAAACTATATCTCTACAAAATTTCATCCATATCGGTCCAGCAGTTTGGCTGTGAAAGTGTAAATTAATAAAAACCTTCAACCCCTATGACAGACATTTAGGGGTTGATTTTTGAAAAAAAAAGTAGCCTATGTTTGAACCATGGTTTTTAACTATATCCTTAAAAAATTTCATCCATATCGGTCACGCAGTTTGGCTGTGAAAGTGTAAAGTAACAAAAACCTTCAACCCCTATGACAGACATTTAGGGGTTGATTTTTGAAAAAAAAAGTAGCCTATGTTTGAACCATGGTTTTAAACTATATCCCTACAAAATTTCATCAAAATCGGTCCAGCGGTTTGGCCGTGAAAGCGTAACAGACAGACAGACAGACAGACAGACAGACAGACAGACAGACTTTCGCATTTATAATATTAGTATGGATATGGATATGGATTACTAACTATTCTTCTAATCTGTTGGTTATGAAGGAAGATTGTTGTTGGTTAGATTTCTAGAGAACTTTTGAGATAACCTGTACAGAAGTGCTAGCTCATGTGAGCAGTAAGATAAAGAGGGTACCATTGACATGATTTACGAGATGTTTCCTACAAAATGTTGTCATGAAACATCTCATTAGGTGGTTATTCACCCTCTCCACCTACCATTGGTTCACTACTGGTGACTAGCACTAGGGCACAGGTAATAGTAGAACTGTAACAACATTCAAGTTAGCAATAACATATTGAGTAACAAAAATAGACTTCTATCATAAATCTAGGAATATGTCATTACCTCTTCTTCATCAGAGTTGTGTTCCTTGGACCATTGTACCATCCTATCAAAGAATTCTTCAGAAGTTTTGCAGTAATTCTTCCTGTAAAAGGAACACTGTAATATTAACCATCTTTAAGTTTCATTTACAAAATAAAAATATACAAAGAAAATAACCTGTGCTCTTCTAAAATCTTTTCACGATCAGAACGGCATTTGTTTTCAGGTTCTGGTCTTGCTGAACTTTCCCTTGAAGGTGAATGATGTATCCTTTTACTAGGAGAATGATTTCTTCTACTAGGGGAACAATGAGGCTTGCTGCTAGGTGAATGGTGGGTCTTACTACTTGCTGACCTGTAGCTTTGATTAATAGGTGACCTGTGACTTCTGAGACTAGAGGAGCGATGAATCCTGTTACTTGGAGATTGCAAGCTGTGGTAGCCTGGTGATTTGTCTCTTCTACTGCTATGAGATTTTAGACTGCGAGCAGGTGAGTGAATTCTGTGAGTTGGAGATCTATGACTTCTCCTACTAGGTGAACGATGTATCCTCCTTTCATGAGAGTCATAGCTGCGGTTATGACTTCGCTCATATTCATATCTCCTTCGTTCATATTCCCTCCTTTCTTCATATTTATCTCTATAATGTCTCTCTGTCTCTCTTGATGAAGGATTGCGACTGTAATGACTTGAACGACCTGGACTATGACTGGATATTTTTTCCCTATGTCTTATTTCTCGTTCCCTACTGTCTTTATCATATTTTCTTATATGAGTTGCAGAGTCATATTTAGAGATAGTACCACTGTCTTTGGGATAATGGCTACTCTGCTTGCTTCCAGAATCTTTACTGGCAGTTATAAAATCACTTGTACTTAATGATTTACTGCTGCTCTTGGTTGAAGAATGACTAGACCAGGCTGTTCTTGAGGTTGGTGATTTAGGTCTATCATTGTAATTCTTCTCAGAATAAGACCGAGTAACTATGGGCAGGGGATAGGGAGGCGGCACAGAATGTATATCCACAGGAGGGGGCATGTAAGGGACCACAGGAGGTGGAGGAACGTTCATGGGGGGGAACGCTGACATGGGAGCAAATGGTGTTGGTGCCACGGGATTGTATGGCAGGGGATGGCTATAGATTTTAGGTGTAGGAATCGCGGGCTGTATTTGGGGATGTATAGTTGAAGGCTGCATTTGGGGGTGTAGAGTTACGGGTGGCATTTGGGGATTTATAGTTACGGGCAACTGTGGCGATGGAACCGTAGACTGTAGTTGTGCAAGAGGACCCGGCGGTGGCATGTCCAGCCGCGGCGGTGGCATGCTATAATTTACAGGTGGAACTGACATTCTAAGTGCCTATGCCGCTAGAGAGAGCAGCCACAGTTCGCTAATTTCATTTCAGCACTAATTAGCAGTTCGCGCCCGACGTCAAATTATCTAAACGATGAAATAAAACAGCCGATATCAGCCGAATAATCAATAAACACAGAAAAATAAATACATTGCCTGCCTGTATCAGATGATTGCGAGATAAAAATTTTCAAGGAAAAAAGACAACATAATACCATTCGTGAAGATAAAAAGAAACAAAGAATAGTCTCATGCTAAAAATAACACCAAAATATTGATTGATTCTTTTGACAATAGCTTCCTCTTTTTTTTCTATGAAATAGAGAGGTGCAAGCTACGCTCCAGATGAAGTAATAATAGGTCAGTGGGTGCGCGCGTCTTAGACAAAGTTTATTGTATCAATCAGTACCTAGAAATGTTACTTCGTTCAATCGATTGTAAAAAAAATTGGTTGCCTGTAAAGTCGGTATACGGGCGAAAGTTTTACGTGACAACGACTGAGTGGTAAAATAATTTTAATGTGAATATTCATTCGTATAGTAGGAAGAAGGATGAAATAATAGTAACAATTTAAAACATTTATTTATACAAAGAATTATATTTAAAACATTAATTTATACAAAGAATCTCGCTCTTAGGCGGGCTAACTGTGCTCGAGTGGAAGGGACGCGTGCCTTTCACTTTTTATGTCTGTCTCTCTCGCTCTTAGGCGGGCTAACCATGCCCGAGTGGAAGGGACGCGTGCCTCTCACTCGCTCTCATTGTGAGCCCATAACGTGAGCGGAGCGTAACGCAGTTTCTTGAAGTGTCACCCGGCAAACCAATTTATAAGACGTTGTCACGTCAATATGAATCAAAATAAATTTGATTATCTGGCAGTACAACAAATACGTTTGCTCGCAAGGACATTGTAATAATAAAAGTATAATGTCCTTGTTTGCTCGTTTGTGTTTACGTGTGTGTTTAATAAAGTACGATAAGTACACATGCAAAAAATGCATCGGTCACCGGAACAAACCAACATGATCGTTTTACATTAGGGCTTTGCACCGGACACGATTTTAGTCTTCGGATATTTTCACATAATCTCCGGAGATGAAAAACCGATTACTCGATAAATCGGCAATCTCCGGAGATTCACCGGTATTTCAGTCTCCGGAGCTAAGCTCTATTTTACATGCTTGGTCTCGAATAAATTAATTAGGTACTGTTATTGTTGGTAGTTCTCGAAATATTATAGGTCCAATACCTTTATTTCCATCTCAGTCAACTATTACAATAATATTGTACCTATTACTATGCGTTTCAAATAAGAATAGGACTGGACTTGCGACTAACTTCATATCAAAACCTAAGCAAAAGTAACGTCAGTACAAAATATCAAACTACACTAAATAAATTATGTTAAAATTAAAAGTAATTTAAGTAAAAAAATATGTTACCCTACCTACGTAAGGAAAGTTACGCGCTAGAATGCCACAAACACACCAATACACATTACACAAATTCTAACTTGTAACACCGTTTTTTTGTCCGCAGTGAATAAAATATGTTTGCACCTAAATATTTGATTCCAATTGGCCAATCCTTCTCTAAATACAAAAAGACACATTTTTGTAAATCTTTATTTAGATGTGCTAAATTTTTTACAAAAACGTTTTTGCCTACTGTACTAAACATGTGACGTTGTTAGGCATTCAAGTCCAAGATGGCGATTTCCAATCGTTCTTATTTGAAACGCATAGTACGTTATATTTTTAACCAAGTTCAAAAAAGGAAGAAGTTCTAATAGGTTCAACTGTATGTATTATTTTTTTATATATGTACAGCGATTGTTTCCGCATTTGTGGACCGATTCTCAAAATACCTTTTATATATGAAATAGTATACTTTTGCGGTGGTCCCAATAGCGCCATGTTAGGAACGCAAGGGAAATCGTGGATAACTCTAAAATTTTGGGTGAGTGGGGAGGCAGACTGAACGGATTTTTGATATGAGAGTAGTGTAGCAAAAATAAAATAAAAAAAGAATATGTTATCACGAACATGACACAAGGGACATGACTGGATAATCGGTAATCACTCAGAATTAGTCTGAAACGCCGGTTTAAAAGAAAAAATGTGATAGCCCTATTTTTATTTCACATACCTATTTTTATACGGCAATGTGTTACCACACATTTTAGCTTTCTGTACCACATTAACAACCCTGGGATCGCGACAAAGTTACTTAAATAAAGGACGTTTAAAAATACAACTAGATATTTCATTTTTTATTTACATTAATAACATAAATTATGGCAAATATTTTCAATTTTAGAGCTACCAAGGCATTCGCCATCCTTATAAAACACGCCATATTGCCCTTCTGTGATTGCTCTTAATTTTTTTTCTAAAATAATAGTCAGCCCTTCAGGATTTTTTACTACTCTACATGCTGTTAAAGGTTTTGTATGTTGAAATCTAAAGTAACAATTCAATACATTGTTATTTTTTAGTTCTAGAGGTTCACTATGTATCCAATGTGGGGAAATAGAGAAGCATATACTGTTCCATAATGCAGGATGTTTGGTGCCGCTAACCTGTAACAAAGAAAAACAATCTAAGAAATCAGATTATAATAATATATTAGGCCATTGTGAGGCATCTCCTCACAATGGACTAATATTTAATCTGTTTTGTTGGAGGACACACTCGAACGGCCAAGACACACGATTCTGCTTATAGCTCACGCTGATTGCAGATGATCTTATTTGGCACAGTGATAAATTATAGTCTGGATACACATAGGCTACTTTTTATTTCAATAAGTGGGTACCACGCGGGCGAAGCCGTGGGCGGAAGGTAGTTATCTATATTTAAGTATATATTTACCAAAGAAAAGTATTATATGTAGTATATTACCAGTTATCTGGTATCTGAATCACATTTCTTTGTAATATAATAATGTGTGTGTGCTTTACCGTGGCCAGATTTTGTTGATAATCGTTATCTAACTGCTACAGATAATTAGAAATAATTTTCTGTGATTGACTCATGTCCAGAACAAATTGAAGCTGCATCATAACTTTATAATTCATTTATAGGCAGTAAGTATCTATCTATTTAATACAGTTTCAAATTAGTCTTACCTTGACTTGACTTGTCTAGTTACAGTTTCAAATTGACCTACTAAAGCATATTTCTACTTATAGAAATTACTTTAAAATGGAGCATTGTTGTGGATGTTTTTATTGCCAGATTCCTGTACAAAAATCACAATTGATTCCGAGATACAGCAATTGTGCAAATAAAAATACAAATTAAATTATACCATTTATACCAAATTGTTACCTAATTACTTAGACAACAATTAGTTCAAAATACTCATAACTAGAAAACAATAGGTCTGGCTACAGTAACATTACTCCAGCGGGAACGGTTCTTTTTTATAAAATAATTAAAAAACTAAAAACAAACTTAAAACATCTGTTTACCAATTACAGAAACTGTATTTCCAATTATCTGTAGCAATTAAATGAAGATTTTCGACATCTGGCCATGGTAATGCACACCAAAAAACTTTTTAACCATTTTCACCCATACATTTTGAAACGTTTTAACCATTTTCACCCATACATTTTGATGTGTTACAAAAAAATAAATAAACAATCGCTAACTGAAGATGTTTCCTATTGATACTGACTGTACTGTCACCCGTACGCTGCTGTATCATCGGTGCGCTCTCTAGAGCTGCTGATTTTAAGTCAAATAAATAATTAAAAAAACGTATTGAACAAATAATGGATATGTTCTATTACTGATTCCAACCACTGAACCATAAAAAGTTTTTCTATTTCTAAATTATCATAAGTATACTAATAATTATTAAACAAGTCTTAAAATATTACCACAAAAATATTGTTAGTGTTTAAATCCTTTTGAAATACAAAGTATGGTTGTAAACAATTTGGTAAACAGCAGCGTTGTCCTACAGTCCACTTGTGCAGTCCTTCATGTTCACCAACAACTTTGCCAGTATCTATGTCTATGAACTGACCTTTCTTAGTTTCAATATACTGAAACACATTAAACAAATATTTCCTAATTAAAATTTTAAATGCCTAACCATTATAGTTCAGCAATTAAAATTTTAATAGTATTAGTTTCAATACAAGTGGGTCTTGCCCTAAAAACTCAAGTTTAATAAAATAATTTATTTTTAAATAACTTCATAAAGGATTATATAATATTTATACTATATACCTCAGATGTTCAAATGTTTTTTTTCATGTTTGTTCAGGTTTACTTTTGTTAAAAATATAGATTATTTAAAACAAATATGTAAGAAAGAAATTTGTAAATACATCTATTATCAATTATTATTATTATTATTGCAATTTTCTTTTTTATATCTATTATATCTTGAACAAAAAAGAAATTTGCAGATATATGTTATACTATAAATACTGAAATTGTCCTACTTAAATTTGGAGACCATATTTCTTTTGTGAAAATCTATTTCATTAGGTACTTTACAAAAAGGTATGTCTGAAATTATTAATATACTTACTTCTTCTATAAACTTTTGAAATTTATTTTTTCCTATAAAACATATTCCTGTGCTATCCTTTTTACTAGCTACATTGACAAGTCCTTCAGTTTTGGCTATTTCTCTAACTTGATTTTTATTTAAATTAGCTAAAGGAAACATACATCTTCTTAATGAAAACTGTTTGACTTGGGACAAGAAAAAGGTTTGGTCTTTATGTTTATCTGCAGGTTGTAATAGTCTCACATCTGAAAAGAATTAAAAAAAAATCATGTAATCAATCTGAATATTGCTAATCCTTTTTTTTTTAACTTATAACTCCCCTGACAAATGTAGTGATTGACCCCAAATTTATAAATATACCTACACTAGTTTTCCGCCCGCAGCTTCGCCCGCGGATGTCGGTTATCGCGCTAAACCATTAATCTCTTTTTTCGCAGTCGGATAAAACTATCCTTTCCCGGGTCTCGAACTATCTCCATACAAAATTAGTTCAGTAGTGTAGGCGTGTAAGCAACATTTTGAAATCGGCAAGCACCCATAGGTATATCCATAAATCTATAGGGGTTTCTTAAAAAATACTACGTCTCTTAGACCATGATCATTGTAAGTTTTTCATTCAATATTTAAGAAGAAATAAAATTTAAATTTCGAATTCTAATAATCGGTCTGAGTTATCAAACGTCATTGTGTCAAAATAAAAAGTAATTTAGCTAAAAAGCACGAAGGAGTATTGATATCAACTTTGAAGAAAATCAAACTCAGAATAATTTCGCAGGCTTCTCCCACGTAATATTAGGATAAAAATAAAAAAAATTGGAAAAATAAAAAACACATGTTTCATTATTTGTTTTAAGCTTTATTTATACCGAATTTGAAGTGAATCGGACCAAGGACTAAACAGTTATGGAATATTTAGTATTTCCAAAAAAACTCATTTAACACCCCCACCGGGGGTAGTTTTGAAAAAATAAAAAACACGTGTTTCATGATTTCTTTTAAGGTATATGTGTGCCGAATTTGGAGTGGATCGGACTTCAGACTATACAGATACAGAGAAACTTTAATTTTTACCATTAAAACTCATTATCCACACCTCATAGGGGTAATTATGGAAAAATAAAAAACCCGAATCTCATTACTTTTCTTAAGGTTTATGTGTACCGAATTTTAAATGAATAGGACCAAGGAATAAAAAGTTCCATACAAACTTCACCCCTCTATTTAACCCTCTTAAGGGATGATTTTTGGAATTATTGTTAGCCTATGTCCTATTCTAGGGTATACATTACCTACATTTCAAAGTTCATTAAAATCGGTTGAGCGGTTATGGAGATATGCGGTAACAAACCTTCACACACACACACTTACTTTCGCATTTATAATATTAGTAAGATAAGATAAGATTGTATGTGCAATGGATGAAAATAAAACAAAAAAATATTCATGGTTTTGCTGTATAAATACGACATAGACAGTGGGGATGAAACACATTTCTAACATATATATGTGACATGGGGGTTTAATAACATTTTAAATGCCCATGTCAATGAGCTCTAAACATAGGCTATTTCTGAAGGTTACAAATCCACAGTTACTAAACCTAGCTATATATAGAGAATCTAACAGACCCAGTTGCAATTAATTAGTATTTAATTAAGATTTAATTTATTATTTTATCTAAAGAAACAAGTAAAATTTACCTTCATTCTCTTTATACCTTTCTAAGAACGGCCCAAAAGAAGTATTTGCGTAATGGCCAGTAGCAATAGCATCAATTGCTAGGTTGTTCCTGCAATGTTGGAAAAAGCTATCAAACTTAATGTATCTATTGCACAATATGTCAGGGTTTGGTGTCAGCCCCGTCTCGTATTCTTTTAATAACACGGTAAACACTTCATTCCAGTATTCTTTGATGAACTGTACTCTAGTCAAGGGAATATCTATCTTACGACAAACGTATGATGCGTCTTCAAAATCTCTTTCATCTGAACAAAACCCCGCTTCGTAATTGCTGTCCCAGTTCCTCATGAATACGCCTTCTACTTGAAAACCTGTAAATGATCCAGTGGAAGATTATTATTCTGTTAAAATAGAAATTTAGATTATCATGAATGGCGTTATGTAAGTAGTGTTAAGATTACCTGCACGTTTAAGTAGGAGAGCTGATACGGCGCTATCAACCCCTCCCGAAATACCTAATGCAACTTTTTTAAACATATCCAACTTGTATTTAGCGCTCTTCATTAATCATTTTTACTACAATATTAGCTTATCTATACCCATTGAATACACTACACCGACACAACATGGTTTTGTTATGACATTTTTACTTTATCAAAAACTTGTCAATTACAGTTGTAGCTAACTAACCGAGCAGCTTTTATGATATTTTACGGTTTTTGTGAAAGCTGTACTTGACACTTCTCTATAATGTCTGTGGATAATCGTCATGCATGATTTAATTTTTACCTGTGGCTTTAGCCGACAGCAGCGGCAGGAGCAGCAGGAGTTTCTTAGTAGTCTGTGGAGTGATTTGACAAGAATTGTTGTCGAAAATATATTTCCTCCGAGGTTATAACTCAGCTATTAGCGGTTTTTGAGGAATCTTCGGATATAATATTGTATTATCAAGATGTCGAATATTAATCTACAATGTTTACTAGGAATACAGTGTAATGATTTCGTAATGATAGCTGCTGATCAAAGCAATAGCCACAGTATTATGATCATGAAAGACGGTGAGTTTGCGGATTTTGTATTTAACATTCTTGTACCAGATTTATTTCAGCATTTATGACTAACACATTTACAAAATTAACATCTTAGTCGTAAATTAATAAAAAATTTTCAGTTCCGAACTACTTCAATAACTTCAGTTTCTAGTAGTATAAATATTCTTCATTTGCAGATGAGGAGAAAATCTACAAGATTTCTGATAGATTGGTGTTGGGAGTCATTGGTGATTCTGGCGACACCAATCAATTTGCTGAGTATATTGCCAAGAATATCCAGCTCTACAAAATGCGCAACGGTTATGAACTAGGACCGACTGCCGCAGCTAATTTCACACGCAAAAACTTAGCTGAATACCTTAGAAGCAGTGTGAGTAGTCTTAATATCAAAATAACTTATAGAAGATGTATCTAATACTTCCATTTCTCACTAACAAAACATGAACAAAACATTGAAAATCTGTATAGAGTATATTGTGTAGTCCTAGATTGTTCACATACAGTATTACTGGAAGTTTGCACTGTAAAACTAAAGATAATACATATATCTCTTTCTACTCATCCTTATAGTGGAGATAGACAAATATTGAGATAGTGTTTGCAACATATTATCTTGTGCTTGTTTTGCCAGTCGAAACTAAGTACTATTTACTTGACCTGTATGTTTTATTCCAGACACCATATTTTGTCAACTTACTGATGGCTGGTTATGACAAAGAAAACGGCCCTGAATTATACTTCATGGATTATCTTGCATCAAGTGTGAAGGTTCCATTTGCTGCTCATGGATTTGGGGGATATCTTAGTTTGAGTATAATGGACCGCTATCATAAGAAAGGTTGGATATTTGTTTACTGAATGTACCTGGCCATTTATTACTACTATGTTCAGATAGGCCAAGTGTTACTGTATTAAAGCTAGTAATGAAATAATTACTATGCCTCCATACTAGTGCTAGTTACATAAAGTGAACAGAGAGGATGTAATTAACAATTGCAAATATAGCAGTCTAAACTCCAATCTCTTTATTTATAAACATCTATAGCTAAAATAGGTTTTTAATTAGTTTGTATTTGTATGTCATCTTGACATTTACTTTATTAAGAAAGAGACAATCCATTTGAACTTTAAATGCTTTTAAGATTTTTATGGATAATACTTTAATCCTATACTAAAATTAGTGCCTTTTATAGCATGCCTAAAAAAACAAATTGATGTAATTCAGTAGTTTTGAGTCTGGGGACAGCCTTTGGCCTTTTTATTTAACTGTGCAACACTTTCGTGACAAACATCATAGATGCAGACAGAAGCCACATGCTAAAACCTGTCATAATACATTGCTGCCATCTTAAGGAAAAAGGGCACATCTGACATATTTTTTGTAACCGAGTTATTGATATCATTGGAATCAGTATCTTTTACTGATCCCAAATATGGTAATAACTTAGTTACAAAAAAAAGGGTAGTTACACATTATTAAAAATGTAATATATTTCCAGATGCAACTGAAGAAGAGGCTTATGAAATCCTCAAGAAATGTGTAAAGGAGGTTCACAAGAGATTGTTTGTTAGCCTGCCAAACTTCCAAGTGACTGTTGTCAACAGAGATGGAATCAAAACTCTGCCTGTCATTAGCCCAGAATCTGTCAAGTGATGTATTGTAATAAAGTTATATTGTCTTTTATAATAATTGTAATTGAATTTTATTTACCTTATACCATACCTTATTGTCATTAGCATAGGCTTTCAAAGCTAAAATCATAAGTTCACAACAAGATTGCTTAAGATAACCTGCTGCAGTTTGTTGGTACTTAGTGCTTAAAGCGGTTGTAATTCTGTTGAAAGAAAGGGACACAGGTGTACAATGCGTATAACTGCATCTCTTTCTTTCAACTGAATCATATTTTCTGTAAACACTCCATAATACTGTAATTATTTTATTTTATTTATTTTATTATCATATGGAAACAAACAGATATAAATTAACACACATTAACAGACAAAATAAAATAAACATTATCCAGAAACAGTTTCCACAAACTTAAAACATATTTAGCGCCAATTTAAAAAGAGAAAAAAAAAAGTTTATTATTACAGAGGCCGAAAATGAGTCTAATAAAAAAAGAAAATATGAGCTCAAATCCTATAGGGACTAAGTAATGTTTTCACCTCTCACTTGATAACCTACAATTTAGTTCGCTGTTTGTGTGATTGATTAAACTTAAATAGTAAGACATGAAACTGGTGAATCTTAATATAATGAACATAATGAGCTTTGGATGGAGCAGCACAAACATAAATCACATAACTTCTTCAGTCTTCTATTTCATTATTATTAAATTCCTTTTTTACGGTTTAGTTTTTATTTTATGTTATCATTTTTATGTACCTACTACTAGCTGACCCGGCAGTCTTCGTACTGGCTCAATCGACTGCTGCTTTTAGGGTTTTCCCGGCAATTATTCGAATGTCTCTCACCTTTTAAACCTTTTCTAGACCTCCACGAACATTTCAAGACTAAGATAACATAAATTCGTTCAGCCGTTCTGGAGTTTTAGCGAGACTAACGAACAGCAATTGATTTATATATATATTGATTACTATGTCGAAAGAGACTGGACCCTACAACATAGGGTATCCTAGTGCGAGGCCCAGTGCCATTAACTATATACTGGACCTTAATAAGAAATAAATAAATTTTGTATTTTAGCTGGAATATGCCAAGTTTGATTGAAAATGTAAAATGTTAATACTAGATAAGCATGTGTAAGCCTTAATAGAACTACAGTAACAATAAATAAAATGTAATGAAAATGAAAAAGCATATAAAAATATTCTATAAAATATTTAATCTTATAAACCGAATTTATAATATAATACAAGTCTATACATTTAATATTAACACTATCCTCCAGCTTTGGTCCTGTCTGGACTAGAAGTCATACTTGTATCTTGGTTGTCAAGTTGAGAACTGTTTGGATTGTCACCATCACCAATATTTTCACCTTCATTGTCAGATTGATCTGAAATAATTTCAATAAAAATTAAAATTTTGCTCTAAGTCTATAGACACAAAGATCTTGGGTTGCACCCACTTTCATATATTGCTTAATATCAGTAAAGAAAAATACCACAAGAAAATCAGTATTTCTTAAAACTAGTTGTTGGAGGACAGGTGTCAATGTTAGCTTTAGATAGTTGAATAAAGATGGTATCAGCACAGCATAAAGTTAAAGATTTAAGTACAGCCTTCATCACACATCAATGTGTAATTTATGTGCCTTTTAAGAGCATACCTTTTTTGTCAGGTGGCATATCTTCCGTTCTGTTAGCCACTTGAAAGTGATACTCTAATTCATCAAAGTCAAATACTTGGTCTGTTGGCAGCAGACATGGCAGGTAAGCTGGAAATGTTGGCTTGCATGCTATCACTGTAATGAAAAAAAAAAGAAGTTGCATGCATTATTATATTCAATGTTAATGCCATCCATCTATCGTAACAATCCTTTGCATTAGGATTATTATAGGATAAAATAGAATACTTACAAGGAAATACTTGATTGTCTTCAGTATTAAAGAGATTGTGCGTTTCACTAGTTTTAGCAAGGAACTTTGTGAGAGCTCTTTCAATATCCCTCTTTTGTGCAGCAGCCTTTTCTCTGATAGCTTCATATTCTGTTACTGGCTGTTTGTGAGTCTGAAAATAATAAATAATCTATTTTAATTTGTAAGAAATAGTGACTGTTTAATGAATTTGTTTCTACATGGTAATTAGAGACAATAATTCAACACTCTTCTTAGCATTCATTAGTATTTTTCCTCAATCCTCCATATTGTAAGCATAATGATAATAATAAGTATGTTTACTCATTAACTGCCCCAAGGTTCAAATCAAACCCAAAGTGAAGCAAAAAGATATTATACCTAGTTAAAAATTTTTAGTATCAGCTGAATTTTTAGTATTGTGCCCAAATGAGTAACTACAAACTAATCCTCTATAATATTTGGGACCTAAACAAAACTGGTGAATTATGCTATAATAGTCACATCTGCCTTCACATATGGCACACTGCTATCAATCTAGGTTTACAGGAGTATCAATGGTGAAAATAAAATGTGTCTTCAGTTTCAGCTAATATTAGTGTGAGAGCTATGTGATGATAAAAAATTTGTAAAGTCTTACAGGTGTCCTGATATAAGCATGAGGGTCTGGTAACGATGGTAGATGGAATGGTATGTGAGGTGCTGGTTTAGCTTTAGAGCCTGCTGAGAGCATTGCAGGTGTTCGTGGCGCAGGGGCTGGCATTGGAGGCTGGATTACATGTCTGTTGGGCCGAACTGCATACTGCTCTAGACCTTTTAGGCTTATACCTGAAACATCAATCATAATGATTTATTTGGGGATCATGGTTGGGGATTCCAATAGGGATGATGACAAGGTATAAAAATTGCATTTTAATTAGTCCGTCACTAAGATTTATATAACGTATTTTTTGCTTTATCATTGAAGTGAAAAAATATTAAGATAATAATAATAATAATAATAATAATTCATTTATTTTGTGAATAATAGGTACATGTGATGTTAACAAATTAATCAAGTTCTGCTATATTCTGCCACTGTTGTAGCAATACAAAATATTGTCATTAAATAAAGAATTCATAATTATTAACAATTTTATGTCCCTAAATAAATTATAATGTATGTCATATGTATTAAAATAGTTTAAGTCAGTAAATTATCATATAGATGTTAAAAATAATCAAAATTATAAAATACATGAATTACATGGTCTTGTGCATAATGTCATCTACTTAATATTATTATCATTTGGAGGAGAAAAGTCCTTTTCATTAATAAAATCTAACACATTGTAATATACTTTACTAACTAGAAATATCCGAAGCTTATTTTTAAATTGTATCAAGGGCAGTTCTCTCCAACTTTTTGGCAATTTATTATATATGGTAGGAGCCATACAGAAGACACTTTTGCGCATAAGGGCTGTTCTCGCGGTATGAAGACAGACTTTGCTCTTATCGCGTCTATTACGTGGAATTGCTTCATCTAATCGTTTGAATCGCTGGGGATTTGATTTAACAAATACAGCTATTTCTAAAATATATAAGGAGGGCAAGGTTAATATTTTGTATTTATTAAAGAAAGGTGCGCAGCTATCAGTAGATTTAAGTTTAAACATAGAGCGTACGCATCGCTTTTGAGCCTTAAATACCTTATCTCTTTCTGTCGAGTTGCCCCAAAAAATTACCCCATATCGTAGATGGGATTCTACTAGACCATAATAGGCTGTAATAAGTGCTTCTACACCTAATATGGGTGACAAAGTATGCAGTGCGTGTGCAGATTTACTGATTTTCTTGCACAAACTTTCCATATGCGGTTTCCAGTTGAGTTTTTTATCAATGTAGAGCCCTAGGAATTTGGTTGTTTGTACTTCTTCTATAGGATGGTCATCGTAATGTATATTTAGACTACTCGCAACATTAATCCGTTGATTAAAGTGTATACGTTTAGTTTTCGTCAAGTTTATTTTTAAATTATTGTCATCTAGCCACTTTACTAATAGATTTAGGGAATTATTTATGTCATTTTCATATGTGTCAGTGTTTCGACAAGGAATCGTTATGGTGCTGTCGTCGGCAAATAGTGTCAGAGATTGAGGGATGTTTTTTGGTAGGTCATTAATATATAATAAAAATAAAAGAGGTCCTAGAACGCTCCCCTGTGGCACACCAAATAAAACTTCACGTTCAGAGGAGGTATATACAAGTTCATGATAATTTTTCATATTAATTTTGGTTATATTTGTTACTTGTATTCTGTTATGTAGGTACGATTTTATGAGATTGTTAATATTTCCTCTAATGCCATATGCTTCCAGTTTCTTTAGGAGTGTACCATAATGCACATAGTCAAAAGCTTGCGTCATGTCGCAAAAAACGCCTGTGACTGGTTTTCTCCTATCTACGCTATTTGTGACGTTGAATAAAAAATCATAAATGGCCATATTTATTGTTTTACCAATTCTAAATCCTTTTTGTTCATCGCATATAATATTATTTTTCTCAATGAATGAATTTAGTTGTTTGTAGAAATATTTCTCAAATATTTTAGAGATTATCGGAATAAGTGATATAGGCCGATAATTCTCCATTCGCTCACTGTCTTCTTTCTTAAATAGAGGCTTAACGATAGATACTTTTAAGGCATCTGGATATATGCCTGCGCTAATACTGAGATTAATGACATGACTCAAATGTCCACAGATTTCATCCGAGACATGTTTTAGTATTGCCGTAGCAATATTGTCATATCCCACACTTCTTGTGTTATTTAAAGACATTATGATTTTTTTTATATCGGCCGGTATACTGGGCCGCATGAACATTGTATTATTGTTAAAATTTATTTTGCATGTGGTAGGACTGAAGTTTATGTCAAGTTTTGGCTGAATTTTGTCAATAAAAAAATTATTAAATGCTTCTGCAATGGTCTGAGGATCAGAAATGTCATCGTTTTCTATTTTTATTTTATTAATGTTAGATTTTGGTACATTATGTTTTGCCTGATTGATAATTTGCCACGCAGTTTTCGATTTATTTCTTGAAGTTTTTATATTATAATTGTTTTGTGCTTTTTGTGTCAGGTGTATTATTTTTTTGTACGTTTTAGAATAATTTGAAAATATAATTTGATTATTTTTATTGCGGTTAAGTCTATATTGCCATAGGAGTTTCCTTTTCTTTTTACAGCATAATTTGATTCCTTTTGATATCCATTTAGTCAATCTTAGAGTATTTATTTTAATCAGTTTAAGTGGAAAGCACAGATCATATAGTAATTTAAAAATTTCAATGAAATGATTATACGCTACATTTGGATCATCTGTATCATAAATATCTGAAAAAGTGAGACAGCTTAGATGTTTTTTAAATTTGACTATATTCTCCATGCTATAGTCCCTTCTAGTTGTATACCAATATTTTATACGGCATATTTTTTGTACTGGGTACTGAAGTAGCTGAGCCGTATGATCTGATAGTGCAAGCTCTAATACCTGAGTCTTACATTTGTTTACATTATGCGCAAAATTGTCAATGCATGACATACTGGCCATGCGAGTTGGTTGTTTTAAAGCAAGGTTAAGATTGTAGCTCATTAAAAGACATTCAAAAGCGATAGTTGCACTATTTTGCTTCAGTACATCTATGTTAAAATCTCCGCAAACAATAATTTTCTTACTATGTGTACGTAGAATTTCTTGTAAAAGCATTTCAATTTTCTCAAAAAAATAATTTAAGTTATTCGTGTTAGGAACTCTATATATACATACAATTAATTATAATCTTATAACTAGTCAATTCTACACCACAGCATTCAAATATGCCTGGAGTTGAGAACTTAGCTACTTTTGGCAGCTCTTTCCATTGTAGCCCATTTTTAATGAGGATACATGAACCGCCCCTTTTCTTATCTTTTCTACAATAGTAAGCTGCCAAACTGTAGTTAGGTATATATAGCAAATCTTGATGCCCTTCCATTATAAAGTGTTCAGTGAAACACAAAATATCAATATTAGCCTTTTTTTTAGATAATTCCTCTAGACATACCAACACATTATCAGCCTTATTTATTAAACCTGCTATATTTTGATGCAATACGTTAATATATCTATTAGAGAAAAAACTGCTCATTTTCCTCATTAACTATGCTAGGAATATTTTCCATTTTATCAGGATAATTAATAGAATCTAAGTCAGCATATGTTGTTAATTCACTTATCATTAAACTTAAATTATAAAATATATTGGTCATACCGCGATTATTTACAGAGCCACTACCCTTTGCAAACATAGTGAAATCATAGTCAAGATCATAGTTAGAGTCAAACAGGTAGGCATAATTATAAGTACATGCATCTAGATAGATTAAACTGTTAAAAGTTTCTATTCTGGAGTTAAACATTGTAGAGTACTCATTAAGCTTAAAAGTGGGAGAACATAGTATAATATTTGTATGCTGTATTTTTTTCAGGGTTTCACGAATGCTGATAGTCAGTTCGATATAATTCTTGGTCCGACGGAAATCCTCTTCCCCAATAAATATCAAACAGTAGTCGTTCATAGTGTATCCCTTTAATTTTGAGTCCAGGTTAAATATAAGATTCATTGTACCACAGTGGGGTGTCAGGTAATGACAAATGCTATAATTAGGGAATGAATCTTCTGCAATGTCTAGCATTTTATTATTTTTATTGTTGCTTACAATACATAATTTACTCTTCCTAGTTTTGTTTACTGTATTATTAGAATTTTGTTTTGTATGTATTTCTGCTATTCTTTCTTTATTGCCAGTACTGCAGATAGCGCCATCTGTGATCGAGTTGTTGAACTGTTGATGGTTTTGGTCACAGGTTTTCGATTGAGATTTTTCTGTTCTAGATGTACAATTTTCACACATACTTGCCTTTTCGGTTGACTTTTTCAAAGACTGATTTATTTTTGGAGATTTTTTCTTCGTTTTTGGTGTTTGTGTCGTTAACTTAGCAGGTGAGATAGTCACTTTTTTGTACAGCGAATTTTGCTTCTGCAACTCCTGGTTCAAGCTATTGAGATTTGAATTTTCTAAAGTTAGAGATTCTATTTCGGAGTGGGCACTATTGAGATCCAGAGTTAATTTTTCTATTTGGAGTTTTAACTTAGTTATTTGGTCATCTTCATCATCTGAAATGTCAGGTAGGCTGGTTGTGGTGCCGTCTATTGGGGAGCTAGATAATAGTGTGTCGTTATTTACATCACTACCCATAGTGTTTGTTTCCGACTTAGAACGCTTGCGTCTAAACGTAATGATCTCTAAGAAGTTCATCTTCCAGGTACTGTGGACCACAAATACTCTAACAGCGCCACCTATATACTGGTTTGTTGAGCTATCTTAGGGTTTTTTTTTAGTTTTGCCACTTGACACTAGATGGCGATATTAATAGTTTCTTGCGAGTCAATTTAATTTATCTTTTCGGACCCCAGAATTAATGTCACTTGAAATGCATATAATTCACATTATCGCCACTGGTAGCGTTAGTAGTGGGACATACAAGATGCAAATGTCACTTTTCAAATAAATATGTTTCCGACAACGGACTTGATCTTTGTTTATCTTGAATAATTTCACAGTATGGTCTAGATTTATTACACTATGTTAGGAATTACCGCCTTTAAAGTTTAGTTTATTAATTTTTCATCACATTTAATACCCATTACTGTTCAAATTTGCCATTTGGAGAAAAATAATGTATATTTGTAATTAACACAATTTAATAAAATAGTACTTTATTTTAGATGCCACTAACACTTCCACTCGTGTATACTTGTACTTGCACTTTAGTTTATAACGCATTAAAGTTATGCAGTGGAAGTGCACTATGTCATACAGAGTAATAAAACTTCCCTGAGTATGACTACATTCAAGACTTTGCACGGGCATATTAATTTATCAGTCTGGACAAAATACAAAAAAAAAGGTTGTTATCCCTATAAATGGTGCACCCCAAGGTGTCTCAGGTGCTTGTTTTTGATGGGCCTTTTCATTTAACCAGAAAGGCTTTTGTTAGCTCACTTGACTTTCTCTAAGAGCCTTGAAATGGCTTTCAAAGTGCTGTGAGGTGCTTACAGATTTTAACTGATTTAATTAAATATTTTTTATATAAAAAACATTACATAAAAAATATTTAATTAAATCAGTTATATACATTATATAAAATGGTGATTGGGACCTCCTTTTAGGTACCTATAACAGTGCTTGTAGTAGGTGCTGCAGATTTTGTATTTAGTACAAAAGCACCTAACATTTAAAGAAACTTATGGCGAAACATGTGAAATTCTGTATAACACATATAATATCTTTGTTAACCTACCATGTTTCTAGCAAATAAATATTCTCTAATCTTATCTTTATTAAGTTCTTACTCTATGAGGCTGAACTCCTTTCTTTTATTATCAATAAACTAATGAGATATATATTATCTAAGTGAAAATCCTGACTCAAAAAAATAGGGCCCTATTTAAATATAGGTGCATTGTATGTAAACCAAAAATTTACTTGTTTCATGGTTGAAGAAGGGCCTATTACTCACGCCCTCTACCTCTGTGAGAGTACTGTTACTTAAAGAGGTCTCAATTGACTGTAGAATGTCAAACTGTATGTGGTTTCATTACTTAAACTTACCCATATTGATTAGTGCCATCATAATATCTCCTAAAACAGGTTCCACTCTACCAGAAAGCTCGCAGTAGCCTTTTGCTGAGTTGCCCACTTCTGTGAGAACTGCAAGAATGCCAAAAATTGATTAGACCGATCATTAGTAGAACTACAAAACATACGTTTAGTAAACACAGGTTTTTATGACCATTTATACGTCTAATATAAGTTATAGGTACTTACAACACTGTAGCATTTCAGTTAGTGTTTCTAAAGCCATTTTATCACAAGAATCAAACCCAGTTTCCAAAAGCACAGTTGATACAGCTATGTTGAGTATTCGTCTTCTGGCATCCGAAGCGCTTTCTACCTTTTCTGTAGTTTCAGACATCTTTATTCAGTTAAATGAGATTATAATATGTACAAATTATAACATTAAACAGGATTTTTGTTGATTAAGTTTTAACTCGACAACAACAAACCACCAGCAGGTACATGCAGGTACCATAAACAAATAGAGAATCACAGACTACTTAGAGAACCTAGAGAATTACAAAGATTGTTGTTAATATGGTTCGCCAATAGGCAGGCAAAGGTTTTGACCATACAGCCTTGTCTTATTTAGAAATACAAAGAGCATATTAATATAAACGCTTACGCCCATAAATAGATTTATAGAACAGATAGCAGGATGAGCACGAACTTTTTCTTCTCTCTTTCGATATCGTCGTCAAAGACATATTATAAACTCGTACGTCGTCGTAATGTCGAAGCGTATTATATGTATGGAAATTGAACATTTGAATCCACACAAAAAATTTTTTTTTGTTGACATTACAACGATATCGAAAGACGAGATTAGGATAAGTTTGAAATCCTAAAGCAGGTGTGATACACTGAAAGAGGTCTCGCTTGAACCACTGACTGAGCATATAATCACTTGACTTGAACTAGAAGTGATTGATAAATGACGTCACGATGAAAAAATCACTGTGATACTGTGATCTAACTAAAGGCTTAAATATAGATGATTACATCCAGACACAAGACAAACAGACAAAAACCCACGATCTGAGGCGTGAAAAACAAGTATCTTACTGACCAATGATTTAAATTGGTTGCGTAGTTTTAAAGATTTAAGCATACATAGGGATATAAGGGACAGGAAAGCGACTTTGTTTTATACTATGTAGTGATCTAACAACCAGCCTGAAAGTTCTTACTATTATTTTTAAAATATTGTTTCTTTTTTTTGGAAAAGCTAATACATGGTTCTTCATCAACGAGATATAAATAATAATAATAATAATATGATCGTGAATTCAAGTGCAACTAGTATCGTTACCCAAAAGTGTCCAAAACTTATGGGAATATTCTGTACTATGTAACTAACATCCGTAATAACTATTGAGGGAATCTACTTAACATAAACCTTAGCAGTGTGAAATCGGTAGAGAACAATCTGTATAATTTTCCATGTTTATCTGAAATCGTTTAAAGGTCATTTCTGTAGGGTTTCCATTCCATACTTTATGATGTGTCTGTGTCCGAAAGTTGTCAGCGACGTCATCACGTCATCGTCTCTTGTCAGTTGAAGTTGCCTTGTCAGTCAGTATAGTTAGGCCAGTTTAGACTGAGTTTTATCTAGCAAATTACTATATTTTTATTAATTGATGTGGAGTTTCTAGTTTTAAATAATTAAATATGTTATTTAGTGTTGAACACTGATTCACCCATCAGAAAAGTTATTTTAACCACTGTGCAAATGAGCTAGTTAATAGAAACTAAATGTGCATCGTATAGTGTTCTTTATTAGGTAAGAACTATTCAATTTACGCAACTTAATAGCTGAACAATGAATAATTTCTATTAAACCGACTACGAACATACTTTGTGTACTGATTTTGATCAAATACTATTCCAATATATGTACTTAGAGATAAGTACAATATTCATTAGTTCATCTGCTTTTAGATTGTTATGTGTGTACTATCACTTTCAGATACCTGAGAAGTTCAATATCCAAGATGGTTAAGATATACGCACTTGCGGTGCTACACAAGGGTGTGACAAGTGCTACAATGTTAAAATCTGCATACAATTTGCAAAGTTTTAGTATATTCCAGCGTGGATCTGTACAAGAGTTCATGGGGTTTGTTAGTAAAACTATAGTAGAAAGAACACAACCAGCATCCCGACAGTCTGTTAAAGAAGGGGAGTATATGCTACAAGTGTATGTACGAGCTGATAATCTTGCTGGAGTCTTGATCTCAGACCATGAGTACCCTAACAGAGTAGCACACACATTGATCACTAAAATACTAGATGAGTTTTCTGCTACAGTCCCGCCTAACATGTGGACAGCAACTGACGAGAACAATGTTGATTTCCATATACTACCACAGTATTTGACTAAGTACCAGAATCCTAAAGAAGCTGATGCATTGACCAAGATTCAGAATGATTTGGATGAGACAAAGATTATATTACATGACACTATAAAAGCAGTCTTAGAGCGAGGCGAGAAGTTAGATGATGTGGTTGCTAAGACTGAGAATCTTTCTATGCAGAGTAAACTGTTTTACAAGACTGCTAAAAAGACAAACAGTTGCTGTAATTTTTGAGGCTCTCATTTTTCATCATGGAATTTGTTTAATAATCTTATTTAAATTATAATTTGGAAATATACTGTGGCCATTATGTTAAGTATTTTTAGTTATTTTTTTTTACTATTTTTGTACATATGCATGTCATGTCACAATGTCTCTGATTTTAGTTATTGTCAGTAATCCATTCACCAACTTGTGCTGGAGCCACACATTGGCTTATGACTTGGTTCAAACATTGGTTATAAATTAAATAGTCCAAAGTATACGCCTGATATTTGTCTAAGATCAATTGGGTGTATTGGCTCAAAGACCACAGTTTGACGCAAATAATCTCATGTGTGGTACTGCCATAAAAAGATACAATTTTCTGCTAAAGCTATATTCATTGTATGGCCAATCTCAAGGTAAATTACCTACTTGTATCATCACAATGAACCAAATTGATTGGTTATTTCATTTATATTGTGGCCTAAACATTATAGAATTGGTAATAATAACTTCTACATAGGTCCCATTTTCACTGACTCTAAAATACGTTTAGATTATTTAATTGGCTAAAGGGTCTTTTAATACTGCATTAATGCAATACACTGCTGGCGATGCATACACTGCTGCCAATGCATACAATGATGACAATGAATACACTGTTAGCAATGCCTAGTGTGTTCTCATCAATTTCATCCAGCGCTCTGAATGTATGAATACAATTATAGTTAACAAATTTGAGGCATAAAAAAGTGGAACCTGGTGAAGGTCCATTAAAAAAGACCAATGTGGATATAGTTATAAGCCTGGATATAAGTTACCTAATTAATTTATATCCGTATCATGTTAATGTTAGTGAAAATGTTGACCTTGTAAATTAAGTGTTAGATTATCATATTATTGGTTAGAACAAATTATTTTGAAAGAGTTGCAATCATAAAGAATAACATGTTATTATAATTCTGTGGTATGTATAAAGGCTAGCTAATAGCATATTTTAATTATATTATAAAGTAGTTTATAGTGGCTTGATTTATTTTTGTATGTCCTTTGACATATTTTAATTGTTGAGCCACTTTGTGGCCTACCAACATTGGTAGAGTAATACAAATTGCATTAATTTAAACTGACGACCTGCACAATAATGTATAATCTTATCAAAATCAATACGAAGCTGAGTGGCTCGACATTCAAAGTATGTCGTGGTACTTATGTATTGTCATGCAGTTTAAAATATTACCGATAGATGTAGTATTGATCTGAATGGTATTAAACAAGAAAACATAGTGCATAACTGTGTTTAAACTCAAACAAGGTCTTTTGTGAAACATTGAGACAGTAAGAAGAAAAATATTAGTTTTATTAATATACTAGTATACAAACTTAAGTGTGGCTTAATAAATTGTAAGTATACCAACAGCAATACATTCCTACTCAATAATAGAATAGAATTAGGTGAAGCATATTATACAATATACATTATTATAGTGTTGAAATTAGGTGTATTCTCATGTGGAATGTTTAGAGTAAAAACTTAAATATACCCATTGTTATTTATATCAAACAGCGCACTTATTATGAGTTCTCTGTACCTAATATCGAGTTTAAGAAATTCACTTTTTGTATGAAAAAAATTAGTTACATGCCGCTGGAGGTGTAAGGGTTTCATACGAAATTTTTAGTTAGCTGTACTACATAGAGATCATATTAGAAGACCATATGCGGTACAATTAAATTGCAAAATTACGTAATTGATAAAATTACGAAAACAAGGCCGCCGGTAGGCAGCGCTACATGTTGACGGGACGGCATTTATCGGCACAGTCGGACGGCAAAATCGAATATAGATGAATGTCCTGAAAAAAGCCGTCCGTTATTCAGCAAAATATACTGCCGAACCGAATGCCGATTCGCATACCCCGAGCACTGGATTGGCACTGAACGAATAAAATACAACACGTGTAGTAATTGCCGTTCAACAAACACTGTCGAACCGATTGTGCCAGCCCGCTTATATGTAATATTGCCTGTAATGGTTAGGTTAAAAACAGCACGTATGTAAATATTATTGAGAATATAATTTTGCAGTTTAGATACCGACATATACTTGTTTAAATATGCAATAGGCAAATATGTTTGAAGCATCAAAACTGTTATGGGGAATGCGTATTGTAAACAGATTTAAAAGTGTAGGCGTGTAACATAAGTATCGTTTTATGCTATCTTTGTGTGTTAAATATAACTTTCTATACTTACAATGTTTTATTAAAAATTGAGAGTTATTGTAATGGTATCTACTGGCTTCGATATGTTATTATGTTATTATTACTCTATAAATAAATCGATATTTACAGTTTAATGGATTTTTTTTATAATTATTGACAGGTAAATAAGTTATAAGTCATTTACGCTGGGCCTAGAGAATTTTGTTCCACAGGTTGCACTGTATAAGATACTTTTTATGAAGACCACAACTGATAAAAAATATTAATTGCAAAAAGTTGCGGCAAAGATTAGAAAGTCGTCGTTGCATAACAATAGTTATGTCAGTGTGGATGTCCCTTATCAATTTACTGTTTAAACATTATTTTATTTTAAAACTGGCCTGCTCTTTTGTCCGCACGGTATTAGGATAAATAAATAAATATTTTGGGACATTAACACACTCATCTGTTCATCTGGTCCTAAGCTAAACAGAGCTTGTGTTATGGATACCAGATAACTGGTATACCTATACTATACATATTATAATATTTTTCTTTTGTAAATATATACTTATAATAGATATTTACACCCAGACTCGACACAAACACAAATGTTCATCACTAATGTTTGTCTCGGGTGGGAATCGAACCCACAACCTGCGGCGTGAAAAGCAAGTATCTTACCGACCACGCCACCGGATAAAAATTGGCCTATGTGCTCTCCCACACTATAATCGATCTCTGTGCTATATTAAATCCCAAACTAGTAGTTTTTGCGTGAAACAATAATAAACATTCACATGTCCAACAACATTCGCGCGCGGGCGCTTCGAATCGGTGGACGCGCTTACCGCTCGACAGTTAACCGGTTTTGAGTTATCCGCACCCGAGAACTTGTTATTGTTTACGTGCTAATAATGTGGTTTATCGATGGATTTGAATAAAATTACCTTAGATGAACAAACTTATATGGATGTAAACACGATGTCTATTATAAGACGAGAAAATAGTGAGATGACCAACATGGATAGTACAATTGAAGTGAGACAAGAAGAAGATACTAATTACATAACAAGTCGACCAGACAAAAGACAAAGAACTATAGATGAAGACGAAATATGGACAACTGTAGGAAGAAAAGGCAAAAGGCTTGCACGATCAGGTAGTGACTGCGAAACAAGCAGGATTCCAGAGGATAAAATCGAGGTTAGTGTCACGGCATCTGAACTATTGCCAAAACAATTTAAGTTGGCCAAAATACTTAAATCCGAAGGTATAAGCAACGTAGTAAAAGTCAAATACATAAATCCCTACAAAGTCCTTATACAACTCGGTGATGATGACAATTGTGAGAAACTGATCAATTTATTATACTTCAAAAACCAAAACTATAAATGCCAAAGGACTTTAGAGATAACACAATCATACGGCGTTATTAAAAATATAGATTTAGATTTAACCGATGAGGAAATTATGGAGGGATTATCATCCGACACACAAATAGTTGGTATCAAACGCCTTAAACGCAGAAATAATGTTGACGGCCGGTGGGAACAATCTGAAACAGTTCGTATATGTTTCAAAGGGTCTTCTTTACCATCATATATATACATATACAATACAAGAACAGAAGTAAGCCCATACGTATATCCAGTAACGCAGTGCTCCCGTTGTTGGAGATTTGGACATAGCCTTAAATTTTGCCCTTCTAACAAGGAAATATGCCCCAAATGCAGCAACAATCACTCTAATTGTGACACATCGAGGTTTAAGTGTAACAATTGCTCAGGAAACCACATGGCTTTAGCAAAAATCTGTCCTGTGTACTTAAAAGAAAGGAAAATAAGAGACCTTATGTCAGAATTCAACTGCTCCTATAAAAGAGCGCTGACAATGTATGTTCCCCCATCACCATCGTCATCGCGAAACACACAAGAGGTCTTAGAATTTCATAACCAACATAATACTGAACGTACAAGAACATCTATCGATAGTGAAAACACATACGCAAATGCTGTTAAACAACCTAACCAAAAGACAGTAGATAATACCCAAACTAGTACAAAAAAGAAGAAAACAATAGAAAAAGATAAACCTACAGAAAACAGCCCTGATATTTTTGATTCGGATAGTGGAAATACGGAAGAGTTTATTAAAGAACAGGAAAATAAAGAAGAAGAATCAAATAATCTACGAAATAAAATCTCTTTTAAAATTTTATATAATCAACTAAAAATGAAAATAATAGATGAAGAAATTACATGGAGCGAAAAGATCAAAAGTTGTGTTAAAATATCAATTGAATGGCTCATATCTTTTACGATGCAATATCTGTCAGAATTGTCTGTTCTAGATTATTTTAAACAATGGATCAAGACAACAACCAATCTTCTGTAATCAATATCTTACAATGGAATGCCCAGAGCTTCCGTCCAAAGGCTACTGAGTTTGAAGCATTACTACATCAGGAAAAGATCCACATAGCAATTATTAATGAGACATGGTTTGACCCTGATAGTGTTTTTCATATAAGTGGGTACAATGTGTTCAGAGAGGACCGTGATGATGGATATGGAGGAGTGGCGATTCTGACTCATTGGTCCCTTAAGGCTCATCAATGTAACACGACGATATCTAACGTTGGGATCCAGGTATTACATGTCAAACTAGCAAATTGTGAACATTTAGAAAATATTATTACCGTATACTGCCCATCCTCAGTACGAACTAATCAATCTGATTGGGATCAAATTTTGACCACAGAACAAAAGAAAACATTAATTGCCGGGGATTTCAATGCCCACCACACTAACTGGTCAAATAAGAGTGATTCGAGGGGTAATCAGGTGATGGACGCGGTGCTTGATAATAACTTCTGTATTCTAAATGATAACACGCACACTCGGATTAAACTGGTTAATGGCGTTACTCAAAAATCTTCTCCGGACTTAACGTTAATATCTACAGACTTAGCACTAAAATTTAGTTGGCAGGTGATGAATGAAAACTTAGGAAGTGATCACATGATCTTGAAAATTAAGACAGTAATAAATAGTACAACGACCCCAATCACCCGGCGGAATTACAAAAAGGCCGATTGGGAAAAATACAGACAGGAAATAGATGAAAAAGCCAAGTCATTTGTCTGGTTAAATGATACTCAAAAAACATATAATAACTTCATAGATTTAATAAATTCAGCGGCAAATGTTAGCATACCAATAATCAAAATTTGTGACAATCCTATTAGACTTCAAAAATTTAGACCAAAACCGTACTGGACATCTGAATTATCACGCGTAGTAGCTGAGCGACGTTTAGCTTTAGCATCTTTTAGAAAAAACCCCTCTTCTACTAATCTTGATAAACTACTCGATAAAACTAGTAAGGCCCAAAGAGATATACGCAATGGCAGATACGAATCATGGAAAAACTTTTGCAGCAGTATTGATAGCTCAACATCGGCCAGGGACATGTGGAGACAAATGCGATGGCTCAAAGGTTACAAAACCTCAAGAACCTTCGTAGATCGTAGTGTTTTAGAATCTCTTTTGTGTAGTCTAGCTCCGGACTCTGTATCACCCGAGAAACCGCAGTTTGATTCTGATAATTCGTTACTAGCTAGTCCAATAACCATACAAGAATTTAATAATTGTATAAAAACAACTGATACTGCTACTGGAGAGGATCAAATATCATATAGCATGCTCAAAAACCTCCCGATGTCAGGAAAAAATATTTTATTGTCCTTGTATAATACATGTTTAAGTTCAAGTTTTGTTCCGTTGCAATGGAGAAATATCAATATTGTACCTATACCCAAACCCAGCCAAGTACCAAATTCCACAGTAGGGGTTAGACCAATTGCTTTACTATCTTGTGTTTGTAAAGTGTACCATACAATTATTACGAGAAGATTGGAATGGTTCTTAGAGAAAAACAATGGTTTTTCAGAGGAAACTACTGGTTTTAGACGGGCACGATCATGTGGTGATAACCTATCTAGGTTAATCTCGAGAATCCAGATAGGATTCTCCAAAGGACTCTGCACTTTAGGCTGTTTCGTGGATATATGTAATGCTTATAATAATATTAATATTACAGCTTTATTAAAAATATTAGATAACTTTGGAATAGGGACCACACTATGCTCTTATCTTTGGGAGTATTTACACAAAAGAAATCTTTCTATAAAACTAGACAACAATGAAACTATACGCCGATCAACAGGCATTGGAATTCCACAGGGTGATCCTTTATCGCCACTGCTGTTTAATGCAGCTACCTCAAAGATTTGTGCCGGTATTGTCGACGTATTTGTGTCACAATACGCAGACGACTTTATATTATATGCAAGTAAACCAAATATCTTTGAATCAATTTGTAATGTCCAAAATGCTTTAAATGTTTTCAATGACTTAATCGGAGAGTTAGGATTAGAAATATCTCTTCAAAAAACTAAAATATGTCTATTTAGCAAAGGTAACAGCAGAAAACAAGTCAAAATATCCCTTAATGAACAAATAATTCAAAAAGTTGATAGTGTCCAATATCTAGGTATGTGGGTGGACAAATCTTTGAAATGGAAAAGACATATAAGCGAACTGCAAGAAAAATGTATGAAGTTTCTAAATATATTCAAAGTCCTTGCTGGAACAAAATGGGGGATACACCCAAAGCATTTACGGCGGCTTTACATTGCAATTATCCGTAGTCGGTTAGATTACTGCAGTTATCTGTACGACAACTGTTCTAACAGTCAATTATACCGTCTCGACAAAATACAAAATATGTGTATGCGGACCATTGGAGGGTTCATTAAAAGTACACCAGTCCATGTAATGGAGTCGGAGTTATATCTTCAGCCACTAAACGTTAGGAGATCTTATATAGCTGGCAAATATTGGCTCAAATGTAGGTCAATGAAATCCAACATAACTTCTGATATTTTAATAGAATTATGTAAGGTATGTGAAAATTCCATATACTGGAGAAGGAAAAAGGTACCTTTACTTGTTAAAACTCAAAATTCCTTTGAAAATGTAGAAATGTATTGTAATCCTACAATAGGTATGTTCTCACTCGATTCATGGCTTAGCAATGTAGATGTAACTGATAACCTTAAACATAGTATTGACGGCTTTGAACTACCTAAGAAAACTTCGGATCTGCTTCAAATAAGAAATCATTGTCAAAAGTTTTTACATGATAAATACAATACAAGCTACCAATTGTATACTGATGGATCTAAGGATGGGCAAGATGCAGGCGCAGCCGTATTTGATCCTCAATTGAACGTGTCAATTAAGCTTAATGTGAACCCAAAATTATCTATTATGTACTGCGAGTTGATAGCAATATTAGAAGCTTTATCGTATGCGTCATCTCTTCATGGCAGCAAATTTGTAGTTTTGACCGATTCTAGAAGCTCTGTCTTGCATGTAGCTCGAATACCGTCGAAAGGTCAAGGTTCGCCTATAGCTTACCTCATCCTGGATACCATCAAAAAATTAAAAGACATAGGTAAACATGTTGTTATACAGTGGATCCCATCTCATATTGGAATCGTGGGTAACGATAAGGCAGATCGAGCAGCTAAATTGGCTTCCAGTGAAGGACTACCTTATGATTGCTTACCTTTGTATACGGACCATATGCAAAAATCTGATTCGCCATATTGCCCAGATTGTAATAAAATCGATGACGTACAACATGTTCTAGCAGAATGCACAAAGAATCAGTCTTTGCGGTTGCAATTGATAGGAAGTACCTATGATCTGGGTGTATGCAACAGTTTTCTAGCTTCTCCTTATTCCGAAGGAGCTAGAAAATTGAGGGCAATTTACCAAATCAGATTTCCTAATAATAATTATTGTTGATTATATGTATTATAGCTAAGTAAACCTTTTGTATCACATATGGGGTGACATAGTCAATGTTGACAAAGCCCCTTAAATAAAGATTAAAAAAAAAAAAAAAAAAAAAAACATGTCCAACAAATCCATACAAACTATCGCATTTATAAAAGTACTAGTAGCTCGCCCCGGCTTCGCACGGGTCAGTATTAGACAAAATTTCTAATCATTGTACATTTTATCACACTCTTGGCTTACTTTCCATGCTTATAACACTCAATCAAAACGTTTGTATGGGAAAAAGGAAAGGGCTGTTTTAGGATATTCCCGGAAATTATTCGAATTTTTCTCACCTTTTAAACCTTCCCTGGACGTGCACGAACATTTCAAGACCAAGATAAGATAAATCCGTTCAGCCGTTCTCGAGTTTTAGCCAGACTAACGAACAGCAGTTGATTTTTTTTTAGATGTATTAGAATATAGCTTGCGCTCAACTAAGTATGTAGAAAAATACTACTTTGTTGATAGTACCTCTACGTTGGAATATGCTAACAGAGTAGGTAAATGCCATGGAAGAAGAAACATAGAATATCAGCAGTAAATGGTACCTACTTATTGGTACCTCTTGTGTAACAATTCACTCCTGATTTTCGGTAGATAGGAGTGGATTTCGACTCCAATGTCGACCACGTGAAAAGTAAAGCATCAACTAAGTACTCCGAACTACATTCTCGAATGGGATCACCAGACATTGCACTGGAGCACAGATTTGTCTGATAGGTGTCACTAACCACGTCTGAAACCTGATTTTCACCATCAGAGAACCGTGTAGGAATTCAGACTAAAGGTACCTACACTTTCACGGACGATGGTGACCCAGACCCTAAGGTATTGATACCTACTTACTGAGTAGGGATATAAAAATTTTCTAAAAATAAAACTCCCTATATGAAATAAAAATACATATATTAATTACATCAATATTAAATTACAGCCAACATAACTATGTAGGTTACAATAATAAAATATACCTATATGATTTTATTGAAACAAAATAAATAATAAAAACAAAGTATTTCCTTATCAGTAAGATCTAATTCTAAAATCATTGACTATAGAAGTTTGCAACTGCGAAATACCAGGTAACATTCTTTAAAACAATCCAACTACAAGCAAGGGAGAGCTCACTTATAGAATAGTTATTATTATGGAATTTACTTTTTAATTCTATGATTAATTAATAATGAGTATTGATGTCAGGTGAGTCGGCACTTGAATGAGGGTCTATTATACTATTTATAAAACTTTGTGCTTTTCTATCACACCTACAACAAGCGTGTTATGTTTTTTTAAATTTGTATTTTATTTTATCTGCACCTAGTTACTAGGCAGGGACTATTTCACAAAGGGAAACCTACAGTACTTATCATGTGCCGAATCGCCCGCCATCGATTAACCTAATAGAAGGGAGATTGGTATTACATAATTATTGAATAATAGAATTTTTGCAGTTAAATTTTTGGCATCAAGCAATGAAAAAGAAAATAGAGTAGGAAACTTAAGCTTTGGAATAGTTGCCCAGTGAGATTGACTTGGAATAAAAAGATTTTGGTAGGTACCATCATTTAATTACAATAAAAATGTTATTTTTTTCGTTGCAATCACGCTTATGTAATCCGAAGGTGTAGGAAGTAGTGAAATCACTCACTTTAGCAGTTGGATAAAAAATAGTCTAGCCTTCCTCAATAAATGGGCTATGTAACAGTGCCAAAATTTTTCAAATTAACCTCTAGATAAATTACAAAGCGAAGTGAAAACAAAAAAAAATTAGAACAAAATGTATAGGATTGATATTCGCCATCGAATTACCACGTGACATTAATTATGACAATACCATAAATTTTGTTCATTTCGATCGTTCGTTATCGCTTCGCTATGTAATTGTCTAGAGGCCCTTTTGATGCTATCGACATACAAAAAGCGCGGACGCCGGGCAAGCCACTGTGCGCGGTAGAGGTTCTACGCTTCGCCTCAGACAAACACTCTTGATTACTGGTTGTTTTATGTTTTATTTTACCAGTACAACAATCCAATGGTTTCATAGAACAACTCTAATATAATCGTAGGATCTATATAGGACAATACAATGGTCCTTCGAGTCGGATATTGTAGTCACTGATATTAGCGCGTTCAACCCAACAAACTAACTCTTCAGCTTATATCTTATCAAAGAAATAGGTACCTACCTAATCACAAAAATTGTGTAGTTTGCCTCTTAAAAGATTTTACCTTCAAAAGGGAGGAGAATGTACAAATCTCACTGGATAGATAACAAATTAAAATACCAAAAACTAAACACAATTACATAGTTATGTACAAAAAAGATAGTCAACACAATAATAGAGATACATTGTAGGAAATAGTGAAAGTAAGAGACTGTACCTACACAAAAAAAAAAAACATCAATGCCCTAAACAATTTCTCACGGGTATAACGTTAAATATATATTCTGTATTTCGACTCCGCACTACTAAATTATGATTCTAATGATAAGGATTTCACTATTATAATCTTACAATATATCTCTTACACACCAAAAGTGTTTGTTTACATCTATGCACTAATATTACATTTAAAATATGTTACAATGTTCCCATTTGTTATTCTCAATAATTATATGTCGGCTGAGATGTCAGAACGAAACAAACTCACATAATTTTGTTCATTGCAAAATAATTATACATTCAGGCAACTTGCTCAAATTTCTTCAAAATCAGTCTTCCTGTAACTACTCTGAAAAGATTCTAATAAATCAAGGGTTAAGTAAAAGCCAAATGCATAATTTAAAATCAATTCCTTTTAAGGCAGAGTACCTACACCTTGTAAATTCTACTTTTTATTTCTTCCATAGGTGTTGTCTGGTAGTTACAGTTTAAGGGAGGGGCAAGGAATTGATAAAGATATTACAATACAGTTTTAAAATTGTTTCTAAAATACAAAGTTGTAAAATTTGTGATGTTTCAATATCTACTTCGGCAATAGGTATACCCTTATTGCAACTTATACTTAATTTTCTGAAGTAACTTAAATATTATGGTCAATTATCACTTTTTACGCAATGTAATTGTGATGCATTTGTAGGATCAACCCACACAATTAAAATGTTGTATGATCTTAAAAAATAAAGAAATAATTTAATAGAGACTCTACCTTGACAACAATAATATAACAAATAGGTAATTAAAATAATTGTATTTATTATAAATGCCTTTTTATTTTTAACTAGCCAAATTAAAATTAAAATGTCGCAAGAACGACTTGGAGCATTTATTGGGAAGACAGTTTAATCAATTGAAATTGCGCGGAATTGCTTTATATTTTATAAAGTTGATCAAGTTGTACCGTAATTTTGTTCTTCCAAATAAAAGCTCTGTATAAATGATTTTTAATATCGACTATCGAAATAGTACTCAGCACTTGAACGTTCCAGTGAGAATAAATAGGACATTCGCTCATCTCACGTTGAATTAGAAAATTATACCGCTATACATAATACATCTCCAAACACGATTTACTTACAACTACTTACACATAAAAGGCATTCTTTCATAAAAATATACTCATCAAATAAATCGAACAATGCAAATCAGTTTAACGTCTACGAACGTAAATCTACGACATTACACGACACAAGCAACACAACGACTGACCGGCGCAGCGACTTAACAACACAATTTTATACGTAGACAGAATATACTCTATATTTTTTTCACATAAAATGGCCACAGGTTACACATTCTACTAATAAACCTGGGAACGCGTTTTGTACTAATTTAAAAGTTCAAGACACTACGATACAAGAAAATTACCGAATTACCGTTTACTGTATCGATGAGATTATTCGACAAACGAGCACTTACCGCCGACGAATTAGAGTAAATAGTTCATAATCATAACGTAACTTTGGTGTTCAACTCCTTTAGGTTAAATAAAAGATGATCTACACGTATAAGGTTACTCTGGAAACTCATTCCCGATCTTCATTCGAATAAATCGAATACGTTTTGGTGTTCCTTATATTAGGTAAGTAGTTTCGGTGGACTGTCTACTTCTGGTAAATTAAGTTTAGTGTAAACTCCTTTACTAAATAACGGTAGTAAGAACTAGTGTAAAATATTATGTGGAATGGTAACCAGGGTAATCACGATAGTACAATTTGTGATAGATCATTAGAACGATTTCCAGTAGTTCACGTTTAGTAGTTCATTTGTTGGGAACGTTGATCTTCTTGGATCTGAAGTCGTATACCTTGCGGCAGAAGAGAACTAGTTCAGGTGAGACTGAAGGCGGTAATTTTGAGTCGTTGGCAGGGCTCACCTCCCCAGGAGGTATCGGGGGTACGATCGAGGGTACTATTGGTATTCCTTCTTCAGACGCTTTTAGCCGTTTACGGTATCTGGAATATGAATGTATGAGGTATTAAAAGACGGTTCAAGAATTTTTGAAGACTTTCAAGTTCAATAAAAAATCTAAGCCTTCGTATGTGATTCGGTATTATCGTCACGATCATTTATTAGTCCGTTTGAGCAAAGCATACAATATTTTTTACATCATATAAACAATTTAACTGGTAGGACAAGTTGTTAACATTATAGGACAAGTATTACACGTCATGTGCGGCTGTTTTCATTCAGATCGTTTTGTCTTTTTGCTTTGTGAAGTTACATAACTTATTTTTTCAAGCTCCCACCCACGGCTTCATCTTCTTGATACTAGGATAGAAAGCTTATGCTATCTATTTCTGTGACAAATGTCATCTCATTCTGTTAAGTAGTTTTTGCAAATATGTAGAATTACACAACACATTTGCTCATCCATCCATTCTACACATGTTCGTGAGAAACTTACCGGCAGTACTCGTTGAAAGTGAGCACGTAGCACTTGTCTTCAATACAGGCGACTGAGTTGGCGTCTCTGTGTCGCGACGCGAACACTTCATCAGGCGCGTCGGCCGGCTCCCGTCCGCGTTCTGTGTGCTCCGGCCGATAGTACCACACTAGTGATACCATCATCTCACCTGTAACACGTACAATTTACAAATATAATCATAAATAAAACAATTGAAATATTTCATTTGATCCAGGTAATAACTATCTTGATCAATCTTCAATTATTAAACAATGAAAAATAATGTTAGTAACTTGCGCGCAAGGCTAGTCACCCTCAGGTGAACGGCAATACGGAGAGGTGCCATTTAAGGTGACACTTTAAGGCGTGCTAAGGCGGTTGCGTAAGCAGAATCAGCGGGCAGCGTCAAGTAGGTAAATATTAGTGAAACTGACCATCTTCAGGGTTCTCCCAGAGGCTGGCGACCCTGGCGACGTAAGGTGGTGCGCGTGGCGCGGAGGCTCGCAGCAGTACACAGTCGCCGCGCGCCACGCTGTCGCCGCCCGCGTGCAGCATGCGCGACCAGCACCGTGCCGATCGGTCCAGTCGAGAGTCATTCTGAGGAAACATCACACATACGTATCGTGTACTATTCTTAACTGTAACATATTAAGCGATAATCTTTTGTCGATATTTGTCGTTTTGGGATAACTTTTTATGCAGAAAGAAATCTGGAGACAAAAGAAAACTCTACTTAGCGGTATAAACGACAGACAGAGGAGAAAAGTTAAAAGAAAATAAACGAGAGACTCACATTGAGGTAGACTTTGGACAAGTAAGGTTCTCCGTCCCAGTGCCAGCCGTTGCTCCAGCGCGGGGGCGCGTGCGGCTCGAGCGAGAGGGGCGCGGGGGGCGCGGGCGCGCGGCGGTGGCGGCGCGCGCCGCCCGCGCCGCGTCCCCGCCGCGCCCGCCGCAGTGCGCCCAAGGACGGCACTGGCGAGGCACACGCCTCCTCCACCACCAGCGTAGCTTCGTCCGTCTTGAACGCCGGTCTCTTCGACACCAACAGCTTCACCACCTTCTCCACGTTCTTTGCTTTCGATTCTCCGTTAGATAGCTTACATCGCTTCACTGCCGGTCTCGGTTCGATCGGCGTGTCGATCTCTTTCACCGTTTCTTCGTAGTCCAACTTTTCTGAGATCTCGATGACTTGCGGCGTTTCGCCAGTCCGATGCGGGGTGTCGTCGACGCTACTTTTCAAGTTTTGTACGTTTTTAGGAGATTCTATTTCGTTCGCGCCAGTATGCCTGTCTTTTGGAATATCCGTTCTATTAACGTCCTGGACGATTTGTGGAGAGAGTGAGGTAGCCTCGTTTTCTACGGTGGAATTCACCTTTGCATTCGTTCTGTGCGGTTCCGTTAGGCCTAGTTCCTTTTGTTCTTCTTTGAAGGTAGATTTGACGGTGGGAGATTTTAATACTGATTTGACGCTGGGAGACACTTTGGAGTCCACTTTGTCAACTTTACATGAATTTTTATATGCCATTTTCTTTCCTAGTAGTTGAGTTACGGCGGCGAGAGTGTTGGCTCGGACGCCGTTTCCAGACCCCGTGTTTTCAACGACATTGTTATTGATGTTTAATGTTTTCTTGGCAAGTACTATGTTTTCGCTAGGCGCAAGGAAAAGTGCCGCTGGATTTATATCGGCACTTGAATAACTTTTAGAATCTGCTCTATCTATGCTATTTTTTCTAAGGAGATTATCTAGCAACAGAGCACTCTTGATTTTAGGTTTTGATGACAATTGCTCGTCTGGGGTTGATATAACATTTTTAAGACTCTCCTCTTCCACAAAAGGTTTGTCAAGCAGCATCTTTTTTGGTTTAGGACCCGTCGCAGTACTGTTAGACTTTCTTTTAGCAGGTTTCTTTTCTCCAGGTGGGGTTCTAGGAGTCTTTTTAGATTGAGTTTGTTTTTTCTTTGGCTCCTTAGTTATCGTTTCCGGTTTTTGTACATCAGTCTGATCACTGGAAACTTTTCTTCGCTTCTGAAGTTTAACATGTTCTCCAATCCCATTTGTTTTGCACCCATCTTCGAGTTGAGTATCTTTCATATCGATTTCTAGCTTAGGCCTCGAATATCTTCGCTTAACAGGTTTCGCCGCATCGGTCCGTACGTTAGTATCTATTAGAGTTGTATTATTTTGTTCCCTTAGTGCCTGAGCATCGGGTTTTCTGGCTGCGGCATATGTTGGCCCTTCATTCTCTTTCTTTACATCAACAAGTGGGGTCGATCTTTCGTCTGACGAAGATAGGTCAATAGGAACGCAGATGGGAGGTGAAATAGCCAAGACATCGTCATCAGCGTCGCTTTGTGATATTAGTAGTGGGTGAGGAGGTGAGAACAACAAGCCGGTATCATCGCCGGCTAAGGATCGTCTCGCCATGGCTTTACCTAAGCGAGCTCGTCGCGGGGCAACTGGTGGCGGCTGTGGAGCACAAGCCCCCGCAGAGCCTCTAGCCGGAGATGGAGGGCCTACTGCTTCGGCTGGTCCAGGAATGTCATTAGCAATCCGTAGTTTATCCCGGACGTCGTAGAGCTCACGTTTAGGTGAGACTCCTCCAATTGCCGGCATGGAACAAGGGTGTGGAGCGTCAGCCGCAGCGGGTGGTTCAGGCTCTAACGGTGGATCCTAGAATGGGCATTTATTGGTTATTTTAAGAATAAAACGGGATGAACAGTTCAAATTGAGAGGTAGAATTCTGGTGTGTTAACCTTGCCACTGCCGTGTGTGTCAGCGGCAGCATCTAGCACGCACGCCCGCACCTTCGCACGGAAGGCGCCCCCGGGCGGCGCAAGGGCCGGAGGTACGTCGGCTGGGCCGCCACCAGCTGGGGCTTTACCAGTAGCGGGCCCAATAAGGACGTTTTTTGGACACGCGTTTAATGGGCACGGGCATCCGCGGTATTCTGCAACAAAATGCAAGTAAAATAAATTCTATGAGACAGCATATCAATATTATTATTATTATATATAATTTTCAAAG
This sequence comes from Meganola albula, assembly GCA_936450015.1. Taxonomy (NCBI): domain Eukaryota; kingdom Metazoa; phylum Arthropoda; class Insecta; order Lepidoptera; family Nolidae; genus Meganola; species Meganola albula. Next base: position 7,370,819 of record OW388156.1, on the reverse strand, counting down.
GTTTGAAATAATTCAGAATCTTCAAGGTTAAGCAACTGATACTCACCAACGTAAGGTATCCTCTGTGGCGAATGTTGGTAACATGGCGGCGAGCCGTAATATTGTGGCGGAGGATACGGCTCGCTTCCGACGCCCACCATCTGTGACACGTGGAATTATGACATATAAACATAGTTCCACCACGCCTATTTAAGAGTTCTCTATATATAGGCGTGGTGAGACTATTTTGTAGAACTTAATAGAAGTTACATAAGAATGTTTGAGATTTACAGTAAAATGTTACATTACTTTTTAAAATATTAATGTTACCATATTATTATAAAATGTCACCTATTTAAAATACAAAGTTCCCATCAGAATACCAAAGATAAATAAGGAACAAATCTTTGATTATTTATATGACACGTATTATTAAGATGTGCTTTTATTCAGATTTCTGAGGTCTACCATAACTTTTAAATACAAGTTGGTTAGAATTGCAACAATAATTTATTCCTGAACAATTATTAATTCCACATTTGGTGGTCATAAACATCTTAAAACAATAACTGTGGCATTTTAAGAGTACTTTACTTATTTAAGTGATTGATTACAGTGTAATAATTACCTGGGCGTCTGATTGCGGTGGTGGCATGTGGTAAGACCCTGGCGGTCTGTAGTAGCGACCATAGCATAGGTCCGGATAATACGGTCCATATTGGGGCAGCACCTGAGACAACATCAAATGCTACGTTTTCATAACTATTCATAAAATAGTAAGTACGTCAGGAGGCGTAGTAGGCATGGGATAACTTTCCGTAGACTTCATAATGAAGTTAAATGAATTAATGCTTACTCTATTTCCTTTGTCACATCTATTTTAGTAAAATTTGTTTATTATGTAATATCCTGAACTTCAACTCTCAACGCCCGCTTCTTCCGACTAAGTACCGACAATTTATTTAAATTAAAACCATTTTTTTTCTGTAGGTGTGCGCAAAAAGTTCTCTCGCTATTCCCTTACTCTCAGAGGCCGATGGGACGGACTTAACAAGCCAAAACAACGGGTTGAGGCATAGGGCACCATAGGGAATCGGATAGTTCCTGTCATCATAATCACACATTGACATAAAACTAGTTACTTTATAACGGATATTATAGCGGTTTATTAACCGACTTTAAAAATAGAGATGTTATGAATTCGACCTGTATGTAAGTAGGATTGTCGGTATTGCGCCAAATTAGCAAAAAACAGTCTATTATACCGTTGATAAAATCCAAACAAAACCATAAGTTTATCTCCTCCTAGATGGGTGAGTACACTTTTTAAATCGGTGCTTTCGATTTCAATACTGTTCAAAAGTAGTTTATTTTATAACAACATACCTAGACACTTAATAACCAGTGTGAAAATATATTTCGGCAAATTAAAACAATTCAGTGATACAATCTTATAAGTACTGTAACCATTAAAATGTTGAATATGTCCATTATTATAATTAAAACAAAAAACAGCGTGTTTATATGCGCAGTTTTACAATCCAAGGCCTAAATGTTTATGGACAAGACAAGTTTGTTTTACGTGCCTACATAATAAATATTAAGGAGTTTAATCCAGATGAACTTCGCCAATTAATGTTCATGATTTTATGAAAGAAACGTAGGAAAGAATACAGGGTGAAAAATGGCCTTGAAGTAAGCATTGTTCAAATCTGTATTAAACAGTTTATCTTTTTAAAATAACATTAATACGGAACCACGGACACGTCAGTTTGCAAACAGACGAAACCGCATCAAAATGGGTCCATTTTTTTAAATGCTACGACGCAACAAACATTGCACAGATACACAGATATACACGTCAAACTAATAACGTCAAATTAATCCAAACACGCTGGCCAAGTGTAAGTTGGTGGATTTCACATGTCCTCAAACGATTAGTTCTCAGACATGCGGGTTTCCTCACGATATTTCCTTTGCCGATTCATAGCAGCAGCGATTATACAATTCACAATAAAATGTGTGGACAAGACTGGGGATCGAACCCACCACCTTATATTTCATAGGCGAGGCTTTTATCGCTGCGCCACCGCTGCTCATAGGTAAGTGCCTATTTTTTATAATAATTATTGACTTAATCGTGAATAATAATGGGTACTTACTGGAGGATGAGGCGCGTGGTAGTGCGGGGGCGGGTGATACCTTGCGAGTGACCTCTCGGCATCCGCGCTAGTTTCTTTGATCAGTGGCCCCGCTGGCTGGTAATATCCTGGAACAATAACAAAGAGGTTTTATTACAGACTTCATTATAGTTTTTGTACCAACATCAAAAATATGGAACCAGGCATGGAAACTAATTGGTTTTCTACATTGTATCTAATCGGAAGTAGATTGCGACATAGCGACCCAGCTGTGATGTGGTTTGCCACATCCTAATACAAACATTGACCTATTATTTTCAAAGTTGATAGAATTGTGGTAAAACTATGTAGATAGAACTGTGTGAAATTTATTGTGGAACATACCTAATTGAAATAATATACTAACTAATATAAAATAATACAAACAGATAGAGTATATTTGAGTACAAGTGCATGAAGTACATTATGTAAATTGTCAAATTAATTTGCGAGTTGAGTTCTACGTTGGACCACAGTTGCATACTGCGTTCTTTTCATTGTAAGTGAATTTTAAACTGCCTTCGAACAATTGCGTGAATTGTTTGTGTCTCAATCGAAATAAATATTTTAAAATCTTAAAATTAATAGTGGAATTCACTTCAACTACCGCAGAATCACATACATCATCATCTTCCTACATCACGTTGCGTCTAGTTCCGACAAATTCCGCTCGGCGCTACACTTTGTGTCGGTCAATGCGAGGGCGGAAAAGCAGGCTTAATTTGGAGCGACAAAAGCTTAGAATGGAAATGCGCGGCAAAAAATATATGACGTATTTTAAGTGCCGATTTTGTGAAGTAAAATATAAAATAACAACAGTAAATTTAACAATAAACTTTTTTATAACAATACTAAATTTAAGTTTTTTTTTTGTAATTGCTTTATATTTTTGTAATAAGCTAATAAAGCTACTAATTGCAGGGATTTTATAAACAGGAATGTACCTATTTATTTTTTTCGACACTACTCGGACTGTTAATTTTATACTTAGCAGATAGTTTTCAACCTCCATGGCTCATTATCCCGCGTCATTTAAGTTAATCACTTCATAATTAAATAAAAACGCAAATTCTTACATTTGACTAAATAAACTATTAACAAGTTGTATAAAACACACCTATAAAAATATAATACTCGTAGTACACTTATCATAAACAGCCGCGAGTGTTCATTAATTCATTCAGATCACAATCACGTTGTAATAAGGCCTATAAAAACAAACATATGATAGACAGAGATAGCATCGCGGCATCGTGTGGGAAACGATAGAAAGATAAGGACAGATATATTGAGAGGCAGGTGTTTAATAGCATAAAACTTGGCAGGGAAATGCAAAGGAGTCAATTTTAATTTTGTTTTGTCCGTCGTAAAGGAAATAATGTGTAGACGTTGTCCTTGGGGGTAAAATATGACTTCAGTACCTAGTTTTTATGTTGGTAAATTTGCTTCGACACTTAGGCTAGGAGGCTTACTTAGGTACCTAAGTTAAAATAGGAAGGAGTACTAAAGCGTTTATAATCTAATGAAAATTGTTAGATCGTAATTTTTTTGTTCGTTCACAATCTATCGTCAGTTTAGGTAAACTGACTAAAAAAACTAAAAAAAAAAAACTAGGTTTATACCTATGAATCTATGTAGTAGGGGAATTTTTAATAAGTATTTAGGAAATCTATCTAGTCAGTTAATAATACCACAGATAAAGATAGTATACATACCACAGATAATAATCTGTGATATAAACTAACAGTTCATTCAATGATCCTGTGACAGATACCAACAAAATTAGACGACTACCCATCTCGAGTCTAAAATAGTTGAAATGAAATGATTTATTGTAGTAATATTTCATTGTGGATTGTTTTTTTTTAATTGTAACAGTTTGAACTTCAATATTTATGTTTTAACATTGCTACGGTATCCTTCATAAAAATGTCAAAATAAATGTCGAATAACCATTCAATAAATAGATGAACTCAGCACAATTTTTACGCATCGGTATGAGTATATAAATTAATTTAACTGGCAATCGACCTTCTTTACCTACCTCAGGTCCATAAACTAAGACAGCATATAACTTACACGATTGTAAGCTCTAGGGTCGGATTCACCGATAATATTTTAACTTAACGCTGTTTCACATATTTATTGCAACTATCAATATTTGTTAAAAAATACTTTAACTTTCTAAAAAAGTTAAATTAATTTCGTAGTTAATCAACATTTAACTACTTGTTACAAGACAAATTTCTGTTGAGTTGGACAGCTGCCGTATTATGAGTGTTAAAAGAAATTGTGATTGCGTAGAAAGATGCGATTGCGATGTGTTTATGCATCCCTTTCTTTCAACAGCGTCATCACACTACCTACTGTACGTATTATAACGACCGATCGTATTGTTGCGCTGTTACGTGCCAAAGGATTGTCGTGAACACGTGATGTATCTTGCTCGACCAATCAAAATAAAACGTTGCGATTAGTCGTGTCACTTTTGGTATCGTTTGTGCAACAGTCTAACTACTCTAATCCCTGCTGGAGTAATACAATATACTCAAACCTGGTTTAACTTAAGATTAATCGGTTCAACCGTCCTCGGACGGCTCACCGAAAAAGTCTGATGAACCAATAAAGGCCCTTCCGGCTAAGTGGGTTAGGTCATCCGCAAAAAAAAACTTAAGACTAAGCTATGTCCTGACGCGACTTGAACTTACTAGGTAGTATATTATGCAGAGTACGCAGACTAGGCTATTTTGGCACAAAGCCATAAAAGTTCTAGGTTATCTGACAGATAAGTTTTTAATAAGCTATATGTAATAAGCAACTGGTGAAACCGGCCACAAGTCTTTTTATTAAAAAAATCACAATTTACGTTGCAAAACGGGGCCTAAAAGGCAGTTTGCCTTGAGTCTCGGCAGCTGCAGTATAAGGGTTCTATTTCTGACGCTACTTTTTGTAGTTCTTGTATCGGTCGGTAGTTATTTATCTACTTGCTCCCATTGTGTCGAGAAGACAAGCTTAATGATGCTATTTTCAGTGATGAATCTTGAATAAACGGATTAATATTTAACAAGACATCTAGCAATCTTTTTCAGTGCTGTCAATAATAAAATCTATATAGTTAAGTCAACCGCTTGCTTATTAAACCTAATTTACTTATTAAAATATCTGAAAAGTCTTAAGTTAGTTAAGTTACAGTCAGAAAATTTATGAGATTTATATGAATATAGGGTAGATAAATATGCAGTTACCTAGATATTTTTTAAATGTTATCTGAATGAAACTAAGAAACATCTGTTTGTATCTAACTTTAAAAATAATCTTTTAAGTCAATGGAAAAACACAGGAACTTAAATAAAATAATTAGAAAAGGGAAATATTATAAAGCTATAAATATTCCAGCAATTATAATAAAATCGGCATCTTTTTGAGAAAGGTGCAACTTGAGATACCACCTTTATAATTAACGAAGCGGTAAGAAAATCTATTTGATAAGATAATATTCTTAAATATTATTTGGTTATAAGATATAACATCTCGCGAAGAAAGCAGGTAGGTACATACAGGAAGCGTGTTATATTTTTTAAAATTTAATTAGTTAGAATTGATGTGTGTCAATTAAACAAATGAGCAGATATGGCAGATCTAATCAAAATTATTGACGTGTGCGCCTGTACTATGAGTTTACAATCTCGCTACCGAGTATTTTTTTTTCGGATGACCTAACTCAATTAACCAGAAAGGCATTAATTGGTTCACTGGACTTTTTCGGCGAGCCGTCCGAGCTGAAAACCTACTAGACGCCACTTTCTTAAAATATTTAATAAATTGTATTCATCAAAAGTTGGCGGAGTACCGGTAATAGCTAATTTTGGTTGTTTACGAAGCTTATGGTCGGACAATATGTAGTGGTGAGACAAGCGACCGCGAGTGCTCAGTGCGGTATCTCTATAGACACCTACTGCGGTGTATCTGGTCCGTGTTTTAGATCTATTAAAAAAGCGAGAGACAACCCAGAACAATAAAGAGGTCTGAGGTACACAAACCTTTATAAAAATGATACTAAAATCCGCAAATCGTATTTAATAATCCGTTTAATCTTTTAACAAACAGGCTTCGAAACGACATCCAATTAGCAGCAGAACCCTCAATTAGGGTGACCGCACACCGTACCGCAAAAACACAGATTGCCGGACGCGCCGCGTTTATTGTGTAGGACACACGGTAATTTATGGGAACATTTCAGAAAGATCTAATACTCTACCCAGTAGATCTATTTTGACGCTCATGGATCGGATTTTAATGCACATTGAAATAAGTATCATCAATGACTCAGCTTCTAGCCGTCAAGTCGTGGGTCTAAATCGCCAAATCGTTGGAGGGCCAAAAAAATCTCTATTTGGTCCTCCGACAGTCTTTTTGGTCTGGGAATGTTCAAATTTTGCACCACTTTTCCTTTAGGTCAGCCAGTTGGTGGTGGGATATTACCGTGGATTAGTGAGAGAGGTAAGCCATCGATACTGCTCCCGATCTTTCACCGGTCGTGTCGGTTTGCCTGTCCCACCAGTCTTGTGCACACATATTATGTACTTGTGAACTATTTCTGCCATCTCTGCGTCTGTGGTTAGTCACCTGAATTGGCCGGCGTGTCGTGTAGCCAAAATATCTGGCGTTTGCTTTTTTTCAAGTAACCTAATATACAGCCAGTATGTAAGACTGTATCTTCAGCTTGCTGCAAAATACGCGTAGCCAAATAAATTTTCCGCTGGTAACATAAATTCGAAATTGCCACGAACGAAAACTACTAGGTACGCCTAAATAATCTACGTGTAATTTGTGAAGGATTGAACGAACGAGATAAATGAACGGTAGCTAAGCAACAATCGCATGAGCAATATTATGTGGATGATAGGTCAGAGCCACCAGTTTGGAAAATAATTCTGGGGAAGGGAGAGGCATAATTTTTGAAATCGGAATTAGTAACGGTCGCTTGGAATGAACGGACCACCGAAGTTGAATGATGCCACCGTGGAAAATCGTACAGTAATAAACTACCTAATTGTCGTAGTGGATTGAAATGGACGGTTTAAATAAGTCCGTAGGTTTATGCAGGCTTTCATTGATGTTAAACTTGATATACGTACAAAATGCCTACTTAATTGGGTAAAATCAGTAAAATATTAGTACTTAGTGACCGAACCAAAGCAGTTGGTAATATATTAAATGCCAGAGACATTACTCATTGAAAATTAAAACTTCTTTAGGTCGATTTACCAACCCTGAAACTCCCTACGTACTTTCAAAATTACATCCGACTGAATCGAGTTGGAGACGTTTCCAAGATTATGAATGTTATTTTATTATGTAGATATAATAATAATATTATACACAATGCCATAGCGACATAAAATATCATGTATTTATTTAATGAATTGATAATTTAATGCAATACGATAGATATAGGTAGGTATTACAAGAAATCGGAGACAATTTTTTTTTTTTAATAGTCACATACAGCTAATAAACACTTATGTATTCTTTAATTTAAATTTAGAAAACCAGATCGCTTAGTTTTTGTTACTTTGATAGAGAAATAAAAAACAAAAATTTGGATTGAACACCATAACGCCATTAAGGTTTCGGCTTTAGTAAGTATTTATTCATCCATGCAGCGGCATACGATAAAAACTCAACGAACGTGTAACATCGATCAAGTTTTTCCAGTTTTTCATTTAACGTTTGCATTTAACGGTTTATTTGTGAATCGAACAAAGTACCAAAGATAATCGATTTGATTGCAATTCTGAAACCATTGTTCAATTTCGTCTAGAGACCAAAGAGTTTGATATTATGAACAGAATTCAGTTAATATGTATGTATCTATCTGTATGTATCTATCTCTGTCTGTTAATATGTATGTATGTATCTTTATATGTATGTATCTAGTTTCGGTTGAAGGCCCGTGGGAATAACGTTTCTACCTTTCTACCTATAGTGTGGGCAGCCGTTAGAAAGAACCAATTACCGCGTACAAAAGTAAACATAATAACGTCATCAAGTGATTGCTGACCAAGAATAGATCGTTTAGGTGTGATGAAAAAGTTTGCCCGACCTGTGTAAGTAGTTCGTTAGTTCGACCAAAATAATGAACGAAGGTAAGTGCATTAATGAAATACAAAATATTATACATAAGGTTTACGTCTGTTTTAAGTCATAAAGCGCCGGCTATGTATATTATGTTAATGTAGTACAGTATAATAAAGTACAGCAGGCAAGTTAATAGCCATGTATCGGGCACAGTTCTTAACTTCGAACTCTAAGATTTTTTAAATTATTTAGAAACGACCTTTTACTTAACCTGGGATGCTAACTACTGGATGACCAACGAGGTATTAGATAACTTAAAAGTAACCTAACTGTTAATCTAAGTACTTAAATTACGTATACTAGTATGTACTAAGATACATATTCATTGTAGCATAAGTATTTTATTTAAGAACTAGTTAGGTAGATAGGTATTTACTTTTAAAAACCACAGATAATATAAAAATCTTACTCAACATGCTAGTTTATTCCGGTCGTAAAAACAAATTGCCGTTTGAAATCTACTTAAAAGTTAATTTATACCAAAATTTAACACTTTTCAGGTAGTTTTTCTAGCTCACAAATTACTTAACTATTTAAAAACAAAGTTTTTAGGTATTTAGATGTTTTACAGCTACTTTAGTCTCTAAAATAAAAATCATGCTTTTCAGTAGACAAGTGGAATCTATATATTTTATTTTTTTAAATAATTACTAAGAACTACGCTTTCTGTCCGCGCATATTTCGGTAATCCTGAGTATACTTAAAACTAACACAAACATTAATTGTGCCCTATCTACATACTACGCATACGCCTACGCGTGGCTCCGATATGGAATTGTGATGTGGCGGGATAGTACCGACGCCAAAGACCTATTCATCACCCAAAAAAATGCCTACGCATTATATTTAACATAAAATCCAGAGATAGTTGCAAACCACTTTTTAGTCAATACAAAATACTTACATTGCCATGCATATATATTTTTGAAACAGCTATGTTTGTAAAAAAGAATATAGATTTATTTGATTTTGAAAAGAATGAGCGCCGAAAGAATAAACTAACATTACCAGTCCCAAGACTTGAAATGTACAAAAATAGCCCACAATACCGCAGCATCCAAATATATAACAAATTGCCTAACTGCATTAGAAATACCATCACAATACCCATATTTAAAGCCAAACTTAAATTATTATTGATAGAAAAAAGCTACTACAGTGTTAAAGAATATTTCGAAGACAGAGAATTAAATAAATATTAGTTTAAGTTACATACTAGATTATATAAAAAAAATGTTGATTTGATAAAAGAATGTTGTAGAATAAACTTTTAGAAAATCTTATATTTGCCATACCTTATCAGGGTCATGTACTGTGTTATTATGTACACGTGTATATGTGCAATAAAATAAATAAATAAATAAATAAATAATCTTATCACACTTTTTTTTTCTTTTTATCCTGAAATACGCCTGCGCTTGACTACAACTGGCCTGATGTGAAGCAATGATGTAGTCTACTCTTTCTGCGCAGTCGGATAAAAACTATCTTTTCAACCGACTTCAAAAAGAAGGTTTTCAATTCGACTGCATGTTTTTTTTGTATCTACGAGTATGTTACGTGATTATTACGTTACTTATGGATCGTTTTTTAAATTCTTTTTTGTTTTTAGGGGTATACTTTCCAGGCTCATTTACCTTTCTATTAAAATCTGTTGAGCGGTTTTTGAGTTATTGTTGAAACATTGCAGTCGGTTCAATTTTTTTTAAAGCTATTATTTTTTTCCTAGGTCTCAAATAATATCCATAACACATCCAAATCGATTCAGCGGTATAAACATGATCTAATAGACATACAATCAGTCTCAGGAACTTTTTTATTCTATTTAGTCAATAGTAAGTAGATTTACGACAAATAAGTTTAATGTAGTTGTCGATTTAATTTTTAACTTTAACCGTCAATAAACATTCAAAGAAAACATTGTAGGAAAAGCTCAGACAAAGCATCGATGATAATTCAATGGGATTTCAGTTAGCTGGGGTCAAACCGCGAAGTGAATGACCGAGACCGATTGTGTGGCAATCGGCATTATGATTCGGAATAATGACCTCAGTGAAAAACATTCATTCATTCAACCGCTTTACAGAATACGGCCGCTAGGCCGTTACTCCACAAACTAGCTTCCCGTCTCACTCAATGATCCATCCTTGTTTAATAGATTCCAATTTGTAGAAGTTGATAATATAATTTTATTTATATTAAAAAAATTAAAAAAAATCACCGCTTTTTAAAAAGTAAAACAAAAACTTATTTAAGTGCATGTATTAATTTATCGTTTATAATATCTCACAAATCTTCGTCCTAAGTACTGTCTAATCTACCGATTTAGCACCGACTAGGTAGACGGACAGTCAGCAAATCCAAATATTATTTTTTACTCTTTGGAAGGCGGTACTTTTTTCTTTGATTTTTTTCAAATTGTTTCTTGACTTTATGGTGTACCCATATTTTCCTCGAACTTCTATAAATCCTTATAATTTTCCACTAAAAATGATGCCCCCACACGGCGTAATTAATCTCAAATGGTTAGGGAGGGTGTTTTAAAACACCTCCCTTTCCCCTTAGTGGTCAACCATCGACTACACGTAAAACAAAGCAATAGGTACTACTTGTTGCGACGATTCTACTGTTCTTTAACAGAACTCCTCATTTAATTACAGTAGAATTGAGATATATAGATAGATTATACATATCAGATCACAACAATTTTTCAAGGGGTAACTTGGGAGTACTGACCTATATATTCTTTCAGTAAAAATAAAGATACATAAAAACAAATAATAACTGATACGACCGAACATACCTTTATTCAGAAGTCGTATATCTAGCTTTCTGCCTATATCCCTATCTGGATCTCATCTCCATACTAAATTTCATCTAATGGTACGGTATAGTGAGATAAATAGACATATCTCTTGCACATAACATTATCATTAGTATAACTCCATCCCTTTCTTATTCCGGAGTCTATTGCTTTAAACCCTCATAATTATTAAACCCTACCGGTAGGCTAGTATCAAACTCAGAATTGTAAATATTTCTTAGGAAGTTGAGTTTAAACATAATTATTAGTATTTAGGTACATACCTATTGAGTAGGTATTTAAATTATGTAACTAAAAATATATGTCAATGTAATATTACAAAGCTGAAGAGTTTGTTTGAACGCGCTAATCTCAGGGACTACTTGTCTGATTTGAAAAAATCTTGTTTTCTCACAATAGTGAGAACCCATTTATTGAGGAAGGTTTTAGGCTACTTTTTGTCCCACCGCTGGGCATAGTATAAAATGTACGTCACGCGGGTGAAGCCGCGGCGGAATACTAGTGAGTAATTAAATAGGTACTAACCTAGGTACCTTATGTAGACACAGACAGTTAAATACTCGTATGTTTTTGGTTTGTTTCAAGCAAATTTAGGTGTTATGATTTGCTAATTAAGATCTAACATGTCTGGTATGTTAATTAATATGTTTTTATTGCTTGCATAAGTAGGAATTCAAAATAGGTGTTCAAGTTTTTCGACTAGCTCGTGCCTATAAGATAATATAGATGTGACAAGTGCGTGTCGGGCCACGCGCTTTGTAGGATTTTGTAGTCTACCTACACAGTCAAATACCGATCGTTTTTTATGGGTTTTCTATTGTATTTTCTTAGATTTACACGAATATCACCTATTGATATTAAATTACTTTTTAACGGATTTTTATCGCGGTATATTTTAGATCCAGACGTTTCAAAGTCTTCCACCCGTGACCATGGAGTCTGAAAAGACTTAAATTTCGCGATCTAAAGTAGTGTTATTTCAATGGTTTTCTATTGATTTTATATTTTAACCCCAACGAAAAAGACGGGTGTACAAAGATGTGTAAGTAGTTACAAGTTGGTTGCTGAAACGAATTGACCGATTTTGATACGGTTTTCTTTATTTGAAAGATGAAGTGAACGAGATTGTATGTCTAGTACTAAGTATTATGTAATTTTGTGGTTAGATTGGGAGTTTTATTATTTTCATTTAAATATAAAGTTATGTGACACTACTGCGCAACGGTGGCGCATATCGGACTCGCCTTTCAAATATCTTTATGGAACGAATTGTTTCATCACCGCTGCTCAATATCGGTGAAAGAAAACATTCGTGGGGAGACAGGCATGTTTAAGAATTAATCATTCGAGAACATTGACATCCATCCCGCACTTGGCCAGCGTGTGTGGATTAAGGCTTAAACTCTCTGTTCGTAAGATAGTTGAGAGAAGACCCGTGCCCAGCAGTGGGACACTAAAAAGGGGGAAGTGATGTGACTACAGGTTACAAAATTGTTTATATTCGGGATACAAAAAACATAGACACGGTAATTCTCTCTAAATTAACGTGACATAGAGCAACATAGGGTAGATATGTACTTAGGATACGCGGGTTTTGCGAGGTCGCCGCCCCCAGTTTGGTTAGACAAGACACGAGCGACGTTTGTATTTTTTGCTGCGACTTTTTGCCGTTCTAGCGTGCGTTACCCTCATATTACTGTTTACTATAAAATACGATATACGTAATGCCTATTGCCTATTGAAAATTAAAAAAAATAACCGTGTAGGCTGTATCTTTATGACGGGCCCACTCGCACTGTTGGTAAAACACTTGCTTTTAACTACGCAGGTCGTGGGTCTAATTCCCGTGGACATGGTGTGCAATTTGTGCATGAACATGTCTGTTTGTCTTTAGTCTGGGTGTAATTCTTTATAAATGCGAGTCTGTCTGTCGCGCTTTCACGCCAATACTATTGAACCGATTTGGATGTAATTTGGTATGGAGATAATATGAGATCCGGGGGAGAAAGTAGGATAGTCTTTATCCGACTACGCGAAAAATTAGTTAATAGTTTAGCGTGATAACCGACAAAAGATAATTTATAATAAAAGGAACTTACAAAAAATAAGTAGATAGTAAGTATTATGTAGTATATCAGTTGAGTATCGGATTTCATAGTGAAAAAAATCTCTGCTTTTTGCGATCGATAGCGGTTTTTATAAATTTTCCAGATTTAACAATGTCTATTGAAAATTTTAACATATTCCTGAAGGCTTCAATAGGTGTAAAACATTATAACGTTAAAGTATTTTTGTTTAATGTACTATTAAATTAGCAAAACGTGTTTTTAAGTGTCCAGTGACAGGTCGATGACATTGACATCTATATTTGTATGTTAATCACATATCAACGTGATATTTGCTCATAATGCTTTCGTTTAATTTTACGATATTACATTTTATAGATGGCGTTTCTTATTATATTTTGCTTTAAAGTAATAAATAGGTAGTAAGTATTTAACACTAAATTAAATTAAGTAGTATACTTAGATTTAACCCGCAAAATCGTCCTTATAAGTGATGTACGGTAACAGTTACCTACTCTAAGTACGGGTTTGTCAATACGAAAAAAGTTGTTGTTGTTATTATTATTCGCCAATAGGCAGGCAAAGTTGACCATACAGCCTTGTCTTATTTTTATTTTCTTTCTGGGTATCAATCAAAATATATGCCAAAGGCAAAGTCTAATTTATCAAATCCAAAAGGCTAACGCCATGTCTGTTATATAAAACAATACGAAAAAAGGTTACCATCATGAACTTGTCTAAATGCGATTTTATTTTTTATCTTTCAAAATGTTCTTTAGTAAAATTACGATATATTTTTTAAATCTTAATATTTAAAAGGGACTTTTCCGCGCAGTGTATGCCAGTCCCATTGTATTCTAAATTTAAAAAAGAACCTGACTGCGTCAACATCAGTCTTAATTGAATAGAGACTGATTTGGCGCGAAAATACGTATTTTTTTTATTTTTATTTTTATTTTTTTTCATAGTTTTGATGTACCCAGTGTCACTCTCACGACTAAGACGAATGTAATGATACCTGTCAAGATTATATGCGACAAACCCTTTAGGCTCTAGCTAGAGCGTGTGAAAGAAATATACATGCATACATGCACTCGAAAAACATAACCCTCCTTCCGGCGCAGTCGGGTAAAAAGAAAATTAAAATCTAGAAGTACAATAAAACTAATTGGAAACAGAATATGTAAAATAATTTGTAGATTTTTCAGCTTGTTCACTTATTATTTTGACTGGTCTATGACAGAATTCGAAAACATTTTTCGTATTGACAACTTGTATTAAGGGTATTATTGGTAAGTATCCCAAGGGTAGATACATATTACCGGTATAACAAGTATCCTGTATGTAAATTCACGAATAAACATGTACTATGCAAAATTTTGAGCAGCGGTGGCGCAGCGGTACGGGCTTTGCCTTAGAAATAAAAGTGCCACATAAGATTCCCAGTCGTGCCTACAGATCTTTAGGAGAATTGTTGCAACGCCGCTGCGCTGCTCAATCATGGTTAAGACCTTTGCCCAGCTGTGTTACATTACAAAAAGGGTTGAAGTGATTCAAAATTTTATAGTACCTACCATACACCCCAACAAAGTTTCGTATTTGTAATATTAAGGAATGTACAGTTAGTAGTAGGATAGAATATTACTTTAACAATACTAGGCAATACTATGTATATTTTTATTTTAATCTTTTACTATGTTTATATCAATACTAAATGGCTGAATATATCACACCTACTCTGTATGTCATAATTTACAAATCTGCGCAGCTATAAAAACAAAGTCGATGATCGCGTTTCGTGGAAATGTTAATAAAAGCTGTTTGGTGAAGCGAAACGATCCTACTGTTGGTTTGTTACTATTTCTATGTCTCGATACAAAAGACAGAGGCAGCAATAACTTGGACTCCTTTGACTCGTGGTACACGTTACAGTATACCTAACCTTCCTCTTGAATCACTATCTATTGATGAAAATCGCGGTAAAATCAGCTTCGTAGTTTAAGGGTACTTACATGGTAAAGGGGACAGACGTAGACTCATTAATTATTAATAATCAATTAATTTAAAAACTGTTTAGGCTACATATTGTGGCTTCTAAGCTCCTATATAACTAACAATTTACTCATTAGCTTCTGAAGTCCAAAAGATATGAATATTTAATAAGGACTTTGCTTAGAAATTATAAAATATCCAACGTAAAAAGCTTAAATCACAAAATGAAAAGAATTCTTGAACAATACTAAGCCGTTTATTTATTCAGTAAGGTACAAATATACGAGTTTTGCCTCGTAAAATGTGGCGTACGTAGCGTCACACAAAGTACCTAGTAGTGTAAAGTAGGTATAAATAAAACAAATCGTAGTACACGTACACAACCACTGAGCTCACCCTTACGACCTTGAAACTATAGGGCTGGCCCCCTCGGATGCACCGAGCAAGAAGCCCTACTCTGCTGCAATTTGATTACGATCCGATATAATGCTAATGAATATGTTCGGATTAGCTGTTTAAGCATTAATAATAAAATTAGTTTGTTTTTCTTGTTATAATTTTATTATGAGCTTTTATTGTGCGCTAGCAAAATCTTTAAGCTAATATAGAATTATTCCCCATAATTCGGTATAATTGCGTATTTTCGGTAACAATTCAATGATAGAGCAAGAGGGTCCGTCTGATGATGGAGTCGGAAGGTGGCCAAAGGAACTCCTAAATTTAACCCGTCGTCGGTTGAGGACTTCTTTGTTTTGAAATACAGAAGACTTTAGCAGATTTTTTTTTAAATAATATCATTTATATATTTATCATTCTTTTTTTATTCTTCGATAGTCTGGCGCTTGACTAAAACTTACCTGATGTTAAGCAATGGTGTAGTCTACGATGGAACGCGCCAGCCCAGTATACCGATTCACTCGTGATTACGAATGGTTTTATCGGACTTTTTAATGATTTTTTTTTATTTCAATTTCTTATTCTCGTATAAGATCGGTTTGAATTTGTCAAGTTATAGGGTTTAAGCTTAGTACCATCAGTTAAAATCTGTACTATTGTACCTACGTACCTACGTAAAATTATGAGTATTGTATCGAAGCGCTACAATTCTCTAATTTCGATCTGAGTAGGGGCTCAGAGTTATTTATCGAACAGTAAACACAATAAGTACTTAATAGTTTTATAACTGCCACCTACTGCAATCGAACGTTTTATGTTCAAATAATGTTCAACAATTGAGTTTTTTGTACGAAATAATAATTTCTGTAGTTTATCTGACGAGATTATATTGTTTTATTTTGTGTAATTGGGTACAATGAATAACTTTCACATCAAAAATATCTCTACTACATATTCGGCGCGTTTTTGATGTAATTTAAAGTAACATTTATTCATAATAAACTGTTAAAATAATAAATGAAATGAAAACCTTGATTTGAGATCAAATATGTCTTATATACTAACTAGCTGCCCCAGCGAACTTCGTACCGCGCAAAATTGTGAATCTAAACCATTCCCAGATCTCCTTGAACACACACAAAAAATTTCATCAAAATCGGTCCAGTCGTTTAGGAGGAGTTCAGTCACATACACACGCACACAAGAAATATATATATTAAGATTGCAGAATTTTACGTTAGGATTTTTTAAAGATTAGTTGAGTACTGAAAAACTTATTTTTTTTTCCCGGCAAATAGGTTTTTACTTAAAAGTGTACCTAATTATGACAAGTTGTTAGTTACTAAAAATGTTGGATAATTAGATCGAATTGATTCATAATGAAGTAGACCAAAACGTGTTATCCAGACAAAGATTTAGATAAATCTGGTTGATAAGATTAATTCTTTGTCAACAATTTGCCCTCACTTTGGGTTTTGATATAATCACAAACCGGGATTATGTCACACCCGAAGTGTGATTTAATCCCGGTTGCTTCGTCATCGTAGCCTAATTAATGCTGATCTACTATTTATGTTACCAAGTTATAATATTTGGGTATGTTTAGAAACTATGACACCGTTTGTATTAATTCTAAGCTATAATATGTTCTAGCACGAGCTCTGAGGAATCGGTTGCAGTACACACAGAATACCTGTTAAACTTATATCATCGATCTTTTATGCTGGGGTTTAAAATAGATACACTAATTCTGAAAGCTGGGCATCCACTATGTTCGCAAACCTCTAGCGCTCCGCGCTCCTGCAACCGGTCCACATATACAGCTCCTGGAGCGTGCAACGGTGCTCGCTCCGCGCGCTCAGTGCTCCAATCGGTGGCGGTTTTTGGGCGAACACAAAGAGCTCGTGTTTCTGGAGATGCTCGTCCTGTATGCATCAGAGTGGTTGCAGATGCGCGGAGCACAGTTTTTTCGCAAATATAGTAGATACCCAGCTTCAAGTCTCTAGAGCGGACTATTATGTAGTACCTACTCTTCTATGCATAACTATAGCTACACCACTCGCGACCATCCATCCATAGCCACGGAATATTTCAAAATATACCACAGATGGATGAATTATCAAACACAAAAAGAAAGTTTCATTTCATTACTAGTTCTAGATCGGCCAGGCTTATAACCTACATAACATAAGTATAAGTAGAAATATGTCTGACACGGATTATACACAATGACACTAAAAAGAGTGAATGTCCTGGATAAAACTAGGTAGCCTTTCAGTGCTCTATACCATATAAATAATACTATTGGGCTGTCAAGACAGTCGCGACAGTACGCAAAACGAGTCTCAGGGCGCCGCAGTTGACGCCGTGATGTTCTATATTTTGCTCTAGGGTCATCATAAAGCCTGTTATTATGTTTTACAGAGTATTTTATTACGCTTTACAGAGTAAAATGAATAGGAATTTTTGAATGAGCTTCTGATTAATAATAATCATGTGATCATACTCGGTCTGATTTGAAGCTAAAATTTGTCTGAGATATTAACAATTCTTAGAAAACTTATACATTGCTAGCTTCCGTCCGCGATATCATGTGTTATAGTTATATACCGTAAGTATCCCAAAACAATATATGTACCTGGAATTAAAAGTAAGTATTTGCTCATATAAACTGTGTTCAACATCAGTCTTCACTTTTTGCATTTATAATAGTAAGATCTAGGATTAAAATAAAACTAGAGGTAGATCCTGCTTCGGTTCGGGTATAATATTATAATTTAGTTGAATAGATACGAGTGTTAACCCCTTTATTCATCAAAATTTATAATGCATTTTAAGACATGCTATACAAGATTCCATATTTTGTCAAATCGACGAATTGTTTAACAAGCCTTTAGATGTGTTAAGTGGTAATATTTTTTATGAATAAGCATAGCTATAACTACGAAAGAAATGAGCTATAAAATCCAAAAAGGATTTTATAAATGAAACGGGTGGTTTTGCAAAAATCTCACATAATTTTCTCCTTTTAAAATCGGATGAAGTATTTCGTTTTATAAATCGGTTAAACCAAAAATATTTGTTTGTTCTACTCGCTATTTGGTCACTTCGGTATACGGTAAAATACGTTTTATAGCGTCTCGGGTGAATTTTATGCGGATATTTTCGGATATTTGCCGACCGTTCACCTCATGATCGTCGTATAAAGTGGGACAATGTCCTACGAAACGGGAGGCAGCCCTAATTGTGAATAGGCATTCGAGCGGTCACAGGAATAGAGGTCATGTCGATTCCTTTATATTAGGTATTGTCTGCAGTATTTATAAGAGATAAGTAGGAATCCATACTTCCATGCTAAAATTTATAAATGCTGAACTGACTTTGCCTGTCTCTTTGCTTTTCCCGCCTGTGTTAATTCTAAATTATTTTTGATCGTATTTAATTTTCGTTTAGCCCGCGTAATAGTTTTGTTTACTTGCCCATTTTTTTTAAACTAGAACATATTAGTTTAGGAATGGTACGAAGCACTTTTCGTAAAATAATTAAGACAACATAAGGCGATCAAACCAGTCTACCTTTTATAACAGTTATAATTCTAATTATTAAAATTCAATAGCCGGGACATACATACCTACCTATTACTCGCTCATACTAAACAAGTGTCTTAATTTAAATATTAAAGCAATTTCATCATTAATGAATCTAGATAGAAGGATACCTGATACGCGTGGTTAGAATGACAACGAAAATATTTTATTGCTAAAATAAAGTCGTAAATCAAGCAACTATTAAGTCACAAATTGTACTCCTATCATATTTAATTTAAACTGATTTTATCCTGATATTTGCAATAAGGTCGACGACGACGACGACGACGACGACGTATGAACTTTGCGCAGAAGAAAACGCAGGATTTTATTTGCAAGGCTACAATAGTTTAGAAACAAGTATAGCTATATTATTTACTCTCTTAAGACCGATTCTATTAATAGCTTTATAACAAACATTCGCTATTAAAAATGCTCTTAAGTAGGTAGGTAGGTACCTACATGATCGAAACTTCCAGGAAACTATATGTTACAGGAATCTACTTAGCGAAACCACAATCCATTCTTTTCGTATCCACTGAAGTTAAATTAACATATTTTAGTTTAGAAATTAGACGATATATTATGTCACCTAGAATTTTTTTTAATTCAGAATAATAAAAACTCAGAACAAGATGGGAGAGAATGCTGTCTGCGGTACTTGACTGAGGGAAAAACCTACTAAGTAGGTACTAGAACTACAAAGTTAAAATATGCTGTGTAAATAAAATAAAAACCGGTCAAGTGCGAGTCGGACTCGCGCACCGAAGGTTCCGTACAAACCTGCAAGGTTTACAAAGTTCGTTCATTACGACAATCGAGTCATAACTATGGTATTTTTATTATATTTTGTATATTATATTATAAATATATATTTTGTAATGTAACTAAAAATTTAAGGTTTTCGGAATTTTTCCTTTATGTGTGCTATAAAACGTTCCTTCATGCCAAATTTCAAGATTCTAGGTCGACTGGAAGTACCCTTTAGGTTTTGATTCCGTTGCGAGTACTTGCGAGTTTCAAAATATGCAGCTTAAATTGCTGTTTCTTTTGATTGAGTTGACATAGAAGTTTGATTTTGTTACAGCTTAAAGGTATTATAGACCTGAGTATTTGGTATGAATTTCAATTTAATACCTCTACGCGTTTATGAGGAAATGGGTAGTAAGTTTAAAATTATTAAAAAAATATATATTATGTGATGTAACTAAAAATTTATGGTTTTCGTAATTTTTCCTTTATCTATGCTATAAGACGTTGCTTCGTACCAAATTTCAAGATTCTGAGTTCACGGGAAGCACCCTGTAGGTTTTGATTCCCTTGCAAGTGTCGAAAATTTGCGGCATAAACGGCTGTATCTTTTGATTGCGTTGGCTTAGAAGTTTTTTCACAGCTTCAAGGGACAGTAGACCTGAGTAATTGATATAAATTTCAGCTTCATACCTCCACGCGTTCCTGAGAAAAAGGGTCTTGACAGACGGACGGACAGACGGACAACAAAGTGATCCTATAAGGGTTCCGTTTTTTTCTTTTGAGGTACGGAACCCTAAAAATAAAAGCAAAGCACTAATAGATAGAATAAAAGATTAGGATGCCTTTGTTTAAATAATTAAATTAACATTAAATAGCATAATTAAAGCTACATTGCTATATATTGTTAGGATAACAATGATTAAGATAAACAAATTGCTATAATTAGGAAGAAAATATGAATCATATGTAGTAAAAATAATAACAGATGCTATTAAACATTATTCATTCCTAGTAATGTTTTAAGTAGGTAATAGTAAATATTTACTGAATTGAACTAAAAGGCAAGTAGGCAGTTAAATAAAAAAACGATATGTACTACGTTTACATTTAATTTTTATAATAGCTGTATGTTAAACAAAACCAACCTTTAATCCCAGTTTAATGTCATTTTTTATTCTGTAATGTATGAATAAATCAAGTAGCCAATTAGCATTTCGTGTAGTGCGAAACATAAAATTCTCTGTTTGAAGGCCGGCGAGTATTAACACATGAGTAAACGGTATGTACGGAATCTTAATGAATGCCAAAGTACTCTTTCCTTTAATGCTATTGTTAAATTTAATCATCTGAAGAACAAAATTGATAAATTAATTGTAGATAGCCAAACTTAGTTAACACTTTTTGGAGGGGAGTGCCCCAGGGCAGCATATTAGCTCCCCATTTGTAAAGTAGATTTAAAATCTTTTACGTGGTTATTACAAAATATAATAAAAAATAAGTACGCAATTTATCGTATAACAATCTGCGGTGTTTACATAACGCGAGTGATTTGCATGCCTAAATTTGACCTTGGCTTCGGATGACACATTACTGTGGCGATAAAGCGTTTGATACTGATATCTCTGACAGATATTGAGCTCACCAAATTATAACCAAATGTTTAAATCTGCTGAACAACCGATTTTTCCTGAAGTTTATAGTTTTACATCCAAGACCCGATATACAAATTGGTAATATGGGCCTTAATTCTATATTTGTTTAGCTGCTAGCTGATATTTTAATAACGTTGTTTATGACAGTAGTAAATTATTATTTTGATGGTAGACTATTTTGAGGGCTGTTTAAAATACATATTCTTCTGCTTAAATATATTTTGATGACAATCAAAAATGTTAGATTAATATTAAGCCGTCAGAATAAATAAATAAATCTTTTTTGTACCAAAAAGCTAGTGACAAAGTTATAAAATGCAAGCCCTTTTTTCCGGTGGCAAATCCTTTAAGGACCCTCCTGTCCTTAGGGGGCGCAGGGAAGGAGGTACGTGGGACTCCCTAAGGGAACCCACTAAAACTCTAGGGTGTTCCATCTCACACTTATGCCACAGGTCGCGGCAACACGCGATACTTCCACAACCCCCAGCTAATAATATGCAAGCCCTGAGTCCCTATGCAACCCAAAATAGCGTGAGCTGTGAAATGTTATGATGAACGACTTTCCTTTTTATAAAATTAATCTATTATTGAGGATATTGGAAGTCTTTTATAAACCTAACCTATCCTTAAATTGAATTTTTAATACTAATTAGGTATAGCATTTTATATTGATGGAGTACAATAAAATCAAACTGAGCTTCAATAAGAATTTATTATAATAGGTAATACTAGATATCTACCTGGTCTAACAAACTTCATGTCCGTATTAGCGAGAGGTGTAAGCTTAGACAAATTGTACGTAGTTTGACATTAGCACCTATTGTGAATGGCCATGTTTGGTAAAGCACAGTTTAACAAGTTAGTGATAGACGAATATGGAAAGAACTACTTAATTTGACGAGTTGAAACTTAAAAGTAGTTTGTTGATACTTTCAGTGATTGACTATTCTTTTCCAATTAGTACCTCAATACCCAGAGTTTCTACGCTCAGTTATGCTGGTACTGTGAAATGACGGCTTAAATGACGAAATATCACAAACTATCACAGCCTAAACGTTGTTGATGGGAGGCAAATCTGATGGAAATTCCAAGCCAAACAAATTGTTTAATTTCCTGTTAATTATGTTTTTCCATAATCTAAATATATAAAAGAAGAAACTGACTGACTGACTGACATATCAACGCAGAACCCAAACCGCTGGGTCTGGAGACTCCAAATTTGGCACATAGGTTCCTTATGGAGTCTAGGGGAAGAAGAAAGGATTTTTTAAAACTCACCCTTTAAGGGGGTGAAACGGGGATCCACTAATAACAAATAAAAAAATATGACAAAGGGTTCTTATAGATCTGTCACTTGGCTAATTTGTTAGCGATAAACTTGAAACCTACTGAACGGGTTTTCATACGATTTTCAACAATAGACAGAGTGATCCATGAGGAAGGTTTAGGTGTATAACTTGTACCCGTGCAAAGTCGCGGGTCGCTGGTATATTACAAAGAATCGTTTTAGCTATGCAGCATTGTGGCCACTACAGTACACCGTCAATTCTATTGGCACATTGAAAACCATAGTTTATCTACCTTTTCACTTACTTACTTATGTTCAAAGGTTTATTGATGTTTATTTCACTTAACTGGCTCGTTAACTGTGTTCCGATACTTTCACTTGCACTTAGGTTAATGTGTTGAATTAGGTTAGTAAGGTCTAATGCGATAGCGAGTAAATTATTATCGCTTACCCGTACATTGAGTTTTATCGATATTTGCCAGACGGACGTGAATTGATACTTTATACTCGATTTTAGTTTACTAGTCGCCGTCCCCAACTTCATCCGCGCTTGAAGTACTCCATGGGTACATTTACAGGTATAAAAATAGGTATATAGGTACATAAATTTAATTAAAAAACATCAGAATAATAAACATTCATATGTACCTAACTACGTCCTCAAAAACTTTCGCATTTATTTTAAAGTATAATTTTTATATTTATTTTATTCATTTGTTTTTATTTATTCATTTATTAGTCTCAATACTAAAATAATAAATTACTGTCAGAAATAAAAGGTGGAAAAGACAAAGTCCCATGATTTATATCAGAATGTACGTTTTTAATGCAAAAAAAAACCTATAGATATAAAACCTATCGATAGGTACTTACGATACCAGATATTTTTTATGTACTTATTTAATTTAATATATTTTTCTCTTTCTTTAAATTGTTTCTGTCCTCGCGACTTTTAATCTATGTAGTTTTAAGTTTATTCAGTGAATAAAGCAAAGGGGAAATTGCGATCTCTTATATGTTTTTAAAACTATAGGAATCTCACGTCTACGTCTCAAATATATTTATTATTATTATTATTCTTCTTATCTCATCTTACTAATATTATACCTAAATGCGAAAGTTTGTGGAGTTGTGCAGGTGTGATGTTATGTGACTGTTTCACGCAAAAACTACTGGACGGGATTTGGACGTGATTTGGCAGAGTTAGATTATATTCTGGAATAGCACATACATAGATAGGCCACTTCTTAAATAAATAAAAAACGTTCTTTTGACACAAACAGGACACACATAATGCAATAACAAATAAAAAACACAAACTAAAGAAAAAACACCTAAAAATAAATAAAAGTAAACCCATCAATAAAAAAAATATAAAAATACCGCGGGTGAAGTCATAGACTAAAGACTAAACTACAAAGATTATATTTATAAAACCGAAAGATTAATAGTGTACCAACGTGTTGTAGGAGAGAGTAAGTATTACAAGAACATCTTGGCTCAAATCAAGATGGAGGCTATAAAAAGTATTACGGATTCGAAACTTGCGTCAAAGTGCCAAATTTGTGACGGCCGTCGAATTTTAAACGACTTCAAGTTATTGATAGTATGATTCTCGTCGTGTTTTATTTTCCATACTATTATGCTGTAGACAACTTGATTGGAAATTAATGCTTTGAATTTATTGGAGGTCGCGATTTGGAATCATATTTTTGTCTACGAAAAAACTGAGATTTCGAGAAACCAGTATAACATTTATTTTTTTGTATGACTAAACTTTTTAGTTTTTAAATAGTAATGTAGACCTCATTGGCAACATTATTAAGTAAAAAGTGGCACCAAAAAATTTATGTTAGATGTACTGGTTTAACCAAAATCTCAGTTTTTCATAGACTGCCTACTTAAATTTGTTTTTTGATTGAAAAAAACTCCTTTAACGTTACGAAAGTCTTACCTACTGATTTATTATATTGTTTAAATGTAATTAAGTACATATTAAGCTGCATTGAAATTTTATCTAACATCTTACTTTCCATAATCATAATTGCGGGAATATTTGACCTTACGAACACTATTAAAACAATGCGCAATGTTTGAGAAAATAAACTTAAACAAATTTTAATAAATACCTTTTTTTTATTTTTATGCGTAGAAAAAAATTAAGAAATATTGATACTGCCACTAGGTATATCTGCTGTGCGCTCACTGTCCGCTGACCGCTAATTTTACGCCATGCGCTTTTATCGATATTTTTATTAATAGATCGTCCATAATTTGATGATTGTATTTCGATAAAAAAATGATTAATAAAATGTACTGTATACTTCATACATAAAATATAACTGATTTTTATACATGAAACTGATTCTAAACTGCTGTAACGTAAAACAGCAACAGAGTAGAACCTCTTATCTAGCAACCGCACAGCTGTTCCAAATAAAAAATCGTGTTTATTAAAATTTGTTTCGGTTTATTTTCTCAAAGTTTGCACACTGATTAAATAAGATAATAAAATAATAATAATTTAATAAAAATAAGTAATTTAAATGACACAGTTTAAAATCGATTTCCTTACAGTTAACAATAAGATTTAACCCGGCCGGAATTCCCTTTAGGTCAAGGGAAAGGTCAGGATGATAGGGGCCATACCTAAGCGTGACAACCCTAATTTACAAGGTACACGACAACTACGCCCTTTGATTCACAACAACTATGAATTCGTAAAATGATCTTTAACACAATGTAGCACTTTATATGATAATTTTATAGCGTAAGTGTCAAATATTTTAAAACATAATTACCATTTTATGTAGGTACCTACTGAATGTACTGACACATTTTGGTAAGTACTTAAAATGGTAATTAAATAATTAATATAGAATGAATAACTATTATTTCTACCTATTAACTGCAACAGAATATTTCAAATTGATTTCGAATTGAAATATAACAAAATAAATGTAGGCTTTAAATAAAAATATATCTATAAATTGCGCTTAAAATAAAAAGAAAGGCTGAAAATAAACATACGTTGTTAAAATACCGTTATCGACAAACGTTCAATTCATCCTCAAGATATTCCTATACCTGATTATTTTACGAGAAGAAAATTTTAATGTGTCTAAAAAGCTTTCAGTAACATATTCACATATCTCATCTTAACCAAAAGAGTTGCTAAAACAAAAGATGTACGTAAAACCGATATTTTACAATTCGCGTGACATAAATAACGACGTATAAATTCATAAAACGATACAACACGGAACAATTGAACGAATGAATGAATGAAACTAATCACAGAATATAAAAGCTGTCATAGATAATAAACGACTTACGTGTATACCGTTTTTTCCACATAGTAACAAAATAACTTGTAACTTATGTAAATTAATAAGCGTAAACGTCTTAACAGGACAATAGGAAGCAACAAAAGTAAAGGCTATCAAAAGGTAGTTAGTGCGCATATCAAGATATCACGACAATGATAAAAGTCGAGGTCGACTCTGCTTTTTGCGAGGTCTCGGAGCGACCTTCGTAAAAATTAGCGCGATTTACATAACGCATAGTAGACAATTTGCACTGAAGTACGGATATCGGTACAATAATATAAAATCATATCTGTCAATATACACAGTTACACACCAGGAAATCGATGATCTGCAGGAAATCTAAGCATTTATTATCATAACTTAGCAAAGCAACAAGTACAATAGATAAATTATTTTTTTATATATATACACGGTACTGACAGCATTGTATGCCCTCGAATTTATCTGCTGATACTGAAGTCGAAGATGGCATATGTGCAGTCACTAAATGGGAACTGCAGTTTGTAAAAGCACAGACAGTCCACCTGACCCTTTTCTATTTACCTAACATGTTTTATATTACCTGAATTAATAATAAAATATTCCCTTGGGATACTATACGTACAATTAGCTACAAAAGTTGATTAACATATTCAATATTACATAACTAAAACATTCCTCCATGTGTTGTGACGAGGGAAGAAAATAAGTTTGCAATTAACAGTTTACAATAAACAGTCACACGGCATTTGATTATTGTTTTTTTTTGTGTTCTAGCTGTACATCACACAGACGGAGTCACATATGAAATCAACTTGAATAACTATTTAATAGACAAACAAAATGGTTTGGATGCATTATCGATAATTTGATTAGATTAGGAGATAATTATTAGTTGTCTTAAAACATATAAAACAATGTCATTAAGATTTAAGATAATCCCACTCCATAAAGAAACTTAATAAAATGTTAAAACTCACATAACATCAAAATGCAGATAATAAGCGTTTTGTCATTGTATTGGTTAATAAAATAGTTAGTTATCCGTCCGTATAATTTATAGTAGGCAATAGTACGTCAGCCAACTGAAGAGTCATACTAATATATTTAGACTAGTACATACCCTCAATAACTATTTTTAACTATTTTACACGTGTCGTATACGAACACTATGCTTCATCCGCACTTATTGCGATAAGACAAATACTTAGGATAATATCGCGATGTATGTAGCGAAGACTTCGGCACTTCACAAGAAGCTAAATATTGTGCCGAAGTTATAAATTGAAGTTTACCATGATTATTTCGCGAGTCGCGATGAGTGCGGCCTAGGCATACTGGCATTGGCTATATTCAAAGTATGAAAATTAAAGTGCTAATTAACCTAATTAAATTGTTCTCTTGCCAAACTTGTTTCGATTAATTGACGATAAGAGACGTGAACTGTTTTAAAATATCATCAAATTAAAACATTGCCTAAAATATACATTTTATGTTGCCAGATGAACAATAAACACTATAAAAGTGTAGTAAGCGTAGTTTAAATCGTAAAACGTTTTGTATGTTCTTGGCTCCTAATAGATCGAAGTTGTATTTACCTACAGGGTGCTCTGGAAAAAAAGAAATTCCTTGCAAGCGGTATAAATACAGTCTATTTCCAAATACTTAAGTCCGACCACACTATTTCCGAAATTTATTTAGTTTCGGGTTAAATTATCCAGTCGGTGAGAATAACTCCACAACATACTTTTGTATTCAAAGAAGTTCCAGTTTAAAGGAAGTCATTACAATCGTGCAGTAAAACCCCTTGCAAGGAATATATCGATAGAACGGGCACCCTGTAAACACCTATTATATTATAATAGACTACAAGATAAATTCTTAAAGCTATATCGACAATCAATCGAGTGTTGTTCACACGACGCGAATAGCTTCTATAATTATAATTAGAGCAGATCAAAATTAGATTAACTAAAGTAGTGTGAGCAAACGATGCATACATCCGTCTGAAATTTATTAAGATACATTCCTTTAAACTGTTTAAACAACTTTATGGAACCAACGAAACATAATTTTCAATCAATCAAATTAAAAATCACATTCTTCTAAAATATACACAGATATGTTAAAACGACGTTGTATACTCATGAAACATCATTGCTAATCTACCAAAAAGTTCAGAGGTACTGCATGAATGCAAGGTAAAACTGTATAAAATTACTAAAAATTACCGATTTTCTTATTTTGTTTCGCTCGACAGGATTGATTCAAAACATAAAAGATGCGATCATTCGTGTCGTTTATTGGCTATCATTTGTCCAATAGACTAACGCCACGCTGCCTGGGCGGCATAAGAGAATTAAGGTGTTTTTCCTCCCAATATGTGCAGTAAGCTGATGCGAGTATGCTGAAGCCAAGTTACGAAACTATGCGATAGTTTCCACTGTTAAATTGTGTAGCGGTGCGGCTAGGATGTGCTATGTAGATGTGCAGTTTCAGCTCTTCGATGCATCGACAGACAGGCCAAAGATCTCTAGCATCCATATCAAGCATCGTTCATACAAAATCTTAATCTAATTGAACCCATCTCCATCTGTGCTTTGCTTGCTTTCTAGACGAATACATATGAATGGTGGATATCAAACGCATCCTTAGCCGACGTAGAAAAGTACCCTTAATGTTTTTACACGTTAATTATAAAGGCGATAAGGGCCTAATATCGCATGTTATGTTAATCACTCGATGGAACCAAATATACATAATATACTAACCGAAGACTTAGGTTAACTAAGGGAAGCAACCGGTGCGTACTTCCTCTCGAAGCGAGGGTTCGCGGCGAATGACGAAATTAAATTGCCGTCAACATTTAACCAAGCAATTAGCGAGCGGGTTTATTGGGCCGGTATTATATGACGTTAAATACAGAGCATTGCAACTGGAAGGTACGGGGAAACATGATATACTGGTGAAGGCCGAAATGCAATTTGCCATAGTTTAGTCTGAAATGTGAAAGGATTGAGAATACTATTTAAGAGCTTAAGTTATTTATTACACATAACTTTTAACATTATTTTAAAGTCGTCATCAAACATAGTAACAGTTTATGTAATTGCAATATATATTTAGATTACCATAACATAGCACAAAGTGCCTCAAAGTAGTATCTATATATATTATATTAGAATAGTTTATTTGCTCGATCAGGGAACTCGGTCCTCGCAGTAATATGCGTACCACCGGACCCATTGGTCAGTATTTTAGTTTGATTTTTTTTTAATTAATTTAGTTGGAATTTTATATTTATTTATAGATTCAACGAATGAATTATAATCTCAAGTGTGAACAAATAAGGAAGCGGGAAACAAATGAATCAACGACAAACGTTGAGTGAATTTGAAATTAAAATTTTTGTTAACAGACTGCCATTTGAATAAAAAACTTTAGTGTTTGTGTAAATAGGGGTGAGTGATATTTATTAGTAGTTTTATTATATTATATGTGAATCATGTAGCATGGGAGCGGGCGATGCGGGCGGGCGCGACGACCCATTGACCCACTCCCGCGTTTGATTATAGCCATGGATTCAATTGAACAAAAGTTGAGCATAGTTAATGCAATTATGCATAATGTACCCTTACTCTTATTGCTGTCAATTTATAAATCCATAGCATATTTAACAGGTTTATAATATGTCTTGTTTGACCGTCCAAAGTTCAGTTTGTATAATCAGATTTTTTGTTGCTTTGCATGTGTAAACTGACGTTTTATGAGATAAATTTTTGAGAATTACAAATGAAGTCATTTTTAATAACTGACTACTTACTGTACGTTGCGGCGTAAGCCATTTTGTCACATATGTTGCACGTGCATATCGGCTTACCTGTAACAAAGAGTATATTGTCAACCGACCGTAAAAAACAGAGGCTCTACCCTATTAATTACATGTGGCTCTACTCAGGAAAATACCTATGAGAAGTTGACTGAATAAAACAAAAGCTATCCTTTGTTCATTATTCGAATTAAATAGTTAGGCAGTTATCAATTGTGCTCACATTTCCTTTCCAGCTTTCTTACTCTAGTTCTCTCTCTAAGTAAAATATGTAGTAGATCGTCAGTTGCTTTTTGACTTCTTTAAAATGATTTCAAAACAAAAATTTATCGTCTAAAATAATTCGAATTCAGAATATAAAGGTGCGTTTTCACTAGACGAGCAAGTATGACTGAGGCCTTTCTGTTCGCCAATGATCGGGTTGATATTGTGGAAGTCCTAGCCTCCACCTAACGATCACTGTTAAAAAACCCAGTTTTTCATAGTGTGATTTCTTTCGTGTTCGACATAAACCAACAATAAGGTGCCGCATTATGAGTTTTCAAAGCGATTGTGATTCTGTTGAAAGAAAGGGAATATACCTACGCACTGTATTTATAACTGCATGCCTTTCTTTCACCGGAATCATAGCTGCAGAAGTCAGACCTTTATTATTCTTGATGGTGGCTCCTAAGCAGCAGGTACTTACAGTTTACAGTCTGCTCGGAAGAATAGACACTTCAAAATAACGGAATTTGTTCGTGTGACCTATTTTTTCGATATGCTTAGGTATATTAAGGAAATGCAAGCACTGTTGTTTGTTTAACTCATCCGTAAATTGCCCGAACGAGTTTAAATCTAGCATAGTAGTGTCATTTCAAATTAAATAACTATGAGACGCGCTAATAAAATTACGAGCACGTATTCAATTTGACATGGAGACAGAAATTACTACGTCACGGTAGGATTATAGTCTCAGCCTACAGTCTGGCAACTTTCTGTACAGAAATTCAATTATGTCGCTGACGTACGCCTATTCATATTCAGCCAAGCTTCAAGTTTACTTTGATGAGACGAGACAAATCCAAACAGGATTTGTTTGAACTGAGCGGTTTTAAGTAAGTCGTTTATACGATAATTTGAATTATTATTTGTAATATTAATACCTTTAGAGTTTATAATAATTCAGCAGGTACAATGTATAATACTGAGCAGGTAGGTCACTTAGTTATAGTTACCAATTCAGTGGTTTTGCTAACGCGGTAATTTACTAAAATAACATTAGGTAATGGGCCATTTACACGAGGACAATAAATAGAACAAACTAAGTAAACCACTAAAAATATCATGTAGTAGGTTGTCCTCAAGACAGTAGTCCCCATGCTGTCCTGTCCCAACTATTGTCCTCGTGTAAATGGTCCATAAGAGTAATTCTATAAAAACAAACTTGCTAGGTATTTGTGATACAGATAATACCTACTTATATACATGATATCATAATTATCATATGATATGATAATTATATGAATATATTATGAAGGCTGTCTAGAAGTAGACTGCGATAAGTAATAGGATTAAATTGTACCTAAAACAAAGCACGGCCGATTACTATTGTATATAGTGAGTCACTTCGTTCGTGGAAGTGCATCTTCAATCTGAACCCCCACGTGGACAGGTGGTGCAAGTTAAGAGAAAATAAATTGGTGGTAGGCTTCGACGGTGGTTAGTGACCACCCACCAGAAAAAGCCGCACCGCCTTACCGTTGCGATGTCGGGTGACACATTTTTTAAATGGGACTTAACCCACCACCGCAATCCCGCCACTGCTGCTGCTGTAAGCCAGGATTAACAGCGGTTCCATGAAAAGACTCGGGATTTAAACCCAACCAAGTCCCGGGACACCTAAACTGTCTTGGATCTTGAACGAATTTAATCAAACAGATGACGTGGTGACACTTTTTGAGTAAATGGGTCGGAATTACAGTAGAGATAGCGCAAGCCTATTTTAGATTTAAAAAAAAAATCAAAGCAATACCAATGATTCCTGGTTACGGCGCGGCGGCGCGGCGATAAAAAATCTAGGCATGAGTTAGTTTGCCAAAAATATTGTAGACGTATTATGTTACTTAATCAAAATGTGATAAAAACAAAAAACAAACCACGAGACTTCATTCCATTATTTACATAATAGATAAATAAATTATCAAAAACTCGTGTTATATTACGTAAAAAAATATCTTGCCTATTAGATTTATAAATTATACACAGAGGGGAACTAATGTACCTACCGACATTGATTTTATTCATCTGGTTGGTTTCTAGTGCATAACACCAATGCTAAGGTAAAAATATATTGGATAAGTTACTGACAAGTAGTTATTAGTTACTAACAACCAGATTATGGTCAATGATATCGACTACTAAATCTATAAATCGCAAAAGCACCGCGCCATGTAATACCACAAATAATATAATATTATAGTAGTACATAAATAAATCATTTTATTAAGTATGCCAAAAATAAATTTTTAAGGTTTAAATAAATTAAATAATACATTAATTTATAATTATTATTTTATGCTTTATTAGTTCTGCAATTATTTTTGTGTAGTTTAATAAATTAACGAAATGAATAGTACATAATTTCATTACTTTCAAACTTAGTTATTGCCAAACACTTATATAGTTTGTTGTACCTTAATGGAAATTAAAATAAAACGGGTAGGTACCTACTCGTATACACCCATAATACAGAGCAGCTAATTTTTTACAAAATAAGCATTATGTAGCGTTATGTATTTTTAACGTTTAAAAGTTTAATAAAAGGTTTAGTACCTGTTCAGAATTTTTAAAATTAAATAGTCTTATTTTCTCTCGTAAAAACAATTTGTTTCATACGATACGGATGTATAAAACATAAAGTGTGCAGTTTTTATAAGTGATAATTATTTAAAGTGTTTTAAAATAAGTTTTATAAAACAACGAAATGTTTATAGTTTATGGTTTATGCATGGCAGTGTTTACGGTTGCGGCGTAAGAGGGCTAAAGGGCTCGGTCGGCTGATTATTGTTTTACTTAACTTTTTATTGCCGCCCTCAATATGGGGTTACCGACGTTCCGCATGTTAAGTTAGACTTACAAAATGTTACTCTTTATTTTGGGTGCTGGTTTTCACCCGTATTTTTAACCCACAATAAAAAACTATACTTAAAAGTTCGTCTGTGTGTCTGTGTACAAGTTTCTTGAGATGTAGCGACTAAAGTTGAAGTGATGGAGTTCTTAGCTAAAACTATCGTATTGGGGTTATAACATTCTTAATTTAGTGGTACTATGTAACATTTAATTATGCCAATAAGATAAATTGGATGCGTACAGTTAATTGTAATCTGTACTACATAATATCTATAATGCAACAATGCTTCTCAATGTAGAAAAAAAAATGAATTGATCTGATATAATACGACCTATCTTTGCAATTTGGATGGAATTTAGAGAAAAAATTCAATAGGTTCCTTAATAGCCAGGTATTATTTTAAGAAAAAGGTATAGGTACCTACCTATTTTATTATTAAAGTAATCCTCCAAAATTTTTTTTTTAAGAAATGTCACACATACACCGCAGACATTTCGTCCGAACTTTTTTTATATTATTTTAAAGTGATATGCATATCTAAAATAATGATAATTATAAAAGTCCAGAAAATAACTGAATTCATCGAGCGTTTTCTCGAACATTCGTGATCTCGTAGCCGGCAAAACGCTAGTTTGAACTAGCGTTTTGAAGTACAGCTCAAATGTAAGATAAGATCTCGTCATTATAATATTTTAATGTATTAAGAATGAACTTATTTACGTTTTAGATTAATTAATATTTAGAATAATACATTTTTTCATTATGTATAGGTTTTAGAAATCTAGCCTATATTTTTTGTTTATATTCAAATTATAAATAAATAAGTTTTTAACATACCTACAACTATTTAACTCCATAAAAGTAATATGATAGATCTATGTAATGTAACGCAAAAATCATACACAGATTATGATATTTAGGTAGTACCTACTGCACTGCTGCTTACCTAAGAGTTTATTTTTAGTCAAAAATATGAGTAACTACCTAAGGACTAGGTACCTGTACAAACTAAATAAATAAAGTGTTAAGTAACGCATTGTATTTAAATAGCTACAAAAAGACAAAAAATATTTTACCACTTCATAGTTGTGTATTTACCACCACACAACTATGCAAGTTTTTACTTTCAGACTATTTTATTTTGTTATGATTAGTTAGCTATATTTCATCCTTTAGATCTTTCTAGAATGGTGAGAAAATTCAATGAGTTGATTATACCCGACCGCTTCCTGGAGCAGTATAAGCACAATCTATTGTTATCTCTTTCACTGTTTCAATGATAATGAATGTTAAAAAGAGATAGATGATGACGATTACAACCGTCGTCGACAGTAAGATTTTGTGAGTCACTGCGTAGGGGAGTTCCAGTGACGTCACTTTTGTAAACATTGAAAGATGAAACCCAATTTGGCTGTTTTATCGATTACTATAACTTTAATACTAGCTTTTCCTAACAACTTCACAAGTAATGTCGATTCTTATTAATATCCCTACCTCTACATAATAACATAGAATATTCATTACCTATCTACATTTAATATTTATATTTATCATAACGGGCAAGTAATGTGCTCATCTTTGATTTAATTTGGCTTTACGTCTGGACACGGGTTGCACCGATCGTGGTAAGCGTTTTCGTGTAACCGTGAGGTACCAGGTTCGATTCCCGGGTCAAGCTAAAGACTTTTCTAATATACCTATATGGAAAATCTTAGTTGCTGCTTGAAGTTTGGAATGGTGCCCGTTGAACGGCAATAGAACCCCTGTTATGTATGGGATCTCAACATAGCCGGCGAAAAGTGGGAGATATTGACTTCACCCTACACCTTCGGGTGATACAAGCGTAAGGCTTTGAAAAGAATGAATGACGCATTATTCAATTACGATAAATCTATTCCAAATTACAAATATTACGCTTTCCCTTCACGAAATTACGTATATGATTTATCTACCCAAAATAAATCACTTACTATAAGGGCCTTTAAGTTTGATTTACAAGAAATTACGGTACTTCTTTACAAAATTACGCTCTATTAACATAATTTTAAATGTGTCTAACAATACTTGTAGTTGGTTGTAATTAAATATAGTCCTTTAAAGTCTATCATCCTATCAAAAACGAAGATTAAAGTATCGTAGCGTAAAGTACTTGTATATACCTAATCCGAAAATACGCACATACATTTTAGTTACGTTAGTACATTGATGTAAAATTATTTTTTAATGGATTTTATCGCGGTTTATTTTAGACTTCATTGTCACGGGGGGACTGAGGTGTCTAATAAATAAAATCTTAAATAAACCGCGATAAAATCCGTTTTATTTCAAGGAATGTGTGATATTCGCGTAAGTTACAAAAAAAACTTAGTCTGGCCTAGTGGCGTAGGTATTGGTTAGTGCCCCTGACTGCTAAGCCGAAGGTCGTAGGTTCGATTCTCACCCAGGACAAATCTTTGTGTGATGAACACGAGTCTGGGTGTAATTTATCTATAATATAAAACCCTTAGTAGATACCCTTAATACAACCAAATGTAATTGCTTAATTTGGGACTAGATGGCGCTGTGTGTTTGTGTGAAAATATTATTATTGTTATACTATACGTTAGTCTCGTATATTTTTTAACAAACTGTCCCACTACTGGGCCGGGTCTTCTTCCAACTATCTTAGAGTTGAGATAGCTGTCCTTAATCCAGACACGCTGACTAATGCGAGTTGGTGGACATCACCATGTTCTCGAATGATAAGTTCTTAGACATAACTTATGATGTTTAGTTTCACCGGTATTGAGCAGCAGTGATAATAGCAGATATAATTCATAAAAAATATGTGTGGGCACGACCAGGGTAGTACATACCTGCGACCTTATTTCAAAGCCGAGGCTGATACCGCTGCGCCATTATAGCCACCGCTGTGCTCATTTCAGAAATCACGTTTAGGTATTTGTTAGCTCTATAAATATAAAACTGTGATTAAGGAAAGAGAGGATAAGAGTGGTTTTACCAACGGGGTGTTAATTGTCTTACCGTCTTCAAGTAATCCACAACCAATTTAGCTTTATTTGATTTAGTTTCAATACAAACTAAAGTTGCGAAGAATAATTAATCCTTGGATTAGTCACATACCTACTATGCGGTTCAATTATGAATAGGATTGGTAATCCGCCATCTAGCACTGAATGGCGCAACAACTTCACATTTTTTAGTACGGTGGGTAAAAATGTTTGTTCAATAGATATAATAATTACATCTAGATGAAAAAAAATAAAAAATGCTTACAAGTTATTTCTATTCGAGTAAGATTGGACATTTGTAGTCGAATATTTAGATACGAACTTAAATTATGAATTTTTGACAAATAAAAACAGTGTTATGAATTAAAACGTGTGTTTATATCCATGTAGGTATATGTATTTGTGTATGTGTGGCATAGCGTAAATTTACTTAGGTGGGTAGCTGTATGTAACTACATACCTATGTGCCTAAAGTTTTCTACATAAATCACTTTTCCATACATATTAAAATAATATTACTGTCTGTGGTTTGATATTTTGTGGTGACGCTACTTTTGCTTGGTTTTTGGCACAGATAATATAATACTATACGTTTTTGGTATAAAGTTAGTCGCGAGTCCAGTCCTATTCTTATTTGAAACGCATAGTACATCCTACTTACTAATACAACTACGAGACGAAGGGATGGATATTTTATTCTCTTTTAAAATGGGTAAATGTAAGCGAACTGCGCTTGGTCAGTCAGAGTATGCATCAGTCTAAAACCAGGTGTCGGCAAACAGTTTTAAGTGGGTCCCGGATACTGTGGGAAAATTTTAACGACAGGTCGAGATAAAACAGCTGATAATAATTGAGGAGTACTATTAAAACAGTGATATTTTTTAATGGTTTCGAATACAATTCTGAATTAGTAAACACAAGACCTAAAATTAATGTGAAGAACTGTCTGTGAAGAGCCAATTTTTTAAAAAAGAATAAGTACCATCTAAGTTAGATTCTATGTGGCTTAAAAATATTATTTCAATCAATAAAGGTATAGTATACCTTATCTACGTATTAATTATTATTTATACTTGGTCTACAAATATTACAATATTGGTCCGTGTCCGAAATTGAACCTTTCGTTGGCGGTTCGCAAACGGACCTCTGTCCTAAACTCTCTCAAATCATAAGCAAGTTGACAGCTGTGGGACTATAAAGGGTTGCTACTGGGTTTCTGGTACCACTTCACGGCTAAACCGCTCAAATGATTTCAATCAAATTTGACTACATATTGTTTACACGACAGCACGACTGCACGCTAAAAGGGTACAATTGTACGATACAAAATATACTTACACGTGGAGTCATGAACAAAGTTATTGTACATTTTTAGGATGCATTTAAATGTTTGCATTTAGAGAGGTGTACAAGACATTTAGACACCTAGATCCGGATAAGTTCAGTCTCACGGATCTCATCGAGGCCGGCTAACATCGTGCATGCCGAGGACAATTCTCGATAACGTTGCAATAAACTAGATAAATACGTTCAGTATTCACTAAATATATACTCAGAACTAGTATTATTAAAGCTTATCGGTTCCTTCACAAATAACCGTAAAGTATTCCTTAGAACGCAATTAAATCTAATGAACGTCGCATTCATTCGCTCTAAACCTTTGATTTCCGGTTTAATAAAAAGATTGAATCACTCTAAACATGCATCAATTTACATGATTTATTTATATTGTGACTAGTTAAAATAAATGCCTGATCTGTAAGATTTATAAAATACTTCCCGACTAGTATTTTTAATAAATGACGCAATTATTTATTTTTAAATATGAGCAACTAACACATATTAGTGTTACTCTAGTTGTAAAATATCGATAAGCAATAAATGATCAAACGATCAAATCTCTAGGTTTGTAATAAACGTGATCCTAAAAATAGCGAGTGGAACAAGCCGGATATTAAACGCCAACTTGCCGAAAGCCGATTACTGGTCAAATCTAACGTATGTTTTTAAGAAAATCTTGCTAGCGAGACAGAGTGTGAAGCATACTTACATTAAAGTTTAATACCGTACAAAGGAATGGCATAACATAAAATTGCATAGTATAGCAATAAAAATTCGAAATAAATTAAAAACAAGACTTGAAAAATCATCAAGCACCTATAACCTGCAATTTACAGCATCAATATCTTAACTGACGCAATCCATTTAGCCATTTGGAGGACACCAGACAATAAAAAAAATACCAGACAATGCCAGACATACATAAAAGATACACGCGAAAAACAACTCTCCTTGGCTTATCAGGTAACTAAATACTCTACAGCGACACATTTAAATTATGAATTTAATAATTTCTGTTAATAGAAATCAAACGAAATAAGAAAATGCTACATTTAACAACAACAAATTCATAAGTCGTGAAGAATATGAAGGGTGTAAAGCGGAATTTATTTTCAAACTGGTCACGTAGAACCTGGAAGTCAACTAACAAGTAAAATCCACGTTACTTGATACAGCAAAAAAGAAACTGCGCAAAAAACTTTAAGATTAGACGTGTATAATTTGATAGACTTGATAAAGTATTTCGCAATTGCAAAGACAGATAAACAAATTTCAAGGCTAATTTCTTTAGATAAGAAATTTTGTTAGTAATGATAAAAATTTAAATATGTAGGTATTCTGCATCAATTTCACGTTAGTAAGTAGAGCTAGTAGGCAATAATGGATAACAGCTTCATGAAATGCTTGGATTTGTCATCAAGCACATACACAATGAGACGCCTCTCAGAACGTCTCTTCGAGATCTCGTTAATCTTTCAACGCAGTTTAAATGCAATAAATTATTTTTAAACTGTGTCCCCTTAAATGTGGCGCTGAGTTTGCAGATTGATTGATGGTTTCTTAACCCTAAGTTATAGGTTTTCTATAAAAACCGTACGACTTATGATGAGTAGGTACGTAATGTGAGCAAATTAATAAATCAGAATAAAATTTCCTTAACACAATATTTACATTCATATCGTAAATTACCTTAATTACTTAATAAATGTATGTTGAAAGCTTATTAGAGGGAAAATCACATGTTTGTTAGAAATAGGTGTTAATAAGCATGTGCGAATGTTTGTGTGGTGCACGATACTCACCGACGGACGCGGCGTAGTAATGGTCAAGCGTATACAATGGATAGTCACCTAGTTTGAGCAGGTATGCTGAGAGGAGCACCGCATCATGTCGAGGGTCCACGTGACCCGAGGGTCCCGGCCGCATCAGGGACGATATAGAAAAGTCTGTAGGACCCTGAGCTCCTCCACCCCATCCATTCATTGTTGCACTACACAGTTTACACTCCTCCTTCATTGTTCCGTAACACTAATAAATATAACTCTATTCAATATCCGTTTTTTTTGTACTCGGTTTGTACTGGGCACTAATAAATCACATATAAAAATATCCGTGGGCTGGCTCGCACATCACAGAAGATATCACAGCAGCGTTCGACGCTTGTAATCCGGTCCTATAAAGTTGGCCATATTTGATTTCGTTTAAATAAATATGTGTCTACTAATACATACTAGACTCATATCTATTTAAGCTTGATTCTAAGTCAGACTAGCTTTCTTAGAATTGAAATCAGTTCGAAGAAACGCGATGTTTACCAAAACATACAAATCGCCTGTCACAGCATCAACTACAGCTCGTTGAATTAAAAGGTAGTTACACTTTATAAAATATGTAGTAACAAGTTGCAACTGAGATTTTTGATTGAGTAATACTGCTTACGTAATAAGTAAGTAGCAGTATTCTAATATTCACGATTCATTAATAACCAATGCCACCTCTTAACGCAATCAAAACAAATTACATATTAGACAACAACTCGTGACCAGTAGGTAGGATGGTCTATTTATCTGCCATGCCATCCAGGCAGTTAGTCGCTACAAGAGGGCAATGTGGAAGAATTTTCAAACGCATGGCTTAAGATATGCTTAAATGACAAATGTCATTAAGCTTTTCAAATAAAAATTGATAATTATCTTTTAGAAGCAGATAATGTTTGGTTGAAAATATAAAAAGAGCTATCACAATGCGATTATCTATGTGATGGTAAACAAACACAAATAGAGCGCATTTCGGTGTGGTGTCGCTGCATTGCAGGTTTGCTGGGTCAAAGGTGCATTGCCGCTTGTAGCGCACTGTATTCATCCTCAATCTCATACGTAACTACATAGACCTAATCAACATGCGGTTACGATCTATTATTGTCTAATTTAAACAGTCTTTTCATGTCTGTTCTTTGTATTGTCGACTGTTCTTTGTGGTTAGACAGCTTTGACGTCATCCTCCCCAAATGTTTTTAATGTAAATTCAAAATAGAGCGTTTGTCGTATAATTTTGTCTTAAACGCTAGATCTAAAATATTGTAGTAATGTAAAGACTCGATATCTAGATACATTAGATTACTTATGTGTATCTTGTTTAGAATTTGTACTTATATTATTTAATTATTTTGTTTTTGTACTTACCTAATGACGTTAATTGGACATGTGAGTTTGAATTTTAGGTAGATACAAATAAATTACCTACATATTTTGTTATTATGTTTTTAATTACAAAATAAAGTTTTCAACTTTAGTTGATTTACGGTTTCACTAGCGAATTGCAAACCATGAAACTGTGACTCATCTTGTATGTTGAGGTAGGTAGATAATAAATTGTGTAATAGGCAGCAATAATTTATTTATCCTTTTATTTACCCTTTGAACGAGATTTAAGGATTTGTAATATATTATTTTAAATTTCACAGCTTAAAAGTGTTGTGTTTTTCAGTTTTCTCTAGTATTTTCATGTTTTCCATCGGTTACGTACTACATGCACGGAATAGCGTCGCAATAATGCAAGTGGCCTTGAGCCCGCCGGTAAACAAACGTCACGTGTCAGCCGCGCCGCGCCCCGTGTACTATTGAAAATAGGCGCTTCATGCAAATCGTGTGCTTACTTTTTTAGTTTTGTTATCTTCTGCGCTTGAATTAATCGAGATGACACAATTCATAAGAATTGTGTCATCTCGATTATTTCTAATAGATATCTCCATAGTGTTGAGATTTTTTATGTAATAATCTAAAACTGACCAAATTTTAATTTTCACGACCGGTTTTACTCAAAGCAAATAATACCAAAAACGTGTAACTACACCT
The DNA here is from genome assembly GCA_936450015.1 of Meganola albula. Classification (NCBI taxonomy): domain Eukaryota; kingdom Metazoa; phylum Arthropoda; class Insecta; order Lepidoptera; family Nolidae; genus Meganola; species Meganola albula. Next base: position 7,329,506 of record OW388156.1, on the reverse strand, counting down.
AGCTTTTTATAACGTTTGCCAAATTCTTCTTCTTCTTAATTTTAAGAGCTTCGCTCTTTCGGTCGCTATTTTCTGCCAGTGTCTTGACCATCTGATACGACATTTAACTTTTAATTTCAACATTTACCTTTACCTTTATCTAGATAAAATAACTTCCCCACGGTCTCACTCTTCTTCTTTTTTCTTCTATGATGATTTTTATTAATGTGTCGTGTTGTATCAAATGGTCAGACATCTTTCCTCTTTTGTTCTTTATAACGGCTGACAGGCATCTTTTCTCCTCTACTCTTTCTAACACTTCTTGGATTGTAATTCTTTTCGTCCATGTAATTCTTTTTCTCTATTACCTAACTACAAATTACTGAACTAAGCTTTTTTTTGGTAACCCGTGGAATTGGCCATTACAAATTTAAGACTGTTTAATTAGATCAAAACCAAGATCAGGGTCGGGAATCTTCCATCAGGCGTTGTTCTTATAAAAAATCCTTAATAATAGGTGTGAGCGCACGTGCGTTGAAGGCAGCTGCTGTGACAGATGTTATGAACGGAAGGTCCTCGCCGCCGCCCCCGCGGGCCTACCCCTGACTACCTGGCCTTGCTCCACCTGACAATAGACGGCAAAGTTATATACATTAGTAATTAATACACCACGTCTATTGTGAATTTATAATTAATTTATTTGGTAAACAATTTAGGTATTACGGTTCTAGTTGTTTTTAGTTTTGTGTTACACTAAAATATAGATAATATTGTATTGATCCCTATTGAGTTCATTTTAACTGCAGCTTTGGTCCCAGTTGTAGCATTCACAAATGGTAACATAAATATTTGGCAATGATTTTTTGGCTGCCACCCAATAGTGCAAATAATTCAGTAAGATCTAACAACAAGTATCATAAGAGTAGCCTAAACGATGAACTTCACTAGACAAACGCACTTGTCATCTACGTTTACAAAGTTATGTGTGAACTAGTTGTGCAGTTAGTTTACATTACTATTGAAGTTAAATTCATTTGGCATTGCTATTTGGCGTTTTCCCGGGGGTGTCATCGTTTATCGATGTAGTTGTATCCGTTCGTTTGTTTATTGGTCAAGAATCTTCATTCTTCGTACACGTTAAAAATGGTCAGTTTTAAAAAATATATCTTGAAAGGGCAGCCCCTAGATTACAGTTGGCAGGCAACGTTGGCATGAACCCAATTTGTGCCAACTATGGCTGTAGACTTGCATGTATTTGAGCTGGATGATGCTAATGTTTGCACCAACTACTACACAGATACATCATAGCTTTAAGGTGATTCATTAGCAAGAGGGGCTATTGACAAAATAGAATTAGTTTTAAATATTTATAATGTATGTATTTAGGTATTAAGTTTATGGAGGTGAGAGTTATATGAGCTAGTGAATTATCAATATCGATTGCTGCTATCGTGACAGTGCGATAACACGATACAATGAATAATAAATTATTTATTGTGGAAACACTCTTGTTAATGTATTTATTAGGACTTGATTTTTGTTTAATGATACTTTTTTCGAAATAAGCCGCAAATATTTCGAATGGGTCAAATTTATTCAGTGCCTCAAGGTGACGGTTGAGTTAAATGAGAACAGATGAATGGTATACACAGATACAGCTAGCTTTCATTAATCATTATTAACGATTGTTGATGACAAGTGCGATGCAAAAAGCACGATGTTTTGTTTCACAAGCAAGAGCCGCCAAAAGCAATAGCTTACATAAGGTAAGGCCTCTTGCGTAAACCCCACTTAGGTGCCGAGCTCTATCGTAAGAGCTTTAAGTTCACGTACATACGTAGAGCCGTGCGAAATAACAGATCGATTTCATTGGCCCTGAATGTTGCCCAATCGATTTACTAAATACTGGCAAAGGAGATATTATTATATAGTTCATAATATATATAGGTTTTTAGATATAGTTTGATATTGATGTATTTTTAATTAAGGTTTATTTTATTTCTTGTCCTTTATAATTAACTAGATTTCCTGCTGCGGCTCCGCTTGTATGACGCCAGCACTGGAGTAAAAAGTAGACCCAATAAATGGGCTATCTAACAAGGATTTTTCAAATCGGACCAGTAAGTAGTCCATGAAATTCTCTCTTCAGGTTTATAATATTAGTACCGATTATGATAAAAGAAAACATTAATTTTGATGCTGATTAACATTTAACAAAAACCATTATAGATATAGATAGTATAGCACTGTATGAACAAAATTGGTAATGATTTAAAAATAGTAGTACCTAATTGGGTAATTACATAAAATATGTAGAAACAAAATAGAGGACTTACAAAGCGATTCGTGACGACCCACATACGTGATGTAGAAAGAAGCAACAATAACTCTCTCGATGTTAGACGAGCTTTGGACCATGACAATCCGGCTAATTTGCGTCAATCACTGGAGAATGTGGACTAAGTGCTTTCATGTCGGTCGTATTCTAAATTAGCTAGAGAATATTGACAAAACAGAAATACTACTAAGTACTGTAACTACAAATCTAACACAAAGCAATAAAAGCAAACAGATCCTTTGATCAACAGGCAACGGAATGCAAAACAGATAGGATTTCTAAAGCTTTATCTGTGTAATTGATAGCTATCGTTGTAAGGAGAGTGTGAAATTTTGCAATAGAGCCACATCGTACAAGAGGGCCGGAGGGCTGGAGAAAGTAAGCCTTTCACTTGGGCGTACCGCTCCGTAGCACTAATTTAAACAATCATACGCAATCATCTATTGTTTTGCCGCTTGTTCATTGTTAGATTTTGAATAGAATTATGTCCTAAAACTAGGAAACTGTAACACCGTTGAGTAAAGAGAAATGATGAAAGAGTTTTGTAGTATGCCGATATATCTAATAAACATCTTCGAAATTAAGGAGAAAAACAGACAAATGCCTTCCGTAGTTCATATGTGTAAATACTAACTACTACTACATGTTAAGGCAGTCTCAACAGGCTGCTTGTCCAATAGAAACAAACAAGTAGAGGATTAACTTGTAAGTTGTGAATGCTAGTGAGGTAAAGTTTAAGGACTACAAAGGTTGAAGTTTAAGTGCAGTCTGCAGCCGACCGCAATATCTCTCGCGAACACAAAGCTTTAATGAATTACGTAGATGATGTGCAAAACCGATAAAAACATGTAAGTACCTAAAAGAATGTACGTAAAGTAAGCTGTTAAAAAATTGGGGAGAAAGCTTTATAATATGGCAAAGTTGGTAGTTTAGCTTCATGATATTCATATTTTGAAGACGAACGAACTTGTTTAGTGAAAAAATATAAAAGCTAGTTATATTATGTCAAATTATTAATTTTTCTGCTATTTCTAATTATAGCAATATAATGTAAAACAGTACAAAAATTTAAACAAAAATATTCTTGATCCCTACTCGGATGAATTTAGTGAAAATCATAAATAACAATTGGATAGGTATGTATTTACATTGTGCAGTTTGACTTTAATGTAACATTGTTTCTATTTTCACACTCATAAAAGGTACGAGAATAAAATAGTCTAGTTATTTTCCTCAAATTTACATTTATACCATTGATCGCGCAAAAATAAGTCACTATTGGATACGTATCTTTTATGTTTCTATTACTGTAAGCTGTGTGTCGAGAACTGTTTAAAAAATACATTGTTCTATATTAGTGCACTAGTATTTTGTGGAGGTCCAATAACACTGTTCCAAATAGCTGCTCTATGCTAAGTAATAGCTTGTTTGCTGCCTTTTGTCTAACTGGGGCACAACCTCGATGGCATTAATTGATAGCATTGACAAGCTCGGCTTATAAAGCAGATTCCACGGATGTTTACTTTGCAAACAGGAATTTCAGGTAACTTCAGGAATTACAATTTATAAAACATATTAGGTAGTTATATTCTTGTTCTTAGAAAACACTTCAGTTGGTTGGTGATAAAAATTTCAGGAGTAAACAAACAGAATATGTATGTATTTTGTGATGAAGTTGCATTATTTTGTAAGTGCAATATTAAATATTTATTTAATTTAGTTAATATTTTAACTTTTAATGTTACTTGGAAGTTCATAAGAAACAGATTTTAGACTTATAACTCGACGAAAAGTTGCGATAATTATAATCTGAATTCTTCGTAGCCAGTTTTTTCTAGTTAAATTTATTTAAAATTTCAAATCATTATGAATTTTGACAAATGAGTAAATAAATAATAATGGCAAGTGCATTGTAATTTTAGAAATGGCAGGTTATCTGGTAGTGCCGGTAATTAACGGCCATATGCCTCATGAAAACAACGGCGCCTAGTAGCCGCATGTAAATTCAGTAGCTTTTGTGGCCTCATCCTGCATCCATAACCAGTTCCGCACAATACCACAATTTCTTTACACGATCTGATCAACGGCACTCGCTAGCGGACACCACACCGCTATATACGCGACACTAGTGACATTTACATGGAAGGGAAGTTCAGTTACGTTTCACGATCCATAAGATTTTTAAAACATCCACTGATTTGGCACAACACGACACTGTATGTTAAATACTACGCTGAATTCAGGTTAAATCGCGAACGGAAGCGTCGTTTAGATAGTGCGTCGTGTTTACAGTTGGCGCGGCGTTTTGCGAGTTGAGTGTACGAGACGAGCGCTCGCTTCCGTGGTTGACAGTCGACTGGCGGGCAGTGGCGGGCGGCGAATCGCGGACGAAAGAAAGCTGTGGTGCGGTGGGGCGCTGGGAGGCAAGCGGGAAGCGCGGGGGCACACCTGCGGGCGGCGGGAGCGCCTCTTCTTGCCTCCGGCAACGCGACGGACGCGGCGAAGCTTCCCGCTGCTACGCAATAAACGCTCGATAAACTTTCTCATTAGACGCGCCTAACCGTGTGACCGTAAGCTGAGTTGTGCTTGCACATTAAATGCAATGCAATACGACAACGTTCATGTCGGTCGGACAATTCATCGAGCTTGCATTACCTACGCTCACCGTGTTCGCAAGAAAGCTTCCGCGCCGATTGGAATGAGCTGCTCGTGCGCTGCGCACTTTGCTGTTATTGTAATTATTACACATGTTTTATAAGTTTAGTCTACATACCTACTAAAATTGTAGACGATGCAGAACTTAATGTCTATGAATTATAAGTTAAGTATGTCGTATAATTAAACCGAATAATCTTTATGTAAGGTACGACAAATTATTATATGTAGAGATGAAGAGATTTGTGTAGTAAGAAATATTACTGGCGGATTGTATAATGTCACTATAATTGAGAATAAAATGTTATAACGATCACACTTCTTATAACGTGGAATCTACACGTGGTTTATTTGCACGTGCCATACTTTGTGCTACAAGTAAAATGGCTGTAAAAACTATGGAGAGGTTTTCCGATGTAATGTTATTTATGTAATCGATTTATTGACATGTTTTATTATCTCCCCTTAAGTGGTGAGATTTAATACGCTACTAATATTAAAAGTGTATCGAAATTAAACGTTTTGTACATATATTTTAGTGTAGTTTTCTTCTATATTAACCCTAATACATACAGTATAGTTTTTTTTCACCCGGTGATCGTGGAAATTTATAATAAATACCATGGGAAATATTTGAAAGCTATCAATTAGTAAGTACGTACGTATTTTCAGATAAATATATAAATAACTGACCCGGCAGACTTCGTACTGCCTCAATCGACTGCTGTTTTTATTAAGTTTTCCCGGCAATTCACTAGACCTTCCCTAGACGTCCAAAAACATTTCAAGGCCAAGATAAGATAAATCCGTTCAGCCGTTCTCGAGTTTTAGCGAGACTAACGAACAGTAATTGATTTTTATAAGACTACAAATACAAATCAATACTAGTGCAGTTATATAATAAAATGTCTATAAATAAAATATTCAACAATAAACAAAAACACAATAAGTAACACACTTAGTTCAATTTTGTATAGAAGTTGGGGTCCTGTCACAATTGAAACTCTTGTCAGTGGCCTCAATTAAATAAAGATTGTGAAGGCCGCTGTTTGCCTACTACATCCTTGCCTCATAATTAATATCTTAATATCACATATTGTTGTATTAGATTTTTTTTTATACATTAGAACACTTTGGCGCCTTTATTTTGTTTTCAATACAACAAGTTTTTCTTCTTCTTAGGAATGTTTAAATGAACTGGTTTCAGTAAGCTCTAACGTACGCACTAAAATATGATACTCTGTTGCCTTTTCACTGCTAAACCGCTGAATCATTTAATGTTTTTATATAATTTAGTAAATTTGCAGGGTTTATTTACAACATAACTAAACATAATAATAATAATATAGTGGGACATTAACACTCACTCACGGCCATCTGATCCCAAATTAAACAGATTTTGCACTATGGAAACCAGAAACTGGTAATATATTACATAATAATATAATACACTACATAATAACACAATATTTTTCTATATACTTTATAGATTTGACAAGAAAATGGACGTAATTGAATAAGGATCTCAATAGTAACCTAAACAAAGAACTAAAGTAGGTAACTAATACTTAATCTAAACTAATTCATCAAAAAATCATTCCGCATGGTTATCGTCCGGAAACGTACACAGAAGGCTAGCAGCATTGGCACTTTGGATAGAAATGCTGCAGCGATCCTGTGCACTTATTTTTGAATTCAGTAGGTACCCTTACTGGTACCTTACTTAATTAAGTTGGTTGTAGAAGTTATCAATACAAAAACAGATTTTCGAATACTATCAATAACATATGAAGATAATGAGTTGAAATACAAAACTATCTACAAATACTCGTACTATATTAAACTGTTTATTTCCATTTCATTTTATTCTATTTATAACATTTTACTTCCTGTTTATTGAATGCTTTCAATAACGAAATTTAATGCAGGTTCAAGATAGTGGGTACTTCTTCGCAAACTTGTACTAGGAGTAGGAGGTTACCTAACTCTACTTCGTACTCAACTGCACAAAGAGGAGTATTTAAAGACAAAAGTCTTTTTAGTTAAATGTAATCTACAAAATGTTAGGACAGCTTTAAAGCAGGTACTTGTAGAACTGATTAGTCAGAGACTGTATGTCGGCAAGGTAAGTGATTTATATAACATAATAAGTAATTATTAATGCAATACATAAGTAATGTATATCTCAATTGGTTTATGTATTTACCACAGTGTTTTAATAGTTTATCATGTGCTTTTATTTTACTAGGTTAACAGAGGCGGCAGAACTAAATTCCAATTAATTATCTTATGCAGCGTATCTAGAAAATTATTAAGTACAGCTGTATAAAGAGCATTGCGGAATCATCTGATATTAGTAGAACCTCAGTCCCTACTTATATTAGTATAAAACAAAGACCCCCGCCGCGCCTAACGCTTGTGCACTAAATTATATATTATAAATAAAATAAAATAAATATAAATAATTATATATATTATTAATTATATTATATTATTAGCTAACTTAAACTCATGTGTCTCCCGCTTTGCTTGGAGCGAAGTAGACAATCTAACTTTTCAACTAATTCCAATCTTTCAGATTAAATTCCTGGGGGATCCAACATAGTTTAGGTGTCCCGGGACTTAGCCGGGTTCAAATCCCGAGAATCTTCACGGCGCCGTTGTTGATCCCGGCTTACAGAAGTAGCAGTGGCGGGATTGCGGTGGTGGGAACAACTCCCAAAAAACCCTGGCGTTTATAGTCCGGGACTTTAATAAAGATGCTGATCCTTTGTCCGGTGTATAAACCAGTCTTCTAATCTAGTAAATAGTTTACGCTTTTCTACCTAGCTTTCAGAACAATTGTAAATACTACCTACACAAAAACTATTTTTTATTCAATATGCTTGAGATTGACCAAAACTTGTTTGTTGTGAAGCGATGAAAGGATAAATACTGATTCACTCGTGACTTCAAGACAGACAGATTATAGCTATCGGGAAACAGAGATGTCGACAATTTCACAACTTAGTAGTTCGCACAGTAAAACTCCGCGGAATATTCTACATATTTTGGTGGCAAAATTGAGTTATAAAAACTTTTTTAGCAACAGAACACATCAAAACAATATTCAAGTTCACGATAACACGTTGTACAATAGTAAGACGACAAATACGACACAAAGCCCGGTTCACTTAGCGATATTGGTAAATACTTCAAATATTTCTTAGTGTAAAAGCTGTTTTGAAACCCTCTTTACTATGAGAAGATGTATTTTTCTGCGCGTTAGAGACTTTATTAACTATCAGCTTAATCAATGATTATTCTTGAATAACTGGATAGATTGTAAACGTTATGGTGTCTGTATGGTCAAAACATAACTCAAAATTATAAATTTAATGACTCTCCCAATGCCTCGTTTTCTTGCAACTTAAGAACCATCGGGATCACTTAAGTTTTCAAATAAAAAAACCGCATAAAAATCGGTCTATCCTACGCTACGTGGCAACAAATTTGTACACAGATACACAATCACACAGACACACGCGTAAAACTAAAACTATTTCAGATAAAAGGTAGGTATCCAGTTTAATCTTTTTCGTCGGATCTTTTCATATCTGAAAAAAAAAATTAAACAAATATTCCTGTAGCCAGATCCTACACATACCTCCCACATTTTGCTGGCTATATTTATGTCCCATACGAAGGTATACGCCCATAAGGGACGAGCCTATTGCCGTTCATCGAACACAATTCAAAACTTCGAGCTGCTGCTACTTAATTTAAGAGTGCCTTAAAGTGAACTGCCTTCGTTCTCCAGTGGTGATAAACGTGTACGCTTAATTACCACGAAGTCTCGGGTTCGATTTCCGGGTCAAGGAAAAAGGCTTTTTTAATATAGGTACTACTTAGGTACTGGATTATCGAGACGAACGACTGCTGTAAATAATAATGCTACGAAAACATCGAATCACTTACATATTCGAACTTGTTATCTAAATTAAAATCATGCAATTAGTATCGAAAGTCGTTGCATTGAGCGCTAAATATCAATGGTAATATTCAAGGTTCAACCGAATTTACCTGAATATCTCTGTGATTGTAAATGTTTTGAGATCTGACAAATTGTACTAGAGCATATTTTGCGATATTTTAAATCTAGAAATGTTCTTTGATTTTGTTTGTAAATCATTGGAATATAATAATATTTACAATAAAAACGTAACTTATATAGGTGTCTTATAAAGAATTGCACAATATTCAATATTTTTTTTTACTCTAATTGCTTGGTATGTTTTAAGTAAAAATAAGTTGGTCTTCAAGTCACGAGTGACTCGCTATTTATTGGGTAAGCGCGCTCCATCGTAGACTGCATCATTGCTTCACATTAGGCAAGTTGTGGCCAAGCGCAAGCCTATTTTAGGATTAAAAAATCTCAACATTAACCTATTATAATGAACAAAACTAATGCCTAACCAAAAGTACATTTATAAAGTATACTTGAAAAGTAATATTAAATATTATATTGAAGTAACCTACATCGTTAGTACGAGGCACCGTAACATACTTAGCAAGTTCTGATACATAATAAATATACACGATAAAGATCGTAGATACTACTACTTAAACAACCTAATTAATATGCATGGGACGTGCGTATAAATTGATTGAACTCGCTTAGCTACTGGAAATTCGACTTCTCCACATGGCTTTAATAGTAGCTTTGTTAATTAAATTAACGGCTTCGGTTAAGAACTAACACTAAACATAATTGTATAAAACACTGATTCGTTAATGTGTTTATTATAACCACGTGTTAATACGAGGGAGGCTCTCACACGCTTGATTAATTTTAATTTGTTTTATGACTAAGCTTGTAAAACCATTTAAACGCGGGGTGTCATCCCGACGCGCGACGCCTCGAGGGCAATCGAGATGTAATCGTAAGGATTTGCGCCGTAATTTGTTAATTTACACGTCGGAATCAGATCATAGAGGTGGAGTGGAATTGATAGGTAGATTGATAATTGTCTGTCATCAGAACGATTACTTTACAAATTACTGGTAGTTAGTAGCGTACACAATCTTCAATTTAACACGCGGATATTTTTTTGGACTGTAGTTAATAATACGCTTAATTAACATTTTGCGTCCCCATTAAGGTAACAGGCCAGGGTTGTTCCAAGTTAACCACGCGAAACGAACGTCTTTTTGTTTGTGAAAAAGAAAAGATAAAAGTACTAAAGTTCCAGCCAGCTGCGCCCGAGCATCCTGTCGACGTCACAAAATCTTTTTGCATCAATTGATCACGTATAAGTCAGCTATCCCTGTCTGTCGAACTTGAATCTCCTGTGGGGAAACGAGATGCCAATAGTGTAGTTCTTCGTAGAGATAATACCGACACTCTTCCGCAAAGCGCTGGGTTGTCTGATAATGCTTTTTGTTGTTGTGCTTGTTAATTTTTATTTGGGTGCAACGGGTCCCAGGGCGCCGGAACAAAAGGTAGTCTGTAGTCAATAAATTGTCGTTGTTATGACATAATTGTATCGCGCTTGGGGTTCTGTCACACTCATTATATAATTTGCAACCGCTACCAATTACAGAACAATTCTTGTCAACGTTTAGTGAACAGAACAAAAACACATAAGTAGAGGTAATTTTTTTTTCGTCTTTATAATTTATTACACATCTAATGTACATATCCGCGTCGATTTAAAAAATACTATCAAAATTTTAATATTCTTTAATTTTTAATAACAATTCAATTTAATTCAATTCAATTTTTATTTTTAGCTTGTTGTGGAATTTTTATGAACGTTTTGATAATCGGACATATGTCAACTTAAAAAAACTTCCTCAGTTTCTATGTACCAACTTTGATTGACCGCACAGACGTCACGGATATAATAAACAATTAAAAAAATAATCACGGTTATCGCTAAAGCAAACAAAGTTGTCAATTACCATAGATTATGTTTTTTAATCTTAAACACCCATGTCACTTTATCATGAATTACAAACAGATATCGCAGGCGGCGGCCGTTTTGTATTCAAATATTTATGTTTGACTGATAACAACAGCATGTACCAGACCAGTTAACTAAGGTCAATTTTTATCTGGTCAGAATTTAACCGTGTTATTGTAAGGAATCCGGAGTATGTCAGAGCTTGACGGAAACAGGAAATATTATGTACTACATAGGTACTTGAAGAACAGATTAGATGATACGTCGCTCTTCCGGGAGGTATAATATATTGATTATTGAGTACTTAACACTTCCTTGGTTTGGAAGTAGATAGTTGACATTTCCTCTGACAATCTAGTAAATTCGGGCGGTACCAATGTTTACGTTCCTGAACTTGGCCGGTTTTAACTTTTAACACTAACATTTGCGTGGCACTGTAGATCCTGACTTGATAGAGAAGCTGTGGCGGGATTAGGTATAAGTTAGACTCAATAAATTACAACCTGCCAGAATATGTACAATAGTTTATTTACTTATAAATTGTATGGATGATACATTTTGCGTCGTAGAACCAAGTGAAATAGGCCTGTGCTTGACTACAAATTACCTGATAATTAAGCAATGCTACGATGTCTACGATGGAACGCGCCAGTCTCATATACCGATTCACTCGTGATTATGAATTATTTTTGGTGCGAAGGTGGCAGTGGAATGAGGCTCCATATGGTTAGAATCCTTAAAAAATATTAATTCCGACACACCCTCTTAAATAGTGTCACCAGACATCGCACCGGAATACGGCAAGGCTGCGTGGCAATGCGGCTTTGTCTGGTGGGTGGTCATTAACCACGGCCGATGCTAATAAGGTGATAATCAACTGGTGGTAGCATCCGTTTATTATCAGGTGATAATAAACGGATGTTGCCAAATCAGGTGATTTGCACCACCCGGGGACTACTTGTGGGGATACAGATGAAAGGTGCACTCCGACGGATGAAGGTGACTCAGCTTCCCCAAACTACCCCCAGCCCCCAAAAACGACTAGCGTAAATTTATTATGTATTTTACATTGGGTAAAATACATAGCAAATTATACTTTTTGTTTTTAACGCTACCTAATTAAAGTGAAAAATGATTCGATGTTTAGTGTTATTGGAGCAGTATCAGTATATTCACTGTATCTGTAACACTAGTTCTACAAGCTAACAGATCATTCAATCACTTAAGGTAATCGCACTGTACGCACACTGCAATTGTAACAGTCTAGACATCACAAGGACCTATTAATTATTTTGCGCACTAGACAGTCGTAGCGCGTATTACTAGTTTTTATAGTTGGTGTTGCTGTATCAGTAATTGAACACATATCTATTACTCGTCCAATACGTTTTTTTTATTTTTTGTTCAAAAAATGTACGATCTATTCGTAATGATAACGATGAAAGCATGCGGCGTGAAATTTGCGGTCAATGACCCTAGCGAGCGCACAGCTGTTATGGCGGCCCTATATATAGTAAACATCTTTCGTTAGCGATTACTTAATTTTTAAGTACTATGACATCAAAATAAAAAGGAAACATACGTGTTCACTAAAAGCTGTTTAGGTTTATTTTCTCAAAGTTTGCGCACTGGGTAAAAAGAATCCTGTGTATATATTCCTTTCTATTATTGCTACAGGAATCTTTTAAATATAGATACTTTTATGAATTAACATAATTTTCCCGTTTCAAATAATATGATTATTTCGTCTGAGACAAACCAATTTGTACTTCAAAAGCCCACAAAACGAATGTCCATATCTAACTGTACATCAAAATTTAAATCGTGATTCCATGATGCTGAACTAAACAAAACGGTTAAAGTAATAAACCAATAAAATAAGGGCATCTCTCATCGCCAGTTTGATCATTAAGGTTAGTAATTGTGTTATCAAAACCGTTATGAGGATGGATAAAAAGATGTTGTTTTGAATGACATAAATAAAGTTCAACTAACAAAACAAGGGGCTATTACAATCTGTGATATGATAACATGTGAGGATAGAAAAAAAAATGCAACCAACGGTGCACCCGTGTCGAAACGTAAAGCCAAATTAAAGGTTACCGCGTTAATTGCCCGTTATGATAAGTTCATAAGTATTAATTTCAATAGGTACTTCCAGGGTGCATTGACTTTTTCCTGTAGGGAAAACATTTTATTTTTTCAAAAGAAACAGGATTTATCTTGCCATAGCTTCGAATAATATAAAGGTCCCTAGATAAATTACAAAGCGAAGAGATAACTAAAGATCGAAAAAAAATTGTATGGAATGAACATAAGATTGTCAAGTGACATTTCAAAGGTGAATGTCCATGAAACGCCGTGACTTAAGTACCAAATAAAGTACAATTAAACCAACTGTAAATATAAGCGCAAAATAATTATATTAAAAATTATATTTCTTACTACAATTCTGATGCGCGCAAAAAATATAAATGTTCGTTTGTCCGATTCAGTCATCCGAGAAGTCACGAACGAAATCGGCGCCAGTCTTAATAGTCTACCGGACTTCTGTACACGGAAGCTCTAACAAACAGTTCCCCTAAGGGGTTTACAGGTACAAATGGTACCAGAGCTTACTATAACCAGTTTAACGGTCTCACTTCAAACCGTTAGCGAAATCGTTCGCAGTTAAGTAGCCAAGTTAAGCTGAGACTTCAGTAGAGATTATACAATTTAAACATGAGTAATTTTGGCTGTGTAACAATGTGAGACATTCTTACCTACGAATGCAGTTTATGTTTAGAGCAAGTTACGGGTATTGAGGTGTGTTAGTGTAATATAATAAAATAAGTAAACTATTACTTCCAACTCCTCTAACTCCATGTCTAAATAAATTCCTGCGGGATAGGTGTACTGGACCTTGGCTGGGTTTCGAAACCCTGAGCCATAACACGTGCTAATGTCGATACTGACAGTAGCAAGATTGTTAAAATTAGTCTAGAAATGGATTAATTCTCTTTTTATTGTAATTTTAAATTAAAACAACTTACGAAGCCCCCAGGTAAATGTTAGGTACTTATATATGAAAGATTTTGATTATTTTAGCTTACAAATGAAAAATTCACACATCGGTCGGTCTGTTTAGGTACTTCGTAACAACAAGCTGTAATACAACTTGGCAAGATTAATCCAAATGTAACATTGTACCACTTTATTCGGTTAAATAAATAAATTATAAAAAAACACAACCTTTTACACACCTTATTGTCACTTTTTTGTGGGGGTTCAAAAGTAAAAAAGAATCTAATAAACTACCGGTAATAACTGACTGACTAAAAAAGAGTTTTATTCTTAGATATGTATTTACAAGAAAGATTTACAACACGGTAAAATAAAACTATACGTGTATGCGAAGAATTTCTCTATTACAAAACACATTAAGATAGACCATAATATATATCACATTGAATGAATCTTGCAATTCCGTTTACTTGCTGGTTCAGCGTTGATACTGAATTTTTCTTATTTAGTACACTCCAAGAATCTTGCCAAAAGAGTAATAAAACCCGAATAAAACAATTGAAAATTGATAGTAAGTGTTCCCGCACACGGGCCACAAGCGACAGCCACTACGCCGCCTCCGCCACTTGAAGCTAAAACGGTAGAATGCTATGTGCCGTATCGACCACCGGAGTCAACTGTGTGCAGCGAGTCCATTTAAAATGTATGAAAACTACAGGTGCCGGTGGCGGCATTTTGTGGTAGTGGTCGGTAGCCCGTATACAGCGACACTAAGTGTTAAGTATTATTCCATTGAATTGCGCCTATAAAGAAAAATATAAAACCACGGGGTGCTTTATTAATTAGATAATGGAAAAATCGGAGATTTTACGTCCTTGATATTACAATCTTTGTGAAATCTTTCTATACGTAATTATAAATAATATAACTATTGTATTTTACCTAACTTTTAAAATTAAAGCCTAACTATTTCCATAGTTTAGCTCTATATCACACAAAATCAATTAATATTGTTTACTATGCTATGTAACTTAATTTCTCAAAATATACACCATTTCTTAAAAAGTCTAGAATTTTAGGGTTCTGTAACACAAAAGAAAGAAACGGAGCCTTATGAGATCACTTTGTGGTCCGTGGATCCGTAGTACTACAAGTAGGAAGTTATCTGAAAACTTATATCGTCTTTATTTAATCAATGTAATTAATCATGGAGGTTAAGCAAAAGTATGGGTTAAAGTACAGTTTTACAAAACAGGTAGGCTATAATACATTCGCCTGAACTAGGTTGCCCTGTGCTTCAGGCTTAAAAGGCAAACAATGTTTTATTAACATTGTTTGCATAAAACATTTTTGTTTGCTCAAAAAATAACAATACTATAAACGGATGTATGGACCGATATTAAGAGGTAAGCTCAATGACTGAGGACTGTAGGACAAAGGGATGTGTTTTTATTCCTGATTGTGCTCACAAAAGGCCAACGCTGACGGGAATCCGCTTACAGGGTTGCAATAACTGTTAAAACGCAATAAAAACTCGAGTCATTCTTCTTTTGTTATTCTTTTACGGAAAAACGGATTTGGATGAGTTTTAGCACACATGTAAACTTATTACCTCGATTATCTAGGATTCAGTCCGTGACTTGACCAGTGATCATTTGTACGAGTTGCGTCGCGTAAGAGACGCACCACTCCTCAGGCCGATTGTCAAAAAACAGTATAGATAAACCAGTTTTAACCAAGCAAAGGACGCGTCGCGAACTAGGCCGACGTCACACCTACACATATATGCACTCACACATATGCAAAGCTCAGTTTAGTCCTAGAAGCGGACTGTACCTGCTTGTCTTCCTTCGGGAGGTTTTCCGTAGATCAAGGGAACAAAACCGCGAGCGTAAGTTACTCAATATAATAAAAATATACCGAATGTCTCGGCCACACTCTGCGCTTTAACCCGAATATTCGTGACAGCTCGATGGACTTCATAACTACTTCGGTACTTTGTTCAGAACTATTGTGACACGTGAGAAACTTCTAGACCAAGTTCACCATGATGAAAACAATGAAGTCATAAGATTAAGCCCTAGGTACTTATTGAAACTGCGAGTTAATTTAACAACTCTAGCTTAAGTTGCACGTTTAGCCGCACCCTAAACCCCACTAAGTCCTGAGAGGAAAAAAAAAGAAGCAGAGTGCGAAAGCAAATTAACACTGTGTATACAAATAGCCTTCTATGGCAAGTTAAAGCTAAGGGCTTTTGATTGTGACTAGATTTTCACAGACGATTTTTTCGCGTCTGCCAGCCCTATAAAGACAGTCAATATTTTAACGTGGGTTTTAAACGCCATACTCAGACGTTCCCGTTGAAGCGGATTTCCGAGTACATTGTCTGTGATGTTATGCAAGCCCAAGAACGCATCTCGATTTCGTGAAATTTCAGCAAAATGTTTATGCCATACTGTCAATAATATTAGTTTCATTGCTTAGATTTGAACCCGGCCAAGTAACGGGATACCTAAAGCTGCCTTGGATCCCGCAAGAATTAAATCAGAAAGACAATAGAGGGAGTTGAAAAGTCAGATAGTCCACTACCCTCCAGGCAAAGGTAACAAATGTCTACCTAGTATGTGAGATGGCTTAAGTACTGAAATCATATATCACGTATTTTTGTTTAAGTAAATCTAAATCTCACGACCGACCTGCATAAACATAGGTACCTCATAAATTAACCTCATAACTGCGCATTTGTTCAAAAATAAATATATTAAACCGCATCTTTTGTATTATACAACAAGTCGAGCATAATTTTCTTCGCATTTAAATTATAATTTGTTTATCAGACGTCACATGACTAGCAATGACGTTATACTTCACCATCTCATTACAATTTTCAATAAATTAAAACGTTATCACAAGTATACTGATAACAGAGTAATTAACTGTGTTATTCGCAAAAATCTGCGTTAAATCCAAAGCGAAATAAACACGAATGTTTTATCCTTAATATCAGTCTAAAGTCCACCAATACTAAAGATAGACCTCGTTCGAATACACACCATTTCAGCCTGTCTTTGGCTTGTCGCATTTAAATTCTGTTACCGACAGGGGACTTTTGCAAATCTTCCTACACTACGCTTGCCGAGACCCGGCCTCCACTTACAACCCCTTACCCTGCAGTTATCGGTACTTTAACAAATATAGCTGGGCCAGCTCTTTGCTAATCCGGTATACATTGTCTGGTTATCTGGCTGATAGTTTTATATCGACTTTTATACTAAAGAGAACATAGAATTGTGAGTGTCCATACCGTGGCACCGTAAGTATGATGCACTGGTTACTGAGATGATTAGATATCTTACTTACCTTCTCTAGCAATAGAAGATTCAAAATAGGTGCATGCTTACCTGAAACAAAATAATAAAATGTTTTAATTAAAACTTTACGTATTTTTCTACTGTATGTTTCTTTACGTATTTTTATTTACTTTACGGGCCTAGATTTCGACCCCTAATACAGGAAATGGAAACTAAAGATACACGATGAGTAGGTAACATTTATGTTAAGTTTTATAGATTTTCGGCTCTATTTTACCTCTTATAGATATAGTTTCTTGATATAGATATTGATATTTTTACTATAATGTAGTGAATGACGTGGCAGTTAGGACGTTAGGTACTGGCTGAAGAAGAGTTGTGTTAAACGCTCCCCTTATGATCCCTCTGGTTTGTACCTACAGATATACCCATCCATGACCCATGAGTCATAGTCAGTTAGTATATTGTATAGTTGATATAAATATGTATGCTTTGAGTCATGCTACGATAATAGTCGTAGTCATAAAACAATTTTGCTTTAGGCGAAAATAAAAATTACGTAGTTTAGATTTTACAGGATACCAAGTGCGTAGTACTATTATGTTTTCTTAATGGACTGTGGAAAATTTTGTATTTTAGCTAAGGTGGGAAGGTACCTAACGCTCCGCTAAAAAAATCGAATGAAGTCATAGGTATGTACAGAAGAGTATAAAACTAGAGAAATAGCATTTATTTGTAATCAAATATCTATAGAAATGTACAAAAGTAGATAAGAATGCGTTTAATTCAAATTTAATATCCTCTTACTATAAATATTTAACACTCTATGATATATTCAAAGAATTCTATGCATGTTATAAAAATGGCGTTCAAAATTCCATAAATCATTTTAATTGCGTGACACAATGTGTTAATGATAACTTTGAATGAAAAAGATACAACAATCATAACTGCATACCAATGGAAGGCGGGTTCAGTAAAAACTCATTTATAAAGCGATATAAGAATGACCACCGCGATGCGGGCTACTGTGGCGTTCTTGTGTGAGCATAGACTACAAACTAAGAGAGCAGTCATTCCAGTCTAGTCATCACTTGATTCAGTTACTCCCAGAGAAAAGTCAGGGGACTGTCCTTTCTTCTCAGTCATGCACTCTTTTCCGAGTGGACGTGGCTGCTGGATGTATTATGATTATGAAGAACTGTCAACACGTGGTCTCACGTGGAGATATTTAATCAGTGGTCACTAATCAGGATTTTACAATTAAGTATGACACTTTTAAATAAATTTATTATAGAATATAGTATTAAAAATTTTCAATTGGTCATTTAGAATCACGCCGCTACGCGTTAGACTCGCGTCAGTTATTTTTGGTATAACTAATTTAAGCCGCATGTTATGCCGATTTTCGAACACTAACTTCTTCAGTCGCTTTTCTTCTTCTCTCCCAGTCTGCGCTAACGCCTTCACGGTATTTACATTCAAAAATATTTTCTATAGTAACTTCCCGGCCTCAGAACTCTTGGGAATCCCGTCGGTATGTTTTCGACTACCTGTCAAAGAAGAATGCGATCTTGAACCTTCAGAATATGCGGTAAACACTTGTGATGAACGAATATTGTAAATCCATTGTCAACATACAGTTCTGGGATCTTATCGCCTTTATCTTTTTAAAATAAACAATTGATTCGCTTTGCGTTGGCGCGAAACAAATGTTTACGGAATTTCCAGGAGCGATAGCTATGGAATGTTTTACTACTAGGAATTTGACTTTACATCCTACTTGTTTACATTTATTTTTACATTGTAAGCTTTAATTAGTCCCCAACCGAGCTCGTAATTTCATAATAATAGGCGATTTGTAATTAGGTAGTAGACAGGGCAGTATTTAATTTATTAAACATTATAATTTAGTTTGAATACTAGAAATAAGAATGATCTTGTAGCGCATCATACTCGTCTCCACAAAATCAGTAACTCATTTAAGAGGGAGGGCATACATTTTTACAATAAAATTCCATATAATGTAAGGGAAATGACTATAAACAAATTTAATATATTTATAAAATCTACGTTATGAAAGAAAGCGTATTAACTATAAGTTTTTTGACTATCTAATGGATGAAAATGCTTATAATTAAGTCGCTTTAATACGACACACTAAACAAACAATGTAATAGAGTAATAAGTACTTCATTTAAAAAAGAAAAATAGCATACTGATTTTTTTTGGCAGTTTCTCAGTAGTTGCCAGTCATTCACTTCACGGCAGAAAAAAATTCGACTATTTTTATGTGGACTCGATTTTCATTTCATTTCATTATAAGTGTTACGTAAAAAGATCAAGTTAATAAAAATAAAATTAAAATTTATATGTCATAAAAACAAATAACTGTTAGAAGCTAGTCGGCTCGTAACATTTTGTATTAATTTATCGTAGTTATTTTTTTTAAATAAAATATCTACTAGTACGTACCAGTACAAGAATAAAATTAATTACTTACAGAAACGTAAATAATAATGAGGCACTCTTTCAGTAATCCGTTTATTAAAATCCTCACGTAACAAAGACGCGCAGTAGTAATAAAACAGAGGATTTATTTGAACACAACAAAGCCACATTACAACGAATGGAAATCAATCACTCAACATACACAACTGAAACTGAGGCTCTACTCTTAGATTTCAGATCGTTCGGAGTAGTTAGTTCGGGTTAGACATGGATCAAAAATAAGTAAACATACGACCATAATGAAAAAAATAACTTGTATGCATTTTTTTTGTACATATTTGTTATACTTATTTAGAAAAAAAGTAGCTACTCTAATTGGTATGATGTTACGTTATGTTTTTAGTGTGATTAGATATCTATTCTATAAATCTATAAAATATTTTCAATAGATCTCATTGCATTTACAAGGATTTAACTTAACGACTTTTTGTTTTCGACATTAGATAACTTTGATAAAATGGCGTCCACAAACTACTGTCTTATCAGTTTATCCTCTGACTGTAACATCAAACCGTAAGTAAAAAATGAAGTGCAAATATTTAGTTAAACGTAGTTGCATGTCCCAAAGTAAGAAAAGTTTTAAGAAGTAGGATTTAACCAAATATTTTTGTATTGTTCAAATAAACACAATGCTCTAAAATACACGCGTATTCGAACGAACGAAATAAGAACAGTAGGCTTTCAGTTTACTAATCAGGCTGTAACTCATAACACTAGTATGAAAACTTTACGCTTGTAAATTGGAACTTTAATTGGCATTATGCAATGCTTTGTTTGTAATATGACTTAGTGCGTAAAGGGTATTCCCACCATAATTTCTGCATATTATGGTGTCCGACATAGATAAATCAAGCGTTTTACAGTGCTATACCCAAATTCTAAATTTTTTGGTTACTTTTACTGTTACTATTCCAGAATAAATAGCACAGCCTCACTCAGATTCAGATATTGACAAGAAGAAAGAAGCCGTTGACAACGACCGAATCTTTTATTTTTATACATTTTTAATCGTACCCGGCACCCATAGTACAGGCCATACCTAGCTTAGGGCCACCGGAAAATTGAACATTTCTAAGTCAATAAACATGTTCCATTTTAGTTTTTTATTCCATCACCAAGCTTTTTATTACGGTTTAAATTTAACTAAGTAAATCTATTGTATATAAAAGTTTAAACAAGAAAATTTCGGGAAGTTTTAAAGTTCACAAGGTAAAGTCCCTTGTGAACTTCCAATATTTGGAAATTATTAGAAGTTTAAGTTCTGAGGTGGGAAAATGTAGAGCGCAGTTTTAAAGAACTACAAAAGAACCAATGCGTCGTTTTTAATTTAAATTAAGGAACATACTTAGATTGTTGGTACTCTGGATACGGATAAAGGGCATTATAACAGACAGTAAAAAAAATATTGTCCAATAAAAGGCATAAACGTGAACGGAGAGTTAGATTTTTGTATTTTACAATGCCAAACGTGGATGAATTTTTATTTCCTTTTTTATGACCGACATACAGTGGATAGTCGTTAGTCTAAATGACGAATACTATCAGCAAAGTCCAAACCTGCCCACCCTAAGGGCTATTTTCGCTTGCAGCGATCTGTAGCTTTGCTAACTGCTTACCAACGCCCCTAATCAATAGAGTCGCATCTGGTTATAAGAAGCCCTTTGTTTTTGTTATGAAACAAAAAAGGATACAAAAAATCTGTCTCATAATTCATTAATAAACTACCACATACTCCGCAGCTTTAAATGTTTTAGTATTCTCAAACATTTATTTTATTTTACAGTGTAAGTACTGTTTTATCAATTGATAAAAAAGTACTCAAACTGTTTAAAGTTAACCTTAATTTTACAAATGACAATACCTTTAATGTCTAAAGCATAACAATTGAAGAAATCTGCAATTTAATTTTAATTTTAATTTTATTATTATTTATTTATTTTATTATTTATATTTTTTTTATTTTTTATTTTATTTAAATTTTTTAAATTTTACAGTTGTTAAGAGAAAAGGTTTATTGATTTAAATATTTAAAACTATCACGAAAGTATTATTAATGTCGGCTTATATTGATTTGTTTGAAGCGATTATAAATATTTATTCATCACATTGACAATAGGGTTTTGTGCCGTTTAGATAAGATATGTTTTTACGTTAAGTGTGTTTTTAAGAATAATTAGAGAGCACAGTTTAATAGTGACACATAAAATTGTTGTGTGAAAATGTTTTAATAACCCAAAACTATTTTGAATATAAGAACGCATACTTTATCTTGTATCAAACCACGTGATCCCCAGGTGGTGCAATTCAAAAACAGGTGGTAGGATTTAGACTCGCAAACTGCAACTGAACTCCATTACCATGTTAAAGCAAAATGTTAACGCCGAAACTTTTATGGAGCCCTTTTTAAGCAATTGTTAGTAGGTATACTATAATAATAACACTAAAAGAATTAAAAAGACAGCTGTGTTTTATTTCAATGTGCTAATTACCGTTAGGTAACCCGAAAATTGGCTCCTATTGTTTTTTGCTCTTACCAACAGCTGTGATGTTATAGAAAAAAAAAAAAAAGGGACATTTACAGAAATGTGGTTTTTTTTAATAAACTGCCCTTTTACTATTGGTCATCCACCACATGGGCGTTAACGGCTGTGATCGCGTTGTGCATAGGATTTTGTCTCAAAAGTGGGTAGGTTTGGACTTTGCAGATAGTACATCCAACATGCAACTGACGCATTCGTTACTGATTCACACGTTATTGTAACCACAAGAGGAGCAACTAGTCAAATTGTTTATTAAATTTGTTTCACTATCAAATATGGCAAATATTTTGGCGTTTATGTTAAATTCTAGCCATATTGTAATTGAACACAGATGTCAGCGTTAAAGAGGTGTAACCCATAATTTATGCTTCTTTTACATTATGGTCCTTTTACATAATTTTGGAGTAAGATAGCGTTTTATTAGTTGAGTTAGGTATATCAGCGTATATCAAGGGCGCGCGCCGATTTGTTTGAAGGATGGGCCAGCGGTCTAATGGAAGCGACGGCCTCCGGTACACTCACACGTACCGTTGAGGCATTCCGCCCCGTTCTAGACCGCTGGGCGGACAGGCGGCACGGGTCGGTGACCTATCATCTGACGCAGGTGTTGACCGGGCATGGATGCTTTGGGAGATACCTGTGGCGGATTGGTAGGGAGCCGGCTCCTGCCTGCCACGAGTGCGGCGATGCGATGGACACCGCTCAACATACACTCGAGGTGTGCGGGGCGTGGTCCTCGCAGCGCCGCGCTCTAATGTCCGAGATCGGCGCGGACCTCTCCCTCCCGAGCGTGGTCAGCCGTATGCTCGGGAGTGAAGCGGCCTGGAACGCAGTGGTCGCCTTGAGGACGAGGACGCGTCGAGGTCATGACGCAGAAGGAAACGGCAGAGCGCGTTAGGGAAAACGATCCCTCCGCTGACCCCTGCCGAAGAAGACGGACTGGTCGGAGGCGGCAGGCCTATATTCGCCGTCTCTGACCGGTGGGCGAACTGTGGGGAACGGGCACGGGAAGCCTGAACCCTGCATTGCACTAGTTCGCCACCGTTGAAGTCGTCCCAAAATCTCCGGGGCGCCCACTCCCCCATACCCAGAAGGAGGAGCTCGCCAAATTGGCGAGCCGTTACCTGTAGGGTCGCGGTAGTGTCACATCGTGGTTCCCGCGGCCCTGCTGGGTGTACATGCGCCGTCGACGCAGCCGTCACGGAATAAGTGGCGGCTGTTTCTGCGGTTCATGTTCACCAAGGTGAAAGACGGAGCGCTGTGGGTTTAGTGAGTATTGCCCCCGCCCGCGGTGTTGCATAAAGCAACATCGCGGTCGGGGGGGCACCGCTTCTCGGTGCCACGAGTCTCACACACCCCCGCCTTCCCCTAGGGGCGGGACAGTGCGTAAATGCATTCCCACAGCGGAAACAAAAAAAAAAAGGTATATCAGCGTAAAAGTCGTATAGCTAGTAGGTTAACCACTTTTACGCTGATGATTTCTCCTTCTGATAAGTTTAGCCTAACCTTCACGAGAAATATATTACTGGAACTGGTTAAGGAGCGCTCAATCAATCGGCAAATCGTGTTATAGTGTGTCTTGCTATTTTATGTTGTGCAGAAAACGTATTAAACAAAAGCTGTTGTTATAGCGGTTTTAGCCAAAATTAGAAAATGTAAATCAATTTTTTACTAAAAAAATAGATTTTCTGCTTAGATATACGATTCCAAAACGATTTACGATTTTGCAAATAAATTTTGATTTAATTGGAATTGATTTTGAAATCTATAAAAGGCATACCTATTAAAAATAAAGCTTATAACCCCCTTTCAAAACAAGTTGTAACGATCATATCACAAAATAATTTTTGTTTACTTAACACTACTACGAGTATATTTTCAAAATTCAGTTCAAGTTAATCTTGATAAACCATAAAGCTGTGTTCATATGAATACGCAATAGAGGTCGCGACGATATTATCTAAAGAGCTACTTCCCTATCGTTTATCGGAATCCTAAACTTTTGAATCAACTACGTGCTGTGTGGTAAGTGGTAACTGATAAAGTGATAACACTTAAATGCCACCATCTGGGGCTGCTTGTTATTATAATACGTAAATGTAAAGTGTATTATATGAGTTTTCTATACTTGCTCGTTAGGGGACTGTTCTTTTTTTAAACAGAACAGTTGTTTGTGTAAACAAAACTGTTCTTTTTGTGTGTTACGTTGGAGCCGCTGGAGGCGCTGCACTGGATTTCATACTTACACACAATGGTTTACCTACTGCTCCACAACGAGAACAGAAATCTGAGAATAATATCAATAAACAAAACACGGGATAAGACCTAGGTAGTAGTATTATATTTATAGATTGCCTAAATAGATTTAGAATACAAAAGTTTCTTTCTATTGAGGCGAAAATAAATAAAATATTTTTTGTATACAAAAAAAGGTCACACATGCTAGGATTAAAATTTTTAGAGATAGGTGTGTGAAACATGAATATTGTGGTAAAACTAAAAAGTAGTATAAAACCTAATATGATTAAATTAGGTAACAGGTTTAAATGACGTTCGCTGGGATTATAAAATGGTCGAAAATGATTAGATTGCAGTTTTGAAAAATGCGCAGACTTTGCATCTTAGGCTTACCATGAAGAAATACTGAGAAACAATAATTTCAACAAGTTCTTCAAATAATAATCTAGTACTCTAGTATGCTTCAGCAATTTATACAAAGTAACAGAGGCTGATATTATACTTAAATATGTACTATATTTAACTGGAACCAATCACAAATTACGGCGTAAGTATGGTATCAATTAGCGCTATAATGTGAGCTTTGTCCATGGACATCGCGGCCAATGACTCACTTCACACCGCTAAATGCCCATTGTTGCGTCGGTATTTCAATAAAGGCTTGTTTGAACTTTAGTTAACTATTCTGTTTGTGTTATCTACATGTTTATGGAGGGATTATGAAAACTGGGAATTAAAATAGATTACACTTCTATGTAACCTAATAAAAAATTATAGGATCACTGGTAATTACTCTACAATAATTAACCACGTGATAGAATATGACTATAAACAACTTTCCTACAGAAAAAAAAGAGCAAATTGTTTTTCATCAAATTAGTTACTTACTTCATATTGCGTCGTGCAGTATAGACTATGATAATGGATTGCCACTATCGTCATCTCTATTACGCGGCTCTATAGTGACTTATTTTAACATTTATTTATTTATTTTAACGTGGCCCAGATAACATGGACCGCCACGGGTTCAGTTCATCGGACACACTTCCATCTTCGAGCTGTCTCCGCGTAAGCCTACGCAAGCGGCCAGACTGAGAGGTCAAAATAAGATATTTCAGCGCCAAACAACATCTTATCTAGGGCCATACTGAATTATCTTATGGTTTTCCACTTTTTCGGCCCGGACGCTCATAATATATGCATCTCAAGAGGTGACTAGCAGTTGGGGGCACTATATAGTGCCTTTTTGGGATATGAATCCGAGAGCTCACAGTTATTAAGCAAACACATTTACAACTCGGCCAGCGAACGTGTCAGTTTATTCGTTAAAATGATCCAGCAACAATAGTGAACAGTCCTTAAATTTGTTTCATAGTACCTATAAAAAAGTACCCAGTCTAATAGTTCGGTAATTTTACGTACAGCGCATGTTCGGAAATGACGTCAGACAATTTTATTGCACCATCTTAGCTTGACGATAAACTTCTTAGAATTTATTTCAAAGTGGCCCGTAATAGAATTCTCAGTCGTGTTTATAGTGGAATATTGTGGGATTTAAAGTATGTGAATCGTCTTCTACTATTGTTATGGGTCGTTCGTTTTGCTATTTGTTTTTTCGATGGTTGTTTAAGTATTAAAGTAGTATTGAATTAATTTTATAATTCGTTTACTAATGTACTAACACTTACAAATAAAATTAAAACAATTAGTATTGCATTAATTTTTATAACTTTGTAAATAACCTAAAAAGTCCATTGACTTGAGCAAGACAAAGCTTAAAACTTTTGTACGTGTGCATTTAATTTAAAAACAGTGCTCTAAAATTGTGTGAAATTGCAGAGAGCGTGAAAAAGGCGGCCGTTCGTGGGCGGAGAGACGTGCCTTATCGCGAGGAGGGCACCAACTCACTTAGCGCACAGTGTTACCCACTATTTTATGTATATGAATTTAATCGATCCAAAATTTTATTTTTTTGTACTTTTATAATTTTTAAGTTATTTATTTTGACGAATCTAGAAAATACTGAACGGATTTTGCGGAAATTTGGCGGGATCTATCTCAGATTGTTGGTGCCTAATAGAGATACACTGAAAAAATATTTTAAATTATTTCTTTGTAAAGGGGACAATTAAGAGAAACTAAATTGTGTAGTCCACGGGGACAGCTAGCAGAAAGAAAGTTTGATTTTATGGCAAAGAACGAAGACATTACCAAATTCAACATTTTAAAACAAATATTAGAATTGTTAACACTACTTACTACTAACAAAAATTTTACTAGCAACAATTTCGGACCACTCTCAAATCTCGCTTTGAAAAGAGAATGATAGCTTTTAAAGGCAGACGGAAAATGATGTTTCAGTCATTTCAGATAAGATGTTAGGTTTTCATTTCCTTGACGATTAAGGTCCTAGGTCGGATCTAAGAAGTAAGAATCCATTGAAACCTTTAAAAGCCAATTGAAAGTTAATAATCATCACCAAATTGTTTTCTCTTTTTTGCGAAGTCTTAGAATGTCGATATTACAGACTAAAAACTAAAACAGAATAAAATACGTTAATTATTCGAAAAGGTTTTACAGTAAGTACTTACATTGATGTTTTTATGCTTCTGATCTGTACTGTGAAAGTTAGTAACCCTCCCTCTCAAACTAGGGAACACTGACACAGTGTTCAGCCTTAAAATGTGTACAATAAGAACGAAGGGAAAAGTAAAAGATTTTTTTAAAGTATGTAAACAGACAAGACGGTTCTAACACTGGAGAGCGTCAAGTAATTTGTGATTTTGCAGTAGGTATTGTGCTCTCGTGCATTTTGTTCTTTGAACTGCTAATCAATGAACAAAATAGCTAGCCGCACCGGTAAACTCCCTGTTTTGTGGCCATGCAGTAACAGTAGCTGAAAATGTATAAAATTTTCAAGAGGTTTAGATCAAAAGCTTGTTGTGTGGAGCGCTCAGTGACTACCATGTTTTGTTAAAAGGATTTTGGTTTGTTAGATCCATCGTCGGTTTTATGGATTCTGCGGATGCTGACAGGTTTAAAAATGAAGCATTTATTAAGATTTTAAATGTGCACACCTACACATTTAAAACGATTATATTTAGGGCAGTATAGGTTGTAAAAATAAAGGTTATAGCTATAAAATATTTTTTATATAATTAACTGGTTCAAGATATTTAATTAAGTCATACTAGTATATTCATTATGAATTAATTTGATGGACAGCTACTATAATAAATTTAAGTAGATAAAGCCAGCTTATGTAAATTAAAAGAAACATAATAAAAGCCTAATATAAAAACAAACCAACCTTCTTTTACATGTGCCCAATCCAACAAAAAGATAAATTATAAAAATTAAAAATGCCAGTTTTTATTTTCATGATTGTGTGAAATACTCATACATAATTGTTTACTTCATTTACAAAAATAGGCATGTATAATATTACCTGTGTACAGGCATTCCACATTAAAAAGTATATGTATACACACAATGTAGTACCTACATAGTTAATCAACCGCTTAGTAAGGCTTTTTGTCTAATGAAAAGCTAGAGGGCAGATAACTGGATCGATTTTTTCTCTGGCCACAGTACCTATCGGCTATTAAATTATTTTAATTGGATACCACAGCTAAAAATTATATTATCTATTTAGTTTATTATTTATGGAATTAGCAAGTACCTAGGTGCTCGGACAGTCTTGCAAAATAAAATCAGTTATATCAATGTAATTATTTGTAATCTAATCGTTAAGTAATTGATATAGAGACTTATTAATATAATATAAAGTATATTTGAAAAATCACTATTATACATAAAGACAGTACTAATAATGAAACGTGATACAAAAATGCCATCAAATAAATTTAAGATTTAGCTAATTATAAATTAATTTATATTAAAATAATTACACACAAACAATATTGACACTAATAGGGACTGCTGATAGAAATGAAAACTGTGAACTCACGAGATTTCGAGATTTCATCCATCCAAAAAGCGTCTAACGCGAACAGCACACGGCCGCTGCGCAGTCATGAGCATGTCCGTGACGCAAGCCTCCTTTTTCTCCTACCAAAAACTGTCCAACGTAGGTAAAGATGTTTTCACTTCAAATACACTGATCCTTTATTTTAATTGGTCGAGTGTCGATTCTCTCTCGTCACGTGATTAATTCACGCCAATCCTATCAAATGAATGCGATCGTCTTTTTTCCCACTTGAACTTTGTTCTTCTAACCTCGGTAACCACACTGATTCAGTTTCGGTTTGTCTACTAATTACACACTACTTCGACCATAGTAAATCAATAAGTAGGTACCTATCATGGAAACAAACAACTTAATCCTGGATCCTGTTTAACAGATGTCAGAGCGGCATTTAATTTATTGCCTATATTTATCTTTTTTATACACGCGTTGACTTTTATGGGTTATTAATTAAATAATTAAGTGTAACTGGTTGTTGGTTTTCATTGAGAACATAGTAAGTTTTAAGTAAATATGTGTCTTTTAGCTCTTTAGATTGTTGACAGAATACCCTGAGTCTGATAATAATGCAATAATGATAGATAATTTAAATGCTTTTGTATTTTTTGTTAGTTCGGGCAGAACTCCGTCAGATATAACGTAGAACCTTTTTTCGAAGGAGGTTTATATCATAATGGTCCAATTCGAATTAAATTCATTATTTATGTGTTAAATTTTCGTATTTCTACTATCTTAAAACAAAATAACAATGTCTTCAGCAAACGCAGCTTTAGTATTTTAATTATTTCGAATTACCCTATCAAAAATAGTGCCGGTGGCGCCCGAGCACAACTTTTTATAAATCGATGAAATATACCTTCAATGAATAAGGAGGTTAAATTGTAGAAAATGAACCAAAAACGTAATGTTTTTGCATAATTGCGACACAAACGATTAAAAGGATAATAAATGCTCAGCATTGGATGTAGCTGAAGCTTGTTCTACCTACTAAGCAATAGAAATGTAATAAAATACTATTTAGATATTATATCTAGTCTTTAAAAAAGTAATAAAGATAACTCACTCAATAAATTTAAAAATAAATATGTATCAAAGTTTGTATTTAATTGCTTTCCATGTCCATTCCCTGTTACTTCGTCTGCTAATGGAAGAGTAGGTTTTATCAGTAAATTAGAGATAGTATAACTTTGTTAATTTTCATTGGATTATTTTATTATATAGGTACCTGACCATATTCTATTTGTAATTTTGAGTTTGGTTTGATTGAAAATGGTTGAAACAAGTACAAAGGTAGCACTCCAGTATTTTGTGGCTGAATACATGGGTGCAGACTAACTTCAGATTTTTGTCGCGAAAAAAGCATCTTTGAAATTAATTAAAATTATCTGGACGATAAAGATGTTTGTCTTTCCCATACAGTCGTCAATGTGTCATGTTGTCAATCCATTACTTTTTCTGTTTTTGGGAAGGTCTACTCATCGGTAACGATATATTAATCAATATTATCTACATTATGAAAATAGCCTTGATTTTTTTGTTGAGGCCTGAGTTCATTTTATGAGTTTAAATTATGTAAATTAATAACTAATTATTTGTCTAATTATGTTAATTTATTTTTGTTATTTTATTTTTTATATGTTTTTTATGGTATATTTAGTATCTAAGTAGGTTTATTACGGTGCTTGTTTATCTATTTTACTAAAGGTCCTGTTTGCTTGTAACACAAATTAAATTATTTTAATTAATTAGAATACACCACAATATGCAATACAGACTTATGTGTTGGTGTTAATATGACCGGTCAAATTTTTTTACCGTCCTTCCGTCCAAATCTGCTCAGTAGTTTTTGTTTAATCAAATAAACATCCATTCTCGAAACATAAACTTTTAACAGTAGCAGGATGACTGAGGACGATTGTGTTCTAACACTTCTAACTCGTATAGAAAATGTGAACTAAACAAACTACGCATGCGATAAATATTCATGTCACACAATCGGTATAGTACACGAAAGCACTCGAATTCATCTAACGAGGCTCGCAAGTGGAACTAGATAATTAATAGTGGGTTTTATAGTAAGGGAAAGTTAACAGGCAACAATGCAGCTTTGCTGTGTGACAGACAATGAACCGCTAGCTGTCAACTCGCTAGATACAAAGGACACGCCTAGTGAAAGCGCGGATTATGTTGAGACAATATTTTAAACTATCATTACATCATAATACTACCTACATATCTTTTTTAATAAACAAATTAGGAAGTAGTAGGCAACCGGATTACTATGACAAAAAAGGGTGTTGTTACCTTTTAAGTTTAACGTGTGTCTGTAGAAGTTTTTAAGATCCCTTAAGTAATAAGGTATCCCATAATACGTCGAGCATATAATTTTATTATTTATAGAGCTTCATTCCAACCTTCGATCTGCTAAGATTGATATAAAAGATTTTTGTAAGAAGAACATTAGTAACATTGCTCGGCGATTCGAACTTGGTACGTCGCGGTTATTATGCTTAATAACTGTGACGTAAGCTTATCACTGACCCACTTTTTTGAAATAGAGATTTGAAATTTTCGGGCAATTCAATTTAAACCATAGCCAAGAGCGACCGTTTCTATATTCTGAATTTTTCACTGAATTATAAAAATTGTATAATGAAAGCTACATCACAAAATCAAAATAAAAACAAATGATATTGAAGCTTTTAAGAATCAGTCATAATAAATAAAATGAGGCGAAAGCTTATGTTAGCAGGCAGTAATAAGTAGATCATTTTCCTTCTCATTTGATGTCGGCAGATAATAAATCTATGGACAATAAACAGGAAAATGTGTTTGATTATTTACAAATAAATAAAGTAACAGAAGAATGGGGGAATAAAATATATCAAAAGAAAGATTTGTCATATACATTTTAAATGAAATAAGTATTTATAAAATTATAGGTGTCCGCCCCAGCTTCTTATGAGGAGTAGGTACCTGTTTTGAAATTTTCTTGTATTTTTTTTAATTTTCTTTACAAAATCTTTGTTTTGTCAATAATTAAAATGAACAAAACCAAAAAAACATATACATTTTGGTGTAGTTATTTTCAAGATGGCGTGAAACATTCGAAACAGGGTTTTCATTTTTAAATAATTTCGGCGTGCAGTACAAAATAAATGCTTGATTTACTTGTTTCGCTTTTAAAAAGTCTATTCTTGATGAAAACGTAGAAAAGCCGCTGTTTTTAATTATAAATACAGAGGAAAGGTAAATTAAAAAGCATCCGTCCGTACCGATCTTAAGGAGCTCTAAACCGGACTCATCTCACTAAATGTTTGCTATGGCTATGTGCAAACAATTGAGCGCGATACTCAAACAAAAGATTTTATGTGCTGTCGCTATTTTGATGCCGCGATGTTTAGTTAATGAAGCCGGTATCTATTTTCTCGTATGTTTATTTTTAGTACATGTTTGCAAGCTGAGAGCGCAAGGTTTAAAGATGCCGAATAAAGTTTCTAACCAAATAACGTGTTTTATGAAATTAATAATGGTTTGGTAATTGGTTTGCAATGCAATCTTTTACATAACGTGATTTTAAATGAGCAGCAATTTTAATTAGTAAACAATTTTATGTCGGTACTTAGTTTCTGCTTGCAGCTTCGCACGCGCGGTATTAGGATGCTTTGCCAGACCATACTCTAGCTATCTCTGTGTATCCATTTTGATCCAGTAGTTTAGGCGCGAAAGAGAAACAAATGTTTACTCATCCATCTATAGAAACTTTAGTATTTATAACATTAGTAAGATGGGATAGGATAATACATATAACGTACTTAGTACCTAATAATATTGTTTGTATTGATTTTATTGTTTTATTCATTGAAGTGGGTGGTTATAGGTACAGTTGTTGTCGGTTAGTTGTTATCTTGCAGAGAGCAAACCGCAATGTAGTGGAAACCGCATGTTCACCACAATACGCTGTTTATGTCGCTTGGGCTTTAGTTATGTTAGATTCGAGCTAATCACGCGATACCAATATAATTATATTGTGCTTAGGGCCACGTCAATGGCTACGAGACACTTTTTAATTTATCAACTTCCGATCCCGACTTAAGACGGGTTATGTTTGTTGCAATGTAGCGTCTAAACGGTTGGACTGGTTCAGTTGGGGTCTTCTTTTTAAAGCTGAAGTAAAATGGTTTTCAGATAAGCGCAAGGTGTCATTAAATTAAGAGTTATTGATTGGAAGTAATCCAGCATGTCTAAAAACATTTGGGGACATTTGAAATCTAACAACCCGCTATTGGCGAGCGAGACGCAATACTCATACAATATCTTTATAGCCTTTATGCTAGGTGGTTAGTGATGTAGACGAGAGGAAGCTTAATTTTATAAAAAAAGATTCATTCAACGCAACAATGCTGCCAGCCTTCTGGCCACGTTCACAGGAGTTACCGATGCAAAGGAGTTCTACGATCCTTAGCTTTTAGTTTTAGATGAATAAGTAGTTATTTAGTAGTAGTAGTTATTTAATATTTTTAGGCTAATTTATTCATTGATATAAATATGTATAATAACACTAAGGTTTTGGTGATTACTTTTTAAATTTAAGTTAGATTATAGTTTATTTATTTATAAAATTATGTAACTATAAAATAGAATATCTTTTAACTGTATCTAGAAGACCTAGGATTAAAGGGACTAAAGAGTAGCTACTTGTTACTTCACTTGATTCGTTGAATTAATAGATATTTAATCATTTAAAAATGTAGCAACAAAACAGTATTTGTTACCTAAAGCGTTGCGCGTCGTCGTCGTCGCGTCGTCGATCTCGAACCAGTTTTTGCGACAATTACGTAATATCTTGACGTCAATCTTAAGGCGCACATCAATAAATGACGTCATAAAGTAGGTTTGACGTCCGTAGACATTTCACTGTTTACAAAACCTAAAGGATCTTTATGAAAATTTATGCGATTTGCGTCTGTTCGTTGATGACATACAGTGAGTTCATAAATATATGTATATGGCATATAATACATATATTTATGAACATATGCATTCCCAAGGCTGACAAAATACATTAATAACATGAAATTTTAAATTTTTAGTATAAATACTTCACTTTTAATTTCCAGATTTTAAACTGTATTGAAGGCTTGCTTAGATGAATATGATAGGAGACTTGTTCGTATATTTTTATTGTTCAATCTGTTTAGATATATATTATTTAAGTACCTATCCTTCTACTTTATCTACTTTTCATATATTTTTTAGATATATGTATAGGAAGTGTAAAATACTGCACCACGTGGTAGTGTTTATGATTACTACCTAAAACTTTTCCGAACGAAACTTTTTTTGCAGCAACTTATTTTGTGAAACTCTCTAGTTTTGCGCCGCGTAGTGGAGACGATTTTCATGAAATGGAGAGTCGGGATAGAAGTGACGGTAGTGAGGTGTGGGGCGGAGCGCGCGGTAGGTCTCGCGCGCGCCCCGCGCCTTAGTAACGTCATCGTATTTACTACGTGGTTCAATATTAAGAAGTGATTTTAAAAGAAAGAAAAGAGAGAGAGCAAAATCAGTTTCTTCGGGAAAGTTGTTTGTAGGTAATAATTACCTGTCACCCTATATAACTATATATCTATCTTTTTAGGGCCACTAAGCAACTTTTACCTGGCTTATTAATTGTCAGTATTTTACTAACAAGTATCAAATAAATAAATAGATGCGTCTATAAATGCAGGTGAATAAGATAACACGCTTAGCAGCTGCGAGACGCAATCTTTAACGCACCCTGGTATGGACAGAAATTTATTGCCCAATTAGCAGCCCCTCGGAAGAAAAAATATGAAAATCGGACCTCGGGTAAGCCGATAATTGCTTATTTACGGACCACGAGCCAAGACGTGACGGCCGCGAGGTATTTACATTGGCATTTATGAGAACCTAATTAAAACACATCGTTTAAATACTTTATGAAATGATTACAGGATTATTAACTATAGTTTTAACGAAAAGTATTGCGCTAACACTTGTTCAGAGGTTCATAATACGTGTGTTTCACAATACAGAGTTAATGAGGTGTTAATTTCATTTTGATTTACTGAAA
Organism: Meganola albula; assembly: GCA_936450015.1. Classification (NCBI taxonomy): domain Eukaryota; kingdom Metazoa; phylum Arthropoda; class Insecta; order Lepidoptera; family Nolidae; genus Meganola; species Meganola albula. The sequence goes on along the minus strand of OW388156.1, from coordinate 7,294,904 downwards.
TGACATATTGGTATGATGTCGTTATTCCAGTGATGTTTCATTTCGTAATTGCTTCCCTATGTCGACAATTATCTGAGGAATGTTAAACATAAATCTTAAAGTGCTAAGTATATCTACCTATATTTATTATCGCCTTATTTTATCTACATATTTAAGTTTTATCTCTAATAGGTAACTTATGTTAAAATATAAAGCTTTGGGCGTAGAATTAAGAGTGAATGTTTTATGAGAGAAAGCGGGCAAACTACCACTTTCCTATTTGACCAATTAACTGAGTCTGACGAAATTATGAGACAAAGACAATCGTCTATCATACCTGTGTCTTTAACTACAATATTCAAACTGTTACATACAAAATTAAAAATCTATACCTAATTGAGTATTAGCAACTAAGTCTAACATTTAGATCTAGTTGTATTCCATGTTTAGGTACCTATTTGATGAGCTGCGAGTAGGTATTTAGGGATCGAGTACTTTATAAAGCAAGACGTACTTTAAAGTATAGTACAGAATCTCAAGACACTATTTATTAATTTATGTATAAAAATCATTCCATAATTAGTCTTCTTGATTGTTGGGGCAATTTATTCTTCATAATTAAATCTTAGCGGTAGACGTTTTCCTCAAAACGATGAAAGTGTAGAGGGAAACGTGTATGTAGAGGAGGAAATACTAGATAGTATTATGAAATAAAACTATTTTATAACGCATTTTTTGAGGTTTATTTTAAAAGACTGAAACGTCGGGATTTAGAATGTAAAATAAACCTCAAAAAATGCGTTATAAAATAGTTATAACGCATTTTTTGAGGTTTATTTTACATTTTAAATCCCGACGTTTCAGTCTTTTCAGACTTCATAATATTCGCGTAAATTTAAGAAAATACTACTAGATCGTAGAAAAATAATTTAAGTCTACTTCAAAATAAATAGTAAATTAAAAAAAAAATATACACGTAAATTGTAAGTTGAGCTTGGTCAATTGTTAGTCCTAAAGTAGGTAGGCCCCTAATTCTGTAAGTACACAATAAATTCTTTAGTCAAAGTAGTGCCCTGGGATCTGGTAACTGTGTCACGGTTAAAAATATCAGCATTAAACGTAAACTGATCGCTATCGATAATTAATTGTCAGCTTACATGTAAACATCCTAAAGTTTGCCACAAACGTTTTGTCAACGATTAACTGGGTCAAGGCGATTGGCACAAACTCATCAACTTTTAACTAAAGAAAATAGGGCATGCTCTCAACTCGGTTATTTGAAATAAGCCGATTATCTACTTATAAGTTTTCACAAAATTTTAAAACTAGGAAACCAAAACTACGAATCGAAGCAATACTAACAAAAAGGCCTAATAAAGAGGCATTATCATTTGAAAATAAATATGTCTGTATGAAAGAATGAAAGAGCTGTGCCCAATGCACGGAGATAAAGCCATAGCTGGGAATAATTTAAAGGGTCTAAACCTAGTGGACACGTGTTTATCCTTCAGAAAAGTTGACTATTGGCCAATTTACCTCTGTTGGAATGTCATTTATATAAAAAGATATTTGCCGCTTACAATCTATGAGTAACTACAGTTTGCTAAAAAACATATTATATTTTGTACCATTAAAATAAGTAAACAACCGTATGATCTAATTTGACAGATTTGAGCTGAAAAAATAAAATTATCAGTTATGTTATTACTGTCAGACTCAGAAACAATTATGCAATTAATAAAATTAAATTACAAAAATTATCCAATGTCATTCCTCGGCTTAACTTAGGGAAGTGTTGCTATAAATAACTGTCTTTTTATTGTATAATAAATCCATTAACGGAAATGTCAGTATTTCCTATCCATTGTCCTGTTCTACACAACAACATAAGACATAAACCTTAATGCGCTGCAATTTCTGTCACATTTGGTCGTCGTTTTTTGGTTACATTATTTTACCAAGTATTCTAATTTAAGACTCATTATTTTTATGAATGCATGTCTGCATGACTTTAAAAAGGTCTTATTACTTTTGTCCTTACTTTGTCCTTATTGTGCATTTGATGTTTTCACGTGTGTCGACCGTCGACCAAATTGTTCTTTGTCCGGTGTCTTTAATTGGATAAAATAAGTATTTTAAAATAAATATTATAATCATGGTATGAACCTAACACTGACTATGATAACCTAGTAAGTAGGTACATAGCTGATAAACTCTAGCCTTTACGACTAAAAATACAATTATCAGTCTCAATTTGTGAAAACAATACACTACTTCAAAATATTTAAGATAAAAGAGGTTTGAAAAATAATGACAGCTTTTTCCTCCATTTAAAGTAAACGCGGCTCTAAGTTAAATAAGTTGGTTATTAACCAGGATGAGGAAACGAACAAAGTTATGTAAGCATCTGAAATTCGGCAGGAGTCCAAGAAAGTTCGATGTGATTCGCCTTCCCAACTCGGGACCCTAAACTTATCAAAGTGATTTGGCAAACTCGCGCGAGAATTCTTTGAAGATGCTTTCAATCGAATATATTAGGGAACTTGTTGTGGGTGATTTGTTAATACATTTGAATTGGATAACATAAACAAAGAAATTAGGGGATCACATAATAAGTATAATTGTTTCAAAGTTGTTTTTCTGCCAAACGGGATGTTTGTTACTTGTGGTTGATATATGTCGATACCTCCCACGTAAGTTGTTGTATCTTCAAAACTGCAAATTTACAGTAGAGCGTTTCAAAGATTCAAAGCGAATCAAAATCTGCATTTTTTGTAGCATCTTTTTGAAATTTGGTATTTAAATGTAATATAATAGTCGTCTTAACTTCGTTAAAAGATATTTTAAGTAATATGTCTATTTTCGGAGATATTGTTCATACAACATTTTACTCCGGAGTACAAGCTATGCCAGTTGTTGCATCTGATACTAACAACATTATACCGCGGCGCCCAGATAACGCCACTTGTGGTATATGATAGTTACAACTGTTTACGTTGAAAAACATAAGTCTCACCCTGTTGTATGTGTTAACAATATTTATATTAATTACAAAATTCAATTGTATAATTTGAATGTGATTATTTTTTAGGTTAATAAATAAAAAAGAAATGTTGTTTATAGGTTAAATTTATTTTTTAGAAACAACATAAATGCTTAAGTGCTAATAGATCATCAGAAAAAAATGATATCTTTTAAAACATACTTAAATAACTTCTTCTTTTGCTGAGTAATCAAAAACGTTTCAACATACAACAATCATTTAAAAGACTTTAAAAATTATACAATATTATAGAATCAAAGCATGACCTATGCTTATAATAATATTTTTGTAGGTAACGTTAGTAACTCTTCATAAGAACTAATCAAATAGAATTACAAGAATTAACATAATTAAAAGAAAATAAAATTATGAACTTACTTTATTACTTAGATGAGATCAGCTTAAAATCAAAGTAGTAATTTCGTATCCATTTATAATTTTTGGCATTTTACTTATTGGTTTAATACGATAACATCGTTAATGTATGTATAATAATGATAAAGAAATTTAAAAATAAAAACAATTGTGTTATTGTCAACCTTACAAACCAAAAATTATGGGATCCTTAAAACAATATAAATCAAATAAATATGATTTTTATAAAATCAATATTAAAACCTGAGATGCTTAATCAAAAGCAATATAAAAAATAAGAAAAATTAAACAGTATATTTGGAAAAGACTAATGTCTATTCTTAATTGAAAATTCAGCGTCATTATTAACGCCAGCAACAAAAGATAAGTGCCAGAAAAAGTCGTGATATGTAGCTGGAACAATTCCACTATGACACAGGCTCACCAAGTCTTCATATTTTGCCTTAGTTATAGGAAGACGGTTGAAATACAAGGGGCATAGTTCAGCCATACTATTCCTTTGGCGTCTACGGGTATTGGTATTGAGAGCGATTGTCATAGCATTACTGTCTGCCAAATCGTACTGATATATAATTTTAAAAGGATCTTCTGCACATACACTTACTTCTTTTATTTTATCCATCTAACTGCATTGCTATTTCATTTTTTGACCAATTACGTCCATTCAAAAGTGTTTTATAGTTTAAAAATCTGTATGCTTCATTTCGATGACGTTATATGGTTTACTCTCCTGTATGGTTTACACCCTTTAGGTTTAGCTTAGTTAGGTGGTAGCCCACCTAACTAAGCTAAACCTAAAGGGTGTATAAATAAGTTTATTTTTAGACGAACATTCTATCAGAGCATCTACGCTATCACCTTCTGCCTGGGTGTGACCTCTTTATAGAAAGGTATGTTTGATAGTAATATTAAGCTTATAAGCAATATAAACATAAAACGCAAACACGATACGATTGCGATTCTGACCGGCACAATTGTCAGACCAGAATTGAAATTCTTTTGCACCCTGTTCATGCATTTTATGTATAAAATGAGAAAGACAGAATTAGTACTCCAGTAGTCATATCCATCTTTTCTAGGGCCTTATTAATAACCTGATCACTGCCGGAAATAGTGCTCAAAAAATGTTTTTTGCATACATCCACATAATTGTCTCCACCATGATCTAGTGGCAATGAGTACAACGTGTACTTACGCCATTAAGTGGTATCTGTGTAGACTATAACACTTCTTGCGGCAGTGACATGGCGGGCCCATCTTTCTCTTTGCTTAAATTTTACCATTTCTTGACATGTACTCTTTTCCCATATTACGTAAATTCTTTCTCTTAGTGTCTATCCATTCATTTAAATGACTTTTTCTTATATTACCTTTATCTTTCCTTGGTAGACGACAACGACCGCTTGTGTTATTCGAAATAACTGACAGCGGACTATAATTGTTTATTGTTGTATATGTTAAGCAGCTAGACAGATAACCTGGTGAGGGTACAGGCAAAATATCAAAAGTAGATAAGTTTTCCTTTTGTATATAATAAGGGCAAAAATCATTATCACAGTCGTAGTCTAAGTAGTTGGTACTACAAGAAGGTGAAGGATGCGGTGATTCGAGATTTGAAATATCAGAATCTGAAGCAACTTCTGGGTTATTATCAAAGAAATCTGTATCAATTGTATTTGCTAGCTCATTAATTTCCGACTCATTAAAGCTTATTGGTAATGGAGACTCTGAAATAATAATAATGTTTTGTATAATAAATGATCAGCAGATTCGGGAGATCGAACCTGAGACCTCGGCGTGCTAATACAATGCACTAGGTACGCATCTAGCTATTGAGGCAGTCGTACTTACCATTTAAAGTTCGACTTTTCAATTGGTGACTTGACTTACAACGTAAATTTTAAGTAAAAACAAAAGTAAATCCAACGTAAAATATAGCATTTCACTATACAACAACATTTTAATGAACGTATTCCGAAGTAAATTATTGTATTTATTACATACAACAAAATGTTTAACTTAAACGAAAACGTAAAATATTGTATGTATCACATACAACATTTTTAATGAACGCTCACCAGCGAATATTGTCGTAAGTAATCTATACAATATTTTAGGTTGGTGCCACCATAAAAAGTGTTAGTAACCTAATTTATGCTACTGAAATAGTACTAAAATAAACTTACCTATAATATTTCGTAGGCTTGAATCAGGAAAACTGTTTATTTTTATTTCGTTTAATGAAATATTGTTGTTTTCAATGAGTTTATCGGCATTAATACTTTGTATATTCGCATTATTAAGTAAATCACATATTCGACGCCCTCTTGATATAATACTTGTATGATTCATTATAACAAATATGAAGTAAACTAATTACGTCAATGAATTAGCAAATAATTATAAGCGCTTGCAACGTGTATGCGGCCGGTTGAAAGTCCGGCGTAGTCTGTTGTATGTAACCATTACGAGGCGCGAGCGCGTGATTCTACCCGCTCCGCTCCCCGCGTACACAAATGTATAGGCATATACATTGGTGTACTCCGTTCGCGTTTGAAAATTACAACATTATGCGTTTGACAAATCCTTTGAAAATTGTGTTTTTGTTGTTTTTTCACTTTGAATGGATATAATGATTCATATTAAGATATTTTTTAACAAAAAAGCAAAATAGCTTTTTTGTGGCATACAACAATTTACGTGGGAGGTATCGATGTATATTTTCTTTATGTACATTATACGTCAATTAATACTGTTTTATTTAGATCTTAGTATTTAGGTTCTTAACGCGTTCATTTTTATAACGTTTGTTATTTCTTACCAATACTAATAATCAGAACTCTTGGCAAAACTCGTGCATATTGAACGATAAATGACAGCCCTCGTAAATATTTTGACAGCTAGGGCTGTGCAAACTCCTATTGGCATCGAAATGGCCTATAATGCGATTAGCAACCGTTACAAATCACATGACTGTCAAATCGTAAGGAAGATAGAATTAGGTGGAGCTATGTAATGTTCTGAGATAATCTACTGTTATTGTCGGCGAATATGTTTCACTAGTTTATGGTTGGGGCCTGAAATTACTATTGATTTAATATAAAAGAAGGTTTTATGCTCTAGAATTGGGCCAAACTTAATTTGTAACTGCCTCTTGCTACATAGCTTTTAGTAATGTAACAGTCTGCTTTTTATTCTAGTTTAGGACGAACAACACAATGTTAGCTTTTAACTTTACAAATTGAATAATTTAAACGAACGAGTGGCGAGAATTCACACGGTGATATCATCAGTGTTTAAAAACAAAGAAACATACCCAAAGCGCGGATGTAACCAATTTTCCTGTAACGATATAAACGTGAACTTACTAAGAGGACAGAGATCAGAAGAAAGACAGTGAAACAATAATAAGCGTAAACCATATTCATTTGCTATTAATTGAGACGTGACGAGACAACCGTCGCATCGTCGTCGTAAATATCAACCCTAATGACATCAATCTTATTGTTTAGATATAAGGTTCAGTTTTCTGTGACGTTTCGTTGTTAGGGTTGTGTGATAGTATCGGTCAACATAACAACTGTTAGCTCGTTCTCATGCTCTATTTGCGGCTTTGAAAGCCCTGTTGGTAGTAAATATAGATTCAATAAATGTTTTGACTGTCTCTGATTGATCGTTTTGTTTGTTAATCTATATCTCGTTTGACACCGATATGACGGTTTTACAACAGTTTATTCTTTTACTTAGTTTTTATTTGATGTTATTCTTTTGAATTGATTGTTACTAAAGTTTCTAACAAGTATTTTTATCGGTTTCATGTTAAAGTTTGGAGGCCAGAAGTCTTACAAGTGTTTTGAAAGTTGAAAAAGTACCTAAGCTTTGTTGAAAATTTTATTGTAAAGTATTGTTCAATTAGTATTTTGAAACATTTTCGCTTTGCCTGGCAAGGTACTTGGAAACACTAATTATGAATAGGTATATAGCTATTCTTTGAATAATACAGTTAGTAGGAACATTAAAAAAAAAGAGTACACAGGCATCCTTGGATCACTTCTCATCTCATGCACGCTAGAATGTTTAATCGAGACACAAAGATGACGGTTATCTCTCTGACAGCCGCTCCATTCAGCGCCAATGCGGCTCTACTCTAGCACTTGCTAACAATAATCGTATTTACTTATTAACATCAAGTAGGTGTTTAGTTCACACGAGAGGGGTTATCTATTTGTTCAGTATGACATTTTGCAAAATGGTGCATATTTAAGATAGTTTTGGTTGTATTGTAACGAAAAGGCATATTAATGCTGTCATTTCAACCCATTATACAAGTATGTTGATTGACTATTGGCCTGCTTTTAACAGACTTTATAACTAAGGAGGCATTTACGGACGATTTAGCAAAATTATTTTTTGTTGAATAAGTTTTACTTCGAAGATCCCTTTTAAATTTGAACTGTTGCTTTATTTTTATTTATTTTTCTTGTAAATATGATGACATTAAAATTGCCTCGGTAACATCAGTCTACAATAACAGGGCGCATAAGGGTTGTCAAAGTATTGAGAAAGAAATACATAGGTATCATCAGGTTAGTAAGTGTATTGTTCCAAATATAGTTAATAGCACGTGATCATTTACGCCTCTAACAGTCCATTATCAAACATAGGCGCTTCCCCAATACACGCAATTTCATCTGATCAAATGGCTTGTCGCATCCAGGTTCTACCATTTTGAGAAAGCAAGTTGATAGTCCTTCCCAAGTAAATGGCCTAAATTGACCTAAAAAGCTTCTGGCATGGCTGTGCGAAACAATGATCCACAATACAGTTGATAAAATCTGTTGATTTATTTACTGGCTCGCATAAAAATGCGAGAGATTGTTTTTGAGTATAACCGTTTATTAAAATCCCGTTTCTCGTTGAGGTTGAGTCATAAGTTTTGAGATGAGAACAACGATATAGACATGAACTACTTTGACTTGTAAACTGATGTTTACAAATGATAATAAAATCAATATTAACACAAAATAACCTTCCGTACGATTCTAGCAGAAATATAAAAATTTTAAATCCTATATCGTTCTGTAGTTACATAATAATATGTTGACAAATAAGAGTTTGACACAAAACGCGATGAGCTGAAAGCCCGACAATCCAAGACTATTCAATACAATTATGCTGTTGGTAATTCCTCGCGAGCTCGGTACACAGAAAATTGGCTAAATATTATCTGCTGACACGAAACGAGGTGGTTGGATGACCGGCGGGACAGACTTACTACTAACCCTTCGAATACGGAACTCCAAGAGAAATTAACAAGTTTATGGATATACCCACCTGCAGCTTAGTCTGTATAATATATTTGATTTTACCTATTTATTTATATTATATTTGTAGGACCTACCTACTTAAAAAAGTGGTTTAGCAAAAAAGGATTAAACGACTTTTTTTGATACTTTTGTTTATGATTCAATGCGACTTATAAACTAATGTCATTGTTGTTATACAAAAGTATTTACCAAGTTTCTGGCACGATTTCAACAACGTTGTTCAAACTTTTTCACGGTGTAAACTCCTTAAACAATAAATTGTAAGTAAAATTCGAAAACAAACGGTTTGTTCTTTAGACTTAAAATATGTTACATTTGAGTAATGGGATGATAATAGTAATACATATTTTGTACAAGCGTTGTTGCAATAGCGATAGATTAGCTATCGATAGTTGACCTTGAAAAATAGTAGATAGCGCGAATAGTCCTATCGAAACTATTGAAATATTGCAATATTATCGATAGTACTGATAGATAAAATTAGGCAATACTATTAAAAGCTGTCGGTACTATCAATACTATCGAGGGTCGATACTATCGACAGTATTGCATCAAAATAGTCAATACTATCGAAACTATGAATGAGCTATCGACGCGTTTCAATAGCATCGATAGTTTTAATATAGTAGGTATCGACTAACAGTAACTATCGACGTATTGTTATACTATCGATACTATCGATAGTATAGACTATCCTCATGCGTTCATTCTATAGTATCGAATTTAAGCAATAGTACCTATACTTATTTTTAACAATCGATTCTATCGTCGTGGGTCAATAGGACTATAGATAGAGTAACTGATTTTCAACTCCACGAGAGTATCACTATACTATCGATAGACTATCGCTATCGGAACAACGCTACTTTGAACATTTCAGAATTTTTTTACTAAGCTACATAACCGTAGAACCGATGACCGCTGAAGAAGAAAGGTTCTCGAGTGGTACACAGTCATTGGGTGCTGCGCTGCTACTCAGCCCCGACCCACTTCTAGATGGACCAATAACAGTGTAGCTTGCTGGCCGGTAACCGGCTGTAGTGGTGATCTAAAGGGGACACGTCCAGCAGTAGATTTGGGGACATTGATGATTGTTTGTTTTTTGCTTGCAACATTTTCAAAAAAAAAAAAATTGTGTCATATGCATTCAAACAAATATATTTCTAAGAGCTCAATATTTAAGAATATATCTCACCCATTTTTACATACGTCAATAATAATATATTTTATTCAATAAATCTAAATTATGGCATCTCTCGATTTGATATCGTGTTTCATTCGCCGCCACAGGCAATAACTGTCTTGCTTTCAAGTTCAGTGTAAAGAAAAATCTTATAGGCTTTTAAAATAAAATTTTGCATTTGTAGCATTAAATAAATATTGTTCGTTAAAAGCGTATAAAAATGCATAACCACCACGTAACTCCAATTTGTGAGAACGAAATGTATGAATTATGTATGGATATGTTCGGGCCGACAGCCACACACGGTAATATTGTTATGATGCTCTGTATCGTTTACGTCATAAGCTGGTAACTAACAATGGTTCCGATTCTCTTGTTTATTAAATAAACTATAACATTTTAGTCATTTTACCGACAGTCAGCAAAAAAATTTGGTAAGGTAATATTGTTATGATGGTCTGTATCGTTAGCGTCATAAGCTAGCAATGGTTCAGATTCTCTTGTTTAATAAATGCACTAAAATCTTTTACTAACAGGCATTAAGAACAGAACAGCTACAGCTATGTCAAACTAGTAACTAAGTAGTAAAGACATGTCTAATAAGACTAAAATTTAGTAGTAGACCATTCGGTATCTATAACTTATTTTATGGCTATAGCGATACCTACTCTAATTTTGGGGTACTTTTTGAATAAGAAAATCGGCACCAGTACCTCCTTAATGCATGAATTTTAATTTAATATATAATCCTTACGTGCCTAAGTTGCCTGCATATTTAGTGCCTAGGTTCAATTCAATAATTAAAAATGGTTAGAGACTTTTAGGCACTCTTTCGTTGGCTGTATTTTGTTTATACATTACATATAATTATTGTTATAATTTAATTCTATATGCGATTCCTTAGTTTCAGATTGTCAGATTAGCATTAAGATCGAACGACTTGCGATATAAGGTGTAAATTTGATAAGTTATTCTTTGCGTTATTCGTCAATTGCATTATTTGTAAGCTTGTGAAGACTGTTTAGAATTGAATATTATTTCAAATATATAAGCTGAATAAAAGATTCAATGAAGCTTGGTATATCAATATCCTTGCAGTGTTATAATTGCCGGTTCTTAATATTTGTAGAATATCCCTTTCCTTTCCTTCCCTTCTCTCAGTTAGTAGGAATTATTGTATTTCGTCTTATTTTATTAGTTAACAGCAATCTGTTTCAATGCCTTGATAGATAGGAACCAATGTATAATATGGCAACCTGTGGCACCAACTACTTATATTTTTTCTACATTTAAAATTACGAGATAATTTTTAAGTATTTTAATACTTATGTATTTGCCATAACACACAGGTAATTGTTGGAACGTCTAATTCCTCACGAGATTGTAAAGTTACCTAAACAGGATATGAAATCTATTGTAAAAAGCGATAAAATCCGTTGTAAAGTAGTTTTATTTAAATGAGATTACATTAATGTAAATTCAGTATTTTTCCCTACAAAACACAGCATTTTTTGCAGTAAGTACTTAGAGTTGTAGAATATTGTACAAGTCGTACCTACTGCAAAAAAAAATCAGAATATAGATTTCAAAATAAAATGTATGGTCAAACTTTGAAAACACGCCTTCTAGCACGATTCAATTTATGTGTTTGTATTTTATACATGCGTGTTTCCGTTGTTTTTTGGCGCAAGTCCATATTTTGTATTTTATCATCTGTTTTTGGAGTATATTTAGTTTAATATTACAAAATAGAGAGGAGGAAATTATAGCAGCTGTAATGAATATATGGAGACAAATGTTACATTTATTGTGATACTAATAGGTAAATATGACATGCGAATTAATTTATGCAATATGTAAAACAACTTACAACCTCATATTCTTGTTATTAAAGTTTAATTTGTAATGAGTAATATGTGTAGGAAGCATTAATTTTTACGCTTCGCTACCGATATAATAGGTGGGTGTTAGTGACGTCAACCCAGTCTGCACCTAATTATTTTAATATACTTACTTTACTAAGAATTCATTACCGCCATTAGTCTTTTTCTAATTTAAATTATATGTATAAAATGTGCGGTTACTTTTTACTAGGAGTGGACAATGTTGTCCAGTTTTGATATGGTTCCACGAATCGTATGGATCTAAACCGCAAAAATTACCTAACAGAATTCATAAGCCATGAATGCTCAATATTCAACAATTTATATTAGTATGGATGATGAGTATGAAACTAAGTAATAAGAACAGCACAGCTCTAGTAAAATCAAGAATTAGTGAAATCAAATTAAATAGATTCAATTCGATCAAAGCGTGTAACTATCAAAAAGTAAATCATACAACTAAAATAATTGTTAAAATATGACGTGTTCTATTCTGTTTAAAGTTACTGTTGTAGTATGAACGATTGTGTTGTGTATCTACTCGGTATTACAATGTCGGAAGTATTAAGAGTTAGCAACTGTGACGTGCGCTGCAAACAGTTCCTAGATTACTTTTTTATTTATTTGTTTTGTTTTGCGGTCCGCAACTTGATTGCGAGTTCGCAAAGTCGAGGGTTTTAACTTTTAAGTATTAATTTCTGACTCCGTAGTCTATTACATAGCTTTTGATTAACGTACAATGGTGCTGATTCTCTTGTTCAATAACTAAATTGAAATCATAGAATAGTCATCTTAGCGGCTTCGCCCGCGCGTATGCCAATAACCTCTTTTGCGCAGTCCTTCCCCAGGTCTCAAACTATCTTCACGTCCAAATGGGTTTAGTAGATTTAGCGAGAAAGCGCAACCGACAGACATACAGAGTTACTTTCGCATTTATAATATTAATAATAATAATTATATTTACACACACGCACAGCGCCATCTAGTCCCAAATAAACCAATTATTTTGATTGTGTTATCGGTAGGAACGGGGTTATACCTAATACTTCAATACCTAATTTTTTTTTGTAAATATAACACCAAATATACCACTCCTGGTCATCACACAAAGATTTGTCCTGGATGGGAATCGAACCCACGACCTCCGGTTTAGCAGTCAGGGTCAATAATACTCCACCAGGCCAGTCAAGTAAGGAGTAATTAAGTAAGTGAGGAGTAAGGATTAGCGCGAGTAAAGGACATTGCGCCTTGTTTCACTGTATGGATAAGCCTTGCGAGAATGCGAATTTCATGGTAGCCCTAATGCTTTTAATAGCAGACTTACTCGTACTTGAAACCTACCTAACCCCTATTTTCCACTGGGGAAATATTTACACGAAAACATGTTGCAAGCTCTGTCTATCTCTATCACTCAGGGATGGGTAGAAAAAGATAAGCAAATGCCCAGTAAGCACTAACTCGATCACATTTTCTTTTTAATTCTGTAAACTTGTACATACACAGATACACAGGCATTTTGATAAATACTTCAAACTTATAACTCCGTTGTCTTTCGTCAGGATTAATACTTATTGAGGATCAACAAGGAACTATAAATAAATCTGTCTTCCTGTACTTACGGTAATAGCCTATTGAATACGTCTCACTCAAGTTGATAAACTACTTACAAGTGAAATAAATCTGTTCTAATACTTTAGTTCTTATTAAATAAAACATTCATTGATCGTACATAGCATAACGCCTGTATTAGCCGAAGGTGTAGGCAGAGGTGGATATCACTCACATTTCGCCGGGTATGTTGATATCCCTTAAGTACGAGTAACAGGGGGCGAGCCTATTGCCGTTCATCGGGCACAATTCCAAACTTCGAGCAGCAAATATTGTCTAAGTATTTTAAAATAATCTTTTTGTTTGACCCGGCAAACGAACCCGTGAACTATATACCAACTGCCCTTCTGTCGTATAGGGATTAATTTTATCCTACGACAACCACAATGTCGCGACACAGAATGTTAACTTTGCTAGCTTTTCTTTTCTTTAGCCTTTCTTTTCTAAATGTTTAATCAATTGACAATGACATGGATTTGATTTTGTTAAAGATTTTTATTGAATTCTGTTATGTCGATATTCCACAAATTAAATTTTCTTCACGAAAATCTGAAGGGGATGGTAACCTATAATATTCGTATAGTTTTGTGGTTAGGTAAGTAATACAAAAGTTACGTTTCACTATCCTATCAATACCGTATACAAATATTATTATGAATCCGCCTACTTCCCAGCTTTGTCATTCATCATTATTAATAAGCCAGTTGATTAAAAGCTTGTAAAAGAACCTAATTGAACATGTGGGCGTTGTATATTTTCTAAGCGTTGTTTATACTTGTGGCGTCACATACCTAACGCCACTCAAGAGACATGACGTCATAGCAATCCTGAATCGCACAAGCGAAGTTTCACCGACGATTAGCATATATACAACTTCCCGACAAGAACTGTCGGAGGGAGTACCGCGGTCGCCGGGCATTACACCTCGCCCGGTTGGAAGATCTTCCCTTTTCACTGGAGGGTCACTACCACCCGATCCTCCAGTCACCTCCACACTGGTGACCTACGACAAAGAACAGCAGCGCAACCTTCGCAGCAGCCATCGTCGGCATCCATCAACTCTTCATCCTTCCTTCTCACTCCACTACAGCAGCGAGTTAATCGAGCCAGCCAGCTCCGGGTCACGTGACCACCAGCATGCAGCGTACGGGCAAGCCTGGTCACACCCGCACTTCGGCACAGCACACTGCACATCGGCCGGTCAACTAGCAGCGCGCATCGCTCCTGGCCGACATACGCAGCAGCCAGCCGCTACCCGCAGAATCTACCTCGACTCACTGAGGGCACTGCAGCAACTCCTCGACTCACTGAGGACACTCATCGTAGCTTCGCCTCGACTCACTGAGGACTACTCGCTACGGCATCACTGCGCACTTCGACTGACTGAAGACTACGCAGCATTACTGGCACTGGCAGACTCCTGACTTGGAATCGACCTCCGGTCTCGGAGGGGGAGTGATGTGGCGTCACATACCTAACGCCACTCAAGAGACATGACGTCATAGCAATCCTGAATCGCACAAGCGAAGTTTCACCGACGATTAGCATATATACAACTTCCCGACAAGAACTGTCGGAGGGAGTACCGCGGTCGCCGGGCATTACACCTCGCCCGGTTGGAAGATCTTCCCTTTTCACTGGAGGGTCACTACCACCCGATCCTCCAGTCACCTCCACATACTAAAGTGCTTTTTAAGCCAATTAAGATAGTCTGAAGTCGCAATAAAGTCCATAATAGTCTGAGCTATGAAAATGTTCAATATCAACCCACCAGCGAGTTACTCAGTATAGACTGACCTTTTCATGGAAAACTACTCTTCAATGATCTTTGACCTTTATGTGAGTGGGTGTATCTGTGAAAATGTCCTTCGTGGGCGTACAGCGCTAGTGTTTCGAGGAAATATCTACAGTTACTCTGCAGGTGTTGTTTCAGAACAGATAATGTTCAATACAATGTGTAGGTATTGTGTTTATAAAATATACTAAATGAAATTCATCACAATGTTTAGTTAGAAATGAAATGTGTTAAAGAAAATATATTTTTAGATTCTCGGGGCGGTTTTGCCACACGTACTTAGGTAGTTATTTCGTGACTTTTGCATATACAGCTGGTACTTCTAGGTTACTTTTTGAAGTAGAATATCTTCCTAGTTATCCCACTTTCATGCTTTAAAGAAAAAAAATGCCCAAGTATAGTATATATAATGTCCTCAAAGTTGAAATAATCTTAAACGGTTTCGCCATAAAAAAGTAACCGAAAATTTCTTTGGCAATTAAAATATTGGTATGAATTCATTCAATATACAATATGCAAAACTTTTTTGTCAAATTTTAAAGTGGGTACCTATTATAAAAAATATATTTCATTGCGCAAAAACCAAAGACATTAAATTTAAATTATTGCTATTTAAAATGATAGGTACTTACTACTAGGTTACCTTATAAAGTACAATATCTTCTTAATGTATCCCACTTTTATGCTATCTCTTAAAAAGTAGCCAAGTATTTCTGTCCTCAGAGTTAAAATAATCTGCTTACTAAAAGTCATTAAACTAGATTAAACAGTGTCACTTTAAAAAGTAACAGAAATTTTCTTTGGCAATTAAAATATTGCTATGGATTCCATTCCATCTCCATCAATAAACATTTTTGTTTATTGATGGAGATGGAATGGAATCCATAGCTTATATCCATATGAGACGGAATCCATAGCTTTTTATTGCTAATCTATGCAAAACCTATTTCAAATTTTGTTAAATAGTTAGATTTATATTGTTTGGATTAGTATTAAGTATCATGTAGTTTTATAAAATAGTCACAAAATGATTTATAGATGACTGATATTATTAAAATAGTTACAGTATGTGCTACTAATTAACACTATCAAATCAAACCGTAGTTTATTAATAAGCAATATGCTGTTAATAATATTGCCCGCAATTCTATCATAACATTTATTAACGAAATTAATAAGCACGCTTGTGTTAAAGTTACATGGTGCTAATTAAATTGATTGGAAAACGCAAAACGCAGATCGATAAACGTAGCGTAGTACCTACGTAGTACATACCTAATCAGTACCTGTATTACGAGTATTTATGCTTGTTATCTAGTATAGTAAACCACAGATAATATACCTATTACTATACTAGATTAGCTAACTTACTTTTTTTACACGATTGCTAAGGAAGTGTTATTTTTTAAGCGCGTATCTTGTCAAAAAGATCCAAAATGGCGGAGGTTTTACATTAGTAATACATCGTAAGTTCTTTATTATTTTCTAACCAATACAAGGGTTTCTATTAAAAGATTTTTTTAAATATATATGTCCTTTTTATATTTAAATGTAATAAATGTATTGTAGTCGGGTTTTGAAATTAAAATTATAGCTGCTTATTGTATGAACTATTTTAGTTACTTAAAAAGTTAACAGTTTTTATTAACGCATGAGGTGCTGTACTTGGTTTCATACAAAAGGAATAGTTAATTATATCTACTCTATAATACGCATAATAAGGGCACTAAGTGTATTGATGATATCCAAAAAGCGGTTGATTAGAGATGGATCGTGATAAAAAAATACAAGGTCTTCTCTTCCGAAGAGTAACACGTGTCTAATGCTTACGTCACTAACCAATTGCTACTCTATTTCCACGATTAGATCGACCGTAAAGATAATTTGGATCCATAATTATCTCGGCAGCGCATGTTCTATTTATCGATAGTGGTTTTTGTCGTTACTCGTTATTATCTATTTATTTATTTGAAATTTTCTTCTTGTCTAATAAAAATGAATTGGCGGATGTTTGTTGTGCTAAAACTTGAGAACGGCTGAACCGATTTGTCTGATTTTGGTCTAGAAATGTTTGTACAGGTCCAAGAAAGGTTTGAAAGTTAAGATAAAAAAAACTTGGTTTCGCGTATTTCTATACGAGATGAGGCGGCTGAGTCACCTTCGTCCGTGGGAGTGCACCTTTTATCCGATTCCACACACGTGGCCCCCGGGTGGTACAAATCAGATGACAATCAACTGGTAATTAAGGTAACTTGTAATTAACTGGTGGTAGGCTTTGGCCGTGGTTAGTGACCACCTAACAGACAAAGCCTTCCCGCTTTGCCGTATTCCGGTGCGATGTCTGGTGTCACCATTTAAGAGGGTGGGTCGGAATTGTTGCTCCTTGATGGTTTCTAACCATATGGAGCCTCATTCCACTGCCACTTTCTCACCGAAAATTATTCATAACCACGAATGAATCGGTATAGTGGGCAGGCGCGTCCTACCGTAGAGTACATCATTGCTTAACATCAGGTAAGTTGTAGTCGAGCGTAGGCCTATTTCAGGATAAAAAAATGAGATAGTCTTGTCTTTCTTGTTTTACAGTATTTTTAAACCCCTGACGTCGATAAAAGAATGAACCAATTTAGATTTGATTCTTTATTTGACAGTTATTAGACGTTATTTACCTACCTAGGTCGGTGGTTTGATAAAAAATGTAAATGGAAGGTATCACATAAGAGTGTGATAAAACATAGTCATAGCATTATGCCTGTATTACCCGAAGGCATAGGCAGAAGTGAATTTCACCCACATTTCACCGGCTATAGGCCATACGTGACAGGGCGGGCCTATAACCGTTGGCAACTAAGATTCTTTTAAGTTTCTCTCTCTAAATATGTATATTAGAAAAATCTTTTTGCCGGACCCGGGTTCGAACCGCGGACCTCAGGGTAACTAACACACTAGTACTAGACCACCGAGGCAGTTAAATCTAGTATCAAAGATTATTCTAAACTGCTAATTAAACTACAAATCATTCACTTCTTGGCACTATAATTGTTCATTAAATAACATGAGACATAAAACTTTATTGGAAGTAGGTATATAGGTATAAGGTAGACTTTTTATATCGAGTAACGATGATTAGTAGCTATCTATCAATCAAAGAGACATCCAGCCTTCAGTCGATGCTAAGACAATAATTTAATTTTATAGCTCTATTTGTGATTATAAATATAGATTTTTATTGATTTTGTTACCTTACAGTACCTGCCTTCAATCACACCTTAAATTGTAATTTAATGGGACATTAACACACAAGGCCATCTGATCCCAAACTAAGCAGAGCTTGTACTATATGGAAACCAGATAACTAGTAATAATACCTGGTAATATACTACATATAATACTTTTATTTTGTAAATACATACTTAAATATAGATAATAATACCCAGACACAAGACAAACAGAAATGTTCATCACACAAATGTCTGATTTGGGTAGGAATCAAAACCACGACCTGCGGCGTGAATAACAAGTACCTTACCGACTACACCACCAGCCCGTCAAATTATGTTTCTTGAGATAAATAATATTTTTTTTTAACTAAATCTTTATCTGTAAATCTGATTTATTTTTCTACTAATTCCACTTGATCTCGTACCGCATTTTTAGCCCCCGACAAAAAAGGAGGATGTTAGGTATAAGTTTGAAGTGTGTATTTGTATGTGTACAAATCTGTAGCACCGTAGCGTTTCACATTAAGTGCAGATTTTAATGCGATTTTTATTTAAAAGCTGAAGTAATCTAAATGGTTTTTGGCTAGCCAATAAATTGTAACGGTTTTATTTACAGTTTATAAAATTTTTATAAGCCTCTATAGTAATTTGGATTTTGTCTCTTTCTTACCAATATAAATGTCAATATGAAAGACAAAGACAAAACTACTTTTATAATTTTATAAGACGTTTATGAATAAGGGGGTTAATTTATAGTTATAACGCAATTTAGCATCAGGTAGTAACTACCATCAAATGCCAAATCGATCCTACTGTACAATTCCAACAGTGTAGAATTGAGAATCTCTTTAAGTTATGTCGGTTAAATATGTAATCTTCATAGTGTTTCTATCTAGCGTTACATTACTACTCGCTCAATAATGTTGATGTTATTATAAGACAATGCGTCGCGTGCGCAGCTGGCTGCATGCTTACTTCCGTTCTTCCTTATTGGTTACAATTTATGTCATGACGTTTATATTTTAATTATGTCTACTTATTTCTTACGTACAAATTATAAAAATGTCTAACTTTTATATTCTTTCGAATTTTATTCAGTAGGTACCTACTTCCTTTCCGATCGCGTCTCCGCCCGCGCGTATCTTGGTTATCGCGCTAAACCATTACCCTCTTTTTGCGCAGTCGGATAAAAACTATCCTATGTCCTTACCAGAGTCTCTAACTATCTGCATACCAAATTTCTTCTAAATCGATTCAGTAGTTTTGGCGTGAAAGCGCGACAGACAAATAGAGTTACTTTCACATTTATAATACAAGTAAGGATTTAACACATCTTATCATAAAGGTACTCGTAATATACCAATGCTGGCTGTAGAAAGTACCGCACTGCCGACAGCATATGTAGCTGGGTGAGCAAGGTAATAAAACTAGGCATCTGAATGTCAGTCAAAAAATTTGTTCAGTGCATCAGAATACTATTGGTAGCCTAATCCTTAACGTTAAAATAATTTCGATATTTTTTCTAAAATGGTGATCTTTACCAAGGCGCTGGGCGGCGCGTCACCATGTGGTCCCTCTCTACTTACCTTCTTTATCTTCTTTAGCCTTTCTGTGTAACATTCGTGTAGGCCTCCTTTAACATCTTCCAGTCTCTCGGCATTGGGCTCTTAGGATCCAGCTCAAGCCGGCCATCTTCTCTACACTCCATCATTTTCGTCTCTACTGCGCGGCTCAATATAAAATAACGGAATTATTTTATTTTAAGAAAAAGAAATTCCAAAAATGTTTCTTTGCCACCCTTGATGGTGACTAGTATTTAGTGTAAAATACTTTACCACCCATATAGTCCGTACTTATTACTAGGTAAGCTAATAAAAAGCCTGGACTATGTTTTAAACTTTGTTTTGAATTAGGTAAAGCATACAAAGGTTAACTTATTTAAAATATGTCCCTTTAGATTAACTTATTGGAGCTCTAGTAGCACTAGCTCAAAAGATTAGTACTTAAAAATGTATTAGCTAAGGATGTGGGTACAAGATAGGTATAAAAAGTAATGAGATATCGCGGTCCGAAACTGTCGGGTGCTAGACTTTTTATGGCCCGTAGAATTCCTCAAATTAGGTCACTAAAACCGAATAGAGTTGTTTAATTTAGCAAATGTATAAAAAGTTTAAACGACTTTTTGATTATAAAGTGGTGCGGTAAGTTTGTTCCGAATCATGTTTTAGTAACACCTTTGCCACTTCATGCGAGTTTATTTTATTACTGTTTTATATAACACGATGTATAAAGAAAACGATATCGTTAAATAATTTTATTGAGAATACGATATGTATTTATTTTATTGTACAACATTTAATTCACATTCAATTCAGAGAATTTATTTAAAGAGTTTGGTCGGTTCATTAATTCAGTTATCTCATTTTTATTTTCCTACCTATATTGTCAATCAAATTACTTAAAACGATAAGTTTGAATGGTGTGGAGACTGCATTGGGTAGCGTAATCACAGAATAATTCTTGAATCTATGGCGTAGTGTATACTTCGGCTAACACCTGGTGACGCTGAATGCTACAAGGTAAGGACAAATAGCATAGACTATCTTCTTTTAGACATACAAACAGCGGCATCTATATCTTATCTTCCTATTATTAAGTATATGTGCTTGTGTTACAGGAACTGACATAGTAGTGACATAGACTAATTACAACCAGACACAGAACAAACTGGTTCATCACAAAAAGATTTGCCCTGGATGGGAATCGACCCCACGACCTCCGGCTCAGCAGCCAGGGTCACTCATTACTACCCCAACAGGCCAGTACAGTCTTTATAAAATTAAAGTGACTCTTACGCACAGCTTAGGACAGTTTTATCGCATTCTAAACAATTAAAGTTATCAGCATACTTGGCTCATGGATTTGAACAAAATCTTTACATCGCATTAGGCTTAATAAATATTAATAAAGACTTCCGAAACGAATCAGATGCGTTAAGCGACCAAAAGTTTAACCTAATAACATCGTAATTCGAGTACACTGTACAGATATCAGTCTGGCTAGATTCACTACATAATAATTACAATGGAAAATTTATAATTCCGACGCAAAATTGTTTACAATGTCATTTCGTAGAAACTTGAAACACTTGTATGGGAAATGTTTATGGAAAAACTACGCGTTTGATTCATAAATGAATTAATTTTACTGCACGAACGATAGAGGAATATACCGTATGTGTTCAAGGTTGTATGTTCACAACTCCCAAGCATAGGTATACATCTAGACTTATTGGGATATAGGTACAGTTAGAATATAATCATTCTATTACTTTTACCTGTAATATTAATTGACGGGCTGGTGGCGTGGTCGGTAAGATACCTACTTGCTTTTCACGCCTCAGGTCGTGGGTTCGATTCCCACCCACGTCTGACATTTGTGTGATGTACATGTCTGTTTGTCTTGAGTCTGGTATTAATATTTCAGTATATATTTACAAAAGGAAAGTATTATATGTAGTATATTATGTTATAGTTATCTGGTTTCCATAGTACAAGTTCTGCTTAGTTTTTATATTATATTATTATTATAAATATTATTTAAAAATTGTAGTTTAAGAAAACTAAACAACACGTTATGATACCATCAAAATTAAGCTTTCTATTCCGATTTTCAAGATAATTGTAATTTGCGTGCCTGCTGCCATCTTTGGATGTAGTAGCCATTTCTCAGGCGCCCCTCTCCGAAAGAAAATTGTTGATCCTGATGATCAAGATAATGAAACAAACTTATTAAACAATTGTATTGTCAACGCTCTTTAACAAGTGTGCATAATTTTAAATGATTTGACATTTCGAATCATACAAAAATGAAGCTAATGAAAGCGTGTTAAAAAGCTCTTACTACATAAAAACCTTAGCTTGCCTGTGTTCATGTGTTGTTTATAATTTATAAATTGTGTATGTAATTGTTTTGTGTACAATAAAGGATAAGAATAAAAGGTTGCGTGACAGACGCAGCAATGTAGTTGTCTTTTTAACCATTTATTTAATTATCTTCGTATTACAACTTTGTCCACGTGATATTAGCATCCTAACGGATATCCAAAACATTAACAACCTTCATTTACCTATAATAAAGTTTGCTGAAAATCGATAACTAAAAAACTGTTGCATTTACAATGGTAGCAAAATTGTTCGGGCTGTCTTTTATCACAATATTTTCTATACTCTACCATCTCTCTATTCTATCAGTGTCTAGGTGTGACCTTTTAACTTTAACTAAGTTGAGAGAAGACCCGTTCTTATAGCAGTGGGCTGCCAGCTAAGGGTGGGTATCTTCTATGTATGCGAACCTCTTTGCTCCGTACTCCTGTAACATTGCATTCTTCGCGGCAATCTGAGTTGAATCGGTTTTTAGCATAAATTTAGTACCTTTATTTAAACTAATGTTTGTTTTTAGAACGAACAAAAAATAGAGCGGAACGTGCTTCCTTTGAAGCCGGGTCGAAAGATAATTTCGCGAATAGGTACTTTATATAATTTATTTATGTATTTTATACGTATGTAGGGTGACTAGTAGTTTGAAATACTTTACCACGTTGTAGTGTAGATTACAAACATTTTTCATGTGAATCACTGTATACTTCATACTTCATTAATTTTGTGTCTACTGCGCGGCTCAATATAAAATAATTTAACTAAAAGAAATCGCTCCAAAAAACTGTATCTAAGAAAGTTGTTTGTTATCATGACCACATGGTAAAGTATTTTACACTAATTAACAGTCACCCTATATTGTGTACTGAATATGTGTAAGAAAGAGTGGCTGTAGTTAGGGGTATGGCGCAGTAGGAAACTCGAGGTCGTTTAGAGGTCGGCGGCGCGTCCTGTCTGACCCACCGTCTGCTAACCTTAATAACGTTTGCATTAAACACATTATGAAACGATTTCAATTTCGCGGTGTTTTAAATATTTGTTGGATTAAGTTAGGACACAAACAATTTAGTGGGAATTTAGTATTTTTTTCTGCTAGTAAATTTTAATATTAGGTATAATAAAAAATATAAATTCAAGCTTATAGGCATTTTACTTATAAAAGTGCGGACTTTACTTTTGTTCCAGTTTAATTATAAAGCTAATTACATCTTTGATAACAGTATCACGTTAAATATTCAACATAATCATAATAAATAATATGTACATTAATAAATGTACATCAATTTTCGTCGCATACATGTTCGGCGCAACGGTAATAACAAAAACAGTGCAAAAGTTTAAGCAGACTCAATCTATACCAATGATGCAACATGTCCTAGTATTTATTCAACCTTGAAACTACAGATTAATCAATAGTACTTCTGACAATCACGCTCTCCCCATCATACTGTTTACATGAGGTGTGACTATTATACTCACCTATACTATACAAACAAAGATAGGTAACGGTAAACCTTTCCACTTCACGTCATTTGTCGCAAGTGCCGCTATCTTTGCCTGCCCGTGAACGTACAACTACTAAGAGGTACCCATGTAATTATCGCAATGAGTGCAAAAAGCTATGCCGTCAAGCTAACTATCATTAGAACCTCTTTAGAATTAAGTAACTACGCCTCATTGACTCCGCCCACTTTGCAAATGCGTCAGATTTTTATCACATTGCATTTCTTACTAAGTGACCGGCATTTTAATCAAACACTCAATGCAAAAAGCTAATTTAATTCCTTACTACAGTTTTTTTATACTGCTTTGTTGTAATGGTTATAATATCATAGCTTCTTTGCTTCTTATAATATCCAAGTTTAATTGCGTTTCAAAAACAGATTTAATATTAACTCTGAGAAAAACAGCAGACAATTTACTTAATCTCAAAACTTTTAACGGAACAGTTAACTTTACTACGCAGTAAGTAATTCAAAAGCGTCTGCTTATCTACTTAACGCTTGTGGTATAAAGAAAACAAAATTAGTGGAAACAAGAAGGCTTCATATCAATTAGCGCGGGGCAAACAATTACTTTTCCTCGCTTACGACGCCTCAACACACTTTACGTTGTGGTTTATGAAAGAGAGATGCTATGCTACAATCCTCTTTGGTATTTGCTTAATCTTTTGATGCTCATTTAAACAGATAAACATGCTTCTTTCAACATAAATTGACACCAAAAAAGGGTGTATTGTAAACATCGTATCGCAGTCGAAAGCAACAAGTCGTGGGGGCGGAATGAGTCGATAGTCCCCACACGACATCTTCCGGCTTTTTACGACATTAGAGATATCATATATCCATATCCACTACTAATTAAATATGTTACAAGATTTATGGGTGATAAGTAGTAAAATTACTTTCAATTTGGGCGTCAAAATAATAAGAACTAAATAAAATTAGGCAGCATAAGCTTAAGTTCGAGAAAACCTATAAAATATAATCAAGATGTTATATTAGAGTTTTTATTTTAAAAGCGCAATGCAAGAAATGCAGCCGCAATCTACGCTGTGCCGCATTTAAAAGGAACTACGGCACTTGTTACGTCGTATTGGAAATTTGGAATACAACATTGCAATAAGTAATGGCGTACCATTAGCCGCATGCTGCCGGGCGAGTCTCTGCGTCAGTGAGCCCTCTGCATGTTCTGTTGCCTGCAGCGGCGGTAAGTCAGCAATCATCGTGATAGGATTTGTTTTGGTTGCAGTAACGGCAGGAGCGAGGCGACACTCCGCAGCGCGCACTCAAGACTGGCGCGCAGTTCGCGGGAAAGAGATAGAACTAGGAATAGACACGCATGCGCCAACGCTACGCGGGAAGCGTAGGCAGCGTTCTAGAATATATCCGCAAACACTAGGAGAATACACTACTTATGACCTACCTACTTAATTTGTTAGTCTTATGAAGTTTTTTATTTCAGACTTTATAGCGTGGACATTGATGCATGGCTTAAACAAACAAATATGTTAATACCTACCTAACATCATGCTCGTACAGTAAAATAAAATTATCTATTTTGAAATTTGGTTATTGTTCTTGATATAAAGTTATGCAATAAGGAAACACGCTCAGCAGTCGTAACACGTAATGGGTGTAAATCATTTTGTTTACAAGTTATCGCCCGAGCGATATTGTTCCTTTGAGTGCAATTATTTTTAAGAATAACCATAAAGCTAATTATTAGTAAACATAATAATATAACGACTTCTAAAAGTTGTTTGTGTTTATCCTCAGTAGTATTTAACACTAGACGGAAAAAGGGCTGTTATAAGCATATCCGTGTACAAGTTTGTTGCGTCTATTTGTAGCGCTCAAAAGACTGAATCGGTTTTGATGCGAAGTTTCTTTGTTTGAAAGCGCTAGTTCTTATCTAGAAGTTAATTAAATGTTTACTTTAACGTTACGTAGGGAGTAATTAATTATCTGATTGAATTATTTTCAACAATATTTTTTTTTTTTTTGTAATTATGCAATATATCACCTTGTGCTTACTCTACACTCCATTATCATCGCCTCTACTGCGCGGCTTATTATAATAATAAATGATGTGGTGTCGTGGGACACCAGGTAGGAACGAAGTTCCTAAGGCTAATAAAGAAAGAGGGAGAAAAAGAAAGGTATTATACACTACTCGCTTGTGTATGGGACTGTGCGCCTGCGCACGTCTCATTTAACGGTTTTATTCCACGCACTTTTTTCCACGGATTTTTTCTTACGGTTTTACTATCACATTTTTTTCAGTTCGGTCGCGCAGCAAAATCCCTATCCCCTCCAAGCCTGCCGTAAGGAACTACGTTCCAAAAAAGCATTTTTAATATCGGATTACAACTTTATAATATCGGATTATATTGAGATTTATTTTAGATTTTAAAATAAATCACGATAAAATCCATTAGGTATAAAGTTCCATAGTTTTATTTCAATGTGTGATATACGCGTAAATTTAAGAAAATACTAGAAAGACAGTCGTTATGGTATCTATAACATCTTTAATATCGCCACACAAAACACACGCTTCCTACCGGATGATTCACATCCGACGATAACATCTATATTAGGAAGGATAGAAGAGGACAATTTTTAACAATCCCCTTCAGATGATGTCTTGAATCTTGAAGGTCGTTTTGTAGGAACAAGATCACCGATATTGCCTTAATAAAGTGTAGTGGATCTTTTACGACGCATTCAACGAGACATCCAAGGAGATAATTTGCGTGGACGTGTGATAAAATCTCCAGTCCTTATTTAAGGCTCGTTGAGAGCGACCCTCTATTGTGCTGTTTAAGTAAAACTTAAGTGGTGATTAGGATAAATATCTTTAAGCTGCTTACGAAAATCTTGAGTTGAAATATATTTTATAAAATTCTTTTTGATGAAAAACTTCATAGAGATATCGCAAAATATTAAAAATGAAAGATCTTATTCGTTAAACAAATTGGTTTATAGGCAATCATATTATATAGTTTAAATTAACTTAGGTACCTGCTCAGCCATTATGATGATTGAATGAAAAGGTACACTAAACGCCTTTTACTTACCTGTAATTAAAAACAATTTAGTTTAATAAAAAAAAAACTTGTATTCATAGAACAAACGAGCCGAAGTCATAGATTGCCCTCCAGACCAGGGAGGTTTACTACTGAAAATAATTCGATTTTGGATTTGTTTCTCTATTTTAACGGGCCGGTGAGTTCGATTTTCACCCGTGACAGACATTTGTACATGTCTGTTTGTCTAGAGTCAGGATGTAATTATCTATTATTTAAAAGCATATATTTATACAAGAAAAGCAGTATATGTATAGTATATACCAGTTATATGGTTTCCATAACACAAGCTCTGCTTAGCTTGGGACCAGATGACCGTGTGTGTTAATGTTCTGGAATATTATATTATATTATTATTATTATATTCTCTATTCGAACCAAACGAATATAAATCGAGATTGTTGCAACGTTCTAATACAGCGAGCGTCGTTATGAGTATCTGGTTGATCACGTCATCGTCAAGTGCAAGTTGTTTTTGTTTATAATATTTTTTATTGATTTTTCGTTGTTCTGTTCCCTTTATTCTTTAATTTTATTTCTCTATCGAACCACAGCTCGATCGTGCTCTAGTGTCGATGTCAAGATGACAGATTGACGTTAAACTGAATCAAAACTTGATTGATCCTGAACTCAATGCTGTCAATTGTAAGCCAACAGACCTGAAGACGTCGTGTCAGACCCAATCAAAGATGGCGAGACGAACTCGATAAATTTTTAGACAGTTAGATAGAGGTGGCCCACTATTGTGGTGTGTGAAAGGTAGTAGGAAATAGAACCTTACCCCAGCAGTGGGATGATAAGGGCTATAATGATAATTATTAAAAAATTAGACTGCAGAATATAAAGGAGAGGTTATACCTCATAGAAGCAGATGGAACAATAAGAATAAGTTTATCTTTAGGTTATGTACGCTAAAGATAAACTTCGGATTACAGATAACTTAATTGTATTCGGACAATTGTTACATCATTATTACTGAAACCAGCTCGAGAATGGAATGTTCTCGAGCTGGTTCAGTAATAATGATGTAATAATTAATAAAATAATAAATAAATATTCTGGGACATTAACACACACGGTCATCTGGTCCCAAGCTAAGCAAAGCTTGTGTTATGGAAACCAGATAACTGGTATATACTATACATATAATACTTTTCTTTTGTAAATATATACTTATAATAGATATCTACACCCAGACTCGATACAAACACAAATGTTCATCATTAATGTTTGTCTCGGGTGGGAATCGAACCCACGACCTGCGGCGTGAAAAGCAAGTATCTTACCGACCACGCCACCGGCCCGTCGAATACAAGGAGATTAACACCGGTAACAACAAGATCTGTATAATATACTACATACTAGATATTCCTAGCGCTTTGTCGAGCATATAACATCTTTATCCTGCCAAATACTACAATACTATTATAGGACATGATGTATGTTGTTATTAGTAGTATTACTAGATAATCTAAGGACAATAAAACTATGCTTGGATTGTTCGTCAATCTTGTGTAAATAATCTATGAATAAAGTAGAGTAAAACAATGAATATTTATGAGCTATTTGAAGTTATGTAAAGATGTCGATATACTAATATAGATTAAGGTTAAACTGCCTCGATGGTCTAGTGGTAAGCGTGTTCGCTTAGTAATCGCAAGATCCCGAGTTCGATTCCCAGGTCGAGCAAAAATACTTATTTAGTATGCTTAAAGAATCGTAGTTGCATCTCGAAGTTTAGAATCATGCCCGATGAATGGCAATAAGCTCGCCCACTATTACGAACCGAGCGCAACATAGCCGGCAAAAATTGGATAATATTCAGCTCTGCCTACACCTTCGGCTAATAAAAGCGTAATGCTGGTTAAACGTTTTTCATACAATTTTTACGTTATCTGCTATGATGTCGAACCTATAATGGTATCATGTGGCTCATTATAAAAAGCTATGTTTAGTCATCATGATGAACATGCTAACTCAACATAGTCCTAATTTTGGCTTCAATTGTGGCGGATTTAATGTTCTGATTGAATAGCCTATAAATATTTAATTAATGAAAGTTACACCTAGTCCCTTCCATGCTATTAAATTATAGGCTATAATTATAAAATTAAATTCACCGCTACAAAAGCTAAAACTAGTATTTAGTCATGATGAGTTGGAAATCACAGCAGGAATCGTAACAATGTCTAGCAAAGGTTGTGTTGAACACGTTAACAGGAATATTTTTTGTATAGGTGCGAATTTAACGAACGGTTATTTAAGTGTTAAATCTACTTCAAAATACGACTAATTGTTGAGTACCCAGTATTGCTTTAATAAAACGGATTGAGGTATGTACACAGGCGTGGCGGTTGCAAAAATATTTTTATTTTCCAATAGTGAAACGAGCTGTACCGTTTCCGAAGCAAAACGTTAAATTGAAAAATGCCTGTATTTTTTTATTCTATTTTTGTATCCTATATCTATGAACAATGTGTAAATCTTTTTTATTGGCGGGGGATAAACGGTGTTGGGAAACAAATACGTCTGTTGCGTATGAAATAGATACGTATTACATTGATTGTTTGTTGATACAAAAAAGTTACTTTTTTTGGTGCCTAAAGTTTAGCTTCATGCGAATTTACCAATTTATCAGAAATTCAACGCTAAAACAACGCACCTACCAAATAGTGGTAATATATAATAATTAGA
Source organism: Meganola albula (assembly GCA_936450015.1). Taxonomy (NCBI): domain Eukaryota; kingdom Metazoa; phylum Arthropoda; class Insecta; order Lepidoptera; family Nolidae; genus Meganola; species Meganola albula. Next base: position 7,265,267 of record OW388156.1, on the reverse strand, counting down.
TTAGATTTAAAAATATGTGGTGTTATTGGTATTTTATTAATTGAAGTTGACTTGCTTAGTGAAATATTATTGTAATAAGCTGAATTTATAAAAAAAAACTAATTTTAATTTTTTATTTTTAAAAACTTAAAATTAATAAATAACTAAAACTATATAATCGTATTATACCTATTCTGCACAAGTATTTATATTTGCAATTATATGTTAATATTAAATTAGGTAAGAACCTATCTCTATGTTCTGACTCAGTTTAAAAAATGTGTCGTTAAATGAGCACGTCGTGTAGAAAAATAATGAAATAAAGTTAAAAAAAACATCAAACAAAATAGGTTACTAGTGTGAAAAGTGAATACTAAAGTCAGTCAATCCTCTTCCAGACAATAAAGTGCTTTATTATACATAAAAATAACATTCCATTTAACTTCACAAATTGTATTAGCAGGACAAAGGTCGCCTGTCCCCGGAGCCCACAGAGCATAAAGTATGACCCAAATATCGATGATGTTTGTTTAGGTCGACTGGTCTCGTGAAACTTAAACCATTATTTAGGATTCTGTTATCGTTGTATAATGTATTATGGTTTTGTTTACATATAGTCATACGTGTTACTAATACTTGTGAGTTATAATATTAAGAAAATGTCGTTATATGGGTGTGACTAGACTAATCGATCGATGTCAATCGATGGAAAAAGGGATTAGTCTACGTCGATCGATAGTTTTTTACCACACTGATAAATCGATCGTCATTCGACCGATGGTATCGAACGACGATCGATCGAGTGGTGTGGTAAAACCAATCGATGGTCGATGATTTACTGAGTAAGACATTAGCAGCGATAAATATAATGAAAAAAGAAACGAAATTGTGAACGAAACTATAAAAACAATTATGTACTTCAATAAATGAACTAAATTAGATATGTTAAGCAAGTTCACGCCCCATGGGCGTGTTTCAACGACACGTAAAGAACAGGAACAACGACTATAAACACAGTGAAGTATAAACACGTAAACTAGTTTGACATCTGTAATTCAATTTATAGCTGTAGCCGTCCTTTTTCGCGCTGATCTGTTTGTATATAATAGCTTTGAAAATAACTACGTACCAACTTGAATGTTTAACAATTCCTCAAAACTCGCTGATCCGACTTTGATAAAATTTCAATGGAACTATCTAGAAAGCACACCTTTTACCCTTAGAAACTAAAAAAAATATTCTTTTAAATCGATCAATAATTGACAGAATTAAAGCGTATCTTCTATTTGAAGTCGGTTAAAAATATAGGCATTCTCGAAACGGCTTTAACGATTCTGAAGTAAGTTTATGCAGTGGATTGTCTATGATATCCACTGCATATAATAATATTATTATTATTAAATTATGCAGTGGATTTCAGGAACAATAAATCAACGCAGTGGGGTTTAATTTTTAGTGAAATACTATTTGCCAGTTTTTTTGCGTTCCGCTTGGTCTGCGTTACTTATTATTAACTTAAATAAAGGCTTGCCATAAATAAACTCAACGAACTCGTTGTAGGTAATCCGCGAAAGTCTATATTATCTGGATCCAATTTTTCACAATCCTGGCAACACGCCCAGAACATTACCACAATTTATTTAGCCCACTAAAGTTTATATTTTGTACAATTATTTTGAGTAGATTTAAGTGGATTTAGTTTAAGTATATACAAAATGCGTTCTCTTTAATTAATGACTAAGTTCCTGTTATTATGTCGGGCCGTGGCGTGGTCGGTAAGATACTTGCTTTTCACGCCGCAGCAGGTCGTGGGTTCGATTCCCACCCGAGATAAACATTAGTGATGAACATTTGTGTTTGTGTCGAGTCTGGGTGTAAATATCTATTATAAGAATATATTTACAAAAGAAAAGTATTTTATTTACATATTTCATATTGGAAATGATATATTTTTTACAAGATTTGCTTCCAATCCCTATTAAAAAAAACAACAATAAATTTAGAGGCAAAAAGTTTTAATGTAGAAATAGAACAAAAATTTATATAGTCGACGGTGACTCTTGCTCCGGATCGTTCCTGATTCAGAGGCTGGCCATCATAATGCAGCGCGTAGATGCGGCAAGTGTGATGGCCACTTTTGGACCTTTTGGATTTTATTTTCACATTGATTTTTATTGTATTTTGGACTAATATTTGATAAATTTGTATCTAATTGAGAACTGAAACACGATTGAGAACTGAACTTCGCCTTCGAAATATAAGGTCGCAGGTTCGATTCCCAGTCATGCCCGCTGCGTAATATCGGTGAAGGAAAACATCTTGAGGAAACCGGCATGTCTAAGAAATAATCATTCGAGGACATATGACATCCACCAACCCGCACTTGGGCGGCGTGTAATTAAAGCCTTAACTCTTTCAACTCGTAAGATAGTTGTGAGAAGACCCGTGCCCAGAAGTGGGACACTAAAAAACAAGGGTTGAAGTGAAACGGGACTATACAGTGACTTTAATAAAACCTTAGTAGGTTATATTTCATCTTTATCAATATTTGTATGCGACACGCAATAATTAAAATGTTATTTTAAATATCCCCAAAAATATTGTCACCTATTTACGCGTGTTTGACTGAAATACTTTCGCCATCTTTCCTTTAATGTGAGTTACTACTGTGGTAGGCTTCGGCAGTGGTTAGTGACTAACCACCAGAAAAAACCGCACCGCCAAGCGGCCTTGCCGTGTTCCAGTGCGATGTCTGGTGACACCATTTACGGGGCGGGTCGGAATTTTTGCTCTTTTTTGGTTTCTAACCATATGGAGCCTACTGCATTGCATTCTACTGTCACCTTCTCACCGAAAATCATTCGTTATCACGAGTAAATCGGTATAGTAGGCCGGCGTGTCCCATTGCGCATCATTGCTCCTATTTAAGAATATTAAAAAAAATTAGCTATAATCTGGTTAAATGGAAAATATCAGTCTGTTTGGTGATCCCATGTAATGGATTACATAAACACGAGTGCGACTGACAGCTCCACAATTACAGGATCATTAATAAACACCTCGAAATATTAAGTGGCGAAATAATAAAGCTGGACGGTCGTCGCACAAATTGTCGGTTTGCAGCGGCTGCTTGCGATTTATTTATAAAAGTAAATTGGCCACGTGTATCCAATGTTGGTTGACTGGATAGCCATGGTGAATGGTATTGTCATTAATAATATCGAATTCCATGCGAGGTTGAAACGAATCGTTTTTTGTTTTTCGACATCGCGAACATTTTTAAATCCATATTATTTATTGAGAAAATTAAGATCGTTCGATGAGTTTTTTGTGTAATCCTAACCGATTTGTACGTGGATATTGTTGGATTTACTCAAAGACCTAACATTTTTCCAATTTAACACTATCAAGGTGCTTCCAATGTCAGCGAAATTAAAGTTGAATCCTAAAAATATATGAAAACCCTAAAATAATCCTTGGAAATACTATAAATGCGAAAGTAGCTCTGTCTGTCTGTCGCTCTTTCACACCAAAACTAATGAATCTATTTGAATGAAATTTGGTATGGAGTCAGTTTGAGACCCAGGAAAGGATAGTTTTTATCCGACTGGGCAAAAAGAGGTTAATGGTTTAGCGATAACCGACATAGGTACGCGTGGCTGGAGCTGCGGTTGGAAAGCTAGTCATGAAAATATATCTAAAGAACTTCCCCGTAAAGTATTAGGTAGTAGCCTTTTTGGCATTATATATTAGACACTAGTGGCCCGCCCCGGCTTCGCACGGGTAAATATCGGTATCAGCCAAAATTTCTAATCATCATACATTTTATTACACTATTGACTTACTTTCCATGCTTAGAACACTCAATCAAAACGTTTGTATGGGAAAAAGAAAAGAGCAGTTTTTGGGTTTTCCCGGCAATTATTTGAATTATTCTCACCTTTTAAACCGTCCCTAGACCTCCACGAATATTTTAAGGCCAAGATAAGATAAATCCGTTAAGCCGTTCTCGAGGTTTAGCCGGACTAACGAACAGCAATTGATTTTTATATATAGAGATGTGTAAACGACGAAGGCGTACAGCGAGTATATGCACATAGCTTATAAACTTGAATTAGATAGAACAGTTTCAACTACTCGTTCGATAAAGGTAATCTTATAAATCAGTCAAATGGGCCAATTTACTGAGCAGTTATCTCAAGCAATATTAGATATTTAGACAAATCATGTAACTTTAACATGAATAACAAAACTATGATTATACCTTACGTAACCTGTTTTTGAACGACATAATTAGATAGCTAAAAAGACGTTTACATAATCAATTAGATGGTTTAAATAAACATCGGTCGATGAGACCAAACGGTTTAATTAATATTTAAATTAAATACAGGAAGATATCCGAATTAATTATTCATTAGGTATAATAAACATGAAACCTCTCTAGGGCCTATTTTTTATTATTTAATGTACTTTTTATTTGTTTCTTAATTGACTATGTTTTCATAATGTACTTAGCTATTTAATTGACTACTAGACCTGTCTCGGTGGTCCAGAGTGTGTTCGATTAATAACTGCGAGGTTCTTTGTTCGATTCCGGGGTCGAGCAAAAATACTTTTCTAATATACCTAATTAGAAAAACTTATTTGCAGCTTGAAGTTTGGGCTAGTGCCCGATGAACGGCAAAAGGTACGGTTATAACGTATGGGACCCATAACGATGCCGAAAAGTGGGTGATATTCACTTCTGCCTACACCTCGGGTAATACAGGCGTGATGCTATGTTATGTTAATTAGATAGCTTTTCACTCCTGGCTTTGCTCACGGTTTTATAACATCGTAGAGTTTTGTATATCTTAAAATATCTTAGTCGAGGTAGGTACCTTAAACGTTATTTAAGTTACCATTTTGCTAAATTTCATCTCGTTTTTGTTTGTTTTCGACGTCAATTTTTCCCGTGTCAAGTGGGAGTTTAATTACCCGGTGTGTCTTAGATCTAAATGTTACATCCACGAACCTAAACTTGGCCAGCGTATGCTTACATTTATCTACTGATTTACGCGTACTGAGCAGTGGAATTATTTTACTTTAATATACTATAACGATGTTGGTATTTTAAATATAATGCACATCAACGCTGTGTGTTATAATGAACCATAATTAAATGCATTTAATTTTCTGCGGAAAAAGAGCAGTTGATTCTTTAAATATTTAAATGTTATTGCTCACATTACAGTGTGATTTTGAGTTGGTACAAATTATGACATATTTTATAACAAATAAAAAAAAAAGAAACAAACAGCGTCAAAACAATAAATTTGATTTGTGCTATTACGTCAACGGATAGTTAAAAGGTAGTATTTTTAATATACAATTTGGAATGTATAGTCTCAAAATTAATTTTGACGGTTTCCACAGTATGCTTTCCTTCATAGCTTCTAAGCGGTGAGGAAACTTTATAAAAAGAAAGTATTATGGATTAGAAGTATCGCTAGATTTTAATAAAGGAACCTAACCAATAACCTTACTGTGTTTCCTGCCTTGATGAAACATTATATGTGGATAAGACCGAGGTTCGAACCAGGCACCTATATTTTCAATGGCGAGTTCGGTACCTACCACTACGCCAACGATGCTCACACATTGTCATGGATACACTGTGTGTTTTCAAGCTGGAGTAAATTAGTAGAACTCTACAATAAATATTCATGATATAAATGTTTGCATCAATACGCTTTACACCTTTCAGCTCGGAGAAAATCAATTCCATTTTCCGGCATAGCTGCCAATTTATGGTAACTAGTTTCAGTTTTACGAGACGCCAAATAACTGTAAAACATAATGTTATTTCCACCAACAAAGCTTCGCAGCGACCCAAATAAATTCGTAAATAGTTAGGTACGAATTTTGTTCGTTCTAGTGGTATGGAAATCAGTTCGTTCCATTTTGTCTGAGGCAGTTCATTATGCTAGATTTAAAGGTTGATGTTGTGTTTTAGTATTTCAACTGTGTTCAGTAATTTAATTTTCTGACAATAATCTAATCTAGAGCAGTAGATACGACATCGATACATTTTTTTTAATTTGTAACTGATATGCAAGGTTCGACTTTAAGCACGATTGTGCACGATGAACGTTAGTAGACTCACCCCTGTTAGGTAGGTGGGATGCACGGTGTATTACTAAAGGCAGGGTAGTAGGCACAGTTGAATATCACCCACTTTTCGACCGACCATGTATAGGTCCCTTACGTGATAGGAGCGAGTTTACTGTCGTTTATCCATAATTCGAAATGGGCACAGATCCATAATTCGAAATGTAAGAGTAGTATTTTTGTTCGATGCAGGAATCAGACCTCGTGGTTATTAAGCGACCACGCATACCACTGGACCACACAGAGGCTATTTATGGTACACGTGAAGTCAGTGGGTATGGGATCAAGAATTGTAGAACCCCAACCACAGAGAAGCCTAATAACGCATAATTATTTAGCTTTTTTGTGAGCTCAACGGACATGGCCCGTCGCGGCGTCGGTGCTAATCATCATATAGACTGATTTTTCTTCGTTTAGTTAATAGATTTAAACCAGTTGGTTTTTTAAATTCCAAATTTAATTTAAATTAAATTACACTGTGCTAACATCATACTTGAAGATTGTAGTCAACTTTTAAACCTGTAGAATTGTAACGCATACATGCATAAAATATGTGTAATGTTTATTTAACGCGCTTAGAATAACAAACCTCAATTTGATACATTTCATATTCAGAATTTCGCGTCAGAATAAAAATTCTTAGCGTTTCAATTTGAATACGGCGATAATAACATGCCTTTTATTTATCCAATAACGTTATTGGGTGTGGAATGCTTTTTCAACTTATTGTCATGATTTTATTCATTGTTATTTCAAATAGTTATTGGGATAATTCTCGTTATTTGTAAGAGGTAAAACAAAATCTAACGTCAGAAAGCTGAGCACGTGTCTTTACTACTTATGTGAGAGGCCTTATTACTATTACTATTATTATTACTACTTATTATTATTAGGCCTTCTTACTTTAAAGGCCTGGTAGTCTGGTGGCCTGGTAGCCTGGTATATGTAGTTTCCGATCGCGGCTTCAATCATATGATATTAGGATAAAAAGTACGCTATGTGCTATTCTAGACTCTGTTGTTTCATAAAAATCCGTTTTGCAGTTTTGTCGTGAAAGAGTAACAAACATCGACAAACATCCATGCAAACTTTCACATTTATAATATCTATAGTAAAGAGTAAGAATAAGGCTTCAAAAAGATGAGTTTCTGTCTCTTTACTTACTCTTTCTTTTACTCTCTCCTTGAAAGGTTTGGATGTGTGCTTGTGTCGAGAAAGTAAAAGGGGCCCTAGTTAGTTCTATAATATTAACACATAGATACAGATACTTATATAGAGTGATATAATGGGTAAAAAGGCAGTGACACTAAAGATTAAGACGTGCAATATTTTCTTTATACTAAAGGTAGATAGGTACACGAGCAGCGGTGGCGCAGCGGTACGGGCCTCGCCTTAGTAACATTAGGTCGCGGGTTCGATTCCCAGTCGTGCCCACACGTCATTGTGTGAAATGTTACATCACTGCTGCTCAAATATCGGTGAAGGAAAATATCGTGAGGAAACCAGCATGTCTAAGAACTAATCATTCGAGGATATGTGACATCCACCAACCCGCACTTGGACAGCGTGTGTGGAATAAGGCCTAAAGTTTCTCAACTCGTAAGATAGTTGATAGAAGACTCGTGCCCAGCAGTGGGACACTAAAAAAGGGGTTGAAGTGAGTTAGGTTTCACAGGGAATGTGTGAAAGGTTCCCAAAAGGGAGCTTTACTAACATGCCTCTCTAAGAAAATAATGGAATCATGACGGAGTTACTCCCAAACAAACATAAACCTCCTATTTTATGAAGTCGGTTATAAATAATTTTCAACTTAAATTACCTTTACTAGTAAGCGACTATAACACATCTATCTAACTCTAGCTTACTGCCGGCAGCGCGGTTTCGCCCGCGTGACCTAAATTTTAGCCTTCATCAATGTAAGTACGGCTATCCAACAATTCTGCATTTTTTTTCAAATCGGTACAGAGCCTCCTTAGATTAGCGCGTTGAATCAAAAACAAACTCTTTAGCTTAATTATAATTGAATAGTTCCAAGATAGAAGAAGAAAACGCAATCTTAGTTTTCATTTAGTTCATAAAATGCTCTTAGAGATTTTATCCGTATACCGTATTCATGGCCATTCGAATTTCCGTAGTAAATTATCCATGTTCGCTGAAAATAATTAATAAACTCTACGTGGCAAAGCTCAGTTTATTTGTCGGTCTACCAACGAGTTAATTACTGCTTCATGTAAAAAATGTAGAATAAAATGTACTCAAGAGACATGTTATTACTTACACTATTTACTCGTGAGGATTAGGTTAAAACTAGATATTTCTGTAAGTTATATCTTGAACAGATAGCGTAAGGCAACGTTAAGGTATCGTTCAAGGGTAGTAATTTTAATATTTACATTTTTTTTTCGAAATACAGCCTGTAAGATGTATAAACGGTACAATTAAATAATAAAAATTTAAAAACAGTTACCGGTTTTTACTAATTATAAAGAAAATAAACCATACACCTATGCAAAACTGACGTAAATATTGTGGTATTTGCAAATCAATTATTAAGGTACTTTTAAATTGAATAATATTATTTGTTTTTGTGCAGCGAATTATACAAGGTACAGTGATAATACTCAATAACAAAGATTAAGATACCCCAAAAAGCATTTTATTCCGTCTTTCAGAGTGAAGAGGCGAAAACAAGCCAGGAAAAATAAATAATGGAGCCCAATTAACTAAGAAAAGAGCTACCAACTACGTAGAGCTTTAGGTATACTAGATGTGCTAAAAGTGTAAACCATTCTGTAATAATCTTATAACAATTTTCAAACTTTTTTTGGTATTCATAAATTACAAAATTTAGGCGGGCGTTAAAACAACGATGACGGCGACGATGAACAATAAAAATACCTAAATAGCTTGGTAACCTTTTGATTTAAAACTTATGACTAGACACAAGAGGGTGTTCGCTCACCCTCCTAATCTTCTTTGTTTCCCCTATGCATCATGGGCTTGTTAGATTCTGTCCCAAAATAGTTAGTAGACTATTCATAACTGAAAACGTATTATGTTCAATAAGATAAATTTAGTACCGATTTATTATTTAAGATCGCAGTATTTGTTTGAACAATGCGAAAGAAAACTAAGGTTGTATGTACAACTAGCTTTCCGGACGCGTCATTGCCCGCGCGTATGTCGGCTATCGCGCAAAATCATTAACCTCTTTTCCTCTGTTAGCGGTTTTTGCGCAGTCGGATAAAAACCATGCTTTGTTCATCACCCGGTCTCAAACTATCTCCATACCAAATTTTATCCAAATCTCTTTAGATTGGCGTGAAAGCACGACAAACAGACAGACAGGCAGTTACTTTCGCATTTATAATATTAGTAAGCATGTAATGCGCAATGCACACGCTGCCTCCATAAGTTTCAATTGCCAAATATTTAGACAACAATTTTAATTAAATACAAAGAGCACAAACACGAATAAATATGAAGAAAAAGAAATGTTCATATTAAGTGTTTTTAGTTAAATTGTCTCTTCCAGTATAACAGATTTTAGTCTGATTTATGTCTCTGGAGGCTCTGTCCGAGAAATGTTAACGTTACTCGGAATGCTCTCCTTTGTGCCTAATTTGTAGTACGCAGGATTGTTCTTTGAATAATAAACTCTAATTACTGTGCATTATTTTATGCAATCACAACGAATATTCCGAGTTCATAATTTTTTGCATTTATTTTTGTATCCATCATTGTATTGGTAATGAATATTGAAAATAATGAATTGTACAGCTTATGCATATTTATGTTAAAATTCAATGACCGATCGGTAAGCCTGAACTAGTGAAGGTAGACTTGCGAAAAACGGATTTCTAATTGGCGCATAAGTAAGTCTCATACGTCTGTCGCGCGGAGCTGATGCGAAATTACTCTTTATGAAAACATCAGGATCAGCCAGCTTTGGACCGTGGGTGTCTGTCACACCCTCGATAATTTAAGGAACGTTCTGCGAAGCCTGCGTCTGAAGCATGCGTTAGTCGTAAATCGCGATGCACGGAAACCCAGCTTAAATCCTCAGATCGACAAGGCCACACCCGCAAAACTATTTTAATATCAGCGCAGTGTAGTATACTACGTTTTACTACTTCTGCATAAAAATAACTTAGCATATTTCGGTTTGATGTTTGAGTAGAATCTTAAAAGTGCATTTATGTTGGTTTTATAAGATTGCACACATAAAGTTTGCATTTTATTTACTGCAGAAGTGTAGAATATTAATATAGGTATTCAGCATACATAAATGATGTTGTTTTATTCAGCTAAGGGACACAAATTTGCTATTAAAACGGTAAACTTTATACTGATGAGTTTATAAGATGAGAAGATTTAGTATAAAAAAGAAGGTATGTAGCATTACGTGCTTCAAAAATTCTAGCATGTACTGCGCGCTAGAACTGTGCACGGTGTAATGGAGGCCAGTATTAGTAAGTAAGTATTATTAAGTAACAATTCCATGCTCATTACAGTCTTTAATAACAACTAGCAGTGGCGAAGAATCCGTATAACATTATTCCCACCGGCTTCCCTTTAGAAATTTATCAATATAATGTAATTAATTTATGTAACGCCTTGAATAGCATCTAAAAATGCAATAAATACTTCTTAGTAAATTTAAAAGTCGTCGTAGGTAACCAAGAAATACTTGTCATTTAATTTGTTCCGTTTTCCCTTTTTCAGGTTTGTACCCTTCACCACTGATAGCTACTTACTTAGCTTACATAGTTATCATGCATATCTACACAATTCAAAGAGTTGTGACATTCCAAATGAAAAACGAAGTTTTAGAAGCACAAACAATTAGTTTTAGAATCCGATATTATCGTTTGTAATGCTTTGTAAAAATTACGTTCACGTTTCGCATCCGTTTCCATCCAGACTTAAATGAAGAAAAGTTACTTCAAACTGCGACTTCAAAATGAACTTACTAAATACGGAACTTGTCTGCATTCAGTTTAAATAATTAGGTGCAACGCTGCGCCGCCGGCAGGTTTAAGACGCACTGTTTCTCGGTTTCAGAATCTACATTTCACCTCTGTTTTTAAGTTATTTTTATAAAGAGACTGGATTTGTGTTCATAAAGTTCATTTCTAATTTAACTTATATTTATAGAAAATCGTGTCAATCGTGCCTCATTAGGCCAGTGATTAGCACAATCGGTAGATAATCACAATGTATCGAAACTTAAGTCGACCAAACGATGATGTTAGAAATCTTAGTACTGGCAGATCGAAATTAGGTTTCTTTCTCTTTTAATTTAAGCTAAACCCTTGTCGGTGCATCTGATGAAGTTCTTTCCATCTGGCTTGATCTAGAGCAGCTTCTTTCACTTCCCTATACGACATGGTAGGATTAAAATTAGTTAATTAAATTGTGTTCGATTTAAACTAATAATATAAAGCTGAATAGTTTGTTTAGTTGAACGTGCTAATCTCAGAGACTACTAGACCGATTTGAAAAATTATATACAAGTCTTAGGTATAATATAAAATGTAGATGACGCAGGCGAAGCCGTGGGCGGAAAACTAGTCAACGGCAATATGTACGCTCCCTATTAGGTACTTCTAAGTCCTAACATGGCCAGCAAAATGTGGGTAATATTCTTCTCTGCCTCCACCTTCGGCTAATACAAGCATGAGATGATCTATATGTATGATTTTATATTTTTTAATTAGAGCAAATAGATATATGTAGATACCTCGTGGGAGCAGCGGTGGCGCAGCGGTACAGGTGTATGTGGATTAAAGCCAAAACTCTATCAATTCGTAATTTAGCTCGTAAGATAGTTAAAAGAAGACCCGTGCCCAGCTGTGAGACACTCAAAAGGGTAGAAGTGACTTAGTACTTGTAGTAGTTGGTTAAGTATTTAAATACAATTTTGTGATATCCAATTGTACTGTTACAACCCACAAATAATTGTATTCAATATCAATTAAACCCTGATTGGTATTCTATTACATGAATGTATAATTTAATGTTCAGTTTACTGAACCTAATTAAGGAATATTGGTCACTGTCGACAGAATTATTGACCTATTATTGCCTAATGGAGTTTGAAATTGTCTATTGAATAGTTACAGAGGAGAAGTATCTATCAGAATTTACAGGAAATTATTGGCGATATGACGAAAGTATAGGTAGGTTTAGCCAATTCCAAATAGGATTTACTATTATAAACACCAAGGTTTGTAAGTATTATTGCTGTTCTTTTATGACCAGTTGGATAAAAGTAGAATAAATTGTAGCGGTTTGCGTGCTCTACGAAGTACATACGATGTAATTAAAGGACATAGACAATTAACATAGAATTCTCTGATTACCTACTTTAAAAAAAGGTCTAGAAGAAAATGTAGTAATAGAAGTAGAAGAAAATTAAATTAAGCTTAGATGGTTTAGCCGAATGGATAAGTATGAGAAACAGACTCGCAAGCATTACAAAGTATGCCAATGGGCCTACGGCACAAAGGGTGGACTGTATAGGGTTTAACGGAATTCAGCAGTCAGATTATCTTTTTTAACGGGTTTATTACAAAACAGAGTATTTGACAAGTTATGTCAAGGAAAAAATATAACAAAAACATAGACAATATATTCTAAAATGGCCAGGTATCAATGAAGATAGAAACCTTAAGTTGTGTCATGCAGACTAGTCAAATATGTGTAAGTTATTTTTATTTGTACAAATATTATACTAAAGTTTCAAAATGTCATAAAAATCAGTTTAGTAAAAGTGGCTCCACAATATTAAAAATAAAAACTTCATGTAGGTATCGTATCACAACATCGTACCTATACCAAAAACTTCATACAAATTATGTTGTAACAATTTTAAGTCCAGAATATATCCAATAGACCTATCTAACTTACAAAAGGCTTAAGTACACTCAACTAACGTCATTACAGTGTTAACTAGATACAAAACAAGCTTTCCTATCATCCAAGTACCGAATGGTTTTTCCGATAATCCTCCGAGATGAAGAGTTGTTACCGTCGTTGGCATATTATCGACGTTTCCTTAATAATCTGTATCCGCAAGACCCTTGCTATTACTTATAGGATTCAGAACGCCAGAAAAAATATTGGTTTGTGAGAACAAAACTACAAAGCAAAGAATTCATTATTAATAATAATATTTTAGGACATTAACACACACGGTCATCTGGTCCCAAGCTAAGCAGAGCTTGTGTTAAGGAAACCAAATAACTGTTATACTATACATTTACTGAATTCCCATCAATTCTCATTCAATTCCCATCCTAAATTTAGCAATCAGTGTACTGTACCTAGTGTGGCGTTTAATCCCAATTAAATGCAATCCTGAACCGCACAAGCAAAGTTTCACCGACGGCGTATAAAAAAACTTACCAAAAAGAAGGGCAACTGCGGTTGCCGGCCATCACACCTAGCCCGGCCAAAAGATCATCCCTTTTCACTGGAGGGTACCTCTACCCCCGATCCTCCAGTAGAGGATGAGATTTTAACTTAGTTGAAGAAGTTAGCTTAAACGCGAATTAAGTTGGATTTTAGCAGCGCTATCAGGTAAAATATTAAAGTAATCAATTTACGCCAAACTCGCCAATTACGGGGACCTAGTGTGAGTTTCATAACCTACATAATGGTGTTAGCGTAAACGACATTTTGTATGGCAAACATTGTTTATTTGATAGACGAGCACACATGTATCTTACTCAAATTTCAGCGGCCATGTTTATGGCCCTTAAGTAATGGGAAGCCAACATCGGTAATGCCGTTTATCAAGCACAATTCGCAACTTTGAGCGCTTCTTTATCTAGTAGAAAAGAAGATATTTGATAAAAACAAAGTGCTTAATATGCTTACCAATGCATAAAAGCACGTCACTTACATATCTTGAATTTATCAATAGGATAGTGTCGTCCTAAATCCTGACAGATTTTTACACGGACGAAATCGTGGCCGGAAAATAGTAATGTATATTAGAATAAATCTTTTAGCATGAACCACTAATTGTAACATTAAGTAACCATTTTCCTGTAACAGTCTTCTTAATAATAAACGTATTGTATAAAAATGTGTATAAGCAACAGGAAAATTATCTGAGATTTTGATTACGGTATACTAGTTGGGGTATAGGGAGAGCTGGGGTAAGGGAGGCTACCCATCCGGAGTGGGTCAAGGGTCATGTCTAGAAGGGTGCGGCCCCGTCTTATGTGTATAGAATAACGATAATAGGCCATTGTGGCCTCATTACTGCGCATATTGGACTTATCACGTATTCATACTTAACTATCATCTTTTATTGAAATGGCTGCTTGATTTATTTTGACAAGTGTTATTGCAGACGCGTAGGCACCTAGGTTTACAGTGTATTTAGATTTCTTTTGATGTTTTTTAAGCAATAGTGACATAATATTTTCAGTAATAAATAACAAAAATTATTAGGGTAAAATGTTATCATTGCTTCTGTTCGTTTTGTATCGTTTCCTTGTAATTAATTTGGTTATTATAAAAATAATATTCCACAATAGATGGAATGGCTTGTTTTAGGAAATAATGACAAAAAATGTTCTCGCTCATTTTTCTGTTTGTAGTGCAAAACTCTACTTAGTAGGTGTAAAAAAGTTACGGTCGGTCACTGTGTACCGCAACCCTTAGGTAAACATTTACTTCCATAAATTTTAAATTCTGAATTGGCCTGGTAATTTATCTGCACGCTTGTAATTTGTTCAATAAAAAAATTTAATGAAAATTTAAACATTCGCTGCTATAACATTCAAATACCGATTCACTCATTGCATTAGAATAAAAGTATTCGCACGCAAATATTTGGTTAACATAGAACTATTAAAACTAATCGGTTTTAAACAAGATAACACCAGTTGATAGATATTTGATAAAGTAAAACGTAGTTTACGCCTGCTTGATATCAAATATTTATGCGCTAACGTGGAAAGCCGCGGGCGCCAAACGCCTCGCAATGGCGCGGAAACTGTATATAAAACGTGTTATCCGACTACAAATAACATTTTTAGCGAAATATAACATCGGAAAACTGACAATGTTTGCACCAAGTGCAAAGTGTTTATTTTTGCTGTTACATTGGTTACTTTTCATGAGTTGTTTTCGGCGAGAAGATGGAAAAGAATGACGTTCTTTAAAGTTAAAACCACAAAATAGCAACTATTCAAATTGTTTTGGGAGCTCAGGCACCTTCGTCCGTGGGAGTGCACCTTTAATCTGAATCCCCACACGTGGTCCCCAAGTGGTGCAAATCAGGCTTCGACCGTGGTTAGTGACCACCCACCAAACAAAGCTAGAACATACATACATCCTCAATGCGTTTGAAAGCGTTTCCAAACTAATAATTATATAGTTACTTAAGTAGCAGCAGTGTTATTTTTAGAACCATAGAAATAGTGCAAACAGAGAGTGTTAATATAGCGATCCCACACTCAATATGTCGCTGGTGAACTTCGGGTCGATAATGGAAAATCCAGCCTCAGAACAGTTTATTAGGATTTTCCAAATGGATAGTAAAGTAATTTACCGTAACTTCAGAGCAATTTGCTAAGAAATAAATTAAAAGATCTGGATGATAAGGTCAAAAATGTAATGCCTTATAAGATCATGTATTCTCTAGAGTCATCTGTAAAGATACCTAAATATTTACTTATAAAAAGAACGTTATCAATACTTCTATACAAATTTCATAAAGCTGAAGAGTTTCTTTGATTGAATGCGCTTATCTCAGGGAATACTGGTGCGATTTAAAAAATTCTTGCATTGTTACATAGCCCTTTCATCGGCGAAAGCTATAAGTTACTTCTATCTCACAGCTGGGCACAATATAAAATGTTTCTCACGCGTTTGAAGAGCTAGTTGTAACAAAAAAAATCCATGATCGACTGTTGACTGTGTCTGAAGTATAAAAATGTATACTTCAGACACAGTCAACTGCTGATGCTTTCAGGCACCTACTAACCTAGTCTTACCTACTCCTAGACTAATAGATCTGATTAAGTCGTGACAGTTTTTCTAAAGTAGGTACTTAAAATAGGTAGGTAATTAGGTATACAATTTTCAAGTAGTTATTCTGTAGCTCTAATTCGCTCTTTATGACGACGAGTAGTTCGTTAGAGACGACATTTTTTATCTTTCCATAAGTATTATTGAACCTCTTTTAAAATAATATTTCTTATTTTTTAATTAATATTTTTTAAATATTATAGTCGTTATACTGCTACCATAAAAATAAACCCCTCCCACCATAGATTACTCTAAGCCTCCCACATCACGTTTTTATTCTAAAACAGACATGAATTCTTCGATATAATACTCTTCTAAATCCAGATTATGATAAATCCGCTAAAAATTTGCTCTTTCTAAGAATTATCGAAGCAATAAATTTATTTATTGGCGATAGATTGTGGTGCAGCGGTATCGACCCCGTCTTTGAAATATAAGGTCGCGGCTTCTATCCCCGGTCGTGCATATCGGGGAAGGAAAACTTAGTGAGGAAACTGACACGTCTAAGAACTAACCATTCAAACACATTTGACCTCCACACCAACCTGCATTTGGCCAGCGTGAGTCACGCTGGCCAAATGGATTACAGTCTAAACTCTCTCATCTCATAAGATAGTTGAATGAAGTCCACACACGCTGGTCAAATGCGGATTGGTTGATGTAACATATTGTCGAATGGTTGGCTCTTTTTACAGATATGATGATGATGATAACGATAGATACATAACCACACGGTTACGACCCAATATCGAATCCGTGACCATATTGGGCAGCCCAGTCCGAAACCGATGCTTCCATTTTCATATGAAAGTTGAAAAAATCATCTTCGGTTACCCTGATAAAAAGTTGTTGAGTTAAGGTATAAATGTAAGTAACAGAAATCGTTATCAGTTATAAATAATTACTGTTTATACTCGTTGTTAATAAAATTAGTCGGTTGAAGAATGTTAAGTAATTTACGACGACGGTTCTAATTTTCCTGACAGAATTCAGGAGAGTTGATTTTTAGCTTTTGAATATAAATGTTGTCGTCGGCGTTACAGAATATTGCTTTTAAAACAAGCCTCTTTGAACGCTCAAGACATTTTTATTTGAAGCCCGTTCACACTTCTACTTATTTATAGAAATTACGCCCCACTTTTGTGCTCGGTAATTTAACTCCAAAAATCATGGCTTAGATCTAAATATTTAAATTGATGCCACCCACTCTTTTTCCTTTTCACTTTTATATCTACTTTACTCATTTATTTATTAATACAAAACGATGAATAGGAATTATTTATATTTTAAAAGCACCCTAAACCTAGTGGTACCTATTATCTGTACCATGGGGTCTGATGCTTTCATCCCGAACAATTGAAAACTAGTTCAAATAAATCTGCATAGATGGCGTTACATACCTCGGTTTCTTAATGAAATATTGAGTTCAAATTAAAATTTCTATAAATTGATAATAACTAGTAAAATATAGTATTTTAATATTTGTGCCTATCTGTACAAATAATAATATACCCACAAAATTTTAGATAAAGAGTAGGTATATACATAGTTAGTAGGTGTAAGGTTTAGTCGTACGAAGTTTCTTTTTGATAGATAATTTTGCTGGTGTGATAAATAAGCTAGGAAAATGTTTATCTCTTTAACGGTATGCTTTGATTCTTCATGCATTCGTGAGAAGCCAAAACAATTCAACCAATACAAAGTTCACGAGAGACCGAAGAGATTCAAGTCGTTTACGAACTAAAGTCCCAGTTTTAACATTTCCAAGTGCAAACAAGTCTGTGAAACTTGTTCCTAGTTGTGGGACCACACGGGACGTGTTTATTGCAAATAGGAGCTCACGAATAGAAAGGATAATTGGATATTGCTTGTATACAAATTTTACAATCTTCGCAGCTAATCTCTTAACTTGTTTTTTTTAAAGTAGGAGTGCTTAATAATATGTAGTCAGTTCTACCTTAGTTCCAGGTAATCTATTTCTGTATACGTGACTTCCACAAACCCTCACTAGGTCAGTCATGTTTAGAGTACCATTTTCTCAAAATCATAATTATAAGAAGATTCTTGAACAGTCGTGGTACGCTAAAGGTTGGTTTTACTAATAATAGTACCATCAAAACACATACCAACTTGGTACCTAATCACAAAATTTTATTCCATCACAGATTAGCTACCTACTAATTATTGCGGAATTGCGTCTTTTGTTTTCTGTGACTCTTAGTTATCTATAGTTAAGAGTAAAAAACGCGATCAGGTCTCAAAACTTAAAATTATTCTTAATGAAAACTCTGTAAAACAAAATCATGGCGCTCGCGACTGTATTACCTGAAGTTGTAGGCAGAGGAGAGTCTCATGTCGCCTGCTAATTCACTTAAATTTCATCAGCATTCGAATTCGGTGGTCGTATAACGCTAATTGATTTTGCTATGCTAATTGCTAATATAACGATATTTGATAATATTGAAGACTAGCTTTCGCCCACGGCTTCGCCCGCGTGGTACTTTGTTTTTCCAGATCATAATCTTTCACTGTGCCAAATTTCATCCAATTCCGTCCAGTAGTTTTTGCGTGAATTAGTAACAAACATCCATACATTTTTACAAACTTTCGCGTTAATAATATTAGGAACATTTTTGTCAATAAGCGAAATTGCTAATATTTTCACTAACAAGCGATGTCATTAAAGGCTATGAAATATAAAACATAGTATTCCCGACTTCCCGTGAGTGCGACTGAGAGCGCACTCTACCGGTCGCGGCCCATCCAATGTGTATGTTAAAGAAGTAGGTAAGAAAAGAGTGATTTTGCTTCATAACTTCACAGAATTTCACAATTACATTAAATTTGTTAAATGCTAATAAAGCATTCGCTTGCTAACATTAATGTGAATGCTAATTAATCTATTACTAGTCGTTACTCATTCAGACGTTGTTAGAGTTGACTAGTGAGTGAGATGTATTCAAACTGGAAGGCAAAGATTTAATTACTTAGCCAAGTGTATACTGTGAAAGAACTTGCTGGACAGAATTACGTAATAAAAGCCTCGAACTACGCGATACTGTTATTTTAACTTTTGACATTAACTGTATGTTTATGCTACTCCATTTAATTAAGCATGCAGTTGTTTCATTCATATTATCAGCTTAATTAGATTTTCTTTGTTTGATATTTGTTTAGACTATATGCACCTAGCAGGTTTTTCTGTCTTTTTTCTCTCTTTTATCGCATTTCGTAAAATAACGTCCACAGACGATAATAATATAATTTTACTTGTTATAATTTCATCTATGTAAGATATTCTATATATTTTACGGAATAAATAAATTAACTAACCTGGCTCATGATGAGAAGCTGGAGAAGGAGCTGAGAAGGCGCTGGAACACCCTGGGCGACGCGCAAGTCCTCCCAACTCCGGCACTGAATGAAAGAAAAAAAAAAACTAAGAGTAGAAGTAATAAAATATTACCTATTAATAAATATATTATAATATTATTTATTACCTATTTATTTACTACTACTTCTAATTTGAATAAATCTGAATTTCAAAGATTAAAATGACTGTAGTCTCTTGAGTGCGTGGTGTGGTAGCATAAAGGTTTTTTGGCCAAAGGCTGTCGGTACGGCACAGTTCAGTACACAAAGATTCAAAAGATTCGTCGTCATCATCATCTGCTTCATCGTTAACATCATCAACCTGGTGATGTCTACTGCTGGACCTAGGCCTTCCCTTTAGAACGCCACAACAAAAATATGTCGCCGGCCTTTAATATCCTTTGGTTTCCTGGTGCAAATTTCACAAAACAATGTTTTGTTTTGTGATGAAGAAGAATTAGAATAATTGTAATGTAGATTCAGAATAGGTATTTTATTTATTGTGATGCCTGAATTGAATAAAAAAAATAACGCCTTTCTGTTTGACTAGCTACCGTTATGTTACATATCAACAACACCTGAAAGTCGTTTAAGGAATTTCGCTGCAAAAACGTTATTGAGGAAAAGTCAGTTTCAATATCAATAACTTTCTCTCTGATTCTGTTGGAATCTTTAATCTCATCTAAATCCCATTCAAGCAGTTCCTAAAAAATAAGAAGAAAGAAAATAAACTTCAAACATATCTCTACGTTGTCATACATTCAGCGTGACAGCAAACGAGACAAAAAGTGAAGAGGGCCTGGGATACAAAACGATTAGCGTTCGTCTTTCATGATTAACTCTGCAAAATTCTGTTTTCGCCGTTGTTTTGTTGCTCCCTTTCCGCAGAAATGTTGATGGGTTTTTCTCAACTCAACAAATAGGTCACGGCCGCTTAGACCCTAATCTCGTATCAGCGGAATAAGATTCCGTTAAGCTATGAAAATTAAATGCTCTCTCAAACTCAAATTATGGCGAGAGTTAAATAAATTCAATGTGGCCTGTAATTTAAACCTCAATCCGAACTTTTCACTTGAGTTAACTTTGCAGTGTAATTTTCATCGTTTTTCATTAGTTGAATATAATGTTTGTTAGAATGTTTCCTTAGTTTAACTACCATTATAAACAGAAGCTGAACTTGTAACTTGTCTTACTTTTTCGTTTCATTTTGGCTTCGTTTTATTGCAATTATTGAAACCTAAACGAAATTATTGCTTAAGTTTATAAGTAACGTTCGATACTTTTTTAATTTAAATGCTGTGTGCTCTTTCTCTAGCAAATATTTTCAATGCTCTATCAGCTTCACCAATAAAGGAGGAAGAGGATTAAGATACCTAGTTCAACCTTTTTTGTATTTCTATCTTTTATGGCACTTTCATTTAACACAGACTAAACATAGATTAGTTAGTCTCGCCATTCTTCGTTTATTAGTATACCGGTATTATGTGATATCTGAAGTAACATTTTACACATGTAAAATGCAATTCAATTTGTTTTTATCTTAGATCGAAATTGAATTGAATATCTAAGAGTTAGATAGTGCTGATTTCGGTCTGGACGGAGAGCGGTGCTTAGATAAGTGCTCGCTATTTAATATCTGCTAGATAGGAACCTGGCAGCGTGCCACGACGTATTACAAATAGCCTATCTCGTTATTAGAAAACGAAAAGCTTAATAATGTTGTACCTATAATTTAATAACACATTATTATAAAAACTGTTGACTATGGCCAGTAATGATAGTAATAAATTAAAAAAATATTACTTAGCTAGAAGTGGCAAGCGCCCCTTACTTGAAAAGCTAATTGTGTAAGCGTTAAATTATTTATGGATCTTTGTTTCGTGTTGTTTCGTATTACTTGTAAGTTATTGTTACAAGCTAAGTTTACTTTAACTTAGATATTTGCTGATTTTAAAATTATTACCTACTTAGTAATGGAAACTTTTGTACTATTATGACGAATTTTAAGTCCAGGGTAATAAATCCAGTCCAGTGCTGGACTGAATAGTAAATTTAACATTATTCCAGTACCCTAAATCCGGTAATTTTAGTGCTGTTTATGGTCATTTACTGGACTGGTATAATGTGAATCAGTAATTAGTTATTTTGTGATAATGAATATACGAAATTATTTTCTCGTGTATCTTTTTAATGTCGGTACGTAATTATCTTAACGTATTTCTATTAATTCCAATTATGATTATACTAACTTGAAACGAAATACCATCATTAAATTTAACAAACACCTATTCATTTTTTTAAATATATTGCTTGTTTTTATTATTTTTAGCACATTTTTTACGAATAGCTTTCATAAGAATCAGAATTTCATAAACATCAAGTTATTATTATTGCATTGCTATTATTACATCTATTAATTGTTATTTTTCTTAAACTTTGACACTTGGAAAAACAATACAAAACACAAGTTTATACGCAGTAGCCGCATCCTAAGTAAACACTTGTACAAACTAACTCTCTGTTCCTTTGCTCGTGTTGTTTAACACTGTACTACAATCTAATCGCTCTTATTTTGTTTTTCCTTGACGCGTAAATCACATCTGTCAGTGCGATTTACGCTTTACTTTACTTTTTTTCAATAGTCAGTAATGTCATAAGGTTGTGCAAAAGATTCTCATAGCCTTTCAATTCTAATCTTAAATGTTCCTTAATTCAAGCTTTTAATGCTTTAATTGTTTAACTCTGAAAATGTATTAGTTAACGTATAAGTATGTATCTACCGCTATTAGGTACACTTCGGTATTGTGCAATACTGAGGATTAGTATAAAAAACGTAGTGTCAGTTTATGTAAGTTTGAGGTAATTAAGAGTAGCCCCGTGCCAAGCAATGGAACACTAAACTGACTACTTTAAAATATTAATATTATGGCCCAGGTAACCGACTTAGAAACTAACGACCTTTTTCATAAAAAAGTTATAAGACTTTCCTTATAATGGACTTTGTCTCTTTCTTACGAGTATAAATGTCAAGATGACAGATAAAGGCAAATGAATTATAAACATATTTTAGCTATAATGAGCTTTTAATACGTTTATCAATACGGGGGTTTAAATCACTAGGTTTATAAACATGGGTACTGATATTGACAATTTATAAATTAATCTTTGTTCCTCCCACGAGTTATAAAAACCAGATAACAATGTTAGGTAGAACTAAGCTACCTATATTAAGAATCATTAGTCCTCTAGTCCCTTTATTCGACGGACAATTAAAAGATTACGTAGGTAATATTGTGAGTGGGCGTGGAAGGGTGTGCTTGTATCGTGAGGGTGAAAACAAATATGTTCCCTGATATTCGGTGACATGACGCCTACTGGAAGTTTATTCATTGTGCTGGAATAATTGTTAAGACATAATTGTAATTACGAACATAATAGACTTGTCATCACCTAAATCGATTTCCTTTACGTATGAATAATTTCAAAGGGATGTTTTCAGGATGACGGGCGCCATCCAATGAGTCTAGACATACGATAAGGAATTAGTTGGTAGATATTTTTTGAGCGAATACGCTCTATATTTTGTTTGTTTTATCCTGCTATTACCTACAAGTATTTGCTATCAGGGCTTCACAACATATTTCAAAGCGAAACCGAAATTCCAGATAAAAAAAACAACGTGTTCGATATGTCATGTGATAATCTTATGTCATTCTCATATATTTTGTTCTAGACGTCCAGGTTATTTAGATATAAGTTACGGGTCAGTTTTTAAATAATTTAAGAATCTCCCTCTAGTAATGCAGAAAAGGAAGGGTTAACCAAAATGGAATGCTCCACGTGGGTAAAGCCTTTGGTGGAAAACTAATAACAATACATTCAAATGGAGATTTTTATTATTTGGGCATTGCTGTGTAATGAAATAACTATTACATTCGCTAAATTTCATCACAAATCATTACTAAATAAAATTTACTAAACCAAAATATTTTACACAAATATTTTGACTGCCAAAAACTTCCACAAACATGCAAATTGTATAATTGAATAACTTTCAGTGTTTTAATTTTGAGGGTGATCAACAAACCTTTGTTGTACGTTAGTATTTCAATATTTTCAAAATCTAATCTCTTTCAATTATTCAGGTACCTACTTTACTTTAATTTTGTAACTGTTACTACTGTGAGGGATCTAAGACAGTTTAGGCGTCCCGGGACTTGGCCGGGTTCAAGTCCCGAGTCTCTTCAGTCCCAAAATAAAAAAGATACTAATAAATAAATAGATTTAAGTATAATAATATAGTGGGACATTAACACACACGGTCATCTGATCCCAAACTAAGCAGAGTTTGTGCTATGGAAACCAGAACCTAATACTTTTTTTTACAAATACATATTTAAGTATGTATTTAAAAAAAAAAAGTATTGTATACATGTAGTATATTACCAGCTATCTGGTTTCCATAGATAATTACACCCAGACTCAAGACAAACAGACATGTTCATCATCTGACTTGCGTGGGAATCAAAGCCACGACCTGCGGTGTGAAAAGCAAGTATCTTACCGACCACGCCACCGCGGCACCGGCCCGTCACAGATATAAGTATAATCACAGATAACATAATACTGTGTAACTTTGTTATATTATTATCTGTCTGGTTAATTTATTTGAAAATCGGGGCATAATGAAGCGACTTTTTTGATTTTGTGTTCTAGCGTCTTGTCATCATTCGCAAGTATACCCAATTATTAAAAACCTTTGTGGTTTGTCTGACGCAGCAGTGGAACACTAAAGGTTGTATAAGACTGTACTTTAGTTTGTTTCCACAATAAATCACTCGCAACAATTTGTTAATATCGGTGCGGCGATGAAATATTTCAGCATTCAGAGTTAGTTCCGATTTAATATACAAAATATTGTATTCATATACAAAAAGAAAGATTACAAGAGACATTATTATAAAGGAGAGTAACATGAAAGATTATGTTAATAGGCGTTATAATGTCCTCGACAAGAGCTTGGAAGGCCTCAACATCGACATCTGTACACTTGGCTCAGATCCAAACTAGTAGTCTACCTACTTCTAGTTCCTACTTGACATAGTTTGTTTATACAATATTTACGAGAACAATGTAAAGCGTTATTCTGTAACTTGGGACATTTAAAATAAGATTAATTTTAATACATTAAGTATTTCAAAGGTATGAATTAATGAATTCAATTGGTTCGATGTTTTCATTTATTTCAATTAAATATCAAGGGCAGGGAATTATACGCTCAAAGCATTTGTACTAAGTCAGTATATCTTTCAGCTTGTATGTAAATAAAACACAAGGTAATATTACTACAAGGTAGTCTTAAAAAAACTTAACTTAGGTAGAGTAATAAATAAGCTATAATAAAATAAAACATCATGACGTGATGTGTTATAAAAATCAATAGGCTAGACACAGATTGAAGCACAAACAAAAAATAATAAGATAAAGCTGCGCGGGCGCATAGTGTGTGAACAAATATTTTGAACCCTGGTATATCGACCGTGGCTAGCGCGGCGCTCGCGCTTCAAGATTCGAGGCCAGCCGACAAAAACATTGACCCATTAAACGCGCGATATGAGGCAACTGCTTGTTGATAAACGCTGGATTCCAAGTAATATTATTAACTTCTGTGAGCAATCTCTTTTAGATAACTTTTATTTCGACCGTTAAATGAAATCTAGAAAATATTGAAAATAATGGTGGGATGGTTACTAAAATAATAAATGATTTGGAATAACAGCAATTACCATCCAAGCACATACGTTTTTTTCCTTAGAAGTGGCGTCTTTCTGCCGTGATTTTTCCCAAACTTCATAACTATAATATTCTTGTTTTATAATGTTCTTATTAAGTAAAGGTAATAGAAAAGCAATTTTAATTGAATACAGACAGAACAGTTGCAGCAATTGATACAAAAAATACTTAACTCATGTGGCGCGAGACAAGGCCTTGATATTAATGATGATTAAAGCCCTCCCTGGGGTGAGTGCGACCGATTATGGTTAGTATGGGCAATTAGCGACCCCTGTTGACGTTATAAAAACTGTGTGGTAAACACCATTCATTGAAACCAGGTTGTTACTCTTATAAGCATCAGCACCATCGATCAACTACATTTTTTTAATATCCGCGTCAATCGATGCTAATTCTAATACTGACATTTAAGTCTTGACGTGTAACATGGCGAAGGCGGGATTTATCGCAAGTCACGAGTTTTAACCAATCGTGGACAATTAGGTACTTATAGAAAAAAGTGGTTGCTTATTTTTTTATTGGTTTGTTGGACGCAAGTACTACTAGTAACCAATAAGTAATGAATAGTATGGAAATAATATGATTATAATTTTCGTTTTGTTACAGGACCAATATAATTGTATTAAAACTATAATATAACGTTAAATTCTTAATTAATCAACAATGCGAGCAATATGATTTAAAACAACAGCTTCTTTATTGTTATAGTAGTGTGGTGGCAGAAAAAAGAAACACAATTTTTAGGCATTTATTTGTAATGCGTTCGCAAATTGCTCATACGAAAAAATCTTAAACTGGCGTATTGTAAAATTTACAAATTTGCAATTACGTCACTGTCGCTCCAAATGAGCGAAATGTAAACAAGATAGATGCGACTGATGAATATTGTTGGTAATAATTAATTATAAGAATGATAAATAAATTATATATTTAATTGATCAATGAAAGTTATAAAATTATTGTAATAAAAATGAATACCTAATATATATTGTGTGCATTAAATTCGATTTGGTGTAAATAACGCTATAAATGTCTTTGATCTATTCCACACGAATATCACCAAAGATAGTAGCTGATATTGTAAAAACCTGCATCATAAACAATCCTGAATAAAACTTACCTGGATGAGGATGTGAATGCACATGCTCCGCAGGTGGCTGCATCGATGATAGCGCTGAAAGCGGAGTGTAACGGGCTGTGTCGTCTCTTGAACATCCCTCCTAAGAAAAATATTCGTAATTATTTATTTACAGACAAAAAGAGCTGAAATCTATAAATTTGCTGCTTTATCTTAACTTGTAAGCTGAATATTTTTTTAAATTTGCATATTAAAACCTATTTTTAACTGTCATTACAATCAACTTCCTCGAATCACAGATTACAATAGTTATTCTTTTCAGACCGCTTACCGTTGCCCGTAATATTTTCAAGTAAAACACACAGCTTAGTCCTGACTTATAATATTTGTAAAAAAGATTTAATTCTTTATGAATCACAAAGATAGCAAAAGAGTATTAAGTGCGAATAAGTTCTAGAGCCCTGTTAACATACAACTTATTTTATTATCGATAATAGAACCAAGGGGCCCCTGGGTGCAGTAAATAATACATACATTCAATTACGTGCACGTTTCAATTTGCATGAAATTAATCCATATGTTTATTACATTCTAATCTATTTCGAAAACATTTAAAACAATGGTTACCTTATCACAGTTGGTTGTAGCGGTCGTCTGTGTATGGCTAGTGGATGAAATGCGGTATTGCATTCCTGACACTGTACAAAACCCCGCATGATGATGAGTCGAGTAAACACCAGTAATAGTCACATCAGTGTCTTGATTTACTATAACTTCAAGTTTCTGTTTCCTATCCGTAAGCGAATCATCGCATTCTGTTTTGGGTTCACATTCGTTTTTTAATTCCGACTTAACGCCGGAACCTACCCCGTTTTTTGACTTCTGGGAGAAAGATTCGTCGCTGCAAGAGTCGGATGTTGTGTCATCTTTATTAGATTTAGGTGAGCGTTTTTCGTAACTAGCTGCGAGAATAGCAGTAGCGTTAAGGCTCGCCATCCTCTTTTGCACCACCATATCTTTCAAATCCATTACGATCTCATTTCTGTTGCGCTTTTTCTTAACAGGAACACCGGCAGTCTTTTTCATTTTCGCTGGTGGTTTATCAGGATCAGACTTATTAGCCTTCGGTGACGTTTTCTTCTTGTCGGGAATTGATATTTTCTTCTTAGTATCGAGCTCACTATCTTCACTGGAAGACGTCGAAGATTTCGGATCCCAATATTTCCCTGCACTTCGTATACCAGGAACTCCACGTAACGTCCTTTGAGGAGGACTGTCATCTGAACTTTCTGAGCTTTCATGTTTATTTTCTTTTTTAGTCTCATACTCGGATTCTGAGGTAGTTTCGTGTTTCTCGATATCCTTAGATTTAGTTTCTTTCTTCTTGAGTGCTACAACTTTAGAAGTACTGGGTAACACTGGCCTGTCAATTGTTTTCATCAAACCTAATTCCATGTGGGTTCGGCTCTCATTTTCATACAAGCAATGCACTTTAGCAATAGCATTAAGAGATGCCATTCGATGCTTTTTGGGTCCACTCCACATAGATAATAATTTTAGTCGTCTTTTACTAGGTTTTTCATTTCCTAACAAAACCGAATTATCCTTCAGATCAATTAAAGAATCTTTTGATAGTTCTTTTAGCTCCTTTGATTGAGACTTCTTTGCACCGTCAGTTATCCGTTTATATTTTCTATTTTTAGATTTTTTAGTTTTTGGATTATCTGATTCGGAAGACTCTTTTGTGTCGTTATCATCATTTGATTCATTCACGCTTTCATCCGAAGAACTGTATTGAAAACTTTTTGTGTTAAATGAAAACTTAGAGTTATCTATATCATCATCGGAGAGACTACATTTTTTTGATGACTTTTTCGGTTTTTGTTGTTTTTTACGTACAGATGTTGCTTTGGTGGGCTTCTCCTGTTTATCAATTTTGCTCGATGCTGATTCTTGTTCCATAAACTTAATAGGGTTAAAAGGTTTACCAGTAATGCTGGATTTACGAGCTACCATCTTATAAGATTTGCTAATAATAGGTTTGGGTATTTCTTCGGTGTCTCCACTTACTATTGTAGATGTTAAATTATTTGCTGTGAAAATATTTTCACTTTGGGTATTTAAGTCTTCTGAGCGTTTGTTTGCTTTTAACTGTTTTACTACTTCCTCAATAGGGCGATGCGGTGAATATTTTTTCTTTTCAGTTTCAGTTTTCTTGTCAATAACTGTGCCCTTAACCCTGGCAATAGGACGAACTCGACCAATATTTTTATTTATAGGACTGCGAAAATCAGATAGTATACTTTTTGGAGAATCTGCCTTTTCCGTGAAAGTGTACACATCTATTTCTGGACCTTGCGAGACTAAAGTATTAGACGCACTTTTATCCTTAACGTTGTCATCAGTTTTTGCATCGACTTTCATTGACATAAACCTTTCTGAATTACCCTTTGAAGTCTTAGAACATTTGACATCAATGTCAACCATCCGTGGTGATCTACTGGATGTGAAGAATTTAGGAGGTCTCTCTGTCTCAGATTTTGGTGTATCTGATGAAGAAGTCAATAAATTTGCAACATTTGACTTACTATCAGGCGATGGCGTTGTCAACTTTTTTATTTCCTTGTTGTTATCAATTTTACTGTCATTGTTTTGATCACTTACGACTTCACCTTTGCTTTCTATAAACTTATTTTCGTCACCCACCATAAGTGATTCTGATTTATTTTGGTCACCTTCTTCTGTTTTATTATTTTTACATAAATCTTGCTTTTGCGGGGTCGCTTTCTTTTTCTTTGCAGCATTAACTTTATTTGATTTCTTTACTAGAGTTTTAACTTTTTGTGTAGGTTTTTTAGCCACATCATTATTAATTTTGTACTTGGTTTCGTTTTCATCTTTCTCACTCATGACAGCATCGGGTTTTTTGGGTTTTAAATTTTTTTCTGCTTTGATAGGTTTTTTAGTTATTTTTTTTATACTTTTATCCATAGTACTTTTAACCGAGTCTTTTTTCTCCTTGAGATCTTTTTTGGGTTTTTTGATAGGCGATTCGCTACGATTACATTTAGATGGCCCAGGTTTATTGATTTCAGCTGTGGTATCGTTCTTTTCCTTATTGGTAGATTCATCATCACTTTTTGAGACCGTAGACTCATCTTTGGAAGAGTTTTTTCTGGAAGTTTTAACCAATGATTTGTTAACAAGATTTTTAATTTTTTTAGGCAATTCAGATTTTTTAGCAGTTATTTTTATAGGAGATGTTTTGAATGAAGTTTTATTCAAATCCCCTTTCTTAGGTGAAGGTTTTGAAGCCTGTGACCGCATTGTCTGCTATGGTCTAAAGAATGCTGCCGTCATCGATGAAGTGAATCTTGCGATCACATTCTGAAACAAACAAAAAGAAACGTTAGAAACTAATATAGTTACTTTCGTAAAAATCTAAATGTAGCGTTAAAATTAATATCCATATAATTGACAAGTGCCGGCTGCAACCCGTTTCAAGTATTATCAAATCTTGCAGCCGTCTCTAGTTAAGCAAAAAACCTTTTGTTATTTGGTTTGCCCCACGACAGATGGTCTTATTATTGTATTTGGGTTTTTTGAGGTAACGGAAATTTTAGGCCGACGATGGCCGTTAGTCTCAAGCGTAAAATTATATGAAAATTATTTTCAACTAACTATTTTACTTATGTTCAAATAACTAATCCATTAATAAATACTCGCAAGCTATTGTTTAATTAGAGAAAAATAGTTATCTGATGGGTTATAATAAAAAAAATAACACGATTTTGTTAAAGAGAAAATGTAGACTGTGGGTTAGTCAGCAAAATGAACAAACATCTGTCACGATATCATACGTGTTCTATCAATAAATATATCCGTGCCTTCATGGATTATTTATTTTGAATACCTTACACCCTAAAACCAGCTGTTTTATAGTACCTGCGAATCGCACGTGGCATCATTAGTGCACTCAAAAAGACAAGATACCTGCCCTATACTTCAAAAATAAAAGAGATTTGATAAAGATTATGTTGTTGGATGGTTAGTGACGACGAGCAATGAATTGTTAAAATAGCTAAATACTGCGAACCAGATATAAGTGATTTCTGCAATGGATTTACGTAAGGTACCGCCTGTAAGTATTATGTTAGAAATATATTATTATTACTTTAGTAATAATAAAATTTCATGACTTTTCGGTTATTAATTTTCGAGCTATAAATGCGATATATAATTAGTTGCATAATACTATCTGAACAATAAACAGAGTTAAATTAAAGAATAAAATGAAATGGTGCATTGAGGTCAAGCGCACAAATACGCGGCTACGCTACGGTTTAAAGCTATTTCAACAAAACTTTTGGGTGGCCTTTATTGCTTTACAGCTAGTGTGAATGGGTTTAATAGCAAGCGTAACTTGATACGTTATTTATATCTAAATACTAGTATTATACCAACTAACCTACCTAGTACTACTAGTATAATACCTCACTTCAACCCTTTTAGTTGCCAGTGCGAGTGCCTAGAAGTGGGACACTGCTAGGCACGGGTATCCCTACACTATAAGTCACTGTCTTATGAGTTAAGAGACGCTGGCGGCCAAGTGAGGATTCTCACAAGACCTCGAATGATTAGTTCTTAGACTTGCTGATTTTCTCAACTTATCCTTCAGGAGGTGCAAACAAAGAATTTGCTTTTTAATATAATATCAGATAATTAAGTATTGTAGCTATCATAAGTTAAAGAAAGATAATTAAACTAAAGTAAAACTTCCGCTGTGACGTGTCGGTGTGGAATCAAAGTATGAAGATCTTTATAAACTGGTTATTTCTTTTAATTTTATTGTGCGCATGGGACCATCCAATCATTCTGTGTGTTTTATAATAGTCTAATAATAGCCGAGTAGTAGAACTTTATTAAAAAATCTATCTGTGATTGTCAGTACAATAAAACCAATATAAAAAAATAATCCGACTTCCAAAAGGTCGAAGTAAAGGAAAGGGCGAAATTATAATTTATAAAATATCTACTATAATGAATCCAATTCAAAACATAAGTGTATGTACATCGAAATATGTAGGTTCAAACACGATGACGGTTCTATAACACCAAATAGTTTGAGGTCTGTAAGATATACTGCAAATAATAGATAATGCGGATTTTATACAGATCATATAACGTTCGGTCTATCAAAACAGAAAGCCAATTCTCATTTAAGAATCCTTCACTAAACGCCATCGCTCTTTTATCGCATCGTGTTCAGTTTAATAAAATCGTCATAAAATCGCGTTCATGTTTTTTAAGTGAACTGGGGTTGGGAAGAATTACTCCCCAGCGTATGGGGTTTGTTGAATTAACGTTTAATGGGCCGCCGTGTTGCTGTTTGCTCTTGTTTTTATACGTTTGCCCCCATCTTGTAAAAATGTTGCTGAAATTCTTTAGTAGGTACTAGGTAGGTACTGTGTAAATGTCATCTTTTATTTTTTCGGCTGAGTTAGTGAGTTAGTAGGTAGCAGTAGTGAGTTAGTTTTGTATTAATTCATATACATAGAAACAGTCTTTATTATGTCATTTATTAGATAACACGGCGAGTCTTTAGGCTCAAAGTGAGCAACTCCTAGTAATTACATATTGGTATTAAAGAGGTTTTATGTATTTAATACTAATGTAAGACTATATTTATTATGACTATGTCGGACTTGAAGATTTTTTCTTAGGAACGTATCGATTACATTTCTATTAACAGGTCAGTTTTGCCCATTTTGCTGCAAAAATGTAAATGTAAACACAGTGATCTAATCTTACCTATCTATGTTATACATTTTACTAAAATCTGTTACACAGATACTGAGAAGGGAGCATTATTGCTAAATAGGAGCAACGTAAAAATAATTAATTTTAAAACGCATTTATATAGGGCATAAATAGCTTTTTGTTTTGTAACATTTCGCTGTAAAGAAGCGGTATTATCTGTATACAAAGGTTTTCGTTTTCATGTGTATGAAATGAAACCATAAAGACAAGATTCAATGGAAACAGGAAAACATTTTGTAAGAAATAAACCTGTTATGAAATAAGCTTAGCGGCGTAAGAGGTAAAGCTGTTTACATTTCTAATTGGAATTGTACCTTACTTCAACAACAAGCACGATTTTACTGTTGTTTATGTTATGTAGGTAGGTACGTACTTACGCCTACTCACTGTAAGTACCTATTATTTCAAAGGTTGATGTTACTAAGCTTCTGTAAGTAGGTACTTACTTATCAACGATATCAAGAGCATTTACACAGAGGAATGTGTATTTTCTTCAAAGGACGTTTTTAATTCGGTATAATTTTTTTGGTTTATATTTTCACCGATTAGGTACTCGAAGCCAGTTCTGAAAAAGGTACCTACTTCCCAGGTTTTCGAAAAAATCATATACATCGATGACATCTTTTTCCACTAAAACCTCTTTGTTAGTAGATTAAAATCGGATCGAATCGGAATAAACTGTTTTATCCTGCTGCTGGATAAGCTATGGTCATTCGTGTATATCACTGTATGTTATTTTTGTTAGATTATATATTCTACTATGTGCATGCAACGCGAGTAAACATTAAAATATAGAAGATATAAAATTAAAGTGGTTTCAATATCCTACAAAAGATTTTACAATTGACGAATACTAAGTGTTTATTAGCTTTCCGACCGCGGCTCCGCCTGATGTCGGTTATCGCGCCAAACCATTAACTTCTTTTTGCACCTACTTAGACATAACTTCGGATAAAACTATCATAAGTCCTTCGTCGGGTCGCAAATTATCTCCATACTAAATTTCATCTAAATCGGGTCAGTTTTGGCGTGCAAGTGCGACCGACAGACTGACACACAGAGTTACTTTCGTGTTTATAATATTAGTAAGGATTATATACTAATTAGGAAGTGCATTAGGCATATTTATTCTAATGTTATTAATACGAGTAGGTTTAAAAATTTATAGATAAATAAAATTTAACATAATACTTTACATAACATTTTACTTACTGTTCTAACTGTTCTGTTTATTTAAACTTGGAATAGAGAAGTTTAAGTAACTTCTAAGTAGGTACCTAGTCAATACAGCCCACCCACCCATTACATCGAAAACTATGACTTGCTAAAGAAGGTGCCGGTCATTTCGTCGCCTACACTGTTAACAGTTATTGTAAAGTATTATGTAGCTGACAATTTATTGTAACAGCTCTATTATCTGATAGGAAACTACATAGCACATTAAATATTACTAACCGTTTATTTCTGCTTATATCATAAAACGTGTGTAGGTGGGTACTTAATTCTTTAATATTAGAACAGTATAATTTTTAAGATCTTTAGAAAACAAATCAAGATTTTGCTTGCTCTTAAAATTACGTAGGTAGGTTTTGAAAGTTACGGATCTCGCCTACTTTTAGTAGGTACCTACTTAATAAGTATCTTCTATGGGTAGTATTGACACTTCACATTGAAGATAGAGTGTACTGAAGATTATTGATTGATGACTATAGTAATGTTGTTGGTCTGACTTTTGACTCAATCACTTTATTAGTTTACATTCCTAATAGGTTTATGATACTATTTAACGTCAACTCGTCCAATTAGCTAGTACTCGTACTTACTTCAACAAAACTTGCTAGTTGATATTATTCCTTCACTAATTTTATCTCACGTAACAAACATTTTAATGAATACAGTGCTTAAGGTTTTGTTTTGCACTTTGCGTTTTAATCAAGCTCCTTTGAAAGAATCTGATATTGAAAAAGTATCTAAACTGTGTGTTTTAAACTAAAAAAAGATAATAGAATTTTTTATCTTGTTAAAATGCGGTTTTAAATACGAATTTTGAATGATATTGTTTATACTGCATGGCGCAATTCGCCTTTATTGTTAGTTTTCCGTAAACATTATTTAATTTCATTTGGAGAAACCGTTGTTAGGGGCGGGGTAACGCGTGAGACGCAGGGAGGCTATCGATCGCCCGCGAACCAGCGTCCGTACATCCGAGACGACTCTGATTCACTTTTACACCATTTACCCGTCAATTAAAATTCTTAATACAGGTTGAGCATGTAAACATACCCGGCTTTATAGGAAGTTAAACTATTATAATGCTACAACTACACTAAACTACCTATCTAGTTATTTTTTGGTCTACCTACCCAATATTTGAGTCTATCATGAATGTCTACCCTACCTATGTAGTACTTACAATACAATACTTTCGTAAGTTATCTACGCGTAAGTAGATACCGTTTTTCAGTGTTTTAAATTTTGTTGAGCTTCAATACAATAACTTTACTTAGGAGCTTAGACGCTTATCTCAATAGGTACTTATCTTGCCTACAAAAAATGAAAAATATTATTTTGATATTTAGAACCATTGACATAAAACTACTTTTTAACGGATTTTATCGCGGTTTATTTTAGATTTTATATTTAGTTGCGTTCCGATTTATGCAAACTGAGCTCCTTTGTCTTGAATTCTGAGTTGATTTTGCTTGGGTTTTGGTACAAGTAAATTAAGCACTGGTACAAGTAAATTAATCCGTTAAAAAGTAGTTTTATTTCAATGTGTGATATTCGCGTAAATCTAAGACAATACTATTTAGAACCAGTTTTCTCTCGTGTGTAGTTTCCGTAAAATTCACTCAGATTTGCTCCGTTTTACCTTCATTCTTGGCATAAAATATCAATGACTAATTAAACCAAACTCGATAGTCAGTGACCTGTATCGGTAGCGACCCGTTGGGTCATTGATTATCGAACTGACGATAACTGCAATCGCGTTTCAAGTCAATTTGTGGACGCATTTCGGCAGTTTAAATTTTAATCACGCTGCATTACGAGCCAAAAATTAACTTGGGTCACTGTATCCATTAAAATCTACCGCATCAATTACCTGCTATAGCCATCAGTCCATACTATCTGCCTTCGTTTAGGTAACTAGACGGTGGTTGCACACTGCAAGCACGTACGAATTGAACATCATTGTGTCAGCACTTGCTACGCGCGGTCTAGAATTTAGTGCACAAATATCACTCAAATCGCGTTCACTCGTTATCATTCAATTATTTTATCATTCAATCAGTAAATATACTTTTACAGTATTCTTTCGTATCAATCAACTATTATCATGATAAGGTATAGGGTCCTTAAAACCCCCATTTCCACTTTAAGTGGAAAGTGATACAATTCAAAATTCTTGACTAAGTTTTTTGCTAATGGATAGTAAAGTTCACAATAAAATTATAGATAAGCGACCTCACAAAAAGATATCGACTCAGCGACCAATTAATTAGAACAATTACTAATATTATAATTCGCCTACGTATTTTTATTATTTTATTCTGCAATAGGCTTGCGCTTGACTACAACTTGTTGTTAACTAATGATGTAGTCTACGATGAAACGCGCCTGTTATTATCAGTTGTTACTAGTTAATTGTCACCTGATTTGCACGTGTCGAGATTCAGATCAAAGGTGCACTCCCACGGACAAAGGTGACTTAGCCCCCAAAAACAAAAAGCAAATAACAAAACAAGCTGTAGCGAAAAAATAAGGCAACTGCAAAGACCCTTAAGTCATTCAATTAGCAGGACAATAGATGTTACCTTCTAGTAGGTGTTAAAAGTGAACCAAATCGTAGAATATCGGATTATCGATCGATTTTATGAAGGACCTTGGAGGGATATTGCCACGATTAACACGTTTTTGCAGTAATATTTTACTAACTACTTTAACTGGAGTATAGAACCGTTATAATTGCCCGTTGCTTGTCACTAATATTAAACGACCTTGCTGCCTAAACCTAGCTTAGTAATTAGTGTTGTAGATTTAAAGTGTAGTGAAAAATCAAACCAAACTGGAAAATATTTAAATCTGTTAAGTTTTGCTCTATACAATAATAACCACTCAACCGATGTAATGAAATTTGAAAAGTAGATAGTGTAGACTCTAGAATAGAACATAGGCTAACAATATTATGAAAAATAATCCCCAAAGAGGGTAAAGATTATAAGGAACTTTTTATTCTTTGGTCCTATCCAGTTAAAATTCAGTACACGTAAACTACAAGACTTATCTAGTTATCTTTAAGGTAGTTATTTTAAATAGATAAAAGATGCTCTATGAGATGATACCCATTTTTAAGAATATTGTTCGGCTGTCCAGCGTGTTCGCCACAATACTGACAAAGCTGTTGGAAATGTCAGTACCTACTGTAACAATGACAGCTGTATATGATAATAGTACAAAATCTACATAATTTTTGACTTTAACAATATAATAATATATATCTTTATTTTCTCCCACACATATTACAAGGGCATCAGAAATTTATACGGTGCAATATTATCTAGAGGTGGGAAACTGGTGTCCAAGCTAGGTTATAGTTAACCTGTGTTAGATCACCAGGCCAAACATAAATCCAACGCGAGAATAACACTCGCTTGAAGATAACGGTGCAAAAGAATAATAGTAGGATGCCTTAGTTTACTACTTGGAAGTTATTTGTTTATAGATTCAGTAATTTACCAATTTTGTGAATTGTAGGGCTACGTCCTAAATTTTAATAACAACACACACACCTTAACAACAAGTTCTTCTGCTCTTCATTTTCATTCGAGTCTATAATAAACTTTATTTTAAGTAAATCAAGAAGTGAAATTGTAATTAACCGCACAAAAGCTGCCTAAAAGCAC
Source organism: Meganola albula (assembly GCA_936450015.1). Classification (NCBI taxonomy): domain Eukaryota; kingdom Metazoa; phylum Arthropoda; class Insecta; order Lepidoptera; family Nolidae; genus Meganola; species Meganola albula. Next base: position 7,228,118 of record OW388156.1, on the reverse strand, counting down.
TATAAAGTATATTACTCAGTACAGTACCGTGAAATGGCAGTTATTTAATTATCACAAATGCAATGAGTACCGATCACAGAGCAAACGCTAATGAATCATCCATTCCGCCTTTGGCTTGACCGCGATGCTCTGTTTGTTAACAAAACTAAAATGAGCAAAACAAAATTGTTTACTTCCGATTGCTTTGATTTGTATTGTTTTTTATGTCTGTTCTATTATCAATATCAGGGTGGTGATTTTATTACTTTATGAAACTTAAAGTTTGAAAATTATCTACAGTGGTTTGCTAGTTAATGAATACATCAATTTTTGTTAGAATTGTCAAGAGCAGTGAGCCTAGCAGGCCTATTATACCTACTCCCAAAGAGAGATCACTACGTTATGTACAGCCCACCCTTTAGTTAAACTCGCTGAGTAGGTATTAATCACATTGAAATAAAACTACTTACTTTTTAACGGATTTTATCGCGGTTTATTTTATTTTAGATTTTAGATCCCAACTTTTCAAAGTCTTTTCAGACTTCATGTTCACGGGTGTCCACCTGTAGTTTTATTTCAATTTATGATTTTCTCGTAAATCTTAGACAATACTAGGTATTAATCAAATCATCAGATGGGATAAAGCTGTAGGTATACCTAATTCAGTGGCCAAGTTATCACTCAGACTGAGAGGGTTCTAGTCTAGGGTGATAGATTTCACGAGGGCGGCATATTTCTCCGTTTATGTGGGATATAATAACGATTTTATATTTCATATCTTTTAGTAAAACAGTACCTACATACCGAATTTTATGAAATCAATTAATATGATTGTGAACTACGGTATCAAATTGCGAAGTAGTAGGGGCAGCAATTGAATAAGTAACCTTTGGGTGGCAAAATTTTATTAGCCTTCAGGCGGCATAATTTGAATAGCCTACGGGCGGCAAATGTGGACATCTGCCACTGACCTACCTAATTAAAGTTACCGCGCAATATTAGTGCCCATCTATACTAATCTATTTTTTGTAATAAACTTTTTGACTTTCGCCTTGCATTTACTATGTAAGTATTTACAAAAGAAAAGTATTACATACCTTTAAGTAGTAAGTGTGGGATCAGATAGCTGTGTGTGTGTTAATGTCCCACTATATTATTATTACTAAAACTCAAAAATAAAGGCAATTAACGCTCTCACGATTTGTCAGTATTTGTTTAACTTGACATTTTGATCGGATTTCACCGATCGTAATCTGCTTGTAGTTGCCCGTTAATGTTTTAATTAAAATTTTAATAGTGGACTATACCTATTTTAGCACTGTAATGTAAGTGTAACATCATTTCAACCCTTAATAGTGTCTCATAGCTGAGCTCGGGTTTTCTCTCAACTATCTTACGAGTTGAGAGAGTGTAGGCCTTAATCAACACACGCTAGCCGAGTGCGGGTTGGTGGATGTCACACGTCTTCCTCATAATGTTTTCCTTCACCGATATAGAGCAGCGGTAATACAAAGCCGCAATGTTATTAGGTAAGTACTTATTAGTTATTTCCATATCTTCTAATAAATAAAATTCTCGTGTCGCGGTGTACGTAACTAAATTCCTCTAAAACGGCTTGACCGATTAATATGAAATTTTATATCTATATTCGGTAGGACTGAGAATCGGTCGTAAACTAATTTTCAAAAAAAAAATTTAGGATAATTTTTATCTTTTTATGATGTGGTATTAAATGTGTTTGTTATGTTTGTTTGTTTGTGGTATGTTTTTTTGTGATGCGGTACTACATTTTTACCTCTGCCACTCACCCCTATTTTTAATAGCGATATGAGTCATTTAACAAAACTCATCCGAAAGGGCTTGACTGATTCTTATTTAATTTTGTGTGTATATTCAATAGGTCGAAGAACAGGTCGTAAAGTCTATTTTACACCAACCGGGCGAAGCTGAGGCGGGCAGCTAGTATTTACTTACATTCAATTACACTTAGACTGTCTTAAACACAGGCAAAAGCTTTACAAATTCTTAATAGTTGATAATTAATAATTCATAATATAATTACTGTTATTAATTATTATACCTACAGTAACCGAAATTGACGATTGATATTCATTAAATGTATTATTCTCTTTAATACATTTAATGAATGGAGTGTTTGAGATTGGAATAACACTTGAAAGAGTTATCGATATAATATTGCGAATGGTTTGTTGAATTCTCATTTATTTGTGCATATTAATGAGAACACAGCGGGCTACTGACACATTAAAATATGTAAGCTATAGATTTAGCAACATAAAAACCTTCAACTATGGCTCTATCTTCAACCCTTTTTAGTGTTCCACTGCTGAGCACTGTTCTTCTCACACACTGGCCAATTACGGGTTGGTTGATGACACATGTCCTCGAATGATTAGTTCTTAGACATACCGGTTTCCTCACGATGTTTTTCTTCACCGATATGATCAGCAGCAATGAAAAAATTAACACAAAGATGCGTGAGCACGATCGTTAATCGAACCCGCGACCTTGTATTTCAAAGACGAGGCCATTACCGCCGCGCCACCGCTGCATGTATAGTGGAAATGTGAAGATAAATAAATAAATTAATACTACAACAAAGTCTTTATAAGTGTAAGCTCTAAATAAAAAAAATCAAGTATCATGATTACAAAACGCAGCGTCATATACAACGCAGGAGGTTATTTTATTCTTTATTATGTTATGAGCCCGCTATTCAATTTCAGTTTGAACTCATAGCTCGTCTTGACAATTTCTCTCTTTTGTTGCGCCAAGCCGGCGTGAAGGGCCTCTAGAATGAATGCAAAACCCCGGGAAAGGAGTTTCTCACTCCATTTTCGCTTTTTATACGTGATTCAATGTTACAGTTCGATGGCGGTCAATTTATTTATCGACCGTAATAATACAAAAGTCGTTTTTATTTTGTTATTAGTGTCATCAGATCATATTATTATTATATTCAAGTACCGTCAGTGGATAATTATATGGACTAAATTTAACACTTAATTATATTTTATTAACAGAAGCTTCTATATTCATAATAATAATATAGTGGGAAGGTATAAGCATTAGGTATATATTACCTGCATATAGTACTTTTCTTTTGTAAATACATACTTAAATATACCTCGATAATTACACCCAGATATAAGACAAACAGACATGGTCATCACACAAATGTCTGACTTGGGTGGTAATCGAACCCAGGACCTGCGGTATGAAAAGCAAGTATCTTATCGATCACGCCACGCTTTTATTACAGCAGTTCTATAGCTACTCTAACTTCCCCCCTTTACTACACCTCTCTATAAAGCTTTAAGGGCACAATTCAAAGCCTTTGACGAACGCCTCGTCGTCTCTTTGGACATTGGAGTGACACATCGAGTGCCTTATCGTGTTCCTTATTAACTGTCCCACAGTTTATTGAAACTGACTGACAGACAATTTGGGATCAACGCCGTTTAGAGAGCTTACAAATATCTAAATCAGATGTTTATCGGCTGTATACTAAACTTCTTGATAGGAAATCAGAGGTTTGATTGTAAAATGTGATTAAAAGTTGATGAGCTTGGATGAAGATAAATCGGGTACTTATAGGATTTGGATACCGAACTCAACTTAGTTGGCAATATTTGATATTTTTATTATATGTGATATTTTTTGTAAATGCAATTTTATTATTTTTAGCAACGGAAAGGGAAATAAACAGATTTTGATACTTTTAAAGAACAATAAAGATTTATTTATTTATTATTTAAGATTTATTTATTTGTCACTAGATTGGAAGATTAGAAAAGATTTGGGGCTTAAATTTTTGATAAAGATTAGTGTAACTGGAATGCTGAAGTCATCAAGCATTATTCTGTCGTTATTATCAAGATTTACGAAAATCTACTCAACCCTTTTCTAGTTAATGAAGGGATAGATACCTACAATAGAACTAAAAAGAATATAACTCTACTAACGCTTTAATTTCTTTCAACATAATGATTTCCTACTTACTCAGTGATTTATGGAGAATTCCACCCTAAAACATTTTTATCTTATTTACTCCATTGTAAAATGACATTAACAAAGACCAAATATAACCTATATTTTAATTTCTGTGATAGTCGAAAAGCGTTTTCCTTTATTAATAAAAATCATTAGCCATATCAAAATGCCGAACAACATTGCTATGGCATATCTAACGTACGTGATACAATTTTGAGCTACGGAACCCGGCGGGTAATTATCCGACGAAACGCCTGCCACCGCTATTATACAATTAACTTAACATACAATTAGTTGGGAGGAAATTTTAATTAAGGTATGTTAGCTTTATGTCTAATGATATCCAAAGATTTTAGAATAACTAAACCTTGTTATGAATAAGTCTGCGATTCATTCATTTCCCTTGCCTTTTTCGCATTTCTATTGTGGTCGGCTTCCTGTCTAACCTAATGCGGCTAGCCATCAGAATTATTTAAGCGACTGCTATCAGACTTCTAAACCCATAGGGAACCAGTAGTAGCCGAGATGGTTAGACCAGGTGTCGGTGACGTCTTCTTTTTTTATCCCCGGAAAAAGTGAGAGGACTTAAGTTTTCGTCTGTAACTGTAAACATGTTTGTGGCTATCTAGCACCTAAACGAGTGGACCGATGATGCAGTTTTCATTTATTAAAAATCTGAAATGATCGATAGGCTCCTTCACTCAATGGTGGCTTTCATGAATCTTTAATTCAAAATTATTATTCACTACTAACCAAGTAATCAGTGGCGTAGCGTGCCGGGGCGGACGTTTGGGGCCCTTATGAAGGGTAAAGAATTCTCACACTGCTCTCCGTGGTTTATCATCTTATGTACTCGATTATTATACGATTCCGTTTAAGTCATTTACTTAAACGGGGAAATCCCGCAACCCGCGATAGCCGATTTTGGGTGTTGCCTACTTTTTAAAGCACGCTTTACGCGAGAAAAAAATTGCATTTTTGACTTTTGTCATATTTGAAATAATAAAAATTTGGGAAGTGGCTCGGGGCCCTATATAATTGATACGGCGGCGGCGGTAGTTACGTTCCTGCAAGTGATAATGATATCAAGGTAATTAATACCATAATACAAACCTACAAATCATTACGATGTGTTTATTTAACAAGTTACATTCTAGACAGTGTAGGTAATAGTGTAATAACAGCAATAAAGACTGTATAAGCATTTACTAATGCTTTGAAGTAATAATGATGACAGCGTTTAACTTATTGTTTACATTTCAGTAGTTAAACTAGCGATGCTTTTGATAATTGTTTGTCGGTATTTTAAAATATTAAAAATATTTCTATAATTCTCTACTATTTTTTGGGGTTTCGGAGTCCTACCGATACTTAAAAAGAGTCTGCCTGTCTGTAGACTCGGCGTAAAGACGCATGGGTAAATATTTTATTATCTCGACAAAAAGATAAAACAACTCAAAAAATAGGGTAGGGAGAAGAGGTAAGTACCCTCTTCCTAACCTGAAAGTAAAGTGAAGTGAGACCATTCCCTGTGTGTTGTGAAATAGATATATATAGGTATCAAAAACATTACAGGTCTCTAAAGAATTTATTTATCGAATGAGCAATCTGTTCGCTAAAATTATTACTTTATTACCCCCTATATAATAATAATATGATTCCATCACAACCTACCATTCAATGGCCGCTGTCTAGTGTCTAGACACGCGCGCCATTTTTAGAGCTTTTCCTTATTGGGATTTAGGGCTTGTGGTAATCCCTTTACCTCAACCCACTATTTGAGGTAACGCTATTTAGATTTCCGTAGTAAACTTTGTTTTAACAAAATTTGGTTTGGTAGAGCTGTCATATTTTTGTGAGTAAAATCTTATGGACTCATTCAAAGCCTGGCTCTTACATACTCTTTTCCCTTCTATCGTTACATAGCAAAATGATGTGTCAGGAACACTTTCTGACGTAAGGTTCCATTTGCAGGTTATTAAGTTTTAAAGTTGTAATTTTAGTTGGAGTCAAGTGTCCCACTATAAAAAACTGTTTAAAAAATTTGTAGATTCCTTAAAAAGACTGCGTTTGTAAATAGTATAATGATGAATTTAAAAGAAAACCTTGGGCGGCTATGTTAGGTAATAGTCGGCCTAGTTAAAAAACCTCATAAATATGGCACGGAACCCTTTGCGCGGATCCGACTCACATTTAACCGGTTTTTTCTTTAAGGAAGTGTAAAGAGTCATTCTCTGTCGTCACCGTGTTTCCACAAAAGTGAAACTGAACGTAAAAAACGCCATCCCTATCGTGGCGCAGACCAACGAGTGTTTATACTTAGTTTTGAACGTAAACAATTATATTTTTGACACGATTCGACGTCTGTCTTTTTGTAATCGTTCTGGGTGTACATTAACGTCGATATAAATATTTCTGTTTATCTATCTAAACCATCTAAGATTAATAGTAGCTTTTTTATCAAAGGGACTTCGTTTTTATTTATTTTTGTTATTTTTATTATACTTTGCTGCTGTAAATCCGAACAGAACATTTGATTAAGCTCTTGGGACATAACACGTATTTTTAAGTGATAAATACGTAATAGCTAGGTATTTAAAACTTCGTGAGTGGTTTCTTTTTGGCGAATCTACTATAGAAAATGCATAGTGCGACATTTTCAAATGTATAGATACGTAATTTTCTTTCTGAATGCGTAGACGGCTCACTTTTGCTGAATTAGTTAACCTTTATTCTTATTATGAACTTTATTTCTGGAAAATTCATTTTCATATATGAAAATGCAGCATTGTATAAAAAGTTGTCAAATAAATGTTAGCAGACTCGCCTAAAACAAGCCACTCACTAAGTTTTAACTATTATTTTATCACTTATAAAAGTGCTTTGTCTTTAGGACTAATTCCTTTTCATAAGCGAAAACTTAAAAGGACAGATACTACAAGAATTCATTTAGAAGAGAAACAAATGCATAGTCGATTCAATAATACAACAGTCAATCACATTCACAATAACACTTCATTCACTGGCACTTTTGAAAGCCGGTTGCCAGAAAATCTTTTAATCAATCAAACCCAGTCACGTTTCAGTAAACGCGAGTTCAAACCCAATTTTCCCGATTCTTTCAATGTTTGTCATGACGTAGTTACAAATAGTTCATGTTTGCAGTGAGACGCGTCCCTCCGTTGGGGCGTATCGGCGACGGTAATGACGTCACATCCGTCCTGCGTCGCTGCGATCACCGAGCGGTTTCACGCTATCGCATTTTTATGCGTTTAAATAGATACTGTCCAAGGAATTTACTACTCTCTATACTTTCGGCACGCGCGTGTTTTGAACACACGTGGTCCATTTCGGGCTTCAAAATAAACAAAATACCGAACATACTTGAAGCCCGTTGGACAAAATATAATATCAATGTTTAGTTTAGTAGCAAAGCAATATGAATTCTGAGCTTATAACTTATAACCGCCTCATGTTCCTCAACGCTCTCAACTAGCCTAAGAGTGAAGTTGTAAAGCGACAACTGCTTAAGACGAACTTTGAAAAACGAGTTTATACGCAAGTCTGACATCGCTCTTGGTATTGGTAACCTTCTGTGACAATACCATCTCAGTTTTATATCAATCGTCCCACTATCACTATCAGATTTATGGCGTGTATTTGCAGTACTGAAAATATTTTATCTGCAGTGTAAAGGAAGGCAGTGTTTTCTTTTAAAGGGATTTTGCTTATTTAAGCTATAGGCAGCAGAGCAGCGATTGCGCTGCAGTACGGACCTCACCTTAGAAATATAAGATCGTGGTTTCGATTCTCGGTCGTGCCCACAAATCTGTGTGAATTGTTTTATCGCCGTTGCGCAATATAGGTGAAGGAAACATCGTGAGAAAACCGGCATGTCTAAGAATTCATCATTTAACCATTCGAGGATATGTGACATCCACCAACCCACTTGGCCAGCATGTGTGGATTAAGGCTTTTACGTTTTTTTAAGTTTAGACTCACTCAACTCGTAAGATAGTTGAGAGAAGACCCGTGCCCAGCAGTGGGACATTAAAAAGGGTTGAGGTGAGAAGTGAAACGATTTTTTTTTTAAATTGCTAGACTTTATGGTTAAGGTAATATTTAGCCGAGCAAGTTGAGTTCTTAAAGAGTTTATCCATGTAAATAATTTACAGATCACACATTTATTTTTTAGAATTAGTGCGGTCTTTGCATTTAATTATAACTCTCCACTACTAAACTAATTACACTTTTAATTACCGCAGTAAAAAGTCCATTGACCTAAAGTTTAAACAGATAACAAAGCCTTCACAAATTGTAAGAAAACAGGAAAATAGTTATGATTCAATTTCATAAACCTTTTTTACGATCCATAGGGAAAGTCTAAGTAAAAAATACCAGCAAATTTTCCAGTTTCCATAATTTATATGGACTGCTTTCGGATTACACACAGCTGGTGCCGATCTAAATTCCGATTTCCGTCCATTGTAAAGGTCTACGAAAATGAAATCACTTGTTGGGTTCATGAAACTGAATCACTTTTACGCCAATTCGGTTTTGCTCAACCAATATATCCGTAGCGGTCGACGATTTGACGGCGGCGGCGGTTCTTGCGATTTTTATTCATGCCGATATGATAACTGCATTAGGTACAAGAGAGAACTTCTTTATTTATTTCATCGTTTGAAGTTCTGAATGATATTTTATTTTCTATTTTATCATTGCTACTCCTGTAAGCCAGGATCAACAGCAACGCCGTGAAGAGACTCGAAATTTGAATCCGGTCAAATCCCGGGATACCTACCGTATTGGTTCTCACAGGAATTTAATCAGATAGTTATTAGGAGGAGTTGTAAATTTACATTATCTACTTCCATAATGGCAAAGCGGAAGACAGCATAGCAAAAAAGAGACGTTTAAATTTACTCATCATAAATAATAGACCACTACCACGTGTAATATAATCTAAGGGGACTTATTAGAGCTAGTTCAAGTAACAATTAGGTATGGTAAAATCGTTTGAACGCAAGGAAATTCGCGCCGATTGCAACAAGTTCTTATAATTTAACTATGTAACTTATGATGATTAAGTAACTTATCGAAACCTTTAATTGATCAAATTCAAACGTCGAGATAATTAATCTTATATCTTAAAATGAGCAATTCTTGTTTAAATATATAGATAGGTATATATAATTGGAATCTCGGAATCGGCTCCAACGATTTTCATAAAATTTTGTATATAGGGGGTTTTGGGGGCGATAAATCGATCTAGATAGGAATCAACTTTAAAAAATGTCATTTAAAAAAAAATACCGAGCAAAGATCGGTCATCCAGATATTCTATATAAAACGGGGCAAAATCCGTTATAAAGTAGTTTTATTTCAATCCCTACCATCATAATATAAAAGTTTTAATAAGATAATTGAAATAACAAGTTTAATATTTGGCTTATGTTTGTATGAACGATGTTTTTGAAAGATATAATATTCCTCAAGAAAATAAACTTATTAGACAAGAAGTTTATTACAAAAGTTTATCTCATTCACTTGGCGTTTGTTGAATTGGTTATCAAATAAAACTTTAGCAAAACAAATGTGTTCCGCTAATACACCCTTCTTTCGGTTGTTTGCTTTATTTTATTTAAATGTTTACTTATCTTGGAACTTTATTAGTAAGTTAGTTAGAGGAACAAGAAAATTGATATTATTAATATTGATTCAGTAATATAAAGTTTTAAACTTTCCCGTTGATTATTAATATGTATTTATAATAAAGGGATTAAATTAAAGAAGATCAACGGAGTTCTATCGCTGTATCAATCTGCTTGTGACCACGAACGGTGAAACCTGAGTCGAAATGTCAAACCAAAATAAAGGTGAGCTCGTTAATTTCCCGTAAATGTAACAATAATATTATTATTATTAAATTAGGAACATAGGTACTTTCCAACCGAATTAATCATAGGTATCGTTACTCGTATAATGCTTCGCATTGCAATAATTTGCTAAAATATTTAATTTAGATTAATTTGTGAATAGGTAGTTCAATAACCTTTACAGATATGTTCACGAAATAGTATTTTCTAAAATTTACGCGAATATCACACATTGAAATAAAACTATTTTATAACGGATTATATCGCGGTTTATTTTAGATTTTAAATCCCGAGATTTGAATAAACACAAGGGCTTCTCAAAGAAAACTGGTTCCTACCAAGAATGATCCGCGAAGATAATGAAATTAAAAAATATCTTAATTTATAACTGAGAATTTAAGACACTGTGAGATTAGTTTGCCTGAATCGGAACGCAATTTCCATAATAATGTTTGGAGGTAGTCAGTAATAATTGAGATTAATAATTTAGGGCGTCAAATACCTCAATCTACCCGTGAACATGAAGTCTGAAAAGACGTTACGTTATACTTACGTTATAAAATATATTTCATGGTTGACGAAATATTAAATTTTAATGATACAATTCAATCATTCTGACGTGCCCAGAAAAGTTCATTAATTGTTCCATCATTAACGTCGTCAGAAGACAAAATCCGAGCCATTCTTCGAACCTTCAGCTCAATTCGGTTAATTTATGTGACTTTTCTTTAGTTTTGTTCGTTAGGAACTGAAATTTATACTAATACTAGCGGCCCGTCCCAGCTTCGCCCGGGTAGCTTCAGCCCACTCAACAATTTCCATAAAATGTGATAACCATAGCAGCGCCATCTATTGATTACCTACTCAACCCAGTCGAAAGGTATCGACATCTGTTAGAATCATTTGGAGTTAACAGATAATTGTGACTGTCAAATAATAACAGACAAATAATTAGCAATAAATTAAAATTGCGACTGTAATTTGAGATTTAAACTATCCTATCTCTCAAGTTGGATCGAACTGCACATGGTGTGCGAATTTTATTATAATCGGTTAAGTGGTTTAGGAGTCCATTGAGGACAAACATTGTGACACGAGATTTATATATATTAAGATTATAAAGTTAAAGAGTGTTTGTTTGGCTCCTGCGGAGACCGCGGCCCCAAAGGCTAGGGCGACCACGCTATCTCCTGAGCCATTAAGACGGTCAACTTTATTATCTTGTTACTATGTAGGTTATTCTATTCATGTGCAATTTACCACGGACAAATAAATATCGTATCGCCTTATTTAGAACCAACGTCTTTCTTTTCAATTTTCGAAGACGATTTTAAAAATGAAGATAATTTAACACGGCGCCGCTATCGTAGGTATTGAATAACAAATTAATGAGTAGGTAATTAGTGCTAGTTAGTGTGCCTACTATCGTTAACTTAAGCGACAACTATTATTACACCGTCATTTAAAACAAAATTACACAAAATACAAATTGCTTTCATAAAAACGTAATAATATCAATTTTCCGTAAAGTCAGTAATAATTAAGCCGTTTGTAAGCTGTACTGATAATAAGCGTAGTACATTAGCGTATCTTTCACCTGCGATCTTAATTTGTACTCGCCCCTTATCTTGATAAGCCATGATTGTATTGTAAACGAAGATTGTGTTTTGTTACATGAAAATTCAATAATATATGAAGGCTTTCGACTAAAATCATGATTATCAGACAACTTTAGGTAGACGTGAATTATCGGGTAAGAAGACGGTATTCCAATAAAATAACTACAGCAACAATCACTTCACTCAGATCTCTCGATAACACAATCATTAATTCAGTGACAGCTAACTTGAAAGGCGGTCACGATGACAGTAGAAAATAACAGCTGATCTATTAATAAAACGATGTGCAAACATATAAGTTTTAAGTAATATTTATTTGGCAAAAAGTAAAAACTCAACACATTCTACGAAAAACCGGTAAGTAAATTAATGGGTTATTCTCAACTATTTTTATATTTTCAACCGACTTTAACAATAAGGAGGTACATTAGGCGATAATTTTGTCAATTATATATTTTGATTTTTTTTGTTTTAAAAGGTTTACTTCCATGGTGTTCCCATTTAAATTTTATCAATATCGTTTGAGCGGATTTTGGGATATTTTTAAAGTTGTTCGTAATTTTTGTAAAAAGCTATTAGGTACATGTCTTTAGTTCCAAAACATGTCGTCTTTCTCAGGATGTTTTCATTTTAATGGTCGCTTCATTAAAAATTCAAACACTAAATTCATAAAAACTTATAACACACATAAAGGCTTATAGAACACAAAATTTCCTTTGTCTAATCGTATATTAGTGAGCGCTTAGATGCGTTGTAAGTATTATCAATAAGGCTGTAAGTAGGTATAATATATCATTATCTCTGTTTCTTGATAGCTATAATCTTAAGGTCTTCAAGTCACGATTGAATTGTTATTTACTATGTAAGCGCTTTCCACTTCCATCCTAGACCATATCATCGTATAACATCTGGCAAGTTGTAGTTAATTTCAATCATATTTTAGAGTAAAATATATAAATTGACCTAAGACATGTTATAAGTTAGGAAATTTTCATGTTAGCCATTTTCATAAAATAATTATGGGCGTATCCTCATCGACCCGGTCTTCTTTAAGCTTTTGCTATGAGAAATTAGCAAGTTTTAAACTGTGCTAAGGCATTTGTGCTCAGGTTAATTGAAGTGTTAATCAGTTTTAGTCTTAAATTTAACAAAAGATCCGATAAAACAAAATACCATTTTAAAATTAAGTAGGTACTAAAGTTCGAGAAACTTAATGAATAAGTAAACGTCAAAAACAACATGTAATCTTTGTTACATGAAAACTTTCCCTCTCAAAAGCGTACAGCACATGTCATCACATTTAAAATTCACCGTAGTAAATCGTCTGTTGAGTTGGCACAATGTCAAAATGGCGGAACAATTACGTTGTCAAGTCCATAAAGATTACACATCGCATCGTCACGCCACATTTCATGTCGACCAGACAACTTGGCTCGTCATTTGACGTCAGATCGACGAATACCAAAACTCGACAGCTCGACACAAGTGCCCATATTATGGGCTTGCCACCGAGTATCAATTAAAAAAAACTGTCCTATTTCAACCGATCGGGTTCAAAAATTGGGAACGTCATAATATTTGGTTTGTAGGTATGTATCAATGCAATAATATGTCCGTTGATAGTATTGTCTTAGATTTACGCGAATATCACACATTGAAATAAAACTATTTTTTAACGGATTTTATCGCGTTTTATTTTAGATTTTAGATCCCGACGTTTCAAAGTCTTTTCAGACATCGTGTTCACAGGAGGACTGTCCGTAGATTTTTCGGTCGATTGCGGAGTGTTCTTTTTATTTGTAATGGTAGGTACACTCTTAAACATTTTCGTGATCTGATTATGTACTTTTGAGTATTGAAACTGATTGAAACTACTTGCAGGATCATAGCAGAAATTCATAACAAGTACAGCAAGAGGTAATAAGTATTGCTTTGTGTAAATGTAGTCGATGACTAATCACTTACAAGAGGCAGGTGTGATACGTTGGACATAGAAACCTCAGCATGTCTAAAGACCACGGGTGGATATAGATGGAAAACGTTGGGGGTGGAGTTTGCCCAGCGGTGGGACAGTATAAGCTGCAAAAGAAGCTCGTTGGCGAAAGCAAAAACTTCATAACTAAGGTACACTTTACAAAATTTCATCGTTATATGAAATGTCAAAGTTCCGAAAGACAATTGCGAAGCGGAATAAAGAGCTGAATAAAAGAAAACTTAATAAAACGATGATTCTGGTTGTTTGCGGTAAACGTCAAGTTTTGCTTATAAAATATCCTTGTTAGCGAATTGTTTTTGCGTGTTGTTTTCATACAATCGGAAAGAAAAATTGTAAATTGAATTGTATTTTTGTGTGACATTTAAAATGGACGAACCTTGTTGAACGTAAGCAATAGTTTGGATTGGCCAAATTATGCCGACAATCTTTTAATATAAACTTTTTAATTTTCCAAAAAGCGATCAACGGGCTCTTTTTGAGCGTGGTACATATATCTTATGTTCAAACTAGCTGATTCTTACCTGTTACTTAGAATAAAACTACCTTGATAGAATAATAATAATAATATAGTGAGACATTAACACACACGGTCATCTAATCCCAAACTAAGCAGAGCTTGTACTACGGAAACCAGATAACTGGTAATATACTACTTAAAATCCTTTTCTTTTGTAAATACATACTGAAATATAGATAATAACACCCAGACTCAAGACAAACCGACATATTCATTACACATATGTCTGACATGGATGGGAATCGAACATGCGACCTGCGGCGTGAAAAATCTTACCGGCCACGCCACCGCTGTCTTGAAACTTAAAACTTTAACTGTTGCGAGCTGCATACCTCGCTATACAAAGGTAAATGAATAAATAAACGAATGAATAATCAAGTAGGTATACAACTGAAAAATTAACGATAAAATATCATATTCAGTAAATATCACCGTACGTTAAACATAACTATAAACCTATAGGTAGGCACCTAATAAAAATTAATGGAGGGGTTTATACCAAAGTAAAGTTATATGTGTAAAAGGAGCCCTTGGGTCCGGAATCCGGATGCCAATGTCGAAATTGTATGTTATACTTATGATTGAACATTTTTACAAAGGAATAAAGTTAGCTGTTTTACCTTTAGTTCATATTGTGCTGTTTATTTTGTTAAATACTTATTTTCAAACCAGTTCTAAAAACTTCTTTTAAATATTGTCTTTAGATAGTGTATACGATTAGTCGTGTAGAGGTAGGCAAATTGGAAAAATTCCCTATATGCCCAAAAAAATCCCCCATCCTTAATTTATTGCAATATAGGGCGCTAATTGGGAATTTTTCATAAAAGCCCGGCATTTTTCCGCGTCTCTATTTGTTTAAACATTTTTAAATCCGTTCCGATCCAATCTGATACGTTTGGTAGAAATTGTAGTTACGTAATAAATAACATGTGGGCTTATCGTAGGTAGATATCATCAAAAATATCAACTGGCGCTGTAAATATCTTATACTCGAACTACACGAATAGATTCGAGTAAAATAGAGTCTATTGAATCATTTACATAATGAAACAATCGGATACCCTACACCATCGATATAAACACACAACAGGGCAGCACTGGTTACGTAAAATCATCAATAATTCTACTCATTCACTCACTCATTGTTTGTTTATGAATCGAGAATCGTGACTACACTGAATTCTATTAAATATCAGACTATTTCATAACATCATAATAGTTGAATGACTTTCATGCATTTGAAAGCTATTTCATGTATTTGTATTGTATGAACAAACTTGTAGTAGGTACCTTAAATTAATATAGGTAGTTTTATGTAGGTAGTATTAGTATTTAAAATAACACCAAACAGATTAATAGATCATGATTTGGACTAGATAATATAAATATGGATACAAGAAGCTCTTTAAAATTATTACAGCACAAAAATTTGTAAGGTACTTTATAAATGTATTGAAAGGCTATTTAGAACTATGCTATGTATGCTAATATCACTACATGGTATTTGCATTAATTGGAATAGGCTCTACGCTCATATCACACGTCTATTTGCACCTGCCCATGTCAACAGATTCCTAGTTTACATGTACTAAAACAAAGAGCCGAGATTCACCTACTAACCTATTTCACTATAGTCTGTACTGTAGTTATCTATCGAGTACAAAATTATTGCTGGCTAGCTCCTGCCTGTTATGCAGCGTGCGAACATTGTAAACGATAACTGGAAGCTTTTCGTTATTTTTAATAGTAATTTATACTTGTATCACTTCGACCCTTTTTAATAATAATAATAATAAACTTTATTTACATTAATGTAAGGTCTGTTACACATCGAATTTTACAATTAGGATCGCATAAATGAAATACTAACAAGGAAAAGACTGACGTCCTAGCTAGGTTACAGAGCAACCTGTGTTAAGGTCAGTCAGTTTTTAGTGTCTCACTGCTGGGCACTGGTCTTCTCTCAACAATCTTTCGAGTTGAGAGAATTTAGGCCTTAATCCACACACGCTGGCCAATTGCGGGTTGGTGGATGTCACATGTCCTCGAAATGAATTTCACTAGTATTAAGTAATATATTATCCGTGATATCACAGACTTTTCGCCTTAGGTGCCATACGTTGCCATTTATTGGGCAAAATTCCAAACTTCGAGCTGAACAATAAAAATTAATAATATATAATATAAATAATATTTTAAATTTAACTTTGGAAAATCAGGAATCAAACCTTTAATTTTGAAAATATGCGTTTTTTTTGAGACGCAAATCTACATAAAAATAGTCCAATTTCTTTTCCTACCGTTCAATGAATGACTGGCAACTACTGAGAAGCACTGCCAATAAACTAGTAGGTTTCTTCTTTTTTAAATGAAGTATATCTATACATTTTGTTTGTTTAGTGTGTTGAATTAGAGCGACTTAATTCCAAGCGTTTTTATCCGTCAGATGGTCTGAACTTTTATAATACGCTTTCTTATTTTATTCTTCCTTCGTCATCGCTTCCATACATACTTATGTACACAATACTGTTCATTTCGGTTCCGTGAATTAAGTGCTTACAATGTGTGAATTAATTTATGGTAAATGACCTATCTGCTGAACTGTTGCGGATTCCAGTTTAAGTTAAATGAAGTTAGTTTAATAGTTGTATGGTGTTTGATGGCAAAAGCACCATTGTTATTCCCACAGGAACAATAAAGGGTAAAGTTAAGGGATAGGTAGTTAGTATTTCTTAGTAGTTATCTGCTTATACCTAAATGTGGGCCAACTTATGTTATCAAACTTTGGGAGTAGTTCACAACGTATTATACGATGTATTGAGATGACGGGCCGGTAGAGTGCTCGGTAAGGTACATGCATACGCCGCAGGTCGTGGGTTCGATTTCCACCTGAGACAAACATATGTGATGAACATGTCTGTTTGTCTCGAGTCTGGGTGTAAATATCTATTGTATGATATTTACAAAAGAAAGGTATTATATGTATAGTATATGCCAGTTACCTGGTTTCCATAACACAAGCTCTGCATAGCTTGGGACCAGATGACCGAGTGTGTTGATGTCCCAGAATATTTATTTATTATTTATTATTAAATGATTGACATAGGGTCATTTGCTGTTACAGGATTACGTTTTTAAATTTCGCCTAAAACGAGGGTGAACTAATAGAGCAGCGGTGTCGCAACGGTACGAGGCTCGCCTTAGAAATATAAGGTCGCGGTTTCGATTCCCGGTCGTGCCCACACATCTTTGTGTAAATTCTTATATCACCGCTGATCAATAGTGGAAAACATCGTGAGGAAACCGGCATGTCTAAGAACTAAACATTCGAGGTCATATAACATCCACCAACCAGCACTTGGCCAGCGTGTGCGGATTAAGGCCTAAAGTCTCTTAACACGTAAGATAGTTGAGAGAAGACCCGTGCTTAAAAGTAAGTCACTAAAAAGGGTCGAAGAAAAAAGTAAAAAACGAGTGTTTTATAAGTTTCAAAATGTGTTCTGTGTGTCTTTGTATCCGTAAAAGGCATTTTGTTAGTTTAAAAACTGTAGTGATAGATATATGAATCATTAAATTAAATTTAAATGACCTAGCTAAAAACGATTTCATTCACTTCAGCTATAGAATAAAAAACCTTTTATTTATCACGCGCTACGAGACCAGTTACCTTGTTATTGATACACGACTTTTTATAATAATAAGAAGTCGAGTATTAATAAGAAGGTAAGTATCAATAAGAAGATTAGGAGTACTTCTAATCTAGTAAACGGGTACAGTATAAAGAAACACAAATCTACCAAAGATTATGGAGATATAAAAGCAATTTTAGCGTACAGCTGACATATCTGCATCTATTCTACATAATACGTCAACTTATTGAATTATATCTCATGAACACTTTTGAAGACTCAATAAGATGCGAGGCACAGGTGTCATATAACACATTAATCAAATAGAGAACCCGGCTTGAGTTATGTCCCGACCAGAGATCTGCGATTTATGATTCTGAAGACAATACGATTTAAAAAAATACGAGTCACTAAATATAAACTAAAATGTAACGTAGTTTAAAAGAAGGAAATGGAAAATCAACTCGGGAGAAACCGGGAGTGATATAATATGCTTGTTGAGTTAACATTATGCACAATATTGATATTAGATGACCTGTTAGATGTTCTCTCAAACGACTGACAGTCAAACGCCAAAAGTTATATGGTTTAAATTTGTCTCGACAATAACACAATTAAAATAATTAGCGAAATCTGACAAGCTGTTCATGTGTGATGTCATTACCAAAATAAATTAGGGTACTTGTAATTGAGGTAGAAGAAATCACTTTAAAAACCTCTACGTATTTCAGAGATCCGGGTGTTTCATAGTTTGCTGAGTGACGGGACAAAACTTATCGTGAGCGTCTTTTCGTATGGTCCTTTAGATGGGATACTCTGATTGAAGTCTGTGTGCATTAATAGGGGAATACCTCTACTAGAGCTTAAGGATGAATCATAGGAATCAAGGATAATCAAAAACATTATAGTTACTTAAATAATCTAAAGTTCAGCCCGGACTCAGTGTGAAGACATCGCGTCGAGGTAACCCGAGACAGAGATGGCGAATGGCGGTATGAACCGAATTGATTCTTAAACCTTAGAGGTGGCTCAAGATCGTGTAAATCGTCGAGGCGAACCTAGACAGATAGCGGGACGAACCGGATGGGTTCTCAGACACTTGGATGGAGGTGGCTCTAATTCTGAACGGTGTTAGGGTAGGCCTTTGATCAGCAGTGGAATGATCAGGGCTAATAATAATAAAAATTATCAATCTAAAGTTAGGTAACTAGTTTCATTTGATAATTTAAAACTTAAGAAAATATGAAATCCCTTTTGACGAAACTCATGATATCACAGTAGCTCTTTTTCTTATCTCATTTAACTGCAAAAACAAGGGGAAACTTTCTCTTTGTGTATCGTGCTTCGTGTAATCCACGATCAAAGTCAACTAAGTTGAAAACAAATTCAAACTTGAAGGAAAACGCAATGAAGCCAAGAGTTGTCTGTGACACTACTTTGACAAACTATCGTATTATTGCCGACTCGAAGCACATAAGTAATACTTAGTTTGAAAAAGATTGCTCCTAAGCTCAATATCTGTAAATAATTGCGAAGTATTCTGTGTGTGTTCATGTCTCTATTTAACTTAGTAGATGCGAAAACATCAAGACCAGTATTGAATTCTGAAAGAAATTAGTGATTCACTGAATTTTTTTTTTGATCCTTAAGAATAACAACGTTTGCAAATCTAAAGTCGATCAATTTTGTAAAAATTAAAACATTGCGTTCTGTTGATTATAAAGGACATTGCGGTTTACTACATTTTGAACCGACTTGAAAGGAAGAAACTTTTGTTTGGACATAATCCATAATATAAAAGAAAAATCCAAAAACCTAAAAGTTTTAGTTATATCACATTTTTTTTTCATTTAAATTTAAACCTCCACGTTTGTACGGAACCCTTGGTGCGCGGGTCCGACTCGTACTTGGGCGGTTTTTAAATTTAGGTAAAGTAATTATTTTTTGTATTTGTTTTCCTTCTTCGACATTGTGATCACAGAAATCTATGTAAATCTCTCATCGGCATATTATACCGGACTTGCCTGTCAGATATATCTAATAGTCGTCAAGTGAGGTTAGTTATAGACTCTACATGTTATCTACCTCTTTATTAATGTAAAGCACAGAGGCATCATTCAAACCACCTAATAATTTAAGACGCGGCAACCACAAGACGCACGAAACCATTATAAAGCCAGTCAGGATAATCTACGTTAAAGGGAAACCTCTTAACTTCCACCTTGTAACAGATTTGTCGTTATAAAACTTCTCTGATTTTTCATCAAATGACTAAGGGTTTTATTAAATTTTATATTTTTTTATGTATAAGTAGGTATATATTTATTTTTTATTTTTTTATTCTTTTTCTCGTTTAATCTCCCTTTTTTTGTTTTTTTTTAATCTCTGTTTGGCTACTTGGAAAAACAAAAACATCTTAAGCAGAATAGGTAGGATAGGTATAGGATAGGATTTGATAGCATTTTAATAGGAAATTGGATGCATATTTTGTATATTATCATTTCATTTAAAATCGCATTAAAGTAGTTTATTCAAATACCAGTTTCATTCATCTGTAGATAGATAGGGATTACATTGTGTGGAAGCCTAAAATTCATTGTAATTGATGCAAACGTACAACAAGAAGTAGATTGAATCCCGACTACAAAACAGCACAAAACTCTTCCAATAAAAGGTACTCCTAATTGCCTGCAGCTGAATGCTTTAAATATTTCAAATATTCCTACAATTTCTAAGGATTTCACTGAAAGATTCTTGTTTTGTGATTTTAGTTCTCTTCTAAATATTTGTTAGTTTGTTAGTCGAGCTTGTCGTAATTTTAAACTTAAATTGGGTTAACTAACTGCATTCGGTGTTTCTTAATTTTACTTTGTTTGAGTTTTAATTATTTAACAAAAGGACTTATTACTTCTTAGATATACGCGAATATCATACATTGAAATAAAACTACTTTATAACGGATTTTATCGCAGTTTATTTTAGATTTTAGATGACTTCATGTTCACGGGTGGACTCAGTCCAATGAAAAGTTGATATTAGAAATTTCTGCAATTTTCCACTTGTGCAAAACGCGTAAAAGAACTTAATTCCAAGGCCTCGATTCGGAGGAATTTTATGACGCCTTATCTAGTTTTATTGAATTTTAGAATTAGTTCAACTATTTTATTAAATGTTATGTTAATACTGTTTTAAAAAAACCACATAAACATACAATCACTTAAATCTAATAATTATTTTGTGCAAATATAAAAGATAAAGAGAGGGGGAAAGAGAAAGAGAGTGAAATGTTGTCATTAGATATCAATTTCTGCAAGTTTTTTCTTCTGGAAGCCGCGCAAAAGAACTTAATTCTAATAATTTACCTTTGACGTCATACTCTATTGAGATCAATTGCATGTTCAACTTATGAAAATGTATTCACTTATGTTATTTATTGTTAACAGACGTTTTACAAAATCCCGCGGTCAATACTCACGTTCCATGATTCTACAAGTTTAACTGAGATGATGTAATGTAAAACAAACGAGCGACGACCTTAAAACCTAAAGCATTCAAGGCTTGAGTGCGATAAAAAAGATTTATGTAAGTATGGGAACAAAATTCGTGTTTATAATATGGCCGTTCTTAAATTTAATCTACATTATTCTGACAAACATATGATTATTTATTTATTTAATTTGAGGAAACAAATGATAAATTTGATTTTTTTTTAACTGTCTTCTGAAAAGTAGAACATCTGTTCTACTTTTCATGTTCTAGATTTGTGTATATTTTTTACCTATCTATTTACCTATATAAAATTTCCATGTCACAATGTTTGTTACCGTACTCCTCCGAAACGGCTTTACCGATTTTTACCAAATTTTATATGCGTATTCAGTAGGTCTGAAAATCGGCTACTCGGTTGTTCACCCTTAATTTTTTTTTAATTTTTGGACGAAATTTTGGTTTTTATTTTTTTATTATGTGGCATTAAAAATACATACGTATTACATTAGTAATAGGTACGCGGTTCGGAGTTCGCTGGGGCAGCTAGTAATAACATAAAATTTTAAATGTGGCGTTTTGAGTTATTAAATAAGCATAGGGCCCATTAGATGATAAGCGGTCACCGCATAAGAATATTGAGGCTCGCATACGCCAAAGACCTCACTCGCGCTTAGCAACTTTTTACTCATCTCTTATATTGTTTACAAAAATTGCTCAGCGGTGAAATTGTTGCCTTGAAAACATTTATCTTGTAGTCATTTGTGACGATGTTGCACATACCTACTTCGGTAAGACAGTTACAATTAAATGTTTAACACAAAACTTTTTTAGTACTCCACTGCTGGGCACAAGTCTTTTCTTAACTATCTTACCTACATGTCAAAAGAGTTTGGGCCTAAATCCACACACGCTGCTTAAGTGCACGTTGATTAATACCTACATATGATTCTTTTAACATCTAGCAAAAGCTAGATTTCTTCATTAATAAAATAACCTATTAGTATACTCTTACTTAGTTAGAACGTTTAATGTATATTTGATCTTCGCACATAATCCTCTTGCACCTATTTAAAATCTAATGACTAGTATATTTGCACAAAAGACTGTTAAGTAAGTATGAACTACAGAAAGCTTCACTATTAACCTTTTCAAGTTTCATCTGATATGTATCATTGGCATTTAAGTCTTGATGCGATGTTTTAAGAGGTATCGATTATATCGCATTTGTTAACCTATCGGTACCTATCGACAATGATATTTAAAAAGAAAGGTGAGCATCGAATCATTAATCTTTCGCAATTAATAATCTAGTAATAGTTTATATTTGAAACGGTTGTTGTTTTTTTTTTACGTTTAAAAATAATAAATTTTATTTCAACCCAAGAAGGAATCAACAATTACGATACCAGAAAAACAAATCCTACGCACTAACTTAGCCTAAAAAAAAAGTAAATATAAAATAGAACTTATAAAACATATCTTAAGCTGGGCGTCAAAAAACTCCTCCGCATCAATGTCGGTTGGTAGCGTACCAAGAAGGCTGGCAGCATTGCCACGTTGAATGGCAATGCTGCTAGCCATGCGTTTGTTGTTTTTTTGCTTTCGTAGAGCCGATACTGTGGCAAAATTAAAGTAAAAATAAATTAACGATATGTGTGACTAAAAGGCTGCTCGAAAAAGATTGTATTTGACGTTCGACTAAGTTCGAAACGCCGTTAGGAGTTTTAGCACAAGGCGGGGGCAACAGTTACCTAGTATTAACATGAATCAGCAACGATTTTTATGGAAATTAGTGGGATTAAGATTATATCGAGCTTGGATATTGCTTAGCGACATTACTACAGATTATTTATTGAAGATTAGTTGAGTGACGGATGCGTGTCAGAATGTATTCCGTGTTGTTCACCCATGAGTTTAAGCTGACCTCTCGTTGTACGGAAATCGTATATAATGCGAGATCAGTTTATACTTGTAATGTATAGCTTGACGTGTGTACATTCATGGACATTCAGATAAAAGTCACTATGCTGTCCTTAGAACTAGTTTTTTTCCATGGAGCTGTCAAAGACCCTAAAGCCGATTACCTTGTAGCTGTAATTTTCTAAAGGTTTTAACGTGTTTTAAACACTTTGTGTCTCATAATCTTTACACTTTCTTATCACAAATGAAATACATAAATTCTAAAATGCAACCTAAAAGTTACTCTACATTCGTAACAAGGTAGGCATTCAAGTTAGGCGGTACACATAAATTGTCGTAGGTATACTTTTGTTCCCTTTTTTGTCGGAATTTTAACTTCTCGTGTCATCAAGGCGGCACAATGACTGTTTTTGTGTGTTCACTGAAGTAGCCATAAAACACAGCTATTATCAAAAGTGCAGTTCTGTTTCGACGCACAAACAGATGAAAAAAGTTTACGCCATTAGGGACTGACAAAATGTTCATGTGTGGTAAAATAAACTCAGGCATCAAATTGTGAGCGAGAGAATAAAATTAATGGTTTTATTTCTTGATTTATATTGCGCACTGACGTTTGCGTGCGCGTGCTAGCTCTATGTATCAACAATGATTAATTGAGACGTTATTTAGTTAGCATTCCAAGATTGTAAACTTTTACTAACAAACAAAAAATAGTTAAGAATCGTATTACTATTCTAACACTCGGTGAAAATATTATCTTCTCAATTCATGTTAAATCTTTTGTAATTGATCGTTTGTAAAAACATTATTACGTGTCGCGAGTTTTCCCACGCAAACAGTTTCACCGCATCACTGTGACATTTAATTAATAACAAGCCAGAATCACGACTCACAAAACCATTTGTGACGTAACACTCATTAGGTACTAATGCCCTTAAATACAGTGGCAGACATTTGATCGGGACCTTGGGGACATTTGATGAAATTCATCGTTAAAGAACTCCTATTTGCCGACTGCTTGACGAACAAATTAATTTACTTAGACCTAATGATAGCCTGAGCGATCTGTCAGCGAGTTGATTTATTGAGACATTTATTACGCCCAGTTGACATTTAAACGTTGCGGGAGAGAATAATATTAACGACGTGTATGTATGTGCGATTGAACGCGTATACCGTTTTCTAAACAATAAAACGTTGTTGTCGCCAGCTAATCGATCTCAACAGAGTGCTCGAATTGACTGGAACTGAGTCAGCGCGGTATAAAGTGGCGATAAATTTACTCTCCGGGTAACGAGTCTCGCCACCGGTCCAAAGTGAGAAACGAGAGATTTGTTGGTGGTTTACAGCACCGATTTTACAAGATTAGTTTCGTCCTTTCACAAAGCTCATTTTAGTTTACTTTGACATTAAATCATGCATCGCATCAACGATGAGATGTTTTGTGATGGATGGCTTGTTTGTTTATTTGTGAGGTACGAGTGGATAGGTTAATTTGCAAATTATGACTAATGTTTTTAATAGGTCGTTTAATAGGTCTACTTGTTTATCAACATAAATAATAATTGTTACTGTTATACATTTATACAAATATACAGACACAATTAGGACACAGGATAAGCGAATTGACCTAACTGAATAACAATCTCAACACTTACCGAAATCAAGAACCAAACTAACTAATGCCTAACTTAAAGCATAAAAAAATGATTCCGCTTTGTTATCTACCGGGAACATATTATTATTATCCAGAAGGCTAGCAGCATTGCCGCGTTGGATGGCAATACTGATCCTTTGCCTGAAAAAAATTACAAGCGTTTTTTCGATTCTTTTGGGATTTTCGACTACAGGTTAGTAAATGTTTTGTTTCAATGTTTGAAATGTTCTTTTATATTCGTTCAATTTTCATCTGAAATAATTAGTCTTTGTTGTTATTCTATGCTAATGTAGTATGTTTATATAACAGCGATTTTGAAAACTCTGCAGACAACATCACACGCACTCAGTTATATACTTTGTTCATCGCTTGACAAAATTAGGGTATTAGGGTAAAATAATTAAAACAGCGGCTGCATTATATGTAAAATTTACGCTTCCTAGTCGCGCTTAATGAGCAGTTCAGTTAAAAACTTTCAAGAACCTCTACACATTTTATTCACGCTCATAAAGTTCTAATTCGCAGGTCCCCTTCGAAAATTTATTAAGTGTCATTGGGAAAGTTAGACCATAGATCAAACTTGCGCCTTGTCTGTACAAGATTATCTCGCGAGATATTAATTAGAGACCGCTCAGTTTACCTAGTAAACACAGAGTTTATTGTTGGGAGCAAACGCTTTGAGCTATCTAGTTTATAAATAACCCTTTCTCTGGAAGATACAAGATGATGACGCGTAAGATTACAGTTTTGAGAGCGTGTGTTTAATTAAATCAGTTATACTTATCTCTGAAATTCAGTTTTCATAGTTAACATTGATGATTTTTAGTTATAGGTATCTAAATGGTACCTAACAAGATGTTTCTTAAATTTATTTCTACATATAACGATGTTTCGTAAGCTGCAACGAAAGGTCGTAACTCAGTTTTGGTGATTTTAGTCAGACAGTCCCATCATTTTTTTTAAACAAAATCTTAAAACAATTGGATCATTGAAACAAATATAATGATCCCTTACTTGCCGCAATACATTCAGCTGTTTAAGAGACACGTCGTAATAAATTCATTTATAAACATAAAAAATACGTGCAAAAACACACCTAACACTTCCTTGACACTTGACAGTCGTGTAAAAAGAAAACTTAAAAAGTTACAGAAAATTACAGTGAAATAGTATAACTAACAACAACCAATATTTTAAGTAAATAAGTCACCAATCGGCAATTATAAAGCTGGATCGCATTTCAATCAAACAACATTTGATCGTAATCGTTTAAAATTGATTAAACCGCGGTAGCTGGTATTGACGTTGTACAAATTTAATAACTTTGTTGTACACGTGAACCTAATAAGGCTTTACCAACAGAAAGTTACTTCAGACTTATTGTTTAGAAAATATACATAAAGTTAACGCGGGTAACTTTCCACGAATATAATAGGTACCTACACTTAGAAATGCTATTTAAAACAATAAATATGAATTTTAACATACGTCCATACATTTAGGGATGACGATAACTTTTTTGTTTAGGCAGTCTTATAGATAAATTATTATTCCGTAGCGGATGTGACAAGCGGTGGCAGGGTTAAATGGCGCTTTATAAGAGAGGTCTATGTACAGCAGTGGACTGCTATAGACCGATGATGATATGATAGATAAATTAAAAATTTTTTTTTTTTTGTGATTAAAAATTACGGCGATACGTCTATCCGAAATCACGAATGACGTCACTTTTAGCTTTAGTTTAAGTTTATGACATAGCGAACTTCCACCCCCTATTCCCCCTAACATTAATGCATTGTATCTTACCTAATATTGTTGCTCTTATCTAATTTTTGTTATCATTATTAAGATAAGAACAATAATATTAAGATAAAATGCATTAATGTTAGGGAGTGGGAGTTCGTTACGTCATACTGAGGTATAAAACTTAGCTAAGAGTGACGCCATGTGTATAATTTTTTTTTATAAATTGACTGACTGATTAATTAAAATACGATTTTTCATAGCTTTTCTTCTACCCTATTTAACCAGTTGTGTTTTTGACGTCACAATTCCATCCGGTCCGGTGTGGGTTACACAATAAACAAATAGATCGGGATATTCCGACAATCTGATAGCGGGTTGGAGCGATCTCTCGTCGATAATATTTCAACTACATTGATCGAATAGCCGCAGGGCAACTTGTAGTTTGGAAGGCAAAGCTATGGCTTGCTAACCGGATTATTTGCGCGGGAAATTCTTTACTTACCTACCTTATTCTTTATTCGAACTAGTGCAATCTATGTTAATATAAACTGAAGAGTTTGTTTTGTTAAACGCGCTAATCTTAGGGGCATATATGGTCAGATTAGAAATCTTACACTGTTAGATAACCCATTTTTTGAGGAGCGCTTTAAGCCACTTTTAATCCCACTGTTGAGGCACGATATAAAGCTAGAGATAATTAAGTGGTTTTAGTCAATTAGTGCAGGTATTTTTGACTTTGTATGTATGTAAGTTACAATATCATGTTATACGGTTCTGATTGAAAATCATTGTACATTTTATGTTGACCTACACTAAGTTATCTTGGTTATTTGTTTTATCAACCAATTTCTATCACTTAATATGATCGCTTTGCTTTAATTTTCGTTGGTTTCGGTTAGACTAGCAAAAAAATGATAGTGAAACGAGCATTTGTGTATCCAACATACATAGGTAGCACGACTGTTTGCAAAAATAAGACAGCATTTACCTAAAACGGAGCAACTTTCCACGGGAGTTAAAAGTTAACACTATTTTGTACGGTTTCCTAAACATTTGCACAAATATCGGAAAGATTTAAGACACTTTAAATGTAAAGAAATGTCTGTCGCGTGACTAACAGTGTTGTTCGATAACATTTCTTTAAACCACAATCGTGTTTAGCTAGCACCTCTATTTTAGGGCAATCAGCGTTTCCACTTATTTCCTCGATGAATATCTTTACTATTAAATTAGTTAAGTTATAAATTGTTTAACGTTTTAGTAATAAATTAACGTAGCCTAATACAGTTTCATTATTTTGATTTATGGTAGTTTCATTCGGTAATCAATTGTTATTAAATTAGGTAGGTGCTTTTACTGACAGAAAAAGTAGGTAATGCTTTTTTTAATTTAAAAAACCACTTGTTAAGCAATGATGTACTCTATGGTAGGACGCATCCGCCCAATATACCTATTCACTCGCGATTACGAAAGATTTTCGGTGGGAAGGTGGCAGAGGAATGAGGCTCCATATGGTTAGGAACATCACACTGGTCTGGTATCACCAGACATCACACCGCAACACGGCAAGGCCGCTTGGCGGTGCGGCTTTGTCTGATGGGTGGTCACCAACCACGGCAGAAGCCTACCTCCAGTTGAATACCAGTAAAAAAAATTACCAGTTCATTGATTGTCACCTGATATGTACCACCCGGCATAAGACGTATAAAACGCCCCCAAATAAGAGAAAAAATACCTAAATGGTTTATAAATTTTCTTTAGTTCTTGTCTTTTCGTCATAAAAATCGTATAGGTATTATATCATGTATCAAAACGAGGTCGACTATTGTATGTTCTGTCTGTTTCTAGCTATACCTACCTCGTACCTAATATCCGCAGATTCAATATTGAATCCGCTCGGATCCTTTGTTATTCAGGAACGAATATGTAACGTGCACATAAATCAATATGAGAAACTTTGTCTGGACAGAGTACATTTGAACGGTTGTAAGCGCTACCTCTCGTAAGTTAAGACATTTTCTAAACAGAATGAGCATAACTATAATTATAATAGTAATTTAATAATTTAGGACATCAACACATACGGTCATCTGATCCCAAACTAAGCAGGACTGTTACTTGGCGTCCGACCCGTCAATCGTTTAATAAATTAATTAAATTTTGCTAAACTTTCAAACTGTTTAGCCTTGATTCACTACCAAGCAACATCGATGCAAAGGAGTTTTTTGATGCTCAGTGTTAGATAATATCTCTGATAGTTCTAAATAAAAATTTAATGAATTCTCTATCCTACTAATACTGGACAGAATTGGATGAAATTTAGCACAGAGATAGATTATGGTCGGGATTAGGTAACACATAGCTAGTTTTTATCTCAATAAGTACCATGCGGGCGAAGCCGTGGCCGGAACCTAGTTTCCTATATTTGCTTATCATACAAAATCATAAATTTGACTACCTCATAATTAACCTGAAAACCCCAAATTATAACGCGAAAAAAAAAATGAGAAGCCCCCCTTGAAGCACACCAAAATATTTACTTTTGTTTTAGAGGACACGTATCATTTTTTAGTGGCAATCCTAATTTATTTTAAAGTAAATTATTATAAATCTACTCATTAACTCTTCGATACACAACCCGAACCGGAAAGGCTATATTTAAAACCAAAAATTCTTTAGGTCATTGATTACAATTGATTAAGTGAAGTGAGTTAATTTGCTTTATATTTTAATAAAATTTTTCATGTTCTAAGATTTCGCAAATATATCGCATCGCGCAATCGTAATAAGCCGTTATTCCGAACTTTCAATAACCTAATAAAATGTGTACCAATGAAAGACAAAATGGCGCGGCGCGGTGGTCTCTTCAAAAGTTAGGGTTGTCAAAAATAAATTGAAATAAACCTAATAAAAAATAATACAAAACACTATGTAAACCTTTATGTTTTATTTTTGGGGCTATTAATTACATCTAATTGATTTATTAAAATTTAGACAATATAATACTATTAGATATGAAAATCAACGTAGAATTTAGGGCATGATGTAGCCTTTCCGCTTCATCCTGCAGTCTATTATGACGTTCTTTAAGATTTTTTTTAAAAAAACGTCGTTAAAATATTTACAATATTAGACGAACAACGTATCAACCATGCTCAAAAATAAACCGTAAAATCTAAATCGCAATTACCTCATTCCTCGAAGTAATTATTTCTTGTATATAAATTTGATTTTATTGCAGTAACAAGTTCTAAATAAATGTCATATGTGCATTAAGTTATTGGATAGCAAATGATTTGTTTGCGAACGTTGCGTGTGAGCATAAAATAGTCGGCCCAGACAAAAGCATAAGTAACCTGTTCTAAATTATATTAAGTTATCCTATAATATACTGCTTAGGTATCAGACACAAAATTACCAGTAATTACTAATTTTCCTGTCACAAATACTTTTTTTTTACTTAAATATTTCTCATTTTTCACGCGCGAGTTTAGCCTTGGATTAGGAAATATGTGAAGAATAGATTACCAAGAGGACCAACTCATAACAATGTTTAATTATTATTTAATATTCCTAAATCAATTAGTACGACCTCGGTAGTCGAGCGGTGTAAGCCGTCCGATTGGGCTATAGTGTGCCCGGGAAGTCGCGGGTTCGTTTCCCGCCCCGGACAATATTTGTGTAAAAACAAAGATTTGTTTCGGTGTCTGGTTGGTTGAGGGACTACCCTCCGTGCCTCGGAGAGCACGTTAACCCGTCGGTCCCGGTTGTTATTCAACACATTTATGACAATCGTTACATGTAGGTAGTCAGAAGCCAATATAATCTGACACCTGCTCTAATCATCTCGGCTACTGGTTCCCTACGGGTTTTGAGGTCTGATGGCAGTCGCTCGTATAATTCTGGTAGCTAGCCGCATCAGGTTAGACTGGGAGCTGACCCCAATAGAAATGGGAAAAAGGCAAGGGGAATGATGATTCCTAAATCAATTAGTTAATAATAATAATAATTGTTTATTTGGTTTAAAAGGTACAACATGACATTAAAACTAACTATAAAATAAAAACAGAGTTATGTATATACCTGAACTAGGGTGAACCCCTGTGTCTCAGGCTAACAGTGCTTAAAAACTAATTTACCTATATAGTACATATTACAAAAATTATTAATAAATTAGTGATGCGGGAATAAAAGTATAAACTATCCAGCTAATGTCATCGACTTTAAGCAAATAAAGCGATTTCAAGTGTTAATAAAATCAAGATAACTCTGATACAATTAAAATACTAAATTCTATAATTATTAAGAAAATGCTCACTTCTACTTAAAAAATGATAAAGTTAATCCTTGGAAAACACACGCAAAAATATGAAATGATTTCTTTCAGTAAGTACGAAATAAATGAGAAAAACTGCTCTTCAGATTTGTGAGATAACTTTTTCAAAGATAACACTTTATCAACTCGCGTTACTAACTTTGAATAGTTTAAGAGGATTCTAAGAAACCCGACTATGAATATTAATCTCGGAATCGCTTTAGTTTCTATTTAATTAGTATCTTACAACCGCAGAGTGTTAAATTAAAAAGTTTTTGATGGTGTAAGACATCTTGATTGTGGTCCTTTCAATTTCTTTATTAAATTCATTGCAAATTATTTTAAATCCGATTACTCCGTTCAGTTATTTGAAGATTAGAGATCAAATTAGGAATGACAGGCTTAGTAAGCTATTGATATTGAAATTGAAATTAATATTCTGAGTCTGAAGTCTAGAGATAGAAAATATAGATGAATATTTGATTTATTAGCTTTCATTCTCGTATTTTGGTTATGCGAAGATTGTTTTTCGGAAAGTCTGTAGAAATTCATTTCGAACAGTATAGGTAGATACCTATAAGAAGTTGACCTGATTATGCAGCCGCATTGCAGTAAATCTCAATGGATTTGGTCAACCACTTACAATACATTATTATTGCTATAAAAAACAACATTGCTTGTCAGATTAAAAAAAATCAGTTTACTGTTTCCTGCGTCTCCTTTTGCCTTATTTTAATAAGGGATTTAAGAAGTCATCCTTTTTAGTCTATTTAGTCAACTAGGTACGCGCCAATGAAAACAACCCGCGGTGATCCTTATTCTTCTCGTAACTGCCCCCTATCCTGCAGGGATATCATCACTCCACCTAATCTAAAGGCATCCTTACGCTACGATTGCCAATAGGTAAGTGGGCGAAGCGATAACGAAATATATCGGAAAGAAAAAAATATATGGGATAGACATTCATCTTCAAAATGTCACGTGAAAATGTTAAGTCATAAATGAACAATGCCGACAAGGAAGAGTACAAACACAAGCCGAAGAAGCTCGAGGGAATCTGCAACCCTATCATCACTAAGATGTACCAGGGCGCGGGTGGCATGCCTGGTGGTTTGTCCGGCAGCATGCCTGGATTCCCCGGCGGCGCCCCAGAAGCGGCTGCAGCAGCGCTCGCCGGGGCGGTGCCGGACCGACCATCGACTAAACAGATTCCATTTTGACTCCAAATAAATGATTCAATCTCTTAAATTTTGTTCTATTCAAACTTTTGTTATAGGTATACCGCTTTGCTATGTAATTTATATAGAGGCCGTGATATCCACTCAATATTCAACGTACGTTTTAACAACAATTTTCAGTTCTGCAGTAAATATGACCGGCCGGTTGACACTTCTATTTGCTAATCCAATGGGCTACATCGACTGCTCTAGTCCTCGTTTAAGGATAATCCGGGTTTAATGCTAGGGTAATACTGAATAACAAAAGTAGCGTAGGAAGTCTACAGACTGCGTGAAGTGACGATCCCGGTATGGAGCTGGCAAACGCTGGTTAATAGAAACGGATCGTGCTCGAATGCATCTCTGGCGTACTTATGCATCTCTGGCTTATTTCTAGCGGTGGAATAAAATTGGCAGATGATAACATACTATGGAAATTTATCTGGACTTGGCTTAAACTTTGATTTGTAATGAAGCCGACAAAGTTAAGCAGCATTATTGTCTAACAGAGATCAGTTGAAGAGTTAATTTAGGTGAATTAAAACAGATTGTTATGAATACCAGCAATCTAAGCTGTTCGGATTTCGGCTCAATTGAGTTACGTATCTACATAAAGTGTCCAATTGAACCATAATATTGGTAATTGACGGTACTATGTCGTCGTTGACACATTATGACAATTAACACACTACACGACGTGCATGATGTATTCTAAGACACTATTAACCGTAGTAAACTAATAAAGAAATTAGATATCAATATGTTAATATAAATTCTTTGAGGTCAATTTTATATATTTAACTAAATCATTAAGTATGATATTTTCATTGTAATAGCAAGTTAATAGCGGAGGATATAATTATGTACTTATTAAGGATTATTACTAAGGATTCTATATAATGAAGTACTTAATTTATTGTTATAAATTAAGTACTTAATTATTCACTAAAAGTTTAGTAATGTTGGGAGATTTATTTCAACGAATGTATATAACTTTTTTTTTAATTTGGTAATTGGTTGTAGGCGTTTTTGTTAGTGAACAAAAAAAAATTATAAATAAAATAGAAATAAATATTTAGTATCATACTTTTTATTACAAAAAAATATGATTCAAGAATATTTTATTACTTTATTACTTAATAATAAAAAAACGTATCATATTTTTTTCAACCTAGTTTTATGTATTGTATAGGTAGGTACTTGTCTAATAACCACTTCATACTGCTTTAAAAATCAATTAAATGAAATCAAATAATTATAAGAATATGTAACAACAACTACTTAATAACTATTATCTGGTAATAACCATTAATCATAATAATTCTTCTTTCTCCTCTTTTTAAAGCACCAAGTAATATTTGGTCAGTATTATTTTTTTCTTAAACACATAGGTAGATACTCTTAGGACACCACTACATATTATAAATACATGTAGAACTCTTAGGTATGTATTATAAATACAATATAAATATTTAAATAACTCTTTTAAACGAGTAGTAGGTACCTCATTGTTCTTTAAAGGAAGGGTGTTTTTTGTAAGATATTGCCCTTCACAAATTACTGTATTTCAAAGAAACGGCTAATTTATATTAACTCGATTATATAATAAAAAAAATATTAGCATTCTAATTGCTTATTTCTTACGCCTTGTTTAGTACGGCATTTTAATATAAACATTACCTACTTTATTATCTGCTGAATCTTTAAAATTATATACGATATTAAAACATTGTCATGTATTTTGTTAAGTTCACACCAAATACAATACATTAGACGTTACGTTGTAGAACCTACTTCCCTACTATACAAACGATTATCAAGCTTTTGTTTTATTTTAATTGCCTTCATAATTAATCTTTTTAAATATACAATATAAAAGAAGAAACTGACTGACTACCTATACCTACTGTTCATCAACGCACAGCTCAAACTCCTAGGTCTATAGACTCGAAATTTGGCTCATAGGTTGAGGCCTGAGAGGTATCAGGCCTACGGGTTTGCAAAGGATTTTTCAAAACTCACTCCCTCAGGGGTGAAACAGGAACCACGAGGGCAGAGCTGTGGACTGAAACTATAATTAATATTATAAGTACACAAACGAAGTAAACCTTAATTCCCACGTTTGGTATTTGAAAGAGTAGTCATAAATAGATTGACAAGCTAAAGTGAATTGACAACCGTTCAGGGCAAACGAGTTCTTGTGTGGAGTCCGCGGATTGGCAAACGTAATAATGTGTGACGCCCTCGGACTAGGTGGAATGACTTTCTCGGCAAGTGGGGCGACAAAAAATTGTGACAGTTGCCTCGGCGCGCATTATGAAAGGCCTCTATTCAACTGTGGACTAAGAGTAAAGGTCCACAGATGAAAGTAGACGTCTCTGGGCTCGCTAGTCAGAAATGTTTATGTCATATTATTATCTCCATAATTATGTAATAGAAGCCAAAAAGCCCAAATCCTGTTCAAGTTGTACAAAGATTTTCTGTTAGTAAAGGCCAATAACTCTTTTCAAGTCTCGGGAATAGTAGGTAAAATTTACCTTCGTGGCCTGTAATGACTCAGGATGAAGTCGCTTCCACTGTCTATTCGCAATAAACTTAAAAACTACTGAACGGATTTTCATGCAGTTTTCACCAATAGACAGAGTACTCTACAGGAAGAATTTGGGTGTATAATTTATAGTCGGGGCGGGTCGCTAGTATATTATAAATCATAGATTAAATAATTGAATTGTTCATCATTGCCATTTTCGCATTGTAACGTTTAACAAAGAAATAACATGTCAATAAGGTAGGTAATTTAATATCAGATGTTCGTACTCACTAAAGATATTAAAAGAACATTTTTTATTAACTTGGTTAGCAGTTAAAGTAAGTATTGTTTCCACTTTCGAATAAGTTGAAGATGGAGAGAAAAGTACTTTCTTTATGATGTCGGCCATTAAAACGTGACGTTGTGGTACAATAGATTTGTTATGCAAATTATAAAAGCATATTACTAACACGACAATCTATTACGGCAGCCTTAAACGCATTCCTGGGTTTGAAAAAAACTAATTAGTCTTTCGGTTAGGTTAGAAAAATTACTTTTACCCGCTGTTTCACTCGCGTGGTCCCCGTTTCACCCCTTAGGGGGTGAGATTTGAAAAATCTTTAGTCATAACTACGTAACAACTGTACGTAGGCGTGGCTTTCTCTCACATATAGCTGAAATAAATAATGACGAAAACCATCATTTATTCAACAAAGAACAAAATAATAATTACTTAACTGCTTTTTGCTTCTAAAAGATTAGATATATAAAAATATGTAGATAAATATATTAAGAGATCAAAAACTCAGACAAATTTTACACATAATGATAATACCTAATAAATAAAAAATCTTTATTTGAACATAAAATTTATAAACAATATAATGTGTACGAAAATGACTACATTAAACGTAGACTGTGTCGCAGTCATTTACGCCACCTTCAGAAAAATTTACGGCGAGTGTGTTCCGTTACAACATTATTTTTAACTTGTAAACCTATCTATACAATATAAATTATTTACCAATTGTGTTGCTAAGCGCAAAACTCAAGAGCCGCTGAACCGATTTAGTTATCTAATTATTTTCTTAGAATATTCCTTGAAGTACAACGATGGTTCTTACGAAGAGAAAAATTTTAAAAAAATTCAGAAAAATTCTAAAAAAATCACTTTTCTATACTCCCGTACCAACGATTCGTGATAATACTTAAAAGTCAATTTGAACTTAGCGAGGTTCGCAGGGTCATCTCGTCCCTTCCCTACTAATATTATGAATTCGAAAGTAACTCTGTCTGTCTGTTACGCTTTCCCGCTTAAACTACTGAACCGATTTTGATGAAATTGGGTATGGAGGTAGTTTGAGACCCCAGAAAGGACATAGAATAGTTTTTTGTCCGACTGCGCAAACAGAAGGTAATGTTTTGGCGCGATAACCGACATACACGCGGGTGTAGCCGCTGTCGGAAAGCTGCTGCTCAGAATGAAAAAAATTGCTTCAACCTACCTCTGTTAAAATAGCACTGACCTGATGCCTATAACGAGCACAGACTGAGCTGCGGTACCGGCCTCAGCTCTGAAATATATGGTAGTGAGTTTGTTCCCGGTTGCGCCCACATATCTTTGAAGGAAAACATCGTAGAAACCGGCAAGTCTAAGAAGTCTAATTTGAGGGCATGTGACATCCGCTATCACGCACTTCGTAAACTTATAAGATAGGTAGTTGAAAGAAGACTTATGCCCAGCAGTGGTACAGTAAAAAGGTTGCAGTGATACCAATAGACACGCTTAGCTTGACTCCCCGATCACCTAACTTAGGTATGCCTTACAACTAGGTACATATTGTTAGACCACACCACAAGTTAATTTTCATTGATTCGTTCAAGGACGAGAACTTGAATTACCCAATCAAAATTAGCTATCTTCCCTGATATCCTGTCAACTTTATACGATTACAATTTAATATTATATTTACACAAAAATGGCGTCTATTCTGTGTAAAATACTTACATATTTACGTGAGTATTCTTTGCGCAATATTTAACAGTAAACCGATTCACAACCAATTCCCTTTGACTTGACAAAGGATACAATGTGGGGATTGTGTCGCGTATTTTCATAAATAAACTTTACTTGAAAATATCACATTTCAAATTAAAGGAAAAGGAATAGTCGCTCATTCAGTAGGTACACGAAAAAATATTTAGAAAAATAAGACTACGAATTGCTATTGAAATAGGTATGATCATTTCGACATATGCTACTTTAAAACAAAAAAGTATTTGGCAAATCCAACTCTCTTTCTATTCTAATCCTATTAATATGATTAATGTAATAGTTTGTATGGATGTGTATATGTGTGTAGATTGTAGTCTGGAATATATACATAAGCATAATTTTTATCCTAATATTACGCGGGTGAGACCATAAAGCAACAACTACTTACCTGGGCATGGGTCTTCATTTAATAAATTCAAAAATTCAGATTTGAAACAGTTCAGCTCTTAAATCCACGCACGCTAGCCATTTGCGGGTTGGGGATGTCACAAAGCAAAAGTTGAATGATTAGTTCTTAGACATATTGAGTCGCGGCGATGAAATAATTCACATAAAAGGTACGACTGTGGATCAAACCTGCAACCTTATATTTCAGAATTTTCAGAGTCGAGGCAGATACCGCAACGCTACAGCTGCTCTGTTCTGCCACGTTCATAAATGACAGAGTTATGCCAAAAAACAACACTCAACAATTTCAATTAAACTTCCTCTTTCTTTTTCAAATTCAGTTAAAAATACCGTAAAATTCAATTTTGTTTACTTATAAATATCAAATTGTTTACATAAAATATTTACGTACTTTATTTAAGTAAAATATTGTACGCGAGTTCTCTTTACACACATATTTAAGAGTAAACTGATTCAAAACCAAGTTCTTTTGACTTGACAAAGAATACAATCGTCGCGTATTTCCTCAAATAAATTCTCGTAAGTAAATATTATCACATTTCAAAATATTTGCGAAGGAATATTGGTTCATTATTAAACTCAGTAAGTACGCTAACCATTTTAAAGGATCAAAACGTAAATAGATCTGTTTTAACGAATTTACAGATGCTTAGGTTAACTGTCAATTAAAGTAATTGAGTTTCTATTACACGTTGCTCTTTTCTTTGCTAATTAATTCTTCAGCAAAATGTTAGGGTCTCAAATTTTTCTTAATGTAGAATCAGATCTGTGTTACTTTAACATTTTATTACTATAGCATTTACATTATTACTCGTTATTGCCCATAATCTTCATCATCATGACCATAACAATATATTTTATTTTGTCTAGATAACAATAAAATCGTATGTATAGTAAAATAAATATAAAAAATTTGACGAACTCATGGAGCTTACAATTAAGTAAATTTAAAAAGGAACGATGTAGGTCAATTACCAATATTGCTATCAAAAAAAAATTAAAAAAAAATCTGCATTTTTGCACTAAATATTTCGCATAGCACAATTAACAAGCCTTTAATAATTCGCGAAAGTTCTCTCAATTACTTTGAACAAAAAATGTTACTTTTCCAATTTTACTTTAAGCTCGGTATAGCCTACACGAATTGTTTATTTAGTGTACAGCTACCTAACAAAAATACCCTTTAAATATTCCTACAAACAAAACATTCCCATCAATTTAATAAACAGAGGTTTCAAAAAAATTATTACCAGTAGGTTCATCGGGGATGAAATTCTATTTTCCACAGCGTTTAGCACTAAACAGGACAAAAGATTCCTGTCCACACGGCCACGTGCGACGCGGGCGGGCACCAAACCTCTAACTGCGCGGCCTTCCTGCGCTGTTACCCTTAACGTACCTACCTACCTCCTTATTAATAACCTACCAGACCTAAACAAAGGAACTCCAATCAATTAGGGCGAAGCGAGGGCCTTACAACTTGAATCGAACCGTGTCGTTTCAATACAAAATGCACTCATTCATCAACTACACTTTTGAAACAATCCAATACGCTTCAACATGCCATATGACGCGGCAAAAGAAAAACGCGCAATGTGCGCCGAAAAGGGATAGAACTATAGGAATTAGTTTGACGTCAGAGTGGGACAGCATCAGACATTTTGTAAGCTGATAACCAGAGGCAGTGAACGGAGCGAGGGGAACCATATTCTCACTCAACTCTGCATGAATCTAGTGAATTAAAATTCAATGGCATACAACAGAGAGTGCATGATCTTAAATCGGTTTAACAAGAAGCTTTGAAGAACAATAATTAATTTATTTTATGATTACAGGGAACTATGGTACCTAAGTGGAGTTGATAAATATAAATAAGAAACCAATTAGAAAATATTTTAAACAAAAGATTAAGACATACAAAAACAAAGTCGCGTTACACAATGAACCTCGGAGGAGGACGTTTCGTAAGATCAAGTGTTACTCAAGGTTCCTACCATTCAATATGATAAGGAAACCAAAACCGGTAGGTACCTTGGCTTAGCTGACGTATAAAGTGGGAATGATTTACCTATACATCCATGGAAATGCAATCCATCATAATATCCTCGCGATCCACGGCCACACACACACACAGAAGCGCCAGAGCGCACACTCGCGCACCGCACCTCCTCACGCGACGGGAAAATCTTCACACACGACACAGATAAACATGTCAAATGCTAGACATTGTTACCGTAAAGTTCTTTCACGTTTTTCACAACTAAAGCACTATTACACACTTATCATCACATAAACAGCATAGATAAACACAGAAACACTGGATTATTTTGCAATATCACCCGCGTCCGAGTCACGAAGCCGAAGTATTCGACCAAAATACGCGTATATATCGTAGTGTCGATTCGGCGACTGTACTCCCCGCCCTGTTCCAGAGGCGAATGGTGCCGCCATATTGAATCTCTACATGCTACGGCACAGTGGAGCATCTAGCGGTCAAGTTAGGAACGAAATACCACGTTTTCTGACTATACACTGCTCCGATTGCTGGCCATAGTAAAAGTATCCAATTTAAAATCTAAGCTATGTAAAACCTTCACCACGATCTAGTTTTCTTATATAAAATACTTAATTTGTTAAAGTCTTGAGTGAAACAAGCTCTCAAATACATATAAAGGTGCGTTAACTTACGGTTTAACTAAGCAGTTAATGTCGTAGTTCCTCGGAGAACCGGTAGATAGCGTTGTTGATTGTAGCTTTAGAGTACTGTAATGTATGGGGGAAAAATCCAATTGAATCAAGAATACAGTTAGAGTTATATCAGAACGTTATAACGTTATGCCGCCTTGTCATATTATGTAAATAGGTCTAAATTGCTTGATATAGGTGAATTGTATTAGAAAAAATATGACAACCTATACAACTTCATCGTTACGCTTACATGTAAACACAAATACAAAAGCATAGATAGATAGATAGAAAGTAGATAGGCAACTAAGTTACTTTTTAAGTAGTTATAAAAGACAACATTTTTGTAGACGTAACAAAATCCATCTCCCTGTAAGTTACAAGAGATTGCAAAAAACTGTTGAAGGATAAGTTTTATGGCAGGTAACATCGATTGTGGTGTATGCGGTTATTTGTGCAGTACCAACGTAGTACACTCACGACGTGTTTTATGCTCCGTCAGTGATAAAACTTGATGTAAACTTCCTTAACTACTACGATATCGTCAACATAAAACTAATCTAAACTTTACTGTCAACGGAGAATATAAGAAATTGATATTTTTCTATGATGTAGTAAACCACAAAAATAAAATTATGGATGATAAATAAAGAATCCGATGTCAATCTACATTCACCTTTAGATTAAAACATTAATAAAGCTAGAAAATAAATACAGTCAAACTTTAAATAATATAATAAAAAATATGTAAGATATCTACCTAATTCAAATTTTTGATCTGTTAAATAAATACAGCATTTTGACACACTTTATAAGCCAAAGTGACTTAAACTTGCACGTGGTCTTAATTTATTAACAGTTTCCATGTACTGATAGAGGTACATACCTATTGAAAAGGAATGTTACTTCCAATTTCTGGAAAGCATTCAATCAAAGCAGTTATATGGTCTGAAGTATGAAAGAATATTTCACTTATTTAGCAGCAGATGAATTTTAATATAATCGATAGGATTAGTAAGCTGAAGTGGCAGGGGGTCAGCCACTTCTACCGCAGATGTCAGACATTATCTTAATTAGTCGGTGAGTGGAGACCACGAATCGGAAAACGAAGCTTCATACGAAATCAGACGAGATGAATTTACGAACTCAACAGGGCGGCTGACAAGAACTGGATGAAGAAAGCCGCGGACTGTGCTCAGTGATGTGCTTTAGGAGAGGCCTATGCCTAGCAGTAGCCTAGAACAGGCTGATGATAAAGTGCGGAAATCACGCCTGCTACAATCGACAATCTTTAGAGCAGATGTTTTCTAAGTTAAAATAAATTTAGTAAAATTTGTTCTGAAAAAGATCCGAACAGCAGTTTGTCGGTACAAAATTGTTACTAAATTATGTAGGCAGTAAATTTTAACCACTTATTTGTTCTACAAAGTTTTGGGTTTATTTTATGATGAATGGCGTACCTAATTAACTTCAACCATGCTTCTATCGTAACTTTTGCGACCTAATTTACTTGCTGTCACAAGTACTAACTATGTTATTTTTAGTAACTCTTTCAACCTACCTTTATAAATTTAAAAGTAGAAGTTGGTCTTACGACTGTAGACACTTGAGATTTATTCAAAATTTTATGTCCTAACATTTTTGTAGCTTTACAGCGTCTATAATCCTGAATGGGGAAGTATTATTGCTTACGAAGTAATCATTCGAGAACATGTGACATCCACCAACCCGCACTTGGTCAGCGCTCTCAACTCGAGACAGAAGACCCAGCAATGGGACATTAAAAAGGGTTGAACCGCAATTAGAACGTCCTCCTTTTTTATAGGTTGGTTAAAATACTACATGTCGTTCAATATAATTAGTCATTCATTAGGTACTCATTAGCGTAGGTAATAATACCAAAAGAGATAACGTATAAATTGTGTTTATAACTCGTACACCCTATCCAAAGAAAATAAATAATCTATACTGGTTTCTACTTCGTCTTTCTATTCTTATTTTACTTATTCTTTCTATTCTCTATCTATTCTTTATATTTAATGCATTATTTTTGGTATTAGTTAGTTTAGTTTTCTATTTAGGTTAGTGTTGAGATTGTTATTCAGTTAGGTCATTTTTCTTGTCAATTGTATCTTTTTGTTGTAAATAAATGTATTATATTCTCCTAATGATTAAAGAACTACTGATATAAAAAAAGAACTGTCTCTTTAATACCGATTCGAATGAATAAAT
The DNA here is from genome assembly GCA_936450015.1 of Meganola albula. Lineage (NCBI taxonomy): Eukaryota > Metazoa > Arthropoda > Insecta > Lepidoptera > Nolidae > Meganola > Meganola albula. The sequence continues at coordinate 7,186,230 of OW388156.1, read as the reverse complement.
TCTAAAAAGCATCTCATTACGTTACCATGTATGTGAATAGCAAGCAAAACAGAACACGAATATCTACTCAACACTCGCAAATAAAGTTAGCTTTTTATACGCTAAGTTGGGATTGGGTGACGCGGTACTTTAAATCCTCTTTTCGCTTAGATGTTTTATATGTTATACATTTTTTGGCTTATCCTGTAATAGAGCTTAGGATTAACACTGCTCGCGTTGGATTTAGCCTCGTGATCTTACACGTGATTTCTGTAGCAACAACCCTTAATGCCACGATTAGATGCTCGCCGAACGAACCTTTGATCCGTGCCAAAACCGTACCATGACTACTGCACGCGTACGATCATCGACTTCATTGTCACTTACCATTAGGTGAGATTGAGTTTATAGGTGTTGTAAAATACGTATTAAAAATAAGCTATTCAAAGCCTCTAAAACTAAAATGGATTTTGAAGACGTTTATGAATAGCGGAGTTAGTTGCGAGTTCTAGATAAAGGCACAACTGGTCACTTAAAATAACGAAGAACAAAAGTATAAAAATGTGTGGGGTTGACATACCTACAAAATGTCACTTGATAATTACATATCATTCTTTTCGATTATCGTTTTCGCTCCTTTATGTGACATTGTCTAGCCTTGTTATTTTAAAGTATTCTTTTAATATAGTTAAAGTGTCGGTTGTGCTATATAAAAAAAATGAAAATCTGTTATTTTGAAGCGATGCTATGCCTCTACGTTTCTAAGGTTTTTGACCTTGTGCAGGAAACTTTGTTTTTACTTTATAAAATAAATACCAAATTCCAGTCCAAGGTCCCGGGTTCGATTCCCAGGTCGAGGAAACATACTTTTCTAATATATTTAGAGAATCTTAGTTGCAGTTGGGGTTTGGTTTATTATAATTAATTTTTTTAATTATGCCCGGCAATAGGCTCGCTCCATATTACGTATGGGACCTATACATAGCTAGCGAAAAGTGGGTGATATTCACCTCTGCCTGCAATAATACAGGAGTAACACTTGTAAGTATGTTTTAAGTAAAAACAAAATTCCCAGCAAAAAGAAAAAAGTTGTAGAAATGTAGAGTCATGAGCTCTAAATTTTACGATGCGTCATTCTCCAAGTCTCTCTAAAAATGAAGCAGAGTAAAGACTAGTTGGAATTAAGCAGAGTTGGATTTACCAATAGGCTGAGAAAACTATCGCCTAGTATAATTTTATAATATCTGTGCTGCATCGAATTCGAAACCTCAAGCCTCTACACAAGAGTAGCTGTGAAGGGTTTTGGCTTTTGTCCCATTTACAGGTTGCCGAGTCTTTACAGAACATAATCCATTTCTGATCCCTATAATAAAGAAAATCTTCTTACTTAAACTTAATACTTAAGTACTTGAGCACGGTCAAAATATTTGCTATTCCTACATACAACAGTACACATTAAAGTCCACCATTCAAATGGTGCATAATTTCAGTAAAAGCATTGTTATTCGAAAATAACTCGTAATATTTTACAACTAAAGTGCATAATATTTCCCATCGACCCTTTACGATGCAGCTCATAAACCTGGCTCATGTTGGACTAATAAAACTTGGTAATTGTAAGCCTTGTGTTCGATTGTGTAACCGAGTCTATTCTGATATCAATTAGTACATACGCTTAGGTAAGAATGAACAGCCAGTTGTTATGAAATTTACAAATTATGAATGCAAAGGGGACTTTATAATATGTTAGCTATGTATAATCAAATATAACAAAGTACCTACAACATAAATACACTTAAATTATAACGGGGTTTATCTGAGTCCCCAGACGTGGTGCCCAGTTGGTGCAAATCAGGTGACAATAAACTTGTGGTAGGCTTCGGTCGTGGTTAGTGACCACCCACCAGACAAAGCCGCACGGCAAAGCAGCCTTGCCTCGTTCCAGTGTGATGTCTGGTGACACCACTTAAGAGGGTGGGTCGGAATTGTTGCTCCTTTATGTTTTCAAACCTTATGTAGCTTTATTTCACAGCCACCTTTTCACCGAGAATCAGTCTCAATAACGAGTGAATTGTGATATTGGGTGGGCGCATAACATCGTAGACTACATCATTGCTTAACATCAGGCAAGTTGTAATCAAGGACATGCCTCTTTCAGAATAAAAAAAACTTAGAAACATCATAGAATTCTTTCGACTCGAGGCCTTCGGGGGAATGTGCCTAGAAGGCTGGTCGCATTGCCATGTTGTATGGCAATGCTAATTCTTTGACCGATATAAAGGTCAGCCCCCTGGCCTTGACAAAAAGAGTATCAGACTTTTTGAAATTTAATTGAAAAGTGCACAGTAAACACAATAGTTTCTTACGCTGAAGTTACAGATTTCGAGAATCCTTTAGAAAAGAACATTCAGCCTAAAACAAAGGTTGCGGAGGTAAAAACTATAGTTCAAATCTTTAGACGGCTTGTAGGTAGAACAAATATACTTGTCAACTAGGGTTATACTTATGTCCTCATAGGAAAATTTAACTTCCAAGTTTACAAGACAGAAGTATATCTAGGTTTCTTCCTATAGATTGTTTTGATACTGTTCGTGTTCTTTGATTGATATTGTTCTAAAAAGTACTGACTTTCGCTAGAACAATAAGGTGTGTAGGAACATCGGTTATAAAAGATACTGTGTCCGCGTCAGCTACCCATTCTGTTGTTGTTTATATTGTCACTTGTCCAAGTTAAATGCGAAAGCGTTTTAGATTCAGTACCAATATACATATAGGCAAGTAATATTCTAAATAATTTGGTTTTAATTTGAATTCTTATCCTATCTTGCAGAAAATCATGTAAGTACCCAACTACTATAAACTAGCTGTTTTTAACTAAGATTAGAGCTATGTTTTTATAGGTACCATTTATTACTTCTGTGTTACTACTTAAGATAAATTTGTGTATAAAATAAATACTATTCTATTCCTACTAGTTATAGCTACATCTTTATTCTACTACAAGGTAGTTGTTGTAAAGCTTCGATCGATAACAGTCAGTTATTCTAGGTGTTTTAAATAATAAATGCTCTGAAGGCTAAGAATAAATAAAGAATTTCATTTGAGGCAGACTTACATCAGTAGGCAGATTGAAATATGCATTATATATTATACTTCTATTTCGTCAGCTTAGTTTAGGTCCCATACCCATGGGCACCATTCCCCAGTTCAAGCTGTTACTAATAAAACGTCTATTTGCTTGATCCTAGCTTCGAACCTAAGATCTCGCGGTTACTAACCGAATACGCGTAGCACTGCACCATCGAAATAATAATAATATATCAAGCATCAGCTTTGGAATACCAGAAACAGCATCAAACTTAGTGAAGTCATTTAGACGTTACGTAGCACAAATGTGCACACAAACATACTCGTAAAGATAAAATTGTACGCGTCAAATTTATTACAAAAAAATGTTTTACATTCAGTCGCTTGTTACTTGTTCCACACACCAATATTCACGCTTCACTTGGCATACTATCGGCAAGCAATTTGCATGCCGCAGTGTAACGGTAGCTAAAGTGGTCTAGTCCACCTCACATATTTCATCATACAACCTGAAACCACTTGTCTAATCTCACCAATCATTTCTGGTGTATCAATTGTGATTGATGGGTTTTTTAAACCAATGAAATGTTACTCATAGCTGTTTGCGGTGTCATTAGTACCTGTTGAACTTTTTGTAGACGGAATTATGGAATAATATACCTACCTATTTACTACAGACCACCCACATAGAACAAAATATAATCAAATTTAAATCTCTCTTTTTAACCCCCCTTTTTAATGGTGTTTTGAGTTTTGTGTGGCATATGTAACATAGCTTATCTGTGAACAAGTTTTTTACCTCGAAGCGTCTAAACAGATGCAGCGGTTTTAACCCCCGAATTTTGTTTCAAATTTTTGAAATGAATTGAAAATATTTTTTTTGAGACGCGAGTCTAAGTAAATGTCTAATTCATATTTCAACCATGCAGTGAATGAATTACCTCATTTTATATACTTATTGTATTTATAGTACCTATTTAGATTTAACGTCATTCTAATATTGTATATTAGGGTGATTTCACCGCCTGCGTTTTTAGAGTTTCTTCGCATGAAATCTATATATAAAACGTTTATCTATGACCACTCAATTTTTTTTCGTGTAATAAGAACACTAGCTTATATGAAGCCACTACTGAAAATACATTTCTCTTAAAAACAAATTTAATAAAAAATTATAATATGCCAGTTTTCAATAACGGTGGTATGTCCGTGATTCCCTTTTACGCACATTATCCTCTTTATATCCGTTATGATGGCAAATTTAGTACTTAAATTGATATAATTATATTAATGAATATAGAAAGCAACCATATTTTTTGTTTCCATTACTTCTGCTATAATACAGACATCAGGACAATTGCGTTAAGGAACGTCCGCGCCTAAAGTGCAATTTCGGTGGGTTTTGTTAAAATCCATAAACAACGTATTACACGTCGATTTACACGATCTATCCTCTTACGCACGTGTAGTTCCAGTCGTGCTCTTGCGTTCGCGCAGTAGTGAAGTGGCCGATCCTCTCCAGTTTCCGCGCCAAAACGTAAGTACCTTTTAAAATCTAAGAGGGAATACGAAATTATACAATCTCGGTGGGTTACTGTATGAATGAATGGTGGTTTTTTATTTTACGATTTATGAATATATTGTGTGTTGTTAGGTACCCTTAGCAATCATACATTTCACGTGAGGAATGTATCACTCAGTTTTGTTTTATTCAATTTTTTCTTAATGTTTCTAATTTCGGTGGTGCAATAACGGTGGTTTCGGTGCTAGATTTATTGCCACCGATATTGCATTTATACTATAATGGCTATGGGTTCACGTAACTTCTGTAAGATTTTTACCCACAAAGGTTAATTAAACTAACTTTTTTTATTATTTTAACTATGGAACTATTATTACCTAATAATAATAAGTACGACTTAAAAGAGATTTTTTTAAATAAATATTATCTTCGTGTGCTATGCTACACTTTTGTAAACAATTCGTTGTACTTTTGTATAATAATCAAATTATGTCAGAGTCAAAGTTTTTATTCAAATAAGTTACAACGTAACATTTTTGCAAGTCGCTTCTACATTTACATTTGCTGCCAGATTGGCAAGGCAAAAGGAGAACCTGTGAGAAAGAACTGGCAATAAAACTTACGGTCACTCTTTTTAATCGCCAAAAGGTTACAAATTATGCTCTTTACAATTTATGACACATACTATAATGGTACAGAACCAAAACACCATTCTCAGTCAACCATAATTAAACTTTAAAATTATTGATGATCACTATTAACATTATAACCTGTATCAAACAAAATTGTTCTCGTCGAATAGTATAGTGTGTGGGATCATCACTTGGTACCACTTTTATATTTATAAAGGAAAACACTGGTGAAAGCATTTTGTGAAAATTAATGAAGTAAACAAGACTACAAACTAAAAAAATATGGCTACAGGTATATAAAATTGCTTTTGTTTTTAAAATGAATTGATAACTGTAAAATGTAAATAAGCGGGACTGGGAATATTGTACCTGAAATGTAGTAATAAGTCGAATAAGGGGTTGTGTCCTTTTTAGCGTGGTTAACTATCTATGAAGAACGGGGTGGTAACCTGTGACCATACTTTTTCAGTTCGGTTCATTATATTTTATTTAGGACTTTGATTCCAAGAGTTGTTCAAAGTCTTGTGCTAAATAGACCTGAGTGTATTAAATCGTTAATATTTATAAACCCTTTGTGCGTTACCTTCTTAATTTTGTCTGATTTTAGGATGGGAAAACGAAAGGGAAAAGACTTTACAATAAAAGAGACTGGCTGAAAGATTACGAAAGGAAAATAATAAAAACGATCCTGTACTAGGTAAAGAAGTAAGAAGAAAAGATAGAGAAAGATATAGAAAGAAAAAACAGGAAGGAAAAATTTTATCGCTGGGTGAAATGACTCCGCGTGCTAGAACATTGAAGCAAAAAGTAAACAGAGCTAATTTTAAAGCATTTTATGAAAGAAGAACAAGAAATATTAAGTTATCACGTGAAAATGATTCAGTTTATGATTTTCTGAAGCGTTTTGTTAAATGAAAAGTTAAGTTGCTGTCCAGTGACGTGCGTTAATAAGTATTATGTTATCCTGATCCATTCATCAGTGTATGCTTGGTTAGAAATTACTGTTATGAATAAAAGTATTATTAACATTATTAGGAAACAATAATTGATTTTAGTATTTGTTATAGATATTTATTTGAAAAAAAATAAGACTTTTATTTAAATATGTAAGAATAGCGTCAATAAAATTTTATATAATACTAGTGGACCCACCCGGCTTCGCCCGTTCTAAATTTTTCTCACCGTTTAAACTTTTCCTGGACCTCCACAAATCATTCAAGACCAAAATCAGCCAAATCGGTTCTGTTGATCTCGAGTTTTAGCGAGACGAACAGCAATTAATTTTTATTTAAATAGACTATTGTCTATTATCTATTCATATAATGTTTGTAAACTGTTATTATATTGTGATCTTAATCTACTAAAACCTTCCTAGTAGCTAACGACTAAAGAATTTTTAATTGTAACAAGTTATAATAAATTTTATCTATCTATATTTAATTAACCCGAAGTTCTGCGTTTTTTAAGGATACGTGCCATTCAACTGTGATTATTGTGATTATAAATTTAATAACTTACTAGATATTATATCAAGAGAAGATTATGAACCTTATAGTCATCATCGTGATGATGATGAACCTACAAAAAGCATCTATTGTTTTTAAAAACTCTGTTTGTTTAAGTGTTAAATTAAGTAAACGAAGATCTCATCATAACTTTATTTTATTTAGCATTACCCCCAGCATTTAGCAAAATATGAAGGTCAAGACCATTTGAGTTCAATTTATAGAGCCTTCGCACTAGCGTTTGTCCAATGTAGGCGTTCGATGATCATATACGCAGCGCAGACGCTGCTGCTGCGAAAAAGTGACGTATGCATCATGTTGTCTGCGTTGCGTTGTCGCTGCATCGCTGCAGGAATACATGAATACGCTGCACTAGCTATGATAAGTAACGTCAAACATCATCGAAAGCCTGCCCTAGATAAATGCTAGTGTGAGGCGTTCTTATTGAAAAAATTCAGAGTTTGCTAAAACCTATATAGTTCTCCATCCTACATCCTCTTCATCATCCGACGACATAATACATCATCAGAGTGCGTTGTTTGATCTTCTGTATCCGCTGCATCCTTTGCATTATCCATACTTACTTAACTTCACCAGCCACCTCTGCAACAGTACATTGTGCTGCAAACGGCAAAATTGACAGTGGAGCCGTAGTTTTTATATACTGTTTCATAAATATTGCTATTTTCAATTTCTGTGTGATGTTGCACTTTCGGTGTAAAAATTTCAATTTCGGTGTAAAATTATAAATTTCGGTGGGTTGACAATTTCGGTGGTTATTATATTTCCAAAACAACTACAGTTATTTGTTTCCCGCTCAATATCTAGAATACTAATGTGTTATAAAAGAACACCAGTTCATTTTTTCAGCGGAAAACCTATAAATAAAAAATACCACCGAAATTAGCAAAAAAATAAGCATGCGTGAAATTACCCATTATTATCGTATAGCCTGAAAAAAATGGTTATCATTTTTATTATATCGCAACAGATGGACCGACTTTGATGTGGCTTTTTATTAAAAAGCTGAAGAGGTTCAACGAGTTTTTAAGAAAATTAAAGGTCGGGGGTGTCATTCAATTTTAAATTAATATATAATAGATTCTCGAAATCTGTTAGAAATAGGCGAAGTCTTCTTATTGTAAACAGATTTCGAGAATGTATTAACCACAGAATAGATAATATATCTATTCTGTGGTAAAACTATAAAATATCTATTTTTGACTTTCTACAAAACAGTAAAATATGGCAAGCACAAAAGATATAATCTTCTTGATATTTTGCCTAGAAAAAGCTTTTTGAATTGACTTGTTGCATAAGTATTCAAAGACATTATGTGAGAGCTTAACAACCTTTAGAAGCAAAATCAAAAGGAAATAATTTTCCTCTTCATTGATAAAGCATAATTTACTTAAAGCGTAATTACTTGTATAATAATAGATACTTACACTATAATTAACATCAGTAAATGCTTATTTATTGCAATGTAAGAAGAAATTAGTTTTCCATGTTCTCTAAGTAGATAAAAATTAATCAAACAAAAAACCTTAGAATTCATTTTCATTGCGACTTCATTCACGAGATATAGGTAGCGGTGGGTAGGTCGCGGGTACGATCCCCGGTCGTGCCCACAGAACTTTGTGTGAATTGTTTCATCGCCGTTGCTCAACATCGGTGAAGGGAAACATTGTGAGAAAGTCTAAGAACTAATCATTAGAGGTCAGTGACATCCACCAGCCCGCATTTGACCAGCTTGTGTGGATTAAGGCCTAAAATCGTAACTTGAGAGAAGACCCGCAGGTACCCATCATTCGAACACTAGAGAAGGGTCGAAATTAGATACTGAAAAATCCCCAGGGTACCGGTATAAAAAGTACCCTATACGTAGTCGATATATAGTATAGTACAAAAAAGTTTACAGATTTCAAGATTTCAAGCAAGATTTCATCCCAATCTATTTTGCTATTTTTCCTTAAAACAACTTTCGCATTTGCCTTTATAAAATTATTGTTAGTTGGTACCTGGCAAAATTAATTTTATAATTTTAAGATTGTTAATTTTTTGGTACATACATAGACCTACGTAACTTATTTAAGTGTTACCTTCTGTGTATAAAGAAATAACTGCCAAATTATCAAAAGCCGTAGAACAAAAGTTGTTGCTTCTCATATTACCTATATACTAATAAGAGGTTACTGTTGTTTTTAAATAACTCAGTATATCAGGTAAACTATAATTCTTTTAACACAGGTGGTAAGAGAATGTCTTGAAATCAGGTATTCAGGTAATTCTACAAACATGTAGCAGGTTTAATCTGGATTAATTTTTGATTCAATTTAATTGCGGTCCTACACATACCTACCTAATCATTGTGACATTGAGCACCTGTTTTATGTTAGCCGTGGCCGACATTACGTCCATTCGTTCGTGTTTTTAATGACTGCAATTTTTTCTTATGAAATAATGATATCTAACTTTGATAACTTGTGGAGAATTTGGTATTAGGTACCTACTACCACTATAATAGTTATTAAATCGTTTATTACTAAAGATAAACTAAGAAAAAATATTTCTAAAACAATTTAAGTTGCGTTCCGATTCTAATATTAGATATTAAATAAAATTGTTTGTAGGTAGTCAGTAACAATTGTGATTAATATTTTTGGACGTCAAATACCTCAGTCCACCCGTAACCATGAAATCTGAAAAGACTTTGAAGCGTCGGGATCTAAAATATACCGCGATAAAATCCGTTACAAAGTAGTTTTATTTTAATGTATGATTTTCGCGTAAATCTAAGACATTACTATGTAAAACAATTTTACAAAATAATTTAGGTACCTACTTCCTACTAGAAAATAACATTTCGCATTTTTGTTCTTTTTATATCTTGAAATAGCCTTGCAGGCCCTACGACTTGATGATGTAGTCTACGATGGGACACGTCTGCTCAATATACCGTGATTACGAATGATTTTCGGTGAGTAGGTGGCAGTGGAATGTGACTTCAAAATTTGGTTAGAAACCATAAAGAAGCAACAATTTCGACCCATCGTCTTAAATGGTGTCACCAGATATCCCACCGGCACAGCAAGGCCGCTTGGCGATGCGGTTTTGTCTGGTTGGTGGTCAATAACCACGGCCGAAGCCTACCACCAGATAATTAGCACTTACCAGTAAACATAATTACCAGTTGATTGCCACCTGATTTACCACCCAGAGACTTCATGTGGAGATTCAGATAAAAGTTGCACTGCCACGGACGAAAGTGACACAGCCCCGTAGTTGCCCCCAAGTTAGTATACGGAATAAATCTGCAACCATATTGTCGGCACCAATATGGTAAATGGAGTCAATCATATTGTCTTCCTTAATAACATTAATTTGAACATTATTACAACACTTTTCGCGTGCAAAGCGTATTAAATAACGTTATTATTGATTATTACACGTTAATTATTTGGTTATTTACAACTTAGTGCACGTAATGCGGTTAATTAGAGCTAGTTTCAAATAGCGTAATAAATTAAGCTAATAACATTTTATTATAAGAAACGTTACCGGTAATTAATGCAAGATTCGATACTGACCGTAAATTATTAATATTATTTACACCCATTTCGTTGTGATATTATAGTTTATGTCCTAGCAAAGGTTTAGGTAACGCATCTCCTTCAGTATATTCTCTGTTTTATTATGTAGTGACTTTAATTTATCTAGAGTTTAATAAATAGTTATGAATAATAGGTAGTTTTCGTAGTGTAAAAGGTTTTGGATCCAGCTAGGTAGAGTGACAATCAGCAAAAGATAGCTGGCAGTAGCTTACGACAAGCCGTGGTCGTGTCGCGTCGTGATCGCGTCGTGTTCATCAGGGAAAGCAACCAGGAGGCTGCCAGCATTATTGCGGTAGATGGCAATGCTGATTCCAAGATACAAGTCAATCGTATAAATCATTTTTAACACAATACCTAAATATGTCCGTTTAACATTAACTTACTTAGATTAAAAAGCCTTTCAGATACTAAGATTGGTGTTGGATTTTCTATTACTTTTTCATAGCTCTTTTTCTTCTTTTCTTAAAGCTCAGTTAAAACTAGCGACAAACTAGCGACCCGCCCCAATTTTCCTACGGGCATAAATTATACACTTAAACCTTCCTCATAGATCACTCTGTCTATTGGTGAAAACCGCATGAAAATCCGTTCGATTTTTGAGTTTATCGCTAACAAACAGCGGAAGCGACTACATTATTTTAAACTATGTAGAGATAAATATGTAAAGATTAAAACGTTTTTTTATCAGAAATAAATTAATTTATTCTAACGTAACAAAGAAAATACAAATGGTATTTACCAAAGCAAAATATTTCAGCGTAGTACCTACACTGAAATATTTTGCTGTAGTTCCGCATTTGTACAAACTAACACTTCCTATAAAATATATAAATTTAAAAAATAGAGTTTCATTGTTTAAGAACTATTAAAATTCATTTATGTAGACTAAAGTAACCCGCTCGTGCCTATTAAATAGTTCATACTAACTTGCAAATTTTAAGTGTATAACCAAGAAGCCTATATCGAAGACCATTCACCTCACACTCCGTACAAATAAGTAATGAACATGTTATGCAACATAATATACTAGACTATACCTATGTTGTGTAACATAAAAATATCTAAGAGTTCCTTTCTAAAGGCAGATCTTATTTATTTAAACGCTAGATAGAGTTACAATTACGTGTCGGATCTAGCTATCGCATTGTTATGTGAACTTCAGTAATGTTTGTATGTGGTATGAAAATATTTATTTGCATATTATGTGTTGAGGTATGTAAGGAATGAAATTAAGAGTATATTATACCTGTGGCAGCGCGTAGCGTATAAACGTAGGAAGTTGTTACCTAAACAAACGGTTAAATGTAACACTTATGATAGCATTTAAGCTGTTAGTTGGCGAACTCACAAGACGTCAATGTCACTTAAGTTGCTTGTCTATGATTGGTCAGTTGATTGAGAACGTGGTGTGAGCAAGCCAGATTTAATGTCACAAAAACCAATCCATTTCCATCCAAACATTTTGCGAATATTTGCTTACACTGTCAAATCACTGATAAAATAATGTGCAGAAGAATTGACATTACCTTTTTACATAATAATCAACCAATCATTCGGAGAAGGGGTTTTCCCAAATCTACTAAAAAAATCAAAAATAAAACCCATTCATTAAAAAAGCTCCAAACTTGACCCAAACAATTACCGACCAATCGCCTTACTGCCAACAGCCTCTAAAATAATTGAAAAAGCTATGTATAGAAGAGTTATCAGTTTCTGTGAAAAATACTTATTACATATTTAGCGATGCACAAAACGGTTTTAGAAGTACCGATCAACAATATTAGCCGTTTATAAGTTTATTCAGGAGGCTCTCAAAATTATTACTCTCAAACTGGAAACAGACGAATCTGAAATGGATACAATGATCAGTAAGCTGCGAAGTGATTGTGCGGTAGGCACTGATGGTTTATCTGGCGCATTTCTCAAGAAATACAAAAAAATCGTTCTTACCCCTCTTACCCATATCTGTAATTTAGCTTTTGCCTCCGGAAAATTTCCAAATGCGCTCAAACTTGCAGTCGTCCACCCTGTGCACAAAGGGGGGGACAGAGATCGATCTAGTAACTACAGACCCATCTCCATCCTGCCTACGCTTTCCAAATTAGTTGAGAGGCTCATGAACAACCGACTCATCAAATACTTAGAGCATAATCATATTTTGTCCTCCTCTCAATATGGCTTTCGATCCGGTATCTCCACCAATAATGCTGTGCTAGATTTGACTACAAATATCTTCTCTAACCTTGATAAAAAGCAGAAGGTAATTGGTATTTTCTTGGATTTGGCAAAAGCCTTTGATACGATTTCTGTCTCAAAACTGATTTCTAAACTGGAAAGTGTTGGTATTAGAGGCACTCAATTAGCTCTCTTTGAGAGTTACCTCTCGGGCAGACGTCAGTGTGTCAGGATCGGCGACTGGACCAGTGACGAGCTCCCCATATCTTACGGAGTCCCACAGGGCAGTATCATCGGCCCTACACTGTTCCTCATTTATATAAATGAGCTCTGTCAGCTATCGCTACCTAATGCATCAGTTTTCACCTATGCTGATGACACTGCCCTCCTATTCCACGGAGATTCCTGGGATCTAACTTTCCGATATGCTCAATCTGGTCTTAATCTCGTCACTGATTGGCTGTCGCAGAACCTGCTTACTTTAAATGTGGATAAATCTAATTACCTTACCTTTTCTTTTAATGCAGCCGGGAAACCATCTTCTTCCTATTGTTTGACTGCCCACTCATGTTCCCATCCCCATCACCTCAGAACATGTAGTTGCCCTTGCTTAACTCGTATCAATTGTGTTAAATATCTCGGTGTACATATCGATGATTGTCTGTCATTCTCAGTGCACATAAATACGCTTACTTCACGACTGCGCAGGTTGGTTTATATTTTTAAATCTCTTCGTCATGCAGCTGACAATACGGTTCTAAGACTTGTATATCTCGCTCTCTGCCAATCGCTCATACAATATTGCATAACTACTTGGGGTGGATCTGCTAAAACCCATTTGCTTAAAGTAGAACGCGCCCAGAGGGCCCTGCTGAAAGTGGGATGGCGGTTACCATTCCGCTTTCCCACAACCGATCTTTACAAGACGTGTAATGTTCTTTCTGTTCGCAAATTATTTGTATTAAATTTAATATTATCAACACACTCTAAACATCCCTACACACCGGGTAAGTTTAGCTCCCAACGGCGTAAATATACCGTCTGTCCTTCAATCCGCACCAATTGTCGATCGACTCACCGAAGTTTCACTTTCCTCAGTAGTCACGTTTATAATAAGGCAAATAAAATTTTAAATATACACCCCATGTCTAGATCAAAATGCAAAATAACTGTTACAAACTGGCTACTCAAATTGGACTATGCAGAGACTGAAGACATCTTAAATATTTTACATTAATATTTGGTTTAAAGTTAAAATTTTCAGCGTCACAACACAACACACACACACACACACACACACACACACACACACACACACACACACACACACACACACACACGCGCGCGCGCGCGCGCATGTAGCATATTTTTTCTAAAATTAATTTCTATTCCATTTTAAATTGTTTCTTTTCCTCTCAATTGCCTAGTTTATAAATAGTTTGTAATTACTGTTATTATGTAAGTGCAGCCTACATTGTGACGTTAGGGTGAGAGCCTGGAGATCTGTCACACAGGTCTCGCACCCAGTATAGACTCCAGCTCTCATAAAGGTATTTATGAATCTGCCTGTAATCTCTGTTATATTGCCTAACTGTACCTTTTTGAGAGAAATAAACATTATTATTATTATTATTATTATTATTAATTGTAAAAAATATGCATAAGGCTATTAGATATAACGAAGACTTATGACAGAGTGCAATTTGACGTATTATTAAATAAATTATACAGTATAGATATACGAGGAAAATGTCATGAATGGTTTGTATCTTAATTGAATCAGCGAGAACAACCTGTTACGTCTAGAATAAACGATTAGAATACGAGCAACACGGACCACCCGCACCGGTCGCCGGTGTTAATCTAAGGACCGAAAACAGTAGCAAAAATTAACATTGGGCTCCAAAAGTATTTTCTCCAAAAAATAATCAAGTAAAAGATGCAAGTTCTTTTTCTATACATAAAAATTTTATTAGTTTAAATATTGATACCGGGTCACAGACTTTGATTGCTTAGGATATCAAGATACAAGTACAAGATACAAGTACCTACATAGTATGGCACTCGATAGAGTCTAGGTTAATCTAAATGTCGCCTTATTGCGACAGTCCAAGAGTAACTCAAAATGTAAATAAACTAAGCACTTTTGCCAACTAGGCGCAACATACTGGAAAACTTTTTAACTACTGCGCATTTTTTTTGTGTCACTGAATTAAAAATAGAACAAATTTGGTTAGTGACCACCCACCAGACAAAGCCGTACCGCCCAGCGGCCGCCTTGCCGTGTCCCGGTGCGATGTCTGGTGACACCATTTAAGAGGGCGGGTCGGAATTTTTTCTTCTTTATGGTTTCTAACCATATGGAGCCTCATTCCACTGCCACCTTACCAATCATTTGTAATCACGAGTGAATCGGTATAATGGGCGGGCGCGTCCCATCGTAGACTTCATTATTGGTTAACATCAGGCAAGTTGTAATCAAGCGCAAGCCTATTGCAGAATAAAAAAAATTATTGATCAACACATTTTTTAAATTTCTTTATTCGACATAAATTTATCAAACTATAGTCGCGTATTCGTAATAATACCTATCGATGACACCGCGCGGCGTAATCGCTAGCGATTAGGACTTATAAAAATATAAGATACGAATTTATTAAAATTTATTTTAAGATTATTTTCTCAAAATTAAAAAGTTGCGCGCACTGTTATCCAATAGTGACCACTAACTCGGCATTGCCGCGTGCCACTCAATCCAGTCCTGCAGGAAAAATCCCGCTATCTTTTCCGTATTTAAACACACCTTAATGCTAGGTACACTGTAAGAAGTCTTGTTTAACTTAGGTACATAATTAAATATCACTGTCTTGTGTAGGTTTATCTTACTACTACTTATTATGAATTCGAAAGTTTGTTTAGATAGACCTGATGAATGAATGTTTGGAACTCTTTCATATGAAGGGCGATTGTCCACTACAATAAATTTTACTGTCCGGCTAATCCGATATTTTACAGTCCGGTGTGGTATGTAAAAAACCGGATGGGCTAGTGCACTTGTTAAATTTTTTAGATCGGTGCGTCGTGGTTTAGGGCTGGTTCAATAAATTACTGTCATCTTGGACTGAAAAAAGACGGCCTGGATTGGAGAAAAGTAAAATGTCGGACGGATAAATTACGGAAAGTGCACACAGTAGAATATAACATAATATATCGGCTATCGGCCCATAAAAAATCCGACTATCGTACAGTAAAATTCATTGTAGTGCACAAACGACCGAAAACAGTTGAATTAATTAAAGTATTGTTTTGTCCTCATTTAATCTTGGTGTTTTTGTCGTGGTATCAAAATGGTACCTGGACACATTTTTAGAGTAGAAGATACCTAGGTATATAAATAGTACAAGATAGTACAAAATAAAGTTTTCTACGCTTTTGATGCGGTTTCTACCATCATTTAGACGTGCTCGTAATTCGTTGTCACAAGTGATAAAAAAATTTAGGTAAGATATAAAAAATTAAGCGATTTTAGCGACTATTGTGACAACAGTATCTACATTTATTACAACCGTGCCAACACGAGTCGGGCGGCTAGCTAGAGTATCATAATGCAATATTTACCCTTTTACGTTTCCTCTCTAGAATCCAGAAATGACTAAAGTCCACGTATCGTGATCCACAAGTGGTCGGCATCTCTGTCTAAATTTTTGCCTAGCAACGTTAACATTTCCATGATATTTATTTTAATAAGCACTGAATTAGTAACATAATAACAAATCTTATTCATCTTAACTATAGCCAACGAAAATTCATTAAGCATATTGTGTTGAAAAAAAAATAATGAAATATGTTACCTCCTAATAACAGTATCAAATAGACACACACAATAGAGGTCTGTCCAATCAAGCAATAGTTAAACATAACTGCCGCCGTTCTACCATACATAATAATACCTTCTTACTGGTTCTTGCTTTCCTACGGTGATAATAAGGTCATCGTGACCATTTGTAAATAGATACCTGTATGGTTATAGCCAGAAGCGATATAGCCTCAACTTTAACTGCTATATGTATGGAGAAAAATACCCGATTTGCAGTCGGCATTCCTCAGCAAGCAGCCGGTTAGTATACGTAGGTAGGCATATTAATACAGCAAGGCGTCTCAGTTCGAAAGTAGACTCACGGCTCTACAGACGCCCCCGCGTTTATGCCGCACGCGCTAACGGAATACGGTGAAATTCTTAATTCAAACTTGACAACTAAAAAGTTTTTAAACTTTTTTTTTATTAGTGGCCAGTGCTGTGATTTCTAATCGGATTAAAACCTGCATACTCAAGTGATCGGATTCAACTCGGTATAAAGATACATCGGTATATTGGATTGTTTATTGTGTAAGTACCTAAAACATAGTTTATTATTAAATGCATTAATTAAGTTAATTACTAGCTCAATTTATTAAGAACCGAGTTAGATTTCTAAATTAATTAATGGACGGTAATTATTTTGTTTCGAGGATAATTTAGTCCGCAGTTCGCACGCATCCGCAATTTACTCCTGTCTATGTAAACGTACCATTTAATTTCGGACTGAATTTATTTGCATTTTTTTGTTAATGCTTTTATTAAATATGTACATAATATTTAGATATATGTACGTTGTAAATTTATAATAGTTACATACTAGGTATTATGTACTCATTTGCATTTTCTCTGGGCCAGTGAGCATTCCTATTCATAATTTGATATAGAAAAGTAATATTTAAGTAGGTAGCCAACTAGTTTCGACAATGAACTAGCGTTTGTATTAAATAAATTAGTTAAGATGTATACCTACTTAACTTTTTATTTTAAATTACTTTATAAATTATAATTTATATTTACTACGCTTTATTTTCTAAATTTTTTCTAAGTAGTTTGAATTACTAAGTACTTACCTAATTACTTAACTGAATACATTTTTTAGCTCTTAAGCCGCAAACGCTATTAGGTAATCTTTACAAGGCAATGGTGAAAAGTTACTTAGAAAAAATTTGGTTGAATAACTTTTTTTTGCATAAAATTAACCAAGGCACAGTTATAATTGAAATAAAACTACTTTATAACGAACTTTATCGCGGTTTACTTTAGATTTAATATCCCGACGTTTCAGTCTTTTCAGACTTCATGGTTACGAGGAGACCAAAAAATAGAAGGTACTACTTATAAAGTACTTTTATTTTAATGTGTGATATTCACTTTAATTTAATAGTGCTTTACCTTTTCTAATCATAGAAACATGATTTATAGCTAACGAAAATAATTTTTCTTCGTTAATGCAGTGGAAATGGCGTTTGTTTAGGAATACCGGATTGAAAAAGACTTAGGTACCTACGAATTTAGAAAAATCTTAGTAGTAACTCAAATTGGGGAATTGTGCCTAGTGAACCAATAGACCTCTATTCTGCCTTTTTATGGGGAAGAGGCACATATGCAACGGTACAATGACACTGTCTAGTATTATTATTGCAGTTGTACGAAAGAGAAGTTGCTCTACACATTGTATAGCGGCATCCCTCTTCCGCAGCTCCAACAATACTCTTTTAAGCTGTTGTAGTACGACAACCGATTTTTTTCGTATTATAGATGCAAAATCAGTAAAAGTATTAGGTACGTATGGGACCTTTTTAGCAGGTGAAATATAGCCGATAATCACTTCTGCCTTTTTTACTTCATTGCAACCCTTTTTAGTGTCCCACTGCTTGGGACGGGTCTTCACTCAACTATCTTATGGGTTGAGAGAGTTTAGGCCTTAATCCACACACGCGGGTCAAGTGCGGGTTACTAAATAGTAAATATCACATGTTCTCAAATTATTAGTTTTTGGACATTGTTTAGTCACGATGTTTTCCTTCATCGAGCAGCAGCGATGTAACAATTCACACAAATATGTGTGAACACGATTGGGAATCGAACCCGCTTCCTTATATTTCTAAGGCGAGGCCTGTACCGCTGCGCCACGGCTGCTTCACTCCTGCCTACACCTTTAGGTAATAAAGTCGTGAGCGATATTTACGTGCATAAAACCCATTCAAATATAAGCCGAATATAAAATAGATTGTAAAAATTCCTACAACTATCGTGTCTACATATTTTCACTCGTAAATATTTGCATCGATGTAGAATAAATGTTTGCCGAGCCGATTTCACGCCGATCCGGATGGTAATCGGCCTAGAAACGGTTACCGTGTCGATACAAGTGGAAAAGTTTCGAACGAAATTTTATGTACCTAGTCTCAAGCTATATGGCACGTTAGATACCTACTAGGAGAACTGCTTTTATGGGCCCATGTTGTGGTTCCCGAGTCGAGCAAAAAAGCATTCTAATTCTTAGATACTTAGACAATTTTAGTAGCAGTACGTAGCAGTGGCGAAGAGTCCATACAAGCCGATTCCCATCGGCTTCCCTTTAGGTAATGGTCGATATCACACGTACTTAATATATAATAAGTAACGCCTAAAAGTTTTAAATCACATTGTTTAAATATATCTGTTTGTCCTGTGTCTGGTTGTAATTATCTATATTTAAGTATGTATATAAAAAAGAAAAGTATTATACATTTAAATAAAACTACTATTGACACTTGAAACGTCGGGATCTAAAATCTAAAATAAACCGCGATAAAATCCGTTAAAATGTAGTTTTATTTCAATGTGTGATATTCGCGTAAATCTAAGACAATACTAAAAGTATTGTATTTTGTATATTACCAGTTAACTGGTTTCCATAGTACAAGCTCTGCTTAGTTTGTGATCAGATGACCGTGTGTGTTAATGTCCCACCATATTATGATTATTTTTTATTCTCGCCATCTCTTTTAGTACAAGTACGAGTTGGTATATCGTCAGCTCTTTGTAACTTCCGACAAATATAAAACTCTGTGATCTCGTGCCTTATTTTAGGGTTTACTAACATCGCTGTTACCCGATTTAAAAGCTTCGTAGAAAAGTGTGAGCTATATAAGGAACGTCATGTTGTTGTGTCAGGAAGTTAGGCAAACCTGTCAAAGACATCAGGATCAAAGAGAATTAGACAACAAAAATGGACGACACACATACACAGCTCTCACGCACGCATTACCCGAAACTGTAGGCAGAGATGTATTTACATTTATTGTTGTATGTACATACCTACGAATAATGTGATCTAGTTTGTAACGGCGTTACATTTACATATTTTATGATGAAAAGCGTTATTGCGACGTAACTATAATAGTTAGGTATGATACCGGACTTTTTTGTAGATATTTATCTAACAAAATATAACTTCAAAATCATACTAAGAATAAAGATGTAAAAGTTTGCATGGATGTGTGTGTGTGGATTGAAGATTGTTAGTCATTCACCCATAAACTACTAGACAAAGGAGACGTTCAAAAAATGTATAGAGCCTGGGATTAAAATAATTGTAAATTTGAACAGCAATCTGAGTTACATAGGTTAATAGAGCATAATTAATTAAATTTTTTGGTGTATTTAAAATAATTTTACACCCCCCCGTTTTTTTTTAAATTGAAATTGAAAATAAGAATTCTTAATGCAATATTATGATTATTGCAATTGGCAACCCCATAGTCAAATGTCAATTGAGCAACCAAAAAAATCAAAATTATTTCGACGCTGTCAATCAAACTGATCAATGACATTGACATCATGACGTTTCCCGTAATTATATTTTTTTCCACGCGTTTTGTTATTACACTAATAAGATAACAAATATTTTTCGTCATAATTACATTAAGCTGCAGCTAGAATAATATTACAAGAGAAAAGTACTGTAACAGAATGCAATTGTTGACGTGATTGCAATATTTATACTGCTTAGGAAACGGATAATTAAAGGTAATGTGCGTTTTGTTTTTCTATTACATTTTTTTGATTTTTACAAAAATGGTTGCTCCTAAAATTCGTGTTTAGTTAAATTCTAACAGCTTATTAAATAAGCTTTCCAATGAGGTATATCACATTGGTGTTCAAAATTCTAGCCCACTTTTGACCTCTCCTTTGGCACAGAGCTAAATTATAGTCCGGAATATCAGATAGGCTATTTTTATCTCTATTTTTGTTATTAGTTACAATGGAAATATGGCTGTCGCTTCATTCGCGCTAACATTTCTTTTAACCTAGGTGAAATGAAATAACATAGTTATTGTTCTCCAATTGTTCTCATTTTTTTTCGCAGGCGAAGCCGCGGTTTTTTCTTAGTTAAATAAGCCGCAGGTTCTATTCCCAGCCGTGCTCACACATATTATGAAGGAAAACATCGCGAGGAAACCGGCATGTCTAAGAACTAACCAGTCGAGGACATGTGGCATCCACCAACCCGCACTTGGCCAGCGTGTGTGTATTAAAGCCAAAACTCTCTCAACTAGTAAAAAGGTTAAAAGAAGCACTGTGCCCAGCTGTGGGACACTAAAAATGGTTAAAGTGATTGACCATTGATGAATAAATATAACTTGACATTACTTTACTTTAAAATAATGTATCTAACAGTACTCTGAGTATCAAAATGTTTACAATTTAAAGCATCAGAAAAACTGTGTTCGTTATTTTTTAATCGCAACACTTTTACTTTATACATTAGAAATCTGAAGCAAGTAGTTATAAAAAGAAAACCAGCTTGATAGATAGATTAAGGTAAAACTATTATAAATATAGCATAAGAGATGAAAGCCAGGCGCAAGCAATAAATTGCCAGATTTTCTGGAAACATGTGGCTTATATCAGAAATAGATTTCCTATATCTGCAATGTTTAAAGGTAACTAAAAAGATATTTATTGAGTAAAATAATGAGTTATGTGTCTAATCGACTCATAAGAGTTGAGTAATCTGTAATATTAATTTCCTTAAAACCCATGTTTATCAATCAGCATTATCTTTTGAAATGGGTAAGCAGAAATTAGATTTTTTCATAATTCGAGTAAGTATCTTACAGAAAAAACTAAAATCTCAGATATTGTGATTTTTTGTTTATATTTTCCTGTGATTGGGTCGTGCCCACACATTTTTAAGGGCATGAATTCTTTGTCGCAGCTTAATATCGATAAACATTGTCATCGTGAGGAACAGAAACCGGTGAGACATTCTCAAGCGCTGGTCAAGTAGGTACACAATATACAAGTATATTCAGGTTTATTCAGTTATGTCTTTTAACAAATATTAAAAAAAGCTTTTATTTAAAAAATACTTGTATTAATTGTATTTCTCTTTCCAAGTCCTTTCATTTGATACCCATATTGTAGGGATTGTTATGAAAACGATAAGTTGCCGTTTTGTACCGTCCGCCATATTGAATTCGAATTGGTGGCATATAAAGAATATTGTATTGCAATCAAAACTAAACGTGTACCTATGCAAAATTTCAGCTCAATACTTGTGTAGAAGTGGGTGAAATATTGATTGCAAGATTCCAGGACATAGGTACATACACGTGAAGTTAAATAAATCTTTTAATTAATAGTATTAAATAGGTACCTTCCTTTTAAGTATCCCTTAAAATATACACAAGTAAGTACTTAGATAAAAATAGTAGGACAAATGGTGCTTAATTTTAACAAATAGGGCTGTCGGAAGTCATCTAGTAAATCTAATCTTCACATGTTACAGTAGTCGACACAGATTTGCTCGTCATCATAACGTAACTGACTGCACGGTTGCTATTGTTTGATTTATAGTAGAGTTTATTACAATACACCTAACACCTAATTCAGATCATGATAATATTATTATTATATTAGAAATTATCTCCAAATCTTTTGTAAGAGGTAGGCATAAAAGCTTCACGTTGATTTACGTGTTTTTCTTTGCGACTAAACATACCGCACGCCCGGCATTATTATTCCTGTAGCCAAAATCGACAGTGGCACATGTAAAGAAGGTAGTAACATTTTGACAAGTCCAAAGACGACATCTGACGCTACATCTGTCTTAGAAGGATATTGAGAGGAATAAGACACCAAATAAATTCAGACGTAAATATTACTTTTTCACTTTTTAGAAAACGGTTCTTTTTCCTTGAAAATGTTACTGTCACATTTTTTTTGGTGCAGTAATGCCTGCGGGTCTAAGATACCCTCTACCGTCTCTATTAGCTCTACTGCGGGGTATCGAACCCCGGTAAATCATACACCATCATACATATAATATGTAAGGTTGGAGAGGTTATGCTACCCCATCACTTGCAACATTTTATTCTTCAGCTCCTAATACACACCAATAATATCACGGTTAGTGTTTTTGATACCCCTTAATATGAAATTCCGAAATTGCCCTACAAATTATATACATAGAAAACCTTAAAGATTAAGATAAAGTTAAATGCATGCATAATACGAGGGTACGGTTAAGATGATTCTCACTCTACCTACATTACAACTTACATTTGTAATTAAGATAAATATTTAAATAACATTTATAAAGAATGTACAAAATGCATAAAAATTAGCATGATCTACTTACCAACGAGTTTTATGGTTATATTAATATGTTTTAGTTTCAGTAGTTTCCAATTAAGTTATGCGGAACGCAAACCGCGTGAACATATGCTATGTATCATGAAGATGTAACATCGTTCATTCCTAAGCGTATCGTGAAAATGGTTTTCTTTACCGTTTAAATAAAATACTTCGCATGCTTAGTCACCAGTCGTAAACTTGATTGAAATCGCTCTAATTTACTGTTAAGGAATTTTAGCGGAACAATGCTGATTTTTATTCCGGAAGTCAATTAAATTACTGTTTTATTTTATGTCAAATTGATATGTGTTTAGATTGAATTGTGTGTTATTTGTTATTTCACTGTTAAGTTATTTTTGTAGAATAGGTGGAACCTATTAACCTTCTTAAAAAGTACCTATGCACCCATTTTGTTGTAAATTTTTTTGTTACCACGTATGTCCTATTTGTATATTTTTAGCCAAACCTATCCAGTTCTAACCTATCCAGAGTATCAAAATGAAGAGTTTTGAAAGGACATCACAAAAATATATTTGCGTCATGTGTGTTAAAATGTGATTACGAATAATTGCAATAACCAGTTCATTGCAGTCGTTTTATTGATTTTTAAAATAATAACTGCTTGTTTAATTTTACTTGTCTCTAAGTAATCTAATTGACTATGCATAATTACTTAAGAAATCTGTGTTTTTGATTTTTTAGATCGTAATTTATTATATTATTACTAATGGGAACAAATTCTCTTTATCACAACTCTTTATAATGCCAATTTTGAAAAAGCTTGACATTGCTTGTATTTTTACAGTAGCACGGGTAAAGTTTGCGACAAAACCGACACAGCATACTGTTCAGGTAACTCAGTTGTGATGAAGTAGTTAGATGACTCAAAGTAATTTATTCAGTAATTTTGTCTAAAGTGCGTGTTTCTGTTATGTTAAAAGCGTTACATTTAGCGTTCATTAACTCTTGTTTGCTTCTAGTGGGTACAGCAAAACTAGCTAAAACATAAGCATCGGTAAACTTCGGAAAATAAATTAAACGTAGGACTTTTTTGAAAAAAAACTCATGTATTTTTAATTATTACAAATAAGTTAAAAAAAATTAATGATTCTCAGCGAGCCTTTTTATTTGACACCCATTTAAATGTATATTCTGATGGTTGAATTAAAAATATCTCGTCCTCCATATTGGATATTCCGCCATGTTGGATTTAGAATGAAGTCACACAGTTAACCATGCAAAATTTCAGATCTCTTGGTTTAAATATCAGCCTCAAAATTGAGTTGCAACTGTTGCAAGATTCCACCCGAACTAAGACACTTTGGAATTTGAATACAAGCCTATAAAAAAAACACTACAAACACAAGCATGAAGCAACATGCCTATGTTGCTTAACGTTTGTGAGATATACGATTTAAAAAAAAATATGTCGCCGTCTTCGTACTCGTGCATCGCACGCAAATGTCGGTAACAACTAACAAAAAAACACCGAAGTTTTCTAATGCCCATTATTTCTATAGACATACTGTACTTGTAATGTAATGCATGATGTCACTTTAATTAGGTACTTGGTTGGTGTAAAAGTTATTTAGAATTACTGCGGTCTTAATTGATAGCAATTAATTTTAATCGCATAGGTACTAATTAACAAAAAATTGTTTGTATATATCTTACTATTTACATGTAGAGCTAGCATAGTTATATAACTATTATAGGTCCAAATACAACTGCAAGATATTGATATTGACATTGATAAGATAGGTAAAAGGAAAAATGTGTAATTTAAAAAATATCAGTGTATTTCATTACAAATTGGAACGCTTTCTAACTTGTTGCGAGTTTATTTGTAAAACAAACAATTCGTACTGTGTCGTTTTGAGTTATACTAACTTTCTTTTAGTATACTTACCTTAGTATTTTTATGAGACGATATGTACTGCACAAGATCACTTCACCTGTATAAATATAGCTTGCGTATGTAGCTTTGTCCTTGTGAGACTCCAAGAGATTCAAAGGGATCAACCATAATTACGGTAATTTTATATTAGCTTTACGCTTTGCCAGTGTGATCTACATTTTTTATCATGATCAGTGGTATAAAACGTAGCTATTGCCTTCCTCAATAAATGGGCTACCTATTAGTGTAAGAATTTTTCAAAGGGACTAATTAATGAGATTGGCAAATTCAACCAAATATACTCTCCAGCTTTATAACATTAATATAGATATGCAGACACTGTATTAGTTCAACGCAGACCTACTGACAGGTTAATTTCTATCTAGTTTATGTTCAAAACACATACAAAATTGTTCCACACTATCGAAAAAGCATCAACCATATAACCTTACTACCAGCAGTCTTAGTAGAATATTCCTTGGAAATGATCACTCTTTTTTATCCCATAATAGGTTTGCGCTTGACCACAACTTGCTTGATTTGAAGCAATGTTGCAGTCTTCGACTTAAAGACAGGTAGATTAAAGCTATCGGGAAACAGAGATGCCGGCAACGAATTCCACAACTTGGCCTTATTATTATTCTTCAATTCTTCTCTTAGATATTCATACAGTTCTTCAAGTTAAACTTCAAGTATCTAATAGTTTGTAACTTCGAAGATTGTGAATTTCACCTACAAGTTTCTTGTTGGTACTCTGGGTCGATAGAATTCAATGGACAATGTGTTCGGCATCGTTTTCGCTTCATTAAGCCGCACCAACAATCTGACCGTTTGTTTTAAGTTCATTCTGACATCATTATGGAGGAAGTTTACAAGATAGTAACGCAAGCGGA
Source organism: Meganola albula (assembly GCA_936450015.1). Lineage (NCBI taxonomy): Eukaryota > Metazoa > Arthropoda > Insecta > Lepidoptera > Nolidae > Meganola > Meganola albula. The sequence goes on along the minus strand of OW388156.1, from coordinate 7,160,440 downwards.
TGCTTCATGAAATCATGAATACATAATTTCATACACAATAGCCATTTTCTTATATTTACGCGAATTTATCACATTGAAATAAAACTAATTTATAATTTTGGATGCTTTACATATCATTGACTACATCATTGCCTAACGTCAGGTAAGTTGTGGTCAAGCGCTAGCCTATTACAGATTCAAAAAAATATTTACGAGGGGACTGGGGCATTTGATGTCATAAATTGGCCTTAATTTTTTATTGACGCATTGGACGCCAAATACCTCAGTTCCCTTGTGTTCATGGAAGCTGTAAAGCAGCCGAAACTACGATAAAATACCTACATAATCAAATAATAATAATTTTTCAATACGACCATTCTTTTCATTTCAGTGATACGGTGCAATTGTTATATCATGCGGTCCTAAAAAAGAGACCTGGTAGACACGGACTTTTCAATGCAACGAATATTTTCTTTCACCTGACACGTTTGTAGCACGATCATGGTGTGCACGTAGCAGGGGGCAGATTGTTTTGTTTTTCACAGTTAGTGTGAAAGTGCATTTTGATAAAATTTCAGATTTTCATCATTAAAATAAAATTTGAATTCGTTTAAGAATTTCTTAAGTCCATAAAATGTTATTAGGATTTAAAAATACATTATAAAATATTGTTATTATTAATTATTCTTCTAACAAACTTTTTCAGGAACAGAGTTGTAATTCTCTGCTACATTCTTCAGAATACCTACTGTTGGGACTGTCTCTCACTTTTCTCAGTAGCTTTCTCAGTTACTGGTTTCTTACCTATTATCGCAAGAAAATCGTCAGTTTGATGATAAAGTACCGTCATTGTATTATGAAAATCAGAAACATCATCGAAATATCAGTAGTATTATCTGTTACAACCAATCTACCTACTACCAAACTTGAAGTAGGTAAGTACGTAAATAAATTCATTGTTATCCATTGGATGACCTCACTCTCCTGCCTGATGCCTCTAGATACGACTCATGAGTTTTTGTGACGTTAATTGCTTTAAAATTGATACTTAATGATATTGTATTACACAAACATTCTACAAAAACGTAGCTACACTTCATGTGTGTTTGTTAATATGATATAATTTAGTTTTATTGATAGTAATATCTATTTATAGCACCTACATTTTTATGACAAAAATAGTCTGATAGAATTTTCATATTTGTTTGAGACAGTTTTTAGCTGGATTGGGGGTGTAAATATTCTTTTTTATAATATACGGTAACAAAATTCTGCCCGCAGCTTCGCCCACTTGGTATAACTATAAAAAGTATATGTCTTTGCTCAGGCTGTAGACTATCTTCGTACCAAATTTATTTTAAATCGGTACAGTCGTTGGTGTAAAATGGTTACAGACAGAGTTACTTGCGAAATTATAATATTAGTAAGGATTACCAGACTACGATGCGATTCAGATTTAAATCACTATTTGTTTGTAACATGTCTTGAACATCATGTTCCATATTTACGAATGATTAAAAATCGCTTGTAACTTAAAGCACAGTCTAACACGCGGGTCAAACGATTAGTCGTGCCTGGCTTAACAATAAATACGTAAGCCTCGTGTTAAAGGTACCTACTTAGTGTCATTTACATTGAGGTTGTTGAGTGGTATTTCTAAGCGACAACGTAGCGACAATATGAACATTGATAGGATTTTAAACGACTAATTTACATTACATTAGTAGGTGTTCCTAAGTCTTGTAGATATTATTTGTGTTGATTACAAATACCGTAATATGTACCAAGCCTATAGGATTTTGAAACTGGTTGCAAGTAGTACACAGGAACATTAATATTTATCTAGGTAGGTATGTACTTACAGTAATATCTAACTTGTTCCCAAGAGTCAGAATTGATCTACAGAGGCTATGTATTCATCCTTGACTGCCCAATACTACCACTAATTTTCCTGTTATTCCCAAGTTTTGTTAATAGACGAGTATCGTTTTCGGAACAAAATCCTGGACCTAAGAATAATACGGTTATTTGGTCCCAAGCTAAGCAGTTATGGAAACCAAATAACTGGTACGAGTAGATACGTATATGCTATACATAACTACTTTTTTTTGTTATTAAATACATTTAATAGATAATTACACCCAGACTTGAGACAAACAAACATGTATGTTCATCACACAAATGTCTGTATCGGGTGGGAATCGAACCCATGACCTACGGAAATAAACAGAGATTAAGAATACTTAAAACTTATAAAGGTTATAAAGAATTGCCGAAAGATATCGAAATTTAATTGCGTTACCTAATAAATATTAACAAATGCATTTTACATTTCCACGAAGCAACGACAATATTTGTACCAAGTAATTGTCACTAAATACGAGTTATTGGTGTGGTTTATGGTTTCATATTCAATTAAAAAAAAAATGAGAAAGAAATAATAATAATAATTTGATGTCTTTGAAATCTATTTGCGAAAGTCTTTGAAACTATTTAACGAATTTACCTCTTAAACTGAAGAATAGATGAGAGTAAATATTACATAGTTTAATTTTCAGTTATTTTGATATTCACTACAGCAGTCGCTACGACGTGCTATTCGGAAGCAGCGCACGCAAAATCGGTGAATGCCAAAGCAAAAAGAACCCAGTGTGTCTTTGCTGTTACTAAACAAGCATCTGACGGCAATATAATAATTACCGGCAAAAGTATCTAGGTACTTAGTAAATTATACGTCCAAATCCTTCCATCCGTTCTGCCATGAAAGAGTAACAAACATCCATTAATTCTTAAAAACTTACATTTATAAAAGTACTTAGTATGAAAAACCTAAAAATCATTCAAGCAAAATATTCATAGTCTCAATTGACGACATACTCGTAAATAAAATGTATCGTAACCAGATATCTTGACTCGTTTCGCAGTTCAAAAGACTCCAGGTGGATGCTTATAAAAGATAAACCTGACCTTGGTTCCGACCAGCTTTTTTCACACAAGTTCATTCACATTGTACTTGGTTTTGTTGGGAACTTTTAACCAAAGGTGAATCAACGAGACGAACTTATTTAACTATTACCTATTGTTAGTAATTCTCACGGTCATCCGAATTACGTGTCATCTGGGAAGGTAGGTGAAATGTTGACAGTTTTCAAATTACATAATTTACCTGAAGGAATAATGTTTTTTATGCTGAAGGTGGTATTTAGATGCGTGCGACCTGCATTAAGCCGTAAAGTGACGTACCTACAAAGACAAAAATCATAATCCCTAAAATTATAAAAAATCGTGAAACGTATCTCGTATTGAGGGTTATATCCAAAACATCCCTGGGGATGTTTTGGATATAACCCTCAATATGACGATTCAAAATGTTGCATCGGTTGCACGTTACTTTCCTGGCCTTACTTTTTTTTCATCTTTATAGTTGGTTAAGAATCTTTTCCCATTTCTTTTTATTCAATTTAAAACCACGCCTTGTCGGCGAATAATCGCCAACTTTTTGTCTACCTTCTTCTAGTTATTTTTTAACTTCTGTACCAGGTATATCTTGTCTGTTTTTGTTTTTCGCTCTTCAAATCTCTTCAGCATACTGCTATTTGTTCTGTACATTGCTGGTTTACTGTGAGGATTAAAGGGCAATAGCGAAGAAGAATTTTCATATATTCGTGTCCAGTATGTGTGTGATTGTGATACATAACTAACGTTTATTTAACGTTCACAAAGTATGCCTACATACTTTCTTTAAACTCTTTATAAAAGACCGGTCTCAATACTCAAATACCGATGCAACCTAAAGATACTTCTGGCACACTTGTCCAAATACGTGCACATGCATAATCTACCTCTATATCATGTTGGTACTCCTGTAGTTCTTACAAATATGTACGTATTATAAATAACAAAAGAACGGAAGCATCTTTGTTTGTCTGTCTGTCGTTCTCACCATTCGCGTTAAGTCGAGCCCTTATTACGGATTTTTGTACTTATAATCGAGTAAATAGTTATTTTTTTGTAAGTATAGTATATAATGCAGCGCCTCTAGTTATAACTACATAATTTTTATACGTACCCGAGAGTACGCTTGACCCCGAATCAGGATCATCTATAAAGCAAGCTTTCTTAATCCTAAAATGACTACAATAATATATGTATTTAATAGCAAGTGGTGTAGGAAATTCAAGGGGATTGGTCCCCTTGATAGGTGATAGGTAGTGATACTTCTAGAGCTATGTTGGGATTTAAAGATAAATTGAATGTCATGCAACCTAATAATGCAGCTAGTTTCCACCCGCGGCTTCGCCCGCGTTGTTTTCTTTTCACCCCCTTAGAGGGTGAGATGAGCTTTGTTAGTGCACACGTAATCTATGTGCCTCATTTGGAGTCCCAGCGGTTTGGGCTGTGCGTTGTTATGTCAGTCGGTTAGTCAGTTTCTTCTTTTTTAATAATGTAATTCAAGTTATATTTAGGCAAAATTAACCACGAGCACAAGTTAGTATAAATAGAATACTTAGAAGTAAAACATTATTCATTCTCGAGTTACAGATCGTTTCCGTAAGTAATATCGAGATATTTGCGTTCTCCCCTTTTATGATAGATACATTTCATTTATGGTAACTGCAGCTGTTTATATAGCTTTATGGGCTTAAGAGATTTAAATGTAGATTTTTAGAACAAACTGTGTCTCACTTGGAGGTATACTTAGGCAGAGTAAAATATTATTTTACCATCGACGATTTTAAACACGATGTTCAATGAAGAAGATGTTTAAAATGCATTGTAAAATATTTCATTCATCATTAACTTCTTACATTGTACAGCCCGCATTCGATAACATAGTTTGATTCTAGTAAATAATTGTGACCTACTCATTATTTTTAAGCATTGATAATACCTGTTGCATAATTCTTCCCGTACCTTATAGTTATTGGCATAACTAGTCGAATTAAAGCTAAAATAATTTCGAACGTAGAATTGAATAAGAACCACAATACTTCGTACTTTGGAGTCACAAAACAAAACAAAACGTGTCGTAGAAAGCGGAAACGATCGCAGTAGATGCGTGTGCGTTTGTCGTAACTCATAGTACGTGACAAACAGACAAACAAACTCCCTTAAGAGAACTAGTATTTAGGTAACTAGAGCACTATTGGAGGGCATTCACTCAGTAATATATTGTTGTTTAATATTGTTATGTTTCGCCTAGAATAGTTGGGCTATTGTGAACCAATATGGATTGTTTCTATTGTAAGTATATATTTTCACGCCCTCAGACTAGGTGGAGTTTATCTTGTATCTTTGCAAGGTGGCTGGTAAAAACTGGATGAGAGAGGTTCGTGCTCAGTGGCGTGCTTTAGGAGCGGCCTATGTCCAGCTGTGGACTAGGATAGGATTATGATAATGATGATGTATATTTTCTAGTTGGTCCCAATGAAAGGTTTCTTTTATATCTGATGGTGAACTTTGATGATTTAGAACAGAAGTCCTCTTAGGATCACAGTAGAATCGTCGCGGCAAGTAGTATTGCTTTATTTTTTAGTGTAGTTGATAGTTTACCGCTTGCAAGGAAGAAGGTAGGGTGTTTAGGACCCGCCTCTCCCCACTTTTAAATATTAAAATATACCTTGTTGGGAATCGTTTTTAGTGGAATTTTATAAAGATTTACAAAAAATCTTCAAAACGTCTTCTCTAAACTATCTTACGAATTGGGAGAGTTTAGGCTCTAATCTACAAATGCAGTTTGGTAGATGTCACATGTCATCGAATGATTAGTTCTTAGACATGCCGGTTTATTGACGATATTTTCCTTGACCGGTATTGAGCAGCAGCGATGAAACAATTCACATAAAATGTGTGAGCGCGACCGAGGATCGAACCTTTGACCTTATGTTTCAAAGGCGAGGCTGATACCGCTGTGCCATCGCTGATCATTAATAAATTGAATAGCTCATCAAAAAGGTCGCTATACAGCTTACGAAATAAAATTAGCATAGAAACTAACTTAACTAAACTGTGAAGAACAGGTTTAAAAACTGTCTATGTTGTTATTCATTACCTTAAAAGTTATCGTTGATACATAGTATTATATTATCTGTGTTGATAAGAAAGTTGTGCTTTCTTTTTCTATTCGAGTTACAAGGTTCGTTGACCAAACGTGACTATTCGATTTAAACTCGATACTACAATCACCTATTACTCGATTATGTTATCTTTTGCAGATATTTTAGTTAAAACGTGTGTCTAATCTATGTTTGTAGAAATATATTAAACATCTCAGCACGCAATACAATCGTTAACTGTAGATAAACACCTATATTCGCGTGTTGCGAAATAAAAAGAAAAATTTACATCGTAGCTTCCTTACCACAGTATCTACGAATATAAGTTACAACAGTATTTCGATTCTGACGTGTATTTGTACATACGTGATTTGTGTTCAATAACTTTTATCAGTCAAAGGGTTAGAGTTGCTAATATAAGGTTCTAAGAAAAGTTTCAACAATTTGTCATGGTAAGCTCGTTAATGATGGAACAAAATTTTGAACAGAACAGAATAGCTTGTTTCAAGTCACACTACTGTTTTTTATTATATATTTACTGTGTCCTTACCACATACAGTTGGCAAGATGCCATTCCGTCAATTGTGGTTAGTTTATAATAAAAACTATGGTTTTGAGTCACGAAAAGATAAAAATTATGGGATTTAAATATTTTGCTGTATAGGTAACTGTTAACTAATATAGGGAAGAACAAGACGGATCCTAAAACAATCAAAAACTATTTTGTGATTATACCTACCTACTGTTTTACGGAAAATCGACTAAACGGGTTTAGGTGAAATAATGCACAAATTTAAGGCGGGCAGCACCTTCGCCTTTGAAGTATAAGAATGTGGGTTGGATCCCCGGTCGTGTTCACACACTACGCTACTAATCCGATTTGGATAAAATTTGGTATAGATATCGTTTGAGACTCGGGGAAGGACATAAGATAGTTTTTATCCGACTGCGCAAAAATAGGTTATTGGTCTAGCGTGATAACCAACATTCGCGCGGGCGTATATCGGGCTAGTTGGTATAAATTATAATTTATTTTAATTGTTGTCAACAAACAAATAAAATTATGCAACGACACAGTTAAAAGATAAGTAACACTACTTATTTCGTTTACTTACTAGAACATTATCTACTAACAAAAATACAACGTCCTTAATGTTTAACTAGTTTAAACGCAAATCTTCTACACAGCGTAACGTTTTACTTCACCTCGGAACCAAACATTCACTTTTTAATTACGTAAAAAAGGTCATCGATCTATCAACAGGTGCAATCAAATATTTCCTTAACGTTTTAAAATATTAGGAACTAGCTTTCTGTCGTGGCTCTGTCCGCATGAACTACATTTTAAATCACGTCCAGTAGTATAAAAAATTGACTATAGCCTTCCTCAATAAAAGTGCCATCTAACAGTTAAAGAATTTTTCAAATCGCACCAGTAGTTCCTGAGATTACCGCGTTCAACTAAACAAATTCTTCAGGTTAATAGTTTAGTATAGATTAGCTGCACCTTGCGGAAGTAATACAATCAAAAATTGTAACTATTCGTACACAATTTATATTATTTAATAGTAAAACGTGTTAGTTTGCGTGTCACATTATGTTTTCTTGCGAAATTACAGCTGATAGAGTTTTTTTTTTATTGCCAAGGTTGTTACCTTTAAGGCTATTTATTATTGTAGTGTTCATGCACTTGTGTTTAGAATGGTATTAAATTAATTACTCAATTGCATTCGACAAGTGATTGCCTATCAAATTTAACATTACAATTAAAGTCTTTATTTGTTAAATTTGTCTTTGCTTATTGCAGAAAACTGAATTTATTCGTACAAAATACCAACATATCAATGAAACTCTAAAGTCTATGCACACCCCATATTATAAACGGACGCGCTTCAAGCGCGTTTGTATCGATACAGTAAAATAAGCCATTTACGCACGCACGCGAATCAGACGCAGCTAGAGATGCAGCAATGTGTTTCAGTAGAATTTATAAGTTAACTAGTTATCATTATCAATGTTTTTTAGTAAAATTACAGTAATTAATGCCTATAGAATAGAAATTAGATTCTGGTAGGCCTGCCAGAATATAACCCGTCTTTAGTGACTGGTTGAGTATAAAAATCATTTCTCCTCCTTGGACAACTGATTGCGAATCTTAGTTGCGAATGTGGCCGGAGGGGAATCTCATGGCTTATGGGGATAAAGAGCACAACGACCGCGACGTCCTTTTTATAAAAACTTAAGTGTGCATAGGACCCTAATGAATTTGGTCACCTACTTTGCTTCTGTATGTTTGGTTATTTACACTATTCTACTTGAACCATCTTCATTCGTGCCACAACCGAGGTGTACAAAACAAAAAGAAATTTAGAAATGATAAGTAATAGAATTACAGCAACGTTGCAGACGTTTTTCACAATAAATAAAATCTACCTGCTACTTACTTTTTACCGCGCAGTTGCACTGAACTAGGATGACATAATAATTTGGTAATGAAGTGATGGTTGAAGAAACATTGTGTGGTTACGTAACGTTTTTGTTATTGCTGCTGGGGCGTTTTGTACGGGGGAGTGATGCGCACGTACCTTTAATCAGTTGCTTATTAGATTAGAACCCTTTTACAATCGACTATTTGTAAAAGTCTTCCACTTTTATAGTGCGAACTGTCAACTTGTTGAATTTGCTGCCAGTATCTCTGTTTCCCGATAACTATATTCCACCTGTCTTCAAGTCACGAGTGAATCGGTATTTACTGGGTTTCATTAAGAATGTCAAGTTCTACTCAGTCGCAAACCTAATAGAGGATAAGTGTCCCGCTGATGGGCACGTATCTTAACTAACATAGTAGGTGGTTTTAATCTACACAAGCTGATGAAGTGCGAGTATATGCATGGCCTCGAATACTTTTATCCACCGATATTGAGCAGTGGCGATGAAATGATTCACACAAAGATGTGTGCACAAGACACCAGATCGGAACCGCGACCTATATTTCAAAGCAGAATCCTCTATCGCAGCGCCAACACTGGTATTATACCTTTTAATCTAATAAAACAAAAGGTCCTGTGGTTGAATGGGCTAATCTTTGCGCTGTAACTTATTTTTTAGCTCTGAGCAATTCTTGAATTTGTATTAGGATTTGAGCAGGAAAATCTCTGAAGACGATATATACGTACGTTTATCCAAGCCGGCTTGTGTAAGTGTGCCTTTAAAAGCATGAACATCGTGGAACAACCTCGGATTCACCCACTGCTAAGTATATCTATGAAGTTATTTATCATTGTTGATTTATAACACGCTTTTAACATTAAAATACCAACCTGCCAAGATTTATAATACCTAAGTTTAATACAACTTGCACAATGGTGACAGGCGAAATTAATGGACAGCACGGTGTCTTTATATAAACAGCTTCATTTTTAACAAAAAAAAATCCTTTAATTGTTTTCTCTTAAAAATCTCTATACCTATTTACAACAACTAAAAAAACAAGATAAAATATGATGTCTATGAGGATGTGGATACCTTCACCGACCCTACCGATTATTCTACTCAACTTTTCTAAACTTCTTCTCCATTCCGCTCTATCTTTCACTTCTTGTCTATTACTAGAATGTCTATCAAAATGTTTTTTTTACGCTACATCTGTGCAAAAATATATAAAACTTCTGACCCTAAGTTAATACCTATATCTTCGATTTGTCCTCCAAGTTTCTAACTCTTTAGTGACTACAATAAAACCTTGACAGACAAAAAGTGTCTTACGTGACTACAATCAATGGACTATGTTTTATTTCTATACAAACGCACGCATTGCTTATTTGTATAACTTCCTATTTCCCTTTGTTGCACCTGGAAGGAATGAATATTAAAGTAGTTATGTTTAATTTATGTAGGTTTATTTATACATTTACTTCTATGTGTTATCTACACATTTTTTAACCAATTTTTGTTTTGTTTACAGGTAAGTTTTGTGCCTCCCTAGAGTCATTTAACACACATCTTTGTTGTTTTTGGTAAGCTTCGAAATTTTTTTCAGAATAAAATCTTTTAACGAAAGCTGAAGCGTATTTCGGTAACTTGGTGAAAATTAGGTTAAAAAAATATTTGTGTTTCATACAAGTATGACAAGAAAGCAGTTCAATATGCATTATATCTGTGGTTTAACCTAGTAAGTACTAGGTAATCTGAATAAGTTGCCGATTAATAAGCTGAAATAGCATGTGAACATCCATATATGCCGCAGAACCGAAAACAGTTGCTTCGATTAATGAGTTTATGCGTTGCGAGCACGGATTACCAAACGTAGCTAAAGAAGGACGCCCTTTATCTAGGCAGAGTGAAAGTCTTAGTAAGGTGGCTGAAAACAGCTGGATTGATAATGTGGATTGCACTCAGTGGTAGTTCAGAAGAGACCTATGTTCAGCGGTAGACTAAAATAGACGACAAGAACCCAGAAATGAGGAATAGGTACTGACGCGACAGGATAATATTGCACTTGAAGCAAACTGCCTCGTTCGTCCTTATATTATCGTGAAGTCCTGCGTTCGAATCCGATGGGAATTATGTCCGATGAATAGCAATAGACATAACGTATGGAACCTAAACATAGCCAACGAAATATGGGTGATATTCTACTCGTACCTACATCTTTGGGTAATACAGCCGCGAGTACTATACATATATGTATGTATGAAGCAAAAGTCTAGTCTATTGTATAACATATAAATAGCTGCAGTACTACGATCAATGTTTACGACACACCTTAAGTCTGATCTCATGAGACCGTGGCCTTGACTGCATTCTGAAGGCCACGTCGCTAGATACATAATACGGTTAGATTGATTTAATTCAAGACTATTTGTTTGCAAATCGGTCATTATTTGGTTACCTTCCTTATTAAGTGTTTGTTTTTATACTTATTAACTTTGTGAGGAACAGTAACAGTTTAGAAAATAGCTGAAAGTACTTACTTGTAGCTCTGCTTCTATCTTTTTATGTTCTTTTTAGTTCTAGAATTTATTAAGAACTAGCTGCTTCGCACGGCTAGTAAATATCGGGTAGTGGTTCTGTTTTTTATAATATTTCCATACAATGTATTGGTAACTTTGTGCCTACAATAACTAACCAACCAAAATCAATTGTACAATCGCTGTGGTCGTTCTCAAGTTATAACGATTATTCTCAAAAATATTGCCTACGTAATCAACCACATGAGCAAGATCTTTATCTTTGCTCTTGATTAGTCTATAAAAGCTAAAACAATAAATTAATCTACCATCTCAAATGGTGTCACGACACGACATCGCACTGGAACATGGCAAAGCCGCTTGACGGCGCGACGCGCTGCTTTATCTGGTTATAAACTTATTAGCTTTTCGCTGTGGTTCTGCCTGCGAGAATTAAATTCTCGCAGGATATAAAATGTATTGCATTTTATATAGTGCCCAGCAGTGGGATGAAGATTAGTCTCTAGCTTTTTCTCTTTTTTTATTTTTTTGGGCTAACACTGCAATCATTTTTCAAATTACATAGTTCCTGCGATTAGTGCGTTAAACCAAACAAACAGCCTCTTCAGCTTTATAACACGGCCTTATTCATAAAAAAGTTATAATACTCTTTAAATAAAATGCACTTTGTCTCTTTCTTACTAGTAGAAATGTCAAGATCACAGACAAAGACAACAAATTATACCCCTATTTTTGCTATACGTATTTTTAAAATACGTTTATGAATACGGGGGTTAGTATACATAGAAAACGGGTGCCCCCGGTTATAACATGTACTGTTATGTAAATAAATAAGTACGTTTATAAAAGTAAATTTCGTTTAATATTTAGATATTACACGGAACAGCATGCAAGCTGTATGAAAAGTAGTTAATTAGTTAACTGCTTTTCAAACAGATTGCATGCTGTTTCCAACTACGAGTAGATAACAATAAATCGCGTTTGTGTTCGCTCAGTGGATTGTAGTTACGAAACACAAGCAAACCAACAATGTTAGAGAGTTAATATTTGGTAATATTTAACCGTAGGTAGCCTAAGAACAATAGAGTACCTACGATTGTATCTACTAATAGATAGTAACTTTACTTTCAATAAAACATTTTAACCAGTGAGCAAACTGTGAAAATAATCTTAAACTAATTTTAATTATCACGTGTTTTTTTTAACTTTTTAGGTTGTATGTAAACGACGTAAATGGTAACTATTGACATGTCGTATCAGCTGTGCGCTTGCTAGGATCACTGACCGCTAATTGTAATTATTAAGCCCCCGCTTTCATGGATATTATTACGAATAGATCGTTCATTACTTGCTTAATTTAAAAAAAAATAAGTAAAGAAAATATATTGAACAATTAATGGAATTATTTTCTATTACTGAACTACCAACAAAAAACTTGCGCACAGTTTAAACAGTTTCCCTGCACAAATGCTCTACATCCTACTGAAACCGGTCAATCGTAGCCAATCAATCATCACAGTTTTCTAGCTTTTCATTTGGATTATACATCCTACTAATACTAGGTTTTACAAATATCCTTTGGTATAAATCACAGGATGTACTAAATTCCTTCCTGTCTAATTGTTTACGAGTTTAATATTACGAATAATTGGCGGTAAAATTAATTTAGCGGCAAATTTCGACTTAAAAATAATTTCTTATGGCTTAACTTGAACATTCTGTTCACTCAAAATCGACTATTAATTATATATTGCTAATCTGTTTATGGAGTGATAGGGACAACACTAGTTTTGATGTGGCAACTCTGGAAAAATAGCGGCATGCCATGTCTGTCCATCTTTGCAAGAACAAGCGACGCGGGCGGTGAGGCGCCCGTTGCCCAAATTTGCATAAGTTAATAATTGTCCAGAGGAATGGGATAGTCTCGGTTTATAGTTAGCTACTGGTAGCAAGTGAAAATTCCCGTCACTACCTGTCTGTATATATAACTGTGTCAGTGAATGACAAAAATAAATCCAAGTGTTTTTAAACGCAAGTGTGTTCTCAATCAAAAACGAACTACCCAATACAAACCCGCTAGAGCTATTTAGGTAGATCACACACCTATAGAACAGCTGACCGCCGATCAGGGAGCAGTGTACGAGAAAACCACGAGCTCCAGTCGGCGAGGTGCTCCCCAGCGCTGAAACAAAGCGGAGCGCATACACATTTTTGGATTTAATTAACTTTTAACCCTCCACAACGATGTGTATGTATAAGTTTAAGGTGACATATTTGCACGAATGAACCGATTATTTATGCGCTTTTCTTTTTTAATAGCTGAGGTGATAGAGATGGTTCTTCAGAGTTTTATAAAATTTGCTTATATGGGCAAACAACACGATTATTATTTCGTGGTTTAAAGCAAATCAATATTTCTGCACCTTGTTTACGCACCGTTAGACTAGCCGGTTAGTGTGCACGAGCGCTAACAATATAGGATGCGGTTCAAATTTAATTGCTTCAAAGTACGTACAGTTTCATAATCACCAAAAATTTACACACACTCCAAGCAGTAGTATACTATTAATTATTACATGTTAGTTAACTATGTTGCGTATCTAAGAGTTTAGTATGCGAGATGGTTAATAGGATCGTATATTTGACCCAGTTTTGTAATGTTAAGTAGTTATACATACTGCAAGAAGTATTTACTGGCTTACTGAAATATGTATCTGCATTCATAAGATATCGTTCTTTTCGAATAGAACCGTGGTAGCAAGGATGATTAGAAAAATCGAGAAAAATTGCTTTAGAGTTGTATCTACAGCTGTTTGATTTATTTTATTATGTAATTGATTTACATTGTTGCTCGTGTTCATGTTTTTATTAGCTTTGATGACGCGTAACCTATATTTTGCATTATGACTAGTATTAAATTTAAAATTATTATAAAATCTACGTTACGTAAGAAAGCTTATTATAAAATCTCAGACAATCTAACGGATAAACGCTTGGAATTAAATCGCTGTAACACAACGCACTAACAAAATGTAATAGATATTAGTACTTTATTTAAAAAAGAAAACAGCCTGCTGAGTTTTTTAGCAGTCTTTCTCAGTAATCGCCGTTCACTGCAAGGTAGGAAAAGAAATCCGACTATATTTATGAAGATTTTGAGTCAAAAAAAAAGTGCGATAAAAAGTAGCCTATAGTCTTCCTCAATAAATGGGCTTACACAATGCAAGATTTCAAATCGGACTGTAGGCCCTGAAATTAGCGCTTTCATCCATTCTTTATAATTAGTACCTAACAAACTCTTCAGCTTTATAATAAGCATAATTAATGACAATAATTAAAATAACAACACATACCTGTTTTATAGGACTAAATTGTCCAGCATTATCTCATTATTATTATCATTATTATCTATTATTATTATTGTTTTTCTTTTTCTTTATACTAACACTATATGGATGTAGCTTGTCCGAAATAAATGGTATTTTATTTTATTTTATTTTTTTATTTTTTATTTTTATTATCTCGCCATTGATATTTGATAAGATCGATGAACAGCAGCTTGCGTGAAGAAGTTGAGGTTTTGAAACCGGCCAAATCCATGTAAATTTCCATAATCCCAGCAGCAAGCTAATGATTGTCACTTAACCGAAATTTAATAACACACTGTCATACTGAGCAAAACATTAAATTATCCTCCTGCTGACAAAAAATACGTGATTGAAATATTTTCAGTAGATATACAAATACGATAAAGGTCGACCCATAATTGCGCCTAGCATCAGTTTCCCATTACCCAAGAATGCAAATCACAACCTCTGAAGTCGGCCTCGGTTAATATCGAATACTTACAAATGTATGCATCTCCATTATACTAAAGCACGTCAATGGCAATCAGTGAGACGTTTGAACGATTATATGCAAATTTTGTATTCAAATTAGTCAAAGAAATTCCTTTTTGATGAACAGTTTATATTTTTAATTTGTCAGGACGTAGGGACGTATTCCTTTATCCGTGTGTCTATGTACTGTGTATTGCTAAAGTGATCAAAATGGTTATAAATAGTTCGGCTGATTCATTTTATTTTTATTTTGGATTGTTAATGCCTGATAGGTGGAATTTCAACGTCCTGAAAATAGTACGTACACGATACTGACGGCGTCACAGTAATTTCCTTCTAAAGTCAACGTCACTTACCTACACACTTTAACCCTTTTTTAGTCTTCTCTTAACTATCCCACTAATCGAGAGAGTTAAGGCCTATAATCCTCACACGCTTGTCAAGTGCAGGTGGGTGGATGTCACATATCCTCAATTGATTAGTTGTTAGACATGTCGGGTTCCTCACGATTATTCCCTTCACCAATATTGAGCAGCGGCGATGAAGCAATTCACACAAAAAATATGCGGGCTCGACCGGGGATTGAACCCGCGACCTTACCTATATTTCAAAAGCAAGGCCGATGCCGCCTGCGCCACAGCCAAATCCGACTATATTTATGAAGATTTTGAGTCAAAAAAAAAGTGCGATAAAAAGTAGCCTATAGTCTTCCTCAATAAATGGGCTTACACAATGCAAGATTTCAAATCGGACTGTAGGCCCTGAAATTAGCGCTTTCATCCATTCTTTATAATTAGTACCTAACAAACTCTTCAGCTTTATAATAAGCATAATTAATGACAATAATTAAAATAACAACACATACCTGTTTTATAGGACTAAATTGTCCAGCATTATCTCATTATTATTATCATTATTATCTATTATTATTATTGTTTTTCTTTTTCTTTATACTAACACTATATGGATGTAGCTTGTCCGAAATAAATGGTATTTTATTTTATTTTATTTTTTTATTTTTTATTTTTATTATCTCGCCATTGATATTTGATAAGATCGATGAACAGCAGCTTGCGTGAAGAAGTTGAGGTTTTGAAACCGGCCAAATCCATGTAAATTTCCATAATCCCAGCAGCAAGCTAATGATTGTCACTTAACCGAAATTTAATAACACACTGTCATACTGAGCAAAACATTAAATTATCCTCCTGCTGACAAAAAATACGTGATTGAAATATTTTCAGTAGATATACAAATACGATAAAGGTCGACCCATAATTGCGCCTAGCATCAGTTTCCCATTACCCAAGAATGCAAATCACAACCTCTGAAGTCGGCCTCGGTTAATATCGAATACTTACAAATGTATGCATCTCCATTATACTAAAGCACGTCAATGGCAATCAGTGAGACGTTTGAACGATTATATGCAAATTTTGTATTCAAATTAGTCAAAGAAATTCCTTTTTGATGAACAGTTTATATTTTTAATTTGTCAGGACGTAGGGACGTATTCCTTTATCCGTGTGTCTATGTACTGTGTATTGCTAAAGTGATCAAAATGGTTATAAATAGTTCGGCTGATTCATTTTATTTTTATTTTGGATTGTTAATGCCTGATAGGTGGAATTTCAACGTCCTGAAAATAGTACGTACACGATACTGACGGCGTCACAGTAATTTCCTTCTAAAGTCAACGTCACTTACCTACACACTTTAACCCTTTTTTAGTCTTCTCTTAACTATCCCACTAATCGAGAGAGTTAAGGCCTATAATCCTCACACGCTTGTCAAGTGCAGGTGGGTGGATGTCACATATCCTCAATTGATTAGTTGTTAGACATGTCGGGTTCCTCACGATTATTCCCTTCACCAATATTGAGCAGCGGCGATGAAGCAATTCACACAAAAAATATGCGGGCTCGACCGGGGATTGAACCCGCGACCTTACCTATATTTCAAAAGCAAGGCCGATGCCGCCTGCGCCACAGCTGCTCACGTCAATGTTTTTACATTGAAAAGTGGCAATTTGCTCAATATTTTTTTTAAATAATAATATTATTAGGCTAAAGCTATAAAGTACAAACATGCAGTACCAAACACAAAAGAGGTTTAACCACAACCTTAAGTTTTTAATGTTTTCTCACGGGCTATTGCATTATTTGCAGGTAAAACAGTATGAAACCACAAAACAGTTTGTCAATTCACAGGGCACCTGTAAAGCTACGTGACTTATATTTCTACTTTTTGTCAATATTCGTAAGTTCTAACTTTAGGATAACCTCAAGACAACAAAATGTAATACCTATTAAAAAGTGCGTTTCTGTTGGGCTTGACTTTTTTTAAAGTTTCACCATTCGTGGTAATCTCCCGTTATGATAAGTTTTAATCATGGAATGCAAACAAAAAGTGCAATGGAATTGTGTTAAAAGTTTGTTAGTAAGCACCGTCCATCAATACATTTGACCTACAACCATTAGTCTACTTCATTCCAACACAGATTAAATTTCGATTTTGAACTCTATAACCTCCGTTATAAAGACAAAAATATTTAAAATTATTCGAGTGTAGGTTTAATAAAATTTTGTTAGCGAAAGTAACATAAAAAGGATTTTGGATGGATATAAAGACGGCCTGTTGAATCGATTCTAAAGGGTTCCAGTAAAATAGCCATTCATTTCAGTTCACCAAAGAAAACCTCTACGACGATGACTGATCGGTCATTGGTCTCCAGCAGTCCATAGTTGGATATATTTATAATGCACTAGTTTTCCGCCCGCGGCTTCGCCCGCGGATGTCAGTTATCGCGCTAGACCATTAATCCCTTTTTTCGCAGTCGGATAAAACTATACTTTAGCGGGTCTCTAACTATCTCCATACAAAATTAGTTCAGTAGTGTAGGAGTGTAAGCAACATTTTGAAATCGGCAAGCCCCCATATGTATATCCATAAATTAATAGGTGTTTCTTAAAAAATACTACGGCTCTTAGACCATACCTATAAGAAGAAATAAAATTTAAATTTCGAATTCTAATCATCGCATTCAAACATGTCATTGTGTCAAAATAAAGAGTAATTTAAATCAAAAGCATGAAAGAGTATTGATATCAACTTCGAAGAAAATCGCACTCAGAATAATTTCGCAGGCTTCTCCCGCGTAGTATTAGGGTACAAATAAAAAAAATGGAAAAATAAAAAACACGTGTCTCATTATTTGTTTTAAGCTTTATGTATACCCAATTTGAAGTGAATCGGACCAAGGACTAAACAGTTCTGCAATATTTAGTATTTCCAAAAAAACTCATTTTACACTCTTCCTGGGGGTAGTTTTGGAAAAATAAAAAACACGTGTTTCATGATTTCTTTTAGGGTTTATGTGTGCCGAATTTGGAGTGAATCGGACTTGAGACTATGCAGATCCAGAGAAACTTTAATTTTTACCATTAAAACTCATTTTTCACACCCCATGGGGGTAATTATGGAAAAATAAAAAACCCGTATCTCATTATTTGTCTTAAGGTTTATGTGTACCGAATTTTAAATTAATAGGACCAAGGAGTAAAAAGTTGCATACAAACTTCACCCCTCTATTTAACCCTATTAGGGGATGATTTTTGGAAATATTATTAGCCTATGTCCTATTCTAGGGTATATACTACCTACGTTTTAAACTTCATTAACATTGGTTGAGCGGTTATGGAGATACGTGGTAACAAACCTTCACACACACACACACACTTACTTTCGCATTTATAATATTAGTAGGAATAGGATAGGATAGGATAGGATAGGATAGGATAGGATTCTTCTTCAGTTTGTTACATCCAGCTTCTTATTTATATTTTTTTGCGTTGAATTCGACTCGTTCAAATTCTTATTGAACTTTATTTAAATTGGGTAAACACGCCACGCTATATCCAAAGTCTATTAGAATAAAAATAATTTATATACCTAATTTAAACAGTCTGTTCCGGGTTTTAGAAGTGAAAATTTTACTTTTCTTTATTTTCATAACATAATTGTGACTGTTATATCTCGGATTCTCCAGGGATATTAGGAATAATACAAATCAAACACAGCACTGGCTTTGCATTCAGCGAGCGCACGTCCTCTCGCCTCACGTCTAATAAAATAATGGCTACTACTGGCGCGCAGAGAGTGCCAACGTTGGTACATATATATTCATATATCAATAATAAAAAAATTTTGCCGGCGAGAAATTCTTTATAGATCTCCCCTGACCTGTGAGGGCGCAGAACGGTATGTGGGAGTTTTGAAGGTTATCCACTAAAACTCTCCGGGTGATCTTCGCGCATGTCAGCGCCAGGGGGTTACTGGAACCACTCGTAGCGCAACCGCGACTGAAACTGTCTCTACCTATTGAAGTTACTTCACTACGTAGAGACTACAGTTTACCCACATCTTTTATAAGGTGTGGGTATAATTTATCTGTAGCTATCCGTTTCTATGTATGTGACAGTACTACAGGCAGCATGGTTTGAGTTTACTATAGTGTCAAACTATCGTTGAAGTTCGTTGGTTGGTTGGTATTTCAAAGCCAAACCTTTAGCATTCAACTATGTCGTAACGCAGGAATCCAGCATGATTTATGTATATGTGACTTGCCCTCCAAAACCGGTTGGGCAATTATTTAAATGCTATGTTGGTTACTTGTTTTTATTTCAAACATTAATGAAACTTTTAATAACTGTGTGTACAAAATAATAATAACGTTATGATTGTGTGTTGTTACGTAATTTTTAACCGTGGTTCTGTTTGCACTAAATCAAATATTTTCTATAAAAACTACGAATGAATTTTTAATTAAACCCGTGGGCGTTTAGACAAATTAGTTACATAGCGAAGCGATAACGAAACACACGTAATAACGTTATGCGGGAAGGGGTGGCATCATCTTAATGGGATGATCAAAACTAATAACTACCTACTTATCTAAAAGATGTTGCGTATTCATTTGTGTTGCATTCGAGTCCCTTTAATCCTATAGCTAGGTACTCACTAACGTTTTCCTTCATAGTTAACACGTTGACGCGAACATAATATTATTTCCCCACCTCTAAGCGGTATTGCACATTGTTTTTCATACAAACGAGACGTATGGTCTAGTGACGTTGTGCAAATTACTGGTGAAAAATATCGGTGCGGTGTATAGTACTAAATTGTTAAGAGTTCGAAGTGTTGTAGTTGACGTAGGTTATTTAGTTTCTTGGTAAAGATTGTGTTATTAAGATAATGCAGCAAGTTAACACGTTGATGCAAACAATCGGATATACATATACGTCAGTCATGGCGAGCGTGTGCTGAAACAACGTGTCATAACGTCCATCTACAACGAAATTTATGGAGCACAGCGTGATAGCACAGCATTTGACAATACTAGTAAGTAAAAGTTTAGTTGACGAGTGATGTGTATATATTTTTTTGGACAGCCATTGATGACACACACAGCCATTTGATGCCAAACTAAGGTACTTGAGAGCTTGTACTAACCTACTGGCTTGTGTAACCAGATAACTGGTAATATACCTACTACATATAATACTTTTCTTTTGTAAATAATATATACTTAAATAAAGATAATTACACCCAGACTCGAGACAAACAGATATTTTCATCACACAAATGTCTGACTGGGGTGGGAATCGAACTCACGACCTGCAGCGTGTAAAGCAATATATGTATATCCGATTAATCGCATCAACGTGTTAACTTGCTGCATGATTTTAATTACACAATCTTTACCAAGAAACTAATAAACCTCCTTCAACTAATTAATGAGTAAACAAAAGTTTCTTACCCACAAAATGTCAAATCAACTTTACAACATCAATTGTATATTTGAAACAATACGTTGGTTAGCAAAAACTCTTATAACCTATCAAATCAGATTGCAATAGGATTGGAATAAAACACCTTCATAATTACCTACTACTAGCGGACCCGGCAGACGTCGTTCTGCCCGGTAAAGCAGCGCCACCTACCGGGTCTCAGACCTACCGAATATAACCAATAATAAATAATAGATATCTAACACGGTTTTCGGCACTTCTTCGCTTTTTAAATTTTCTTTTTTTTTAATTTTAACTGCGTAAGAACCATCCTCGTACATAAAGGAATATTTTAAAAAAAGAATTAGCGAAATCAGTCCAGCCGTTCACGCGTGATGTCGTGACAACGGAAAACGGGTTTCATTTTTATATAAATAGATTAACTGTGTACTTCAGAGTATACGGAAATTTCTTCCAAAATGGTTCAAAAATACAAACTTCGAACTATGGATATTTATTTAGGTTATTAGCAAAAGTCTATGATTTTCTGAAAAGTTTATGACAAAGTATTTTAGAAACGTTACTATTTTGTTTCTTTTAAATAGTCACACGTTGATTTTTATCTTCACACACGTCTAGAAGTAATAATAATAATAATAAATTTATTTACATAGTTTGTACACGGTTTATGGATTTGTCTTAATATTAAAAACGAAAATACCAGTGCAACAATTTAAGCAGGTCATGGGACACCCTTTCCCAAACTAGGGAAGTTATGGCAGATCGTTAATAATGCTTGATGTTAGTATAGTATTATATTATCTGGGATGTTAGTTACAATTAGCAGTCATTACTGTTTTAAAGTATCAATTTTTTCAAACGGCTTCAAAAAGATGGAGATTCTCAAATCGATTGTTTTTGTATGTATGTTATGCGATAATTCCGCTAAATAAATTGATTTTGGTAATTATTTTTTGTTTCAAAAATTCCAAATGTTCCCATTAAATTTTAACTAAATCGATTCAACGGGTTTTGAGTTATCTTCTATCTAAATATGTGAAAGAAGAAACTGACTGACTGACTGACTGACTGACATATCAACGCAAAACCCAAACCACTGGGTCTGGAGACTCCAAATATGGCACATAGGTTCTTTATGGAGTGTAGGGGTGCACTAAGAAAGGATTTTTCAAAACTCACCCTTTAAAGGGGTGAAACGGAATTCCACCAATAACAAATAAAAAAAAAATAAAGGTTTCTTATAGATCTGTCACTTGTCACTAACTTTTATCCTAACAGCAAGCGGGCGTAGCCGCGGACGGAAGCTAGTTGTTAATATAATAGATTTGAAAATAAATACGAATTAACTTAAATGTTTAGATCACATTTAATAGCGGTGTTTCAAATTCGGTACAATGATTGACAAGGGACGCCGACTCAGAAAACGATACCACGACGCGATGCGCTGACGTCAATTATCCTATAGGAAAATCGACAGACATCAAATCAACAATTAACAATTCTTCTTTGTTCTATAAGTATAAACCATGATCTTTATGTAAACAAAGCACATTCCACACAATGCGATGGCATCGCGACCTTGACTCAGTAATTATTGCACATGATACTCGGTCCCACGGGTTATTTCTATGCTGATAGAATCTTTGATGGTGTTATGATAATATAACTGTATGCAGATGACA
The DNA here is from genome assembly GCA_936450015.1 of Meganola albula. Lineage (NCBI taxonomy): Eukaryota > Metazoa > Arthropoda > Insecta > Lepidoptera > Nolidae > Meganola > Meganola albula. The sequence continues at coordinate 7,138,104 of OW388156.1, read as the reverse complement.
TGGCAGGAACGTGTTAGTAATTTATTTTTTTATTCCGGCGCGATGTCTGGTGACACCATTTAAGAGGTGGGGTCGAAAGTGTTGCTTTTTAATGGTTTCTAACCATCTGGAGCCTCATTCCACTGCCACCTTATCAGTGTAGTGGGCACGCGTGTCCCATCGTAGACTACATCATTGCATAAAATCAGGCAAATTGTAGTCAAACCCAGGCCTATTTCAGGATAATAAAAAATCATTTGCTACTCGAAGTTTGGAATTGTGCCAGATGAACGGCAATAAGCGCGGCCCTTTACTGCTTAGTATGTATGGAACCTAAACATAGCTGGCGAAAAGTTGGTGATATTAACCTCTGCCTACACCTTTGGGTAATACAGGTGTTATGCTGAGTACGTACATTCATCCATTACTTCATTGTAATATCACAGCGTAAGCTAATATTATACATGTGAAAGTAACTATACATCACTTCAACCCTTTTTGGTGTCCCACTGCTGGACATGGGTCTTCTCTCAACTATCTATTATGAGTTGAGAGAGTTTAGGCCTTAACCCACACACGCTAGCCAAGTACGGGTTGGTGGATGTCGCATGTCCTCGAATTATTAGTTCTTAGACGTGCCGGTTTCCTCACGATGTTTTCCTTCACCGATATTGAGCAGCGGAGATGAAACAATTCACACAAAGATGTGGGGCACGACCAGGATTCGAACCCGCGACCTTATTTTTCTAAGGCGAGGCCCGTACCACTGTGCCACCGCTGCTACATAATATACATAAAATCTATATTTATATATGTTGTCCGAAAAAAGGGGGTGTTCTAACTTTGACTTGTGCATTTGTATATCTGTGTACAAGATTGAAACACAGTAACGCTTAAAAGAATGGAATAATTTCGTTGCTGATTTCTTTATCTAAAAGCTGAACTGATTGTGATGGTTCTAACCTAGATAGGAGATTTACTTAATATTTTGATTTCTAGTCTAGTTATTAATAATTGCACTGTCACAAATATCAAAACAATATGGTCGCGGTTTTTAATTCGATAACATCGCTTTATCTATCAATCAATTCGGTCCGATCCGAAATTATAAAGTTTAGTTTACATTACACATTAGCGTTGAAATCGATATTGTGATACACGAATAGCGATTAATGATTGTTTTGAGTTGTTGCCGTTATCTGATCACTGTATTAATAATTATGGACTATCACTAATTAGAGATCTATGTCGACACCATAATTAACATTCGAAACTTCAACAAGTCTGATATAATATTTTAGATTCTCTATAGCACTAAATTTTAAAATGCATTCATTGTTTACATTTTTTGCAACATCTGGTTACGGAAATTGCAAAAATATATTATAGTGGGACATTATAGTGGGACATTAACACACACGGTCATCTGATCCCAAACTAAGCAGAGCTTGTACTATGGAAACCAGATAACTGGTAATATACTACATATAATACTTTTCTTTTGTAAATATATACATAATATAGATAATTACACCCAGACACAAGACAAACAGACATATTTAAACAAAGGTTTGTCTCGGGTGGGAATCGAACCCACGACCTGCGGCGTGAAAAGCAAGTATGTTACCGACCACGCCACCGGCCCGTCAACAAAGAAATATGAACAAAGTATTACTATTTTTTTAGATACTTACGGCAAAAGAAAGTTTTATGACAAACCGTTTATGTTCCATGACTATTATGGAGTTAGCAATTCAGCTATAGTTGTCGATACGTGACTGTCAAATATAGAATGTGTAGGAGTGACATATAGCGATCGCTAAAATTCGATTTCGGAACAAAGCGATGGGTGACGCCACTAGAGAGTTTTGGGATAAACTTCTAAGGCTGATTACACTAAAGGACGTAGGGCATATGGGAGTTAAACAAAAAATAAACTGTAATCTTACCAAAACAATATTTTAAACTGTGAAATCAATTACTAAAACCTCCCACGCACTAGGCAGCCTGGCTGCAGCAACCAGGCTGTAGCAGACAAAGAATCATATGACGGTGTGTTGATTACCTACCTAAATAAATAACTTTAAATTAAAAAAATAATTACACCAACAACGTTTACTTTTCTTAAATCCTAACCATTTCGATCACTTCAGCTTTCTAATAATATAACCGCAGCAAAGTCGGTCCACCCGTTTAGGTGCTAAGCTACAATGTATACGTATCAAACTAAAAACACCCTACTTTTTCGAGGGCGGTTAAGAATAAGTAGGTATTTATGTAATAGTTAATATTTGAATTAGCCATCTGTTAATTATTACATTTATGCAGTTCCGATAAAATCCATTAAAGGTGGTGTTCCTAAGACAAATCATGCAACGTTGATTAGTCATCCCGCATCCTCTTGAGCCGAGGTTCGTCCCCACATGGAGAGTCCTCAAGACATTAAAATTTGTCATAGTACTTAATCGGCTCGGCTGAATTCAGACGGCTCACCAAAAACGTCCGGTGAACCAATAAAGGCCCTCCCGGTTAATTGGGTTAGGTTGTCCGTAAAATAAAAGAAATCACGCTTTTCTTGTTACGTACTTATTAGCAGTTTATTAACATTAAAAAAAACGTGAACGAACTAAATACCTTGCTAATCGCGCCTTCTGCAGCTGTATCCAGTGTCGAATACCTAACTAAGTGTCAGTTCACGAATTATACGTCGTGTGCGAATTGTTTACCACCGGTTTCAACTGACAACGGTATTTCGAGTTATTGTTGAATTTACTTAATACATCATCTTACAGAATTACTTCTCAATGTCATTGTTGATTATTTGAATATCAGTATGATACCTAATAATTGTATATTACCTTGTCAACACAAGCGTCACATTCCATAATTTTTCAATACTGACGTACCTTCTTACTTATAAATCAAAGACTAAGTAAGTACCTAGCTGATTTATGTTTTGACACTGTCGAGTAATTCCGAACTAATATGACAATATAGAAAAGCCACATTATTTAGCTATTCTCAGCATAAGCATCGCGGCGGCGCCCGCGTGCCCTACATTTTATAGGATAAAAGTAGCCTATAGCCTTCCTCAGTTAATGGACTAGGTATCCAGAAGTCCCTGAAATTAGCGTGTTCGACCAAAAAACTCTTCAACTAAAACATTAGTATAGATAAAGAGACCAATTTGCAGATGGATTTTCTACCGTAATAACTGTCTAAGTTACCTGAAACCAGTCATTTTAATAAAAAAATCTTGTTTTGTATTTCTATATTTTTCACAATACCCGAAACTTGTAAATATTGTTGTTATTTCTCCACAACTTGACTCCCAGTCACGCGTTTTATGTAAATATAAAGATCAAAATATGTCGAATATATTACAACAGACGAGATTCCAAGACGAGAAATGGAGCAACTTAAACAACTTGTTTGTTTAGAATAAGATAATAACCGTGCCATTGAGAAAACATTTTATTCACGATGAAGCTTAGGGTAACAATATTTGAATAATTAATCACATGTAAGTTATAAATTCTATACCACATTAGGTCATCTTTATTTTGTCTCTAAAAAAATAAACAACTTTGGTGTAGAACATACTTGTATTATAATCTAATGAAGGACTATTAATTAAGATTTAGTATATTTGTTGTTTAATTGGAATTAGTGATTATCATCATCATCAGCCCATTTTAGTTTATTGTTGGACATAAGCCTTTTCTAAAGGACGTCGATGAATGAGTAGTGTCCGTGTCCGTGGCTACAACTAACTAATACCAGTTACAGATCGTCAGCGATCGTAGCTCAACCCTCTTTAAGGGTGTACCTACTATTCTCGCTTGCCAATCCGTAGTCTCCTTTCAAGAATTCGTTTACCCCAAAATGTACGGCTGTCGGTTCTGTGGCAAATATAGCCGGCCACGCCAGTGGGCTATACCGAACTGGTCACAGTCAGATAAAGATAACTTAATTGCGTATTAGATCTTTTAAAGACCCTCCGAGCATAGACCAATCTTACACTGAGTATCCACGTTTCTGCTCCACATGTCCTAACTAGCGATTTATCCTAATAGGTAGTCTCTTAGCTCAAGTGTTCATAATTTGTTTCACAAAAATATTGAGAATTTCGCGATTGCATATTTAGTTGATGAGGTAAGGTAAGACGAATTGCTAGAAACGCAAGCCCTAAATGATTCACGCTGTTTAGATACGCCAAGCGGTTTGCCTGAAGGGAAAGTGCGTGAACCTCTTACTGTGCGTTTGCCTGCACAACAAAACATGATACAAACACAATCTCATCTCTTTCTTATCATATTAGGGATGAGATAAAGACAGTCGGTGTTTTTAACATATTTTCTTGAGCATTTTTGCCGGTGTGAACCATTGCTTTGAATATGATTTTGGAAATGAAGACAAATGGCACCAATAACCATTTATGTTGATAAATAGTTGAGACATTAGCCCAACATTAAGACGTTAATGGTTTGCAGTGACAGAATAATACATAAAGGCATAATAATAAAATAACAATTTAGAAGTTACGCAATTATTTCCAAATAGCTATTTTCAGCGGTAGAGGTTAATCTATCTAAACAATGCATGTGAGAAATTTCGCTCCAACACTAATTGCATCCATAAAACTATTAACTCAAAAGTTACAGTTCTATAGAATAGGTACCCATAAAACTACAACTTATTTTATTTTTTCTTTTTCTTTTTTCTCACTTGTCTTAAAATTTGTACAGTTGCATAGATTCTAAGACTTGTGTTGAGCAATTGCTTGCTAGACCAGATAATAAACAAACCTTTAAGTGTCTCACAGCTGCGCACAGGTCTTCTCTTAATTATCAGAGTGGGAGATTTGTGGCCTTAATTCACACACGCTAGCCAAGTGTGGATTGGTAAAAGTTAAATGTCTTTGAATGACTGTTTGTTTAGTTCTAAGACCTGCAAGCACCATAATAGACCAGAAACGAGGAAGCAATTCACATGAAGATGCGTAGACAGAAGTTTTAGTCGGATCCCGCTGCTTCACCGCCTCTGCAACTATAAATCTCAAGTCTATCTTTAATACTTTATCATTCTGTTAAACACAACTTAAATTTTGTATTTTATATATTTATAATTGTTGTGACTTTATCAATATTCAACTTCTTGGTCGTGACGCAGTTCAACGTGGATCAACAAGGTGAACTTGGATCTAAGGCGATCTTAAAATGTTTTTATTATGACTTGACATCACTCCCTTTAAATGTTTATTATGATGTATACCGTTCTAAGCCCGTGATATTTTGAGTGTCTGAAGTATTACAAGTTTCAACCGAGGAATAACTTATATTGCCATTAACCCATGGCTATGTTTAAAGCATCAGTTCCCGAAACATGTGTTGCGACGTGTTTAAGAGAGAGAGTGAGAGAGTAAAAGAAAATGAATTAGAAGTCATAGTATTTTCTAACACAATCACATGTTAACAATTAAAAATAAATGCCTTTACATTTGTAATTATACAATGCATGTCTTGTTTGCTACAGATATTAAGTAAGTTCCTAGTCTTATTCTTAGAAAATTAATGATTAAATAAAAATAATTTAAAGGAGAGAGTGACAGTGAAAAGGAGAACTATAATATTTGACAGCGATTATTTTTGAAGTCAGATAGTTTTATTTTCGAATTATTTATTTACTTATCATGTAGTGAATGTTACTATGTAGATTAATAAAGAATTCTAATCATCCACGAACCGTTAGCCAACGTTTAGCGTCCTTCCTACATTACTTAGATTATACATGGTCCATTTCCGATACTTAGGCACACCCACTGAGGACGATTACCTCTGAAGGTCGTTGCTCTTCACTCTCTACTGGGAAGGACGGATACAGCCGCGTTTAGTTACGGTTCCGCACGTGACAACTGTTCTACTTATAGATAAAATTAATAATAGCAAGATAATATCTTTAAAGAGCAGTAGTATTATGTGATCTCTTAAAATTGTTAGTATACTCCTCAGTCTGTCCATCGGTATCCCGCGCTGTAATTGTTGGGACGGTCCTGTTACTAGTCTGTAGTCAGAAAGTTAGTGATGTTATTACACTGGGGTATTCCCCAGTGCCAAGGAGAGTACGTAAAGTCGTCTGTCCTGCACCCGATCTTTTCTCAGTAGCATCAGTCAGCCAGTCTTATCAGACTAAGAGTGAGGAAATCTTAGAAAGTGCACCTATGGGTATAGAGTGTGTTTGCGTCTGCTTGAACTGGCAGCCATAGCCGAAATGGCTAGGAATTCAGTTTTCATATTTTCTTTGAATACTAAACATGCATATTAAGTACATAATTTATTGTTGCCATCCACGCTATAGCTACGCGTTTTGTTTGAATAGCAGAATGTGTTGTTGTAAACTCCGACTTCTGATTAAATGAAATGACGACCTCTGTTAGTCCAATAATGGAATAAAATATGTTGATGATCGTGATTATCTCCTACTACGCCTTCAATATTGCTTGTAGTCAATGGAAACTTATAGGAAACAACCAGACACAAAATTTACGAACCCAGGTCTACGTTCAAGTAGTTTCAACTACTTCTCATGCTTGCATATTGCATTTGGACTCAAAACTTTCTAGTATCCTATTTTAGTATGGGCGCCCACACAAAATGCTACGTGTGTCATCAATGCTATTTCGAGTGTTAGGTGAAAGCTAATTACGTCACTATATAAATAAATATATCTTCATAGGAGTCTTTTGTAAATGTTGTATTAAGCTAAAATGTCGTAGTTATTTCAGGATTAATTTAGGCTACTTTGGGACAAGTATAGATAAGTAATACTTGGGGGCTGAATCTCCTTCGTTCATGAGAGTGCACCTTTTATATGAATCCCCAGACGTGGTCCCCGGGTGATGCAAATCAAGTGACAACTGATAATTATCTGGTGGTAGGCTTCGGCCGTGATTAGTGCCCCTCACTAAACAAAACCGCACTGCCAACTGTCCTTGCCACGGTCCTGTGCCATGTCTATCACACTACTTAAGAGGGTGGGTCGGAATTAATAATATAATAATAATAAATATCAGGCAAGTTTAGACAAGCGCTAGTCTATTCAGAATTTAAAAAAAAACAATTATTCCCATGTACGGTTTCCGTGCCCAAGTCCAAGTATTTTAAGGGTAACTAGTACTTGTTGCGCTACCCAAGGACTGTGCTAAGGGGTCGGGCGTGCGTTATCACAGTAGCTTACATCAAACGAAACTGTAACATACGCTCTGCTCCACAGCCAATTCGGAGCGAAAGAATCCATAATGTTCTCCCTCAAAAAATTGGTGTACGGATCCCAATATTATATCAGTAAATACAGCAATCCACGCTGCTGCATAACTGACTAGGTGCCGTATTATGAGTGTTTAAAGCGATTGTGATTCCGTTGAAAAAATGGAATGCGATTGCATTGTATAACCGCATCCCTTTCTTTCAACGGAATCACACTTAATACGGCAATTTAGCAGCAAATATGATCCTTACCTACTATGCAAATGGCAATTTTGACATACTTGGAATGCTTGCGGTATCTTCCGAATATAACGACGTCCCTAGCGAAAGCTAATAAGTACCTAGATAATAAGCAACACAATTGGTACCAATAATTAAAATCTCATTTAAAAACACACTAGCGGACAATATATTGATGATATCATCATAACACACCGTATGATTTAAACAATGGATTTTTAGATTGTTAGTAAAACAAATTATACAGTGAAAAACTTAGTTGTATCTTTCAATCTGCTGTGCAATTTGTTGCAACATGTCAGGATGTAGTTCTGCAGATAAGCACTTAGATATTTACTAGGAGGATTCATTCATTTTGACGGGCCGGTGGCGTGGTCGGTAAGATACTTGCTTTTCACGCCGCATGTCGTGGGTTCGATTCCCACCCGAGACAAACCTTTGTTTAAATATGTCTGTTTGTCTTGTGTTTGGGTGTAATTATCTATATTTATGTATATTATATTTACAAAAGAAAAGTATTAATGTAGTATATTACAAGTTATCTGGTTTCCATAGTATGTACAAGCTCTGCTTAGTTTGGGATCAGATGACTGTGTGTGTTCATGTCCCACTATATTATTATTTATTATTATTGTTCAAGTAAAAATTTGCAATAATATTGACAACTATTATGGTTGCATTCAAAACAATTAAACTGTGCCGAGACTTGGGTGAATATTATCACGCGAATTCTTTTTATGGTAAATATGTGTTATACTTAAAACATCGTGGCTTCTTGCGAGTATAAAACCCAGTAAAATGGTTCAGGATATACTGAACAATTATTGAAAGAGCTGCGTCGTCGCGTCGGCTGAAACACACTCGTATTTTTTATTCTGCCGTTTTGCATCCCCAAGGTATCATTATTGGTATAAATTTTATGAGCTTATCACATAAAAGCGAAGCGAGGTCCGTAAGGATTTAAAGTGATGTTATTTTAAATGTCTCTTAAAAATTATTATGTGTGAAGAGTCTCATCAACACCCAATAACAGTTTCCATGCTTTCGTCGTTTTCAGTTTCACTTTTGCGTAGTAAATGCAGATTAAATTTTAATTTATTCGCTGTTTGTTATGCGGTAACCATTATTTTTAGTTTACACACTGTCACGGTCCGTAAGCCGTTGGTTCACACATTAGGTAATTGGATAATTGCACATACTTTTATTTGTGGTTGGCAAAAGTGATGCATACGATAAGTTTTAACTACATACCTACATAAATTTGTAACTCTTTGGAATTTATTTATTAATTATATTTCTAATAAATACAAAGATATTACCTAGTGTTTTGCGACATTACGACCTTCCACCGTCTACATTCCGAAAACGTTTTCCGAAATATGTTTTTATTTATGTAGATATATATTTTACTGGTTCATATATCTTTTTGAAAAGCGAACGACTGTAAAATGAACTAAAAGGGAAATTAAATATTGTACGTTGGCTTCTCCATAGGATTATTTTTTTTATCCTGTAATAGACCTGGCTGTAATAGGCCGGAACACGACAAGGCCGCTTGGCGGTGCGGCTTTGTCTGTTGGGTGGTCACTAACCACGGCCGAAGCCTACCACCAGTTAATTACAAGTAAACTTAATTACCAGTTGATTGTCACCTAAATTTGCACCACCCGGGGGCCACGTGTGCGGATTCAGATAAAAGGTGCACTCCCACGGACGAAGGTGACTCAGCTCCCAAAATGATGATGGTGATTATTTTTTTTGTAATGCAGATATTGACACTTAATCAACTAATCATAATTGAATACATTTATTTACACCATAAAGATACAATTGACAAGAAAAGTTACCCAACTGAATAACTACCTCAATAATAAATATACTAACCTTTATAGAACTAAACTAATAATTAATGCTTAACCTAAACTAATGCGTCAAAAAAATATTCTGCGTATCATAGGTTGTTTGATGGTATGCTGTGTACCAGAATCGTTGGTTTTGTAGTTTGAATTCGAATAATTTAACTAGGTAGATTTATACATTGAACTAAAACTACTTTTTAACGTATTTTTTTTTAAATCTAAAATAAACCACGATAAAATCCGTTAAAAAGTAGTATAATTTCAATGTGTGATATTCGTGTAAATCTAAGACAATACTATAGGTAGATTTAGTCACTTCTTGTTAGTTGCCCGTTGGATGTGCTTCGGCACCGTCAATATTATATTTACTCTGATAGTCAAAAGTGAAACCAATGAAAGTTGTTTTGTCAGTTACATGCAACGTGCATTACGTGGTGTTAGATAACTCATGACCTGTCAAAACGTCATCTAAAATGATTGTTGGAAATATACGTAACTTTAGTAAAGTAACTAAGTACTTAAAAGTTATTGATTGATCGAAATTAATTTGGAAGTTTTTCCGACCTTTATCATCAATCACATAGCTGAATCTTAACAGCTGGGCCCTTCCTTTATACTTTAGAATGAAGCCACTTTAAAAGCAATCTATTTTCTTAAAAATATTCAGTCTCATTATGTATTTAAATTTATTAAAACCTATAATAGACTTGCGCTTGACCACAACTTTTCGTTTCGCACAGTAAAACTTTCAGTACATAGCAAAGTTTGCATGTTGTTGGGTGAAAATCATAAACACATTGACAAGTTTGATCAAAGCTTACTTAATACGGCTCATCTTATAAAATAAGGCCTAGCATTTAATTTTGATTGTTTCAATCTTTTTTATTTAAATTATTTCCTAGAGGCATTTGATTGTAAAAAGGTTTAAATACAATTTATATTGGCTGGTAAATTTATAGAAGCTTTAGTAGGATGCCAATTATTTTTTTTTATTTAAATGTTTTATAATTAGGTATTACTGGCCTCCCTTAATTTTTTTCCATAATACCTGCCAAGAGGCATTAGGTTACAAAAAGGTTTTAATTTAATCTTAGATAGAATTGCTGGCTGGTTTCCGTAAAATTTTTGACAGATAGCCATATAATTTATTTTAAATTTACAATACATAATCTGTATCTAATGGCCTCCTGTAAGTTTTTTTAACTCACACCTACCAGTATCTACTGTCATGTAGGCAAAAGAGGATTGATTCAAAAAGTTTTTAATGCCAAAATTCTAAAGGCTGGAAGTGATATTGTTAATGTTCTAAACTCTGTTTCATAATCTTCTATCACCGATCTATTCGATGATACATTATTATAACACAGTAAGAATAGGTAAGTTTTCTTACACTAAAATAATATGGTGTGGTGGCGCAGCTGTATCATCCTCGCCTTTAAAATATAAGGTTGCGGGTTCGATCCCCGGTCGTGCCTACACATCTTTTTGTGAATTGTTTCATCCCCGCTGCTCAAAATCGGTGAAGGAAAATATCGTGAGGAAACCGGCACTTCTAAAGAAGTAATTATTAGAGGACATGTGACCCGCACTTTGCCAGGATGTGTGGGATTAAGGCCTAAACTGACCTGTGCTCAGCAGTGGGACACTAAAAAGGGTTAAAGTGATGAACCCATACATGTTATCAAGAGATTTGACACCATTAGCGATTTAAAAAGGGCATATCAGTTATCTTCGGTCTACGGGTAGCCTGATTGGAATACACATTTGGTTGTGGTAATGTCTAAAAGGTCGGCAAGGGCGATAGCTACCTCTGGTGTTCCAAGCGTCCCTAGGCTTCGGTGACCGATTACCATCAGATGGGCCGTATGCTTATTTGCTAGTTTATTAGTATAATAACTCTAATATAAAAATCGGCTTGTTCGTTCGAGAGCTACGACAGACACACACTGACACTTCCAACTTATAAACACCCCGTAGTATTTGCGTCGGGGTTAAAAAACAGCACCTGTTATTTACAAATACATTACTAAATCGGTCTCCAAAGAGCATAAACCAATAATAATTGAATGTTGTGAAACCGGCACTGTGGTAATCGTTGTGCGCGCAGAGGCTCCGCCTGAATATTAATGACAGGTTTACATACAGGTTGGATCTGTGGTAGCGTGTCGCCACAAGCTAAGTGCCGAGTTTGAATCTCTATTCGAACAGAATATTCTTAAGAGATTTTCTAACATGTAGATCTGCTATTTAGATTTTCACGACGAACGGAGGTTCGCCACCGAATATTATTTAAACATCGCCGGCTAAGCTTAACATCTCTGCTAAATTATTCACAGGACTTTTTATGTGGTACGAGTACAACACTAGTTTTATTTTTAATAATGATTAAAATATTTATTGGAACATAAACAACATTACAAATTTTCGATAATAGCTACAAGTTACAAATGGTCGTAGCGTAGCTATTCACGAGTTCTTTTCAGGTGAGGTAGAATTAATGACATAACTGAAATAATAATAATAATCATAATTAATTAATTAATAATTTGTACTTAAACCGGGGAAGCGCTTGGGGCAATTGCGACTTGGAGATAATTTAAAAACGAATGTTACTCATCAGACGTTCTGCGGATGGAAACTACTAAACGGACGGATTTTGTCGCGGTTTATTTTAGATTTTATATCCCGACGTATTTACGTATTTTAGATTTTATCAAAGCCTTTTCAGACTTCGTGGTAACAGGTGGACTGAGGTATTTAACGACCCATTTTGCTTGGGTTTAAGTACAAGTAAATTAATTATTATTTCAATTCTACTAAATAGGCTATTGACCTAATTGACGCAATTGCTCCTTGTGCTAATCCCCGGATAAATACTTACGGTAATAAGGACTATATGAATGTTGATGAAAGTGTAAAATCCCCAGATGACAATTTAAAACGCATTTCTGTACGGTACAAATTGAAAAGCTAAAATAGTATCAATCAAAATAGTTATGCAAATAGATTATCCGCTTGTTCCTTGAGGCACACAACTCTATTAGGCAACGGTAACATGTCCATAAAGAAACGGTTTTCAACGCTTGGCCTGCGTTACATATCGTGAACGTGTAATTAGCTAATTGACTACCTACACTTCACTATGATTTACTTGCCCGTAATAATTTAGCATACCTTCTAATAAGGTTTTAAATATAGGTAGGTTAAGTTTGTGTCTAGATTTTAATCATATAACTTTCAATAATTTTAGGCCTAAAATTGCTAAATTGCAGTATTGTTGGAGCTCTGGGAGAAATTCCGCTATCCAATGTGTAGAGCGACTTCTTTTTCTTACAACTGCCAAAATAAATAATACTTTACGGTGTCATGGTACGGCGAGTCTTTATTCTTTTCTTATAAAAAAATGTATTTTAACATCTTGCGTCTAACACCAATAGAAGATAAAAAGTGTCAAAATGTGGATGATTTTCACGTCTGCTGACACGTTAATGTAAAATAGACGTGAGAGGTATATGTATAATCTATATAAATAAAAATCAATGCCACTTGGTTGTAATTTTATAACTCAAAAACGGGCTTACCTAATCAAACCAAATGTTTAGGCATTGTTCGGACTATTTAGTAGATGGTTTGTGCGAAGTTTGCACAAAATCGGTTGAACGGTTCTTTATTTATCACATTTTTTGTAAATTGTTGAGTGGGCTGAAGCTACCCGGGCAAAGCTGGGGTGGGCCGCTAGTGTTCTATAGAAACTGCAAAGAAATCTATAATAGGAGTTTAGTACGACAGCAGTAGGTAGAAGGTTAATCATAGTCAGTATTTAAGGAGTAGTCATTATTCATTGAGACAATCATGATGTCAGAAACACATCACAATAATCCTCATTGTCAGACGTCGCTCCGGACGTGACTGATCAATGGATATAAATATCTACAGTAGGCATCTACTCATCCATTTATTAAGTAGGTACCTAAGTTTATTATTATCATGTAATAATGATTCATAATTTTAGAGATTTATCTCACAGCCACAAACAGTTCTTTTAATTATTGGGACTAAAATCAAATCCACTTCTACAAAACCTTCAATACTAAACTTCTGCAGTTGAAATGTTACATGAATTATTGTTTTTTAGTCATAGAACGACGAAGAACTGTGTTTGTGTGGGATTTTGGCATCAAAAAGCCACAAACCTACACATATACGCACATCGAACCCAAAAAAACAACATAAAACCCGTTTTTATTGAAGGTTTGTGAACACAAAATACATAAGAAGCACAGATAATATAATACTACCTACACTAGATAAGAAGGTACCTAAGTACTACTACGATCCCGTAAATAATTAATATTAAAAGGATGTTTGAGAATAAATGCATACTCATTCTATTCGTATTTAATTCTAAAAGAAGGAGTAAAGATTCCAATCTGGCGACGAAGTTACAGGATATGCTAATTTTAGCGAGGTTCGAGCAACCATTTGGTCTTGCTCCGCGTTTCATCTATTGTCGGGACTTCTGAAACATGTCGCGAATAAAATAATCCAAGATATAGCGCGGATTTAAATAGAATGTAAGTACCTCCTTAGAGTTCTTTTTATTCTCGTTTGTCTGCTTAAGTATATTTTAGAAGAAAAATCGTTTTTTCATCCCGTCTAAACCTTAAAACAAAGATGATGAACACAATGATTTTTCAGTTTCAAAATTTAATTCATTTGTGACAAAAATATTTGCAATAAAAAATTCTTAGGTAAATATATACATACTTATTGCTATTGTACAAATTAGGTACCTATTAACTTATAAAACAAAATTACAAGGTATATTTTATTTAATCCTTATTCGCGTGACTTTGGTTTTGTTTGATTCTCTTTATATGAGCTATAACTGTCCCCACAAGCCTCTCGTAAAGAACTAACTCGTTTTATTCTGAGCAAGTGTTACGCATGAAATAAACGTAATCGCAAAATATATGCAACAGTTGCTGGGTCGAAAATAACATTCTGAGAGATGGTCTAATTAAATTCTTGCATAACTTTCTTGTTTTAAGTATACCGACTGCCAAAAAAGGATCATGAGCTACTTTAATCAATTCCATATTTTGTTTATTGGCTACATAACAAATACATATAACGCAATATAAACTGCAAGCAAAAGAATTAGGTACATCTACAATTTGGAATACCTACTCAGAGACTTACTTAATTAAAATATGATAAGATTACCTTACCTTACTACTAACCTTTCTTGGACGTGATAAAATATTTAAAAAGAAAATCAGCCTAATCTATTCACCTTTTCTCGAGTTTTAGTGAGACAAACAATCCTTAATACTTAAAAACGAAAAAACCCGACTGTGTAAATATCGGTCATCTTTATCCAAATAGAGAAATAAGATTTTAATTTAAATATTTTATTTTGGTTTTGATTAATCATAATTGACAGTACTCACAGACGCTGTTGGAGGTATAACATATTTTAGCAATTCATAGTTTGGATGGTGATATAGGTAGCGCAACAAAATCTCGAAGTGAGCAGATTCTTACCGTTCAATATACGTTTATAGTTGCATTTTTGTTAATAAACCCATTACTACAATCCTGATTCCTGCCACTGCTGCTCCTGTAAGCCAAGATCAACCGCGGCACGCATTAGGTACCGGTGATACTTTATTGAACTGAAAATGTTTAAAATCACGTTTAAACGCGACCTTGATCTTCATAAACTTTGAGCACTTAATAAAAACAATGCACAATGCATCTCCCACGTTTTTGTGCATCTGCGCATGTTGTATCATATCTCGTAATGATCATCTTCTGGTATCAAATTACCTTAGATAAACGTTGTTTTTGTTCAAATTATACCAGTTTTGATTAATAAAACATGCAACAAGTTACTTCTTTTTTTTTAATTTGCCTCATTTATGTTGTGATAGCATCATGAAAAGTGTTTTTAATCAGGATTTCATTAGATATACCTATGTACGAGTATGTCCAGTAGTAAACTCACGGGTCCTGTGGAATTCAAATTTGAAAACAAAAACTTTCTTTGAAAACTTATAACCAGTGGGCAAATTGCGAAAATATACTTAAACTAGTTTTAATAAACACATATTTTTTACTTTAATACGTATTAGAGCTAAGAAATGAAGCGATTGATGACGAAAGATGTTTACTTTTCATACTGATATTCCTGTCATCCGTACGCCGCCGTATCAGCTGTGCGCTTGCTAGGGTCACTGACCGCTAATTCTACGCAGTGTGCTTTCATATTACGAATAGATTGTCCATAATTTGCTGAATTTATGTCAAATAACGAATTTAAAAAATGTATTGAACAATTATATTATTAGAATAGAACCACCAAAACAGAATTGTGCACAATTTTCTGTTTATAAAATATAAAATATAAGAAAATGTAAATCTTGAATTCGTGAAGCTTTTTTTTACATAACCAATAAGACTAAGCAATGTAAAATATAGAAGTCTTATAAATATCTAGTTTTAAAATAATCAAAATAATATGCTAGACCCACTTAGAACATTCTTAACCTATAACACACTGTAAACTAATCAAGAGAGATGTAATGAGACCGCCGACGACAGTTTGTATAATTTGCTAGTTCATGCGGAACTGACGGCCGAGTAGAAAAGGACTTTCATCTAATAATAGGCTCCGTTGCAAGTTGCAGAGAAACCGCCGGTTGATCACAGCAACATAATGTCGTTGTTTGATTGTCGAACATTAAACAGTTATTACCGATTTCTCTTGTTGTAGACGTTGGCTGATATAAAAATATTAATGGACTTAATTAAAATAACTTAACGCGTGTCTTTATTACCTATCCGAAGGTGTAATACAGACACATTTTAATATTACTAAAATTTAATTTAAGGTAAAACAGGCACATTTTAATATTATTCTTTAAATATTCACCTACATTTTACCCGCTATGCTGTTTATAGGACTAATTAATAACGTTATAGGTACTACACGTAAAATAGGGACAGTAATAATGACGTTTATCGTGGACAGTTCCCAAATTCGTAGTAGGTACAAGATTTTTCATAATTAACTATTTGAACTTATAGTATTTTCTTATGATTAGATAGGAAGGTACACATATTACACATTAAAATAATAATATTTTATATCGAATTTTATCGCGGTTTATTTTAGGTAACCCGAATTTTCAGACACTTTTCACCCTTAAGGTCACGTATAAATAGCATCTATAAACCGATGATGAGTTATAATAAGTATATAATATAATGTATATATTATAATGACGCGACAGATGGGCCCGTATCACAACGCAGTGGATTCCTGGAGACGGTCGTCGTCTCCGAGGAAGACCACGAAAACGATGGTGCGATGATATAGGCTCGTTTGTCGCGACTTGGACGGAAGTAGCTAGCAATAGGGACAGTTGGAAGGCTATGGGGGAGGCTTTTGCTCAGCAGTGGGACACTACAAGCTAATAAAAAATAAAAAAAATATAATATAATGAGTTACAAAATTGTTTTATTTGAGTATTTCAAACTCTTTTGGTTTGCATTTAGAAAAACAATAGCAAATGCCCCTCCAATAACTTACAAAATAAACTGAAGTTTAACTTTACGTTACACAGCGTAAAGTTGTTATCTTAGTTTAATATGTATCATTTTGTTACTAAGGCCTTTACGTCTACCATAAACAAACAAAGTTGATCATTCAACCAGAGCCCCATTTAGTAGCAATTGACTTGAACATCGCAAATGGTTAATTAATGTTCAGTTCAAGAGCAGCACTTCGCAATACACCATGCTGAGGTTGCGGTGAGTTTAGAGTGGTCAGATAACGACATACAAGTGAGCTAGGTAATTTGCTTTTAACGAGCTATCAATGCTAACGTTATCAATGAAGTAAGTACTTATTAGGTATATCAGGTTAGTTCATTAGACTTCCCGCGCAATAGGCAACCTGGCTGCGCAGGCAGTGAAACGTATTACGGTTATGTGCGCGGGCTCTATTACAAACACTTTCATATCTTTTACTAGCTGCTGCAGTCTATTTACCTGGTGCTAGCCTACACTTATAAAGTGGCAGTCGACTGGCCTCATTCGCTAAGATAGATTCTTGAATGGAGACCACGGTACGCTATGTATGAGCGCTGCGGATTCGGCCGGTCGGCTCTCCACAAGGTGCATTGAAGACATTGTATATCTTGCAGAAAGTCGTTAGATGCTACTACCGGTACTGATCTTTATGGAAATTTATTTTATTCTAACGGGGAGGCTTGTGTCTACCAGTGAACATCCCCAGACTGATGATTATTATGATAAAAATGTATGAGGAAACTAGTACGAGGCATATTGTTGTCAAATAAACCTCTTTGGAAAAAATATTGTCTCTGAACCGTTGTCTATAAAGAAAACAAATGACAGTCAGTTTAAAAACAATTGCATCTGTTGTCATAAACTTCCCGCCTTAATCTTCTATACAAAATATAATGAGCATAATGAGAAAAACAAGTGAATGTGATCACACCTCATTGTTAGTTATTGCGCCATTATATACTTACCATAACAATCATGGAAGCTACATTCATACAGCAATACCTATATGAAAAACTCTTTCCGTTCGTATATCGGATATGGGTACTTAAGGTGTGCCAAGGTCTCCTTACTTACTTATTACGCAATGATACCTACTACATACTAACAAAGTTGTTAGAATTAAACCTTGGCGATGTATGCCCAAAATCACAGAATTTTATTTACCAGTTTAAGTACCTATTTCATCATAATTTTCCTTGTCTTTTTCCCATTTCTAACCTAACCTAACCTAACCTAACCTAACCTAACCTAACCTAATGCAGCTAATTAGCTGCATTAGGTTAGACTGGAAGCCAACCCCAATAGAAATGGGAAAAAGACAAGGAAAATTATGATGAAATAGGTACTTAAACTGGTAAATAAAATACCAGAATTACACAAGCGACTGCCATCAGACCTCGAAACTCGTAGGGAACCAGTAGCCGAGATGGTTAGACCAGCTGTCAGATTATATTGGTTTCTGACTACATGTAACGATTGTTGTAGATGTATAAAATGACAACCAGGACCGACGGCTTAGCGTGATCTTTGAGGCACGGAGGGTAGTCCCTCAACAAACCAGGCACCGAAACAAATTTTTGTTGTTACACAAATATTGTCCGGAGCGGGAATCGAACCCGCGACCTTTCGGGGTACAGTATGGCCCAATCGGACGGCTTACACCGCTCGACTACCGAGGTCGTCAGTTTAAGTACCTATTTACCTAACTTTTTATTTTTTTTAACTTACTGTTAAAAATATTAACGTTTTGTTTTAAATAACATACCATTGCAGTCAGAGGACCTATTAACACCGGCATCAATTTCTTCTCTAAAAATCAAAAGTTGACCTTTTCCATGGTATGTTCTATAGATTTGTTCCTACTACCGGGCAATAATACTACCATGGGTGTTACATTATACGATCTGTAGAACCTACATAATTAAATCCTACGGCAGCAAGCAATATATCATTGTAGCGGACAAAAGATACCTTCGAAACAATATTTTAGAAGAACTGAATTTATTGTGAATCGAAAATAACTTATTAGAAACTTATAAAAAAACTTTACAAATGTTTGCGTTTGGGTGGTGGGCTCCGCTCTTACCCCTAGGAGACCCTACGCTTTGTCGTCGACAATCATCATCATCGACCTGTTGCAGTCCACCGCTGGACGTAGGCCCATGTCATACTGTCTTCGGCTTGTCACATTCAAACGGTAAACCTATAAACTGGTCATACGTGCGTATACTAGCACGTAAGTAGGTATTTCCATGAAAATCGGCTACTGCGCAGTCAAGGCGGATGGCCAAGTTATTTTTGCCCATCTAGTCGTAGATACTTTACAAAAGATGTGTGTATTTCACATCAAAATAGCTGAAAGAATTGGGATCATGTGATACTTAGGTATAGTTAATCACCTGGGTTACATACGAGTACTTACACTTTTAATTTTGTTTGTTGTCTTAGAATGCCAGAGCAGTGCTGTGGAAGTATAGGTCTTGGGTTCGATCCCACGTTCGTGAGGAAACCGGCATGTCTAAGAACTAATCATTCGAGGACATAAACTCGCACTTGGCCAGCGTGTCTTATGATAGTTTGGAGAAGACCGCACGGATCCAGAACACTTTGGGTACCCGGAATATTAGAGAGCCTAGTATACCACAAAGCAGATCTCATAATTAGCTCATAATTATTACTCAGACTTGCGCAAGCGCATTCTGGTTGCTCGCAAAGGAATGCACTATATCACTCCACAGAGCGTAATTGTATAACAAACAATAACAAGAGGTGTCCATTATCCTATCCTACTAATATTATAAATGCGAAAGTAAGTGTGTGTGTGTGAAGGTTTGTTACCGCGTATCTCCATAACCGCTCAACCGATTTTATTGAAATTTGAAATGTAGGTAGTGTATACTCTAGAATCGGACATAGGCTAATAATATTTTTAAAAATCATCCCCTAACAGGGTTAAATAGAGGGGTGAAGTTTGTATGCAACTTTTTATTCCTTGGTCCTATTCATTTAAAATTCGGTACACATAAACCTTAAGACAAATAATGAGATACGGGTTTTTTATTTTTCCATAATTACTCCCATGAGGTGTGGAAAATGAGATTTATTGGTAAAAATTAAAGTTTCTCTGGATCTGTATAGTCTCAAGTCCGATTCACTCCAAATTTGGCACACATATACCTTAAAAGAAATCATGAAACACGTGTTTTTTATTTTTCCAAAACTACCCCCTGTGGGGGTGTTAAATGAGTTTATTTGGAAAAATTAAATATTCCATAACTGTTTAGTCCTTGGTCCGATTTCCTTCAAATTTGGTATAAATAAAGCTCAAAACAAATAATGAAACACGTGTTTTTTATTTTTTCATTTTTTTTTATTTTCATCCTAATACTAAGTGGGAAAAGCCTGAGAAATTATTCTGAGGGTGATTTTCTTCAAAGTTGATATCGTAACTCCTTCGTATTTTTGATCTAAATTACTTTTTATTTTGACACAATGACATGTTTTATAACTCAATGCTACGAATAGAATTCGAAATTTAAATTTCATTTCTTATAAGTATGGTCTAAGAGCCGTAGTATTTTTAAGAAACGCCTATTGATTTATGGATATACCTATGGGCGCTTGACGATTTTAAAATGTTGCTTACACTCCTACACTACTGAACTAATTTTGTATGGAGATTGTTCGAGACCCGGGAAAGGATAGTTTTATCCGACTGCGAAAAAAGGGATTAATGGTCTAGCGCGATAACCAACATCCGCGGGCGAAGCCGCGGGCGGAAAACTAGTTGTTTATAAACACCACATCCGTCGAAATTCTCGTGACTGTCAATAAAATAACGTCCGAATGGTGCATTCAATAAACTTAAAGACGACTGTGAACACTAGTGTTAAAAAAGGAATAAATAAATAAAATTGTGTGATAAAATGTAAATAAGAACTAATGCTACCTGTTTAAAAAAAAACGCGTTTTCAAACTGGTGACAGTGATTGTATTAGTTACCCGAAGTGCGACTACGACGAAAAGATAACGAATTAAGCATATTGTTATTAAAATATATAGTAAGTTTATACCTATAGTAATCTATAACCATTGTCATAATTTTGAACAGATTTATTTGGTGTATGTATTTTATTCCTAAATTCTCATTTCAAACAAAATCACCAATAGGTGATTGCATGAAATATCATGCATCGTATTGTCAGATTTATAAACGTATTTAATAAATTATTTATCCTACTAATATTATAAATGCGAAAGTAAGTGTGTGTGTGTGAAGGTTTGTTACCGCGTATCTCCATAACCGCTCAACCGATTTTATTGAAATTTGAAATGTAGGTAGTGTATACTCTAGAATCGGACATAGGCTAATAATATTTTTAAAAATCATCCCCTAACAGGGTTAAATAGAGGGGTGAAGTTTGTATGCAACTTTTTATTCCTTGGTCCTATTCATTTAAAATTCGGTACACATAAACCTTAAGACAAATAATGAGATACGGGTTTTTTATTTTTCCATAATTACTCCCATGAGGTGTGGAAAATGAGATTTATTGGTAAAAATTAAAGTTTCTCTGGATCTGTATAGTCTCAAGTCCGATTCACTCCAAATTTGGCACACATATACCTTAAAAGAAATCATGAAACACGTGTTTTTTATTTTTCCAAAACTACCCCCTGTGGGGGTGTTAAATGAGTTTATTTGGAAAAATTAAATATTCCATAACTGTTTAGTCCTTGGTCCGATTTCCTTCAAATTTGGTATAAATAAAGCTCAAAACAAATAATGAAACACGTGTTTTTTATTTTTTCATTTTTTTTTATTTTCATCCTAATACTAAGTGGGAAAAGCCTGAGAAATTATTCTGAGGGTGATTTTCTTCAAAGTTGATATCGTAACTCCTTCGTATTTTTGATCTAAATTACTTTTTATTTTGACACAATGACATGTTTTATAACTCAATGCTACGAATAGAATTCGAAATTTAAATTTCATTTCTTATAAGTATGGTCTAAGAGCCGTAGTATTTTTAAGAAACGCCTATTGATTTATGGATATACCTATGGGCGCTTGACGATTTTAAAATGTTGCTTACACTCCTACACTACTGAACTAATTTTGTATGGAGATTGTTCGAGACCCGGGAAAGGATAGTTTTATCCGACTGCGAAAAAAGGGATTAATGGTCTAGCGCGATAACCAACATCCGCGGGCGAAGCCGCGGGCGGAAAACTAGTGTAATAATAAAGCGATATCAAATATAAAAAGCTAAGAAACTAACTGGGTCTAGAGACTCCAATTTTTTTTTTTTAAATTTGCTAATATGAGGACCTGAGGGTGAAACGGAGACCACGCGGGCGAAGCCGCGGGCGTAAGCTAGTTAAAGATAAGATGCCGACTCCTAAAAATCTCAGTAAGTATTCACAACGCAATACCAAGTAATTTTTTAAGACTACTTACACCTCGTACAAAGATTTCGATGTACATAGAGATAACTTAATGCTTTACTTAATGCCACGCTTTAATCAATTATTCATGTTGACCCAAATTACTTGCTTTAATAACTCGTCTATCTGCAACGGTGTTTGTGTAATGGTCCATGTCTAGTGTTGGTAATAACATGTTTAAGTTCAAATTGTAGCGTGACTGCATCTTTCCCATCATGGGCCATTTAAAAGAAGACAATGGCCGGGACAGCAAGTCTAGGTCAAAATCAAAATCGTGTAGGTAAATAGGGACAACTGTCTTGAGGCCAATCCATTGCAAGATGTGTCCGTTGCGGCTCCGTATGTCATAACGTTTGTCTGTTTAGGCACAGATAATATAATACTGTTTAGGTTTACCTGTATCGATCCACACTAACTTTTATTTTTTTATGGAAAGAAAATAAGAATTGAATTGTATGTTTATAGAATTAAGCACTTCGGAGACAATAGTCTGAAGTTTTGCCCTTATCCTCGAGTCACCCTAATAAAACTAGTACTTTTTAAAACTATTTTTTATTAGGCCTTTTAAATATTATAACCGTATTAATGTATTATGGTCGGAAATATAATATTATGTTAATCGTCCTAATTACAGAAATCTCATTGAATATTTTGTTTATATTTCCTATTAAGAAGGTCGTGTCTAGTCCGTTTAACAATGACCACAGGTCTATTTAATCTTACTTCCTTCTTGAATATTTTTAAATTAAAAACAACAAAATCAATTTATATTTCCCTTCAGCGTACTAAAGATACCTCCGTTACATTGATACAGTGTAGGTACCTACCTGATTAGTAGATCAATTTGGTGTTCCAGTAAAAATTATTTTTATTATTTAAAGAAAGATGTAGTTACTTTCTTTATAAAAATTAGTTGATGTTTGTTTGTCTCACAAAAACTGGAGAATGGCTTTATCTGGATCTGGCTGATTTTAGTTTGGAAAAATTCGTAGAGGTCTAGGAAATGTTTTAAAGTACGAATTTCCGTAGCAGTTAGTAATTTCTATTTATTCCCCGGCTACCAAGGAAGGGTTTTATTTTTCTCGCAATTTATCTTTGTATCTTAAATGTCTATATTTCCCTGTATCTTTCAAACCACCATCAAGAGTATCCCAATTTAACTGAAAATAATTTTATTTCATTGCTTGTTACAGGTTGCACAGAATAATGTCTACTAACTAGCCCTGCGATGGACACGCTGACGTGGTTATCGCTCGGGTTGCAGTTCGCGGTGCTATGCTCCATAGTGGGGGCGCTGCTGCTGTACTTGTTAAGGAAGGTCCGTGTGGCCGAGGTGCTGCCTGTTGATAGTGCGAAGACCGTCCTCGTCACCTCTGTAGATACAGCGCTTGGATTGCAAGTAAGTACATCATAAAAATATCGCGCAGAAAGGCGGGATAGACAGTAATTGAGATATGATCCTAGTGGGACGATTTTTTTTGGACCTAAACTCTAACCCATCATTACAAACCCGCTATCACTACGCCAGTAAGTGAAATGCTAATCGTGTATCCACAAAAAAATTTGAAGTCTTAGGGTGGTGTATTTACTTTAAAAGCCATTCACTTAAGATGCATTAATATGCAAAAACACCCTTATTTGTAAATATCGCAGAACGCAAAATTCTCATCCTCGATACGAATGTAATTTTGGTACCCTGATTAAATTAACTTCGGTGTTTTCGTTGCCGTAGACATTGGTAGGTAGATACACAGTAGGTACCCACATCACATTATTATCAACTTTTACCGAACTACTTACGCAGCACCTAAATGGAAAAAAAGTTAATCAAAGCATTCAACCTAAGGCACTTTTCACGCGTCACTGGCTACGCAAGCAATAAAATTATAGTAGAAATAAATTTTTACGTCAATCAATCAAAAAGTTACGGTAGATTATATCAAAGCAACGGAACGCTACCAAATTACGTGTACTCGTAGGAGCTAAACAAATCTAAAAAAATATGTGGCTTACGAGTTTTTGAAGACTTTTCATTCATCTTTCCAGATAGCAACTTATCTGAGCGGTCGTGGATGGCGTGTGATCGCAGGCTGTAAGCCCGGCGGACTGGGCGCCCGCCTTGCCGAATCTTGGCTTCAATCCCACTTGATTTCCACCCCAGAAGACCAACCAAAACCAAGACTGGTCACCCTTGAACTAGACGTCGCCAGAGAAGATTTACTAGAGGAAGCAGCAAGGACCACAGCTCAGCATTTGCCCGCTGGCGAACATGGTAAGTACTAGAACTAATAACGGGCACGGAAAAATATTAACCTTTAAATTATGCGTAATAATGGCAAAATAGCATAAAATTAATTTCAATGTTTGTAAAAAGCTCAACAAAAACACAAAAAGAGAAGTGCACTGCCCGGGAATCGAACCCGGGTCGCAAGAATGGGAATCTTGCATGATACCACTACACCAGCAGTGCTTAGCATAGCGAAGCAAATGTAGCGTTCCGTATGATCTTAATTGCAACAAATAACTTATTTAAATCATTTTAATGTATTAAAACATGATTATTAATTTATCTACGAACAAATAGAAGTTAAATACTTCAATGCTAAAATATAACATTATGCATACTGTAACTAGCGCCATCTGTTGACGTACGTGTAGTAACCTAACCATTTGGAGTGAGTACCTTACCACTTAACACTTTTTCGATAGATGGCGCTGCTTTACTACAACAAGATCTTCAACGGCTGGATGTTAACTTAAATACCTAAATATAAATAATTTTCGGTTTTAGGCATCTGGGCAGTAATAAACACAGCCGGTAGCAGTGGGCGCGGCGGTGCCTCGTGCTGGGAGTCAACGCTGCGCGGGAATGTGCTGGGAGCGCTGCGTGTGGCGCGCACATTCTCACCACTGCTGGCTGCAGCCGCTGCGGATCACCCACATGCTGGCAGGCTATTTTACATAGGTAAGCGGCAAAGAACTTTGCTTTTTGATATTGTTAAAATATAAAGGGTGTTTTAGGAACTGGCCGGTTTTCAATACCCCGAAGCTCTTTCTTCCTCTAATCTACCCAACAGGAGTACTGCCTAGAATATTAAACTTCTTTCTTTATACAGGACTGACATCCGACACAGCCTGCGAGAGTTTGTCTCGTGTAGAATCGGGTGACACGAGCGATGGTAACGCGGGAGCAGCAGCCGCACGTTGGGGTGTGTGGGGCGCCGCGCGGGCGCTGAGGGCCGGCCTCAAGTCGAAGCACCTGCACGTGGTCCTGCTGCACGCGCCCGACCTGGCCGCCAGTGAGATATACGCGCCGCCTGCACTTCTGCAGCCTCCGAGTCAGCCAGCTAGGTAACGGTTCACATGTTGTACCCACAAATAATATCTGGGTTTACTTGGGTTTTCAATGAGATTATGATTCGTTTAATATGATCTTAGAAAGGCACTTATCTCATCGCAACAGATACCGTTTAAGGATCTAGGTAACAAGGTACAGATTTGCAGAATTTTTCATTTTTAAAGGCATTTACTTAAGTAGATTAAAAATTGCTCTTGTTAAGTCGAAAGCATAGGGAAGTATAACGCAAATTTTTTCAGTTATGTTTAGGTCTCAATATAGCTTCCGTCACAAAAATAGCATAAGTGTTATGTTATACAAAACCTAATCTATCACTGTTTCAAATTTTATCCAATTATTGTTAGGTAGTTTTTGTGTGCAAGAGTAACAAACATCCGCACATCGGTACAAACTTTCGAATTTTCCGACAGCGGCTTCGCCCGCGTGTATGTCGGTTATCGCGCCAAAACATTACCTTCTTTTTGCGCAGTCGGATAAAAACTATTGTATGCCCTTTCTCGGGTCTCATACTACCTCCATACCCAATTTCATCCAAATCGGTTCGGTAGTTTAAGCGGGAAAGCGTAACAGACTGACAGAGTTAGTTTCGCATTTATAATATTAGTAGGGATAAGATAGGTACGTCTTATGTAGACTGTCTGGACTGGACTATCAATGGAGCCAGTTCTTAAGATTTTTTATCATCATTTTGGGAATGTTATCATGACATAAGCCTCCCGTTTTAACTAACAAGTGAGTCTTAAATAATGCAAATTCTGTTGAAATTATTTATTTCAGCCGTCCGGAAACTCCAATGTCAGAAGTGAGCGCAGGAACTGCAACGTGCGCAGTGACTATGCCTGGCGAAGCGGCGGAGTACAGCGCCAAGATTTTACCAACTAACGCCCTTAAAATTTTAGAAGATGCCCTAATCACACCTTCCCCACGAGACGCCTACTATCTGAAGGTCAAACATGATTCTTGGTTTACCAGAATGCCTTCGTTAAGAGTCACTCATTGAGTTGCTTACAATTAAATTGTATGCTGATCGTCAGTTTTGTCGTAATTGTGATCGGAAATAGACGCATTTTACGTTAAGCATACATTACGTCATTTGCGTACAGAAATGTACAGCGCCACTAGCGGTACGGTTTCGAAACACTTCATACAAATTTTATGGTTACGCGATTTTATCGACAAAACTGTCAGTCAGCATATCGTTCATTGCCAATATTGGTCCAAATATCTCTACTCCTCTTTATTTAATGACCACTTAACATTTTTGGTAAACCTTTTAGTTATATAGGTAAGCGTTATGGGAATTTGTTTCAATAATTGACTTTGACCAACAAAAGTGATGGTCCAATATCGTTATTTAAATCTGTTTTCTAATAATTCATATTGTTTATACTTATTTTAATTCATAATTTTAAATGCTTTAATCATGTTAGTTTTTGTTTACTTTCGAGCTAGTTTTGCTAATAATTTTTATGTAATAAATCATTATTGTTTAAGTTTTGCGACCCAATAATCCCAGTTTCACGATAAGGGAGTACGGATGTACCGCACTATAAGTGCTAACGATTTCCATCATATTTTATTAAGATTACGGCTTTGTGCCTTATTTAAACAAGTTGAATAATCGCTTAATATAGCATGCGTATTCTGCATATACTTTTATTTGTACATAATTATACAATCTCACGTGGTGCCAATTAAGAAATCTGTATGTGTTGATAGAGTGAAACCAAAAGAGTAAAGAAAAAAATAAAAGAGTATAAGGTTAGACATGTACCTAGTAGATAATATAGAAATTGAAATTATACACGCCTATACTTATTGCAGTATTCTGATGTTACCTAATGATGAGGTGAAATCGTCTTCAAATTACATAGGTATGCGTGAATGTAGGTAACAAACAACTATGAAGTACCTATAGGTGCAGAGACAATTTGGACAGGCTCAAGAATATGGATTATTAAAGTACTCCAAGCCTCTAAAACATCCAAAACATTCTTAGCGAATTGAAATTATTGTTGATGATTTTAAAGCGATTATAGTACGAGGTGTTGGGAATATTTGCATCCGCATCCGCAAACGCGGATTAACCCGCATCAATTTAATCACCTGAATCAAAGCCAGTAGATTTGAGACTATCGGATGGGAGTAAAATCGTCGTCTACTAAAACCTTGGTTAACAAGTGTTCTCTAAATCAAGTGCATATGTAGGTATGTGTATAATTTCATATCTATCTGTGTAGGTATGAGTTAATCTTATAACTATGGTTTCATATTTATATCTGTGTTTAGCTGAGTTGTTTGTTATTATGTCGTCACTTGTGTGTAAGCGATGTGAATCATAATCATGTAAATAATGTTTGTGTTGTATAATAAACATTTTCTCTTTAATATTTTTTTATTTATTTAATTGGTTATAGAGTAAAACAAACTTCATAATTTAATTGTAATTTGTAAGTGATGACAGTGATCAACTATTGAAAGCAACATTTTTATTCGTATGGGGATTGGAAACGTAAGACATAGAGGCAATCGTTTTTTTATTTTTATGGAGAAAATTAAACATTGGCACCCAATTGTGGGGCCAATGAAAATTAATTTAATCTTGGCCTACAAAACGTCTTGAGTCAGAGTGGCCTTTAAAAGGGATTGTTTTCAGGTTCCTTCATATTATAAGTACCAGTCTTTACAGGAAACGTCCCAGGGCATTCCGGTTCCTTTACCTTCAAATTGTCAAAAGTTAACCAGAGCTCATAGTTATTAGCGCACACAACAATCCCGCCTTGCCCTAGGTTAGGTCCTTCTAAGTTGCTGAAGCAGGTCCAATGTTGGCTGGGACCTTGAATACGCGTCTGCCATTTTGCGCCGGTAGATACTGCGAAGTCGAAGGAATCAGTTTGATTGTCGATGTAATAAGTAACGTGGTCGGGGAAATTCACTGATATTGTGTCAATGTTGCGAATTCTGGAACATAAAAGATTATTATTAACCTCTGACGAAATCAATGTTTGTAGTCACCTGAATAATTTATGAAAGACCGTAGGATACAAAAATAGAAGCAAGAAATCTTAAGCAAAAACAAAACACATGATGTCAATGTAATTCATTATATAATACCTAATGTTTTTAGATCTGTATTATAAAATTTTCAATGTGATGATAACGTCACCTATCCTCATATACTATAATAATATGTACCGTACCTACAGTAGAATCCCAATTATCCGGATCAAATAAAATCAGGGGTGTTCCGTATAATCTAAAATCCGGATAATCGATTTCAAAGCAAATCAAACAATATTTAAATTCTAATAATTTTTTATTATGTAATGGGTTTTTTGTGCGTCGTTGTGATAATACGATATTTAAAAAACGTGTTACATATACCTAACGGTATAGGGTTTAAGGTAATGAACGGTAATGAATTACATAAAACCTATGTAATTTAAAATGTTGGTTGTCCTAACATGTCTCGTTGTGCCGTCAAAATATTTTTAAATTGACAATTAGACCCGGGACGAATGAGTCCGCATAATCGGATGTTCGGATAATCGGATTCTACTGTACTTTTAACTTTATACCTATGCTTTAATTACTGTAAGTTTAAAAGGTAGAATACCGAGTTAGGTGGGTAGGTACTAACTAGTTGATCAAACGACCTACTTACCTTTATAATGACTTTGTAATTAAGAGAGAACTTTGTAACAATAAAATAATTTGAACAAGATTTTATTTAGGTTCTTACCCAAAATTTTTGGAACATATCGTTTCTCGATGCCCATGGTGGCCGTAGACGTCCAGCACCATATTCATGGCATACGCAAAGACTTTATAAATGCACCGCGATTCTCCCGGTCGTCGATACAGTATAATTCCTTTTAATGATAAGTCTCTTGTTATGAACTCATTTGATTTTGTGTTTCCAGTAGGCCTATAAAACAGAATGTAAGTAACAACTCACTAGCTTTACACAAATCTTGTTCTTTTAGAGAACATGTGACATTTTAAGTAGGTAACCTACTCGTTGAAATCTACCTACTACAGGTACTTTGTAGGTACTACAGGTTTATTGATCTATCTACACCCGCTAGCCAGGACTTACATACGTTTTTTAATCCAAATATACAACTTTCATAACATACAATGATAAAATAAAGCAGTTCTTAATGATCCTATCAAACGGGGCCAGAAAACCTAGAGCACTTCGACCTAGCGGGATCTTTTGCTTCACCTTAATACTAGCAGGTCTCAAGGATTGTTCCTCCGCACAACTTTTCTATGACCATTACTGCCACTTTTCTTAGACACTTAAGCCGCATTCATCAGGAGTAGGGCGGTCTACTCCTAAAGCACACGCTTGCACAGTAGTTTCTCCATCATCTCCTGCGCATCCACATAGGATAGGCAAGTGTGAGTATAGTATTGATGAATGATACGATAAACAAAGGACTACCTCTATAAACATCGACAATCAATAAATCAATAATTTTAAGGAGAAGCAGAAACAATAATCTTACATTTTTGTTTCGTTGACGGGTCTCGATAGCCGTTCCCAATCAGGCAAATATTTTTTCATTTCAATGGGCACGTGTAGCTGTAGTATTTGTGCTTGGGTATGTTCCACTATATTTGCTATTTGGTTCAACATATTAACGTCTAAATTTAAGCACATTAATAGATGTCCCGCACCTTTTTCTTCATCAGGAATAGTGACACGATAATCTAAAATACAGGAACCTAGTTGCAGTTTCGAATGAGATTATCTATCCGACAAAAAACTAAAGTTATGGACATAGCACACAGCACGCAATTCATAGATATTATAAGTAGTTAAAAGTTTAACTATGACCGCCTTGTAAGTGTAACATGGACCTGGAGAATCGCACGGCCAAGTAGTTTTTTAATTAGAAAATAGTAGAGGTTGACCTCTGTAGTCGAGCGGTGTAAGCCGTCGGATTGGGCTATTCTGTGCTTGGAAGGTCGCGGGTCGAACCCGCGTAGATACAGCATACCCGCCCTGGACAATCTTTGGGTAGCAACAAATATTTTTCGGTGTGTGGTTGATTCAGGGACCACCCTCATTGCCTGGGAGAGCACGTTAAGCCGTCCGCCCCGGTTGTCATTTAAAACATCTATGACATTCGTTAAAGGTAGTCACAAGTCTAATATACTCGAACACCTGGCCTAACCAATTCGGCTACCTACTGGTCCCCTACGGGTTTCAAGTTTTATGGCAGTCGCTCGTATAATTCTAGTAGCTAGCTGCGTCAGGTTAGACTGGGAGCCGACCCCTATAAAATAGGAAAAAGGCAAGGCAAATGATGATGAACTTAGTAGAGGTTCCATTCTTTTTGCCATTCGCTAATACAGTTTCAAAATTAAGTACCTACCTAATTCCATTCATACCTTCATTGCAAAAATGAACATGTACCTACATGTACTGTAGTGGCAACTGTAACCTACCCTTAAGATCAGGAAATCCGGGTATTGTATGAGCTATCCATATACCTCCCAGTCCATTGGAAATTAGTATGCCGTTGGGAGCTGTACCAGCGTCTCCGCGGGTAGGTTCTGCATTACCGTACACTAATGTTGCATGATCTGATATCGGCTGTAATATGGGATTATTCTAATTTCTAATTCTTTTGGCGCAGTTTCAGAAGGGGTCTTAATTATCTTACGAGTTGGCAGAGTTTAGGCCTCAATCCAAATTATCCACACATGCTGGCCAAGTGCGAGTTGATGGATGTCACAGGTCCTTGAATGTTTAAACTTTAGTAGGAAACAGGCATCTCTTAAGATATGCCAGTTTCCTCACAAAGTCTTCCTTCACTAATATTAAACAGCGAACCGATCTGATCGGACCCGCGACCTAGGTTTTTGGACATTTGTATATTTTCCAAGCTTGCGTTCATTGTGACTGATTCTTGTGGCCAAAATATTTTTCCAGATATGGCTTTATTTATACTCTGATGAATAAGACATTTCAAAAAATTACCTTTAAGCAGATGAAATGAATGAATTACTTACCTACACACCCATTTAGTCATAATAGAGATTAGTAGGTAAAGACCGAGAGTCTAAGCACAGCTTTGCATTTGTGAGAATCAATGAGGACCAAACAATATGTGAGCGCTGATCATTTGTATGAATTGCGTGGCGCAAGGGACGAACCCCGCCACATGCCGATTGTTAAAAATCAGTATAAAGCGGTTTTAACCAAGCAAAGGACGCGTTGCGCCCTAGGCCGACGTAACACCTACACTATCTATGCGCACTCACACACACTAAGTTCAGCTTAGGCGTCGCGGACTGTAAAACTTTTAGGTTTGTGGTGTTGTCTCTCACCATTAAGTAATAAGCCGTTTATAGGTCCCACTGCATATAGGTGTAATACAATGCCTATTTAACGTACCTATTCTAAATTTTTGCCTTGTGTTTCATAACCTTGCCTTAAATTACGAATGATAAAACACACATCAAAAATGCTCACATCAAAAAATGGATCTAAAGTATACTGCAGCATAGACCTGCCAGTGAGATCAACAGTAGATGGTAACCAACGGCCTGCAGTATCTGGTAACACGTAGGAGAAGCTGACACCAGAACTCATGTAACGACCTGAACCTCTCGGCATTTTGTATATGTACCACCTTAGAACAAAGAAGAAATAGAAATAAAAGCCATGCTGGACGGACATGTCAGAAAGTACCTAACCAATTTTAGGACCAGTGCCAGACCGGATACCTACCAACAAAAACCGGCGTAGAGCGAGTGAAACCTGCACGGCGTTCCTTCCGGCGCGAAATTTAAGAGAACTCAGTGACAGGTCCTTGCCATGCCGTATTCAGAGTTCTGGAGGCCCTGGGGCGACCAAGGAGTGGAGGCGCCCTGAGGGTCCCAAATTATGTCTGAATTAGATTTTTTATCCGAAGTCTTTCGAAATTGTGGGGGCCCCTTTTATGTAGATATCCTGGGGCTGTACCTACGCTTGCCCTCCCCTAAATCTGGCCCTGGCTCCCTGCACACTGAAATCACGTGTCACTTCTATCCTTTTTGTAGTGTCCCAACGCTGGACACGCTTCTTCTCTAAACTATCTTACGAGTTCAGAGAGTGTAGGCCTCAACCCGCACGCCGTCCAAGTGCGGGTTGGTGGATGTCACATAACCTACAATGATTAGTTCTTAGACATACCGGTTTATTGATATTGAGCAGCGGAGATAAAATAAGTCACAGAAATTATTTTTAAGGCGAGGCCCGTAGCGCTGCGCCCCCGCTGCTCTTTCCCTTATATACTGAGGCCGATAGTGTTTATGAAAGTGATAGATCCTACATGGTTGCTAAGTAGATAATGTATTTACCAATCCACGGGTCTGTTCAAGTGATCCATGCAAGATATAGCAAACAATTCTCCAGTTCTACCTCCTTTTAGCGGCATAAAACACAGTAAATACAAAAATAACATTATACGAAAACCAGTAAACGTTTTATGGTTTAGTTTTATTTCTCCTTGTCTTTATGGGTTTTAACGTATAAGAACAATACACCATGAGAAAATTACACTTTAAATCACAAAGAAAAGAAATAAAATCTT
Organism: Meganola albula; assembly: GCA_936450015.1. Classification (NCBI taxonomy): domain Eukaryota; kingdom Metazoa; phylum Arthropoda; class Insecta; order Lepidoptera; family Nolidae; genus Meganola; species Meganola albula. The sequence continues at coordinate 7,104,764 of OW388156.1, read as the reverse complement.
ACGCAATTCTAAAATAATACAAAAATTTAAAAATAAAAATAGGTTGTTTTTAAAAATATATTGATGACATAACACAGCGTCACGCTTGTATTACCCGAAGGTGTAGACAGCAGTGGCAAAGAGTTCATTCAAGCCAATTTCAATTGGCTTCTATTGAGGAATTTATTAATATCGTTCAATTCATTAAAATTATGTATCGCCCAAGACATTTAAATATCATAAAAAATAAGCACCTATAATATAAAAAAAAAGAAGAAGAAGAGACTAGCTGACCCGGCGGACTTCGTACAGCCTCAATCGATAAATAAAAGACTTAAACTTTTTTATATTTTTTTTCTCACCTTTTAAACCTTGCCTAGACCTTCACGAACATTTAATGACCAAGATAAGATAAATCCGTTCATCGGTTCTCGAGTTTTAGCGAGACTAACGAACAGCAATTAATTTTTATTTAAAAATCTATGGCAGTAGGGTTGGCAACCGTCCAAACCAAATTTCAAAAAATATAAATTAAATGAATTGTAATGCTATTTTATTTATATTGTTCGAAATTTATTGAAATCTAACGTTACAGTAAAAGACTGTGAAAATATTTTATTAAATCTATGTATTGTTAATTACAATATGCAACATATCACAAAACATCTACACTATGATCACAGATCATAACACACATACATATTTTTCTATAGCTAAAACTTAAGTTATTATAATATTTTACCTTACTATTAATATTACTCCGTAGACGACCTCGATAGTCGAGTGGTGTAAGCCATTGGGCTATACTGTGCCCGGGAGGTCGCGGGTTCGATTCGACCGACTTCAAAAAAGTACTTGGCGTATGAACTTCTTTAGGACACACACTGCTTTTAATTGAATTTCATTATTATTGTTTCAACGGATTTCAAAAAGGAGGTGAGAACCTTAAACTGTATGTTTTTTTTTGTATGTCTGATTCCGCCAATAATAGAAAGATTTTCATAATTCATTCTTTGTTTCGAAGAGTATACCTACTATCGAGGCGGTCCGATTAAAATTTGTATTTGAGTTATTGTTGTTGGTTATTAAAAACATTGAAATCGGTTCGTACTTTTTAAGAAGGCTATTTTAAATAGGTTATCTTTACATTATTTGGAAATTGTAAGTATAGTAAACTTGAAAAAAAAATCCTTTAGAGCGTGTCGCTTGTGACAACCTGTCTTTTAATATCAGCTACATTACCATCACATTTGGTGTGTCTTTATCACACTATTTCACAATCTATACATTTCTACTCGTATAGAACACTTCACTGAGAAACTATCGCACTTTTGATTTGGGCTTTGACATAAAAAATCAACTTATTTCTAGATGTGCAATAACTTAAGACATAACATAGCATCACGCTTGTAAAACACAAAGATGCAAGCAGAGGTGAATATCACCCACTTTTTGCCGGCTATGTTTAAGTCACATACATAATATGGGGCGAGCATATTGACCATTCTAAACTTCGACCTGCAGTCAACATTAGAAAAGTCTTTTTGCTTGAAATATGTTATTTAATATAATAAAATAATGATAATATCCTGAGATATTTAACACACTCATAAAAAATATTGATATTATCTGAATTTTTAGGTACTACTAACGTTTAATAGCTGCGTACCAACCTTTAAAAAATATATTATGTTATTGATATTCCCTACAGTCCATCAAATCTAAGAAGTACCGTTTGACAGTTCTAAACGTAGTACACTTAGAATTTTATTTTTTGTATGAAATTTTTTTATGTTATGTTAAAATAAAAATAGCCTCATAATTCAATTATTTTACAGGAAAGCTAATAAAAATAGTGTGAATTACGCCTCTATAAAGCTAATTTAATAGAAAACAGTGAAACGTCAAACGGTACTTCTTACATTTGATGGACTGTAGTATTTATATTTTAGAGATGGCCGTGTTTGTGATAACCAATCCAAATTTATTTATAACTTTAAAAGATAACAGATTAAGGTACACTAAAATGAGGTCTCAATATAAACATCTTTTACATACAGGATGTTACAAGACAGCATTTCCGAGGAACAGTGCAGTGTGCATGGCTCCTGCAATTTACAATATGATACGAAATTGTATCACGGAACAGCCTCTAAAGAAATTTAAAAGCCTTCTTTCTTCCATTCTTGTGGAAAATTGTTACTACTCTGTATCTGATTTTATAAATGATCAATCGCTTTCTAAATGATGAACATGACGTGTACGTTGAATTAATGAATCATGTAATAATAATATTTAATGTAATAAAATGTTAATTTAATTAGGTACCTATACATATTAATAATGACTTAATAATAATACTAATTAAATATAATGTGTCCTGGAATAATCAGAATGACTGTGTAATTGTAACACTATGTAAATTTTGCATGCTCTACAGCAGAATGTACTTGGATGCACTAATCATGTAAACATCTTTTGTAACATTTACCTGCATTCTAAGCAAATAAAGATTATGATTAACAAAAAAAACTTAAGTATTTTGCAATTGAATTACCGTTTAAGAAGTTCTTCTCAATTGGTCGTTGTTACGGAGTAATATTAGGTATAAGTATGCCATGTTACTCGTACCATCACATAATAATGTAATCATAATAATGATTGACTCGTTATTTAACCTTTCAACATCTCCGTCAAATATCGATTGCCGTGCCTTTGTCGCTTGATGAATAGGTAGATGCTATGGATAGTAATAATATAGTGGGAAATTATCACACACAGTCATCTGATCCCAAACTAAGCAGAGCTTGTACTATGGAAACTAGATAACTGGTAATATACTACATGAAATACTTTTTTTTTGTAAATACATACTTAAATCTTATATCTTTAAATGAGCAATTCTTGTATATATGTATATATATAATTGGAATCTCCGAATCGGCTCCAACGATTTTCATAGAATTTAGTATATAGGGGGTTTCGGGGGCGATAAATCGATCTAGCTAGGAATCAATTTTAGAAAATGTCATTTAAAAAAAATACCGAGCAAGGCTCGGTCATCCAGATATTATAGATAATTACACCCAGACTCAAGGCAAACCGACGTGTTCATCACACAAATGTCTGACTTCTGTGGGAATCAAACCCACGAAATGGAGCAAAAAAACATGCTTGTTTTTGTTGCATAAATTCGAAACGGGATGGGAGAAGCAACACATTTGTAGATTTGTGCGACATAGGCTGGTCAATCTAACAAAGTTTATTGTGTGATAATATTGAGCAACAACACTCTATTTACATATTGTATACTGATTAATCTTAAAAAGTATACAAGGCCTTATCTAAATACAAAATTGTCTCTAAATTTTTAGAGCAGTCTTATCATATTAATACATAATATTTGATCGATATATAAGTTCGTTTAAACGTTAACCTACTATACCCATCCTAGTAAGGGACGTAGCTTTTGCTGTATCAATCTAAGGGAGCCCCGATCAACAGGGCCCTAGACATTATTGTGTGAGCAAAATTCGTAAAATGTTATCCACTGCTGAAATCCCGAAAAAAAAATCCGTTTTTCTTTTTATTTTAATATTTCTTCATTTGTTCCCCCCAATTTTTTTGATAAAGGTTGCATCTAAGGCACGCTATGCTACTATAGCTAGGAAAAATAATGATTATGGTCCATTTTAACTTATCTTTTATGGAATTTAATTGCAAGTCTCGACTGATTCAATAAGATGTGCGAAGTTACCCCATAAGATGGGGCCTGATGTACAAACTGTGCCACCTCCGCGGGATTCTTGGGGTAGCTGAAATTAAATGTTTCATATTAGGAGAAATCTGGAGAACCTGAGAGGATTTTTCATAGGGTTGTCAGACTGCAACCCCAAGTCACTTAGTTACCAGCGCTTGTAATGCACCAGTTTAATGTATAGGCTAAAAGGCGATTGGCTGATGATCCTTAAGATTTAACGCCTATTATGGCGCCACTTGAGACTCGGTGGCACCCGTTGTGCAAGAGACGGCTCTGATCTTACATTAAATTGTAATATACTGCTGAGCGACAATAATAAAAATACATATTATTATCTTGATCGTGACATGCTTAAGTTGGCGAGTATTATGGTGAGCCCATGTGAACACTGCGTGTCTCTAACCTTTTTACGAAATTTCGTATGCAGGTATTTCAAACTTTGAACTTCGCCGTTCATTCAGTGATACAACACTACATTTCACCTGACTTCACGAAAGGTAAATTTTGGTGTGTAAAACTTTTATAGTTCTATAAAATTAATTAATAATTTTGTAATACTTACTGCTCTGTTAATATCACCTACGCAGACCCAGTAGTCAGCTACCTTCGTGTCTTGACTGTTGTGCATCTTGTGCGCAACTGCGACCGCCCACTTCGAATGGTCGTTATGTGACGTGAACGACATTTTGGCTATCGGAAACTTTAAACGTTCTATATTTCGTACTCTGAAAAGAAAAAAATTATATGTAGCACTAAATTTTAATGACCTAACATTCAGTCGCGGCGTACCTACTATAGCTATACTTATATTTTTTTCTAGCCTATCAGATCAGATTATTTATCAGAAAACAAATATTTATTATAACAAATATAATATGATCCATAAGAGTTCTAATTTTACATCACTTCAACCCTTTCTTTCAATGTCCTACTGCTAGGCAAGGGTCTACCATCAACTATCTTACGAGTAGTGTTTAGGTCTTAATCCACACAAGCTGGCCAAGTGCGGGTTGGTGGACGTCACATGTCCTCGAATGATTAGTTATTAGATATACCGGTTTCCTTACGATGTTTGTCTTCACCGATATTATGCAGCGGCGATGAAACTGCCCACACAAAGATGTGTGGGCAAGACCGGGGATCAAACCCGCAACCTTATATTTCAAAGGCTAGGCCGATACCGTTACGCCACCGCTGCTCACCTTTCCCTTTTTGTTGCATATTTATATGAAAACTAGCGCAACCCTCAAACAGACATGTTGTGTGTGTATAAAAAATACTATAGTAGAGAACTTACTGAAAATTTCTAGAACACTCTGAATCTAAAGTCCCTGGACCATTAGTCCAGGACTCCACCAGAAGATCAGACTGCAAAACTTCAGCTACAAGGCCACTGTACAAATCATCGTTGAACATCGCACTCTTCGCAAATGAAAGAAATTTGCGTCCGACTAACGTTTCAAAGCTTTCAATGTGGTACCTGAAAATAATGTTAAGAAACTGGTAATGTGCTAAATCAGAAGATAAAACTTAAAGTACACCTAATAGAAAAAAAACATATATACAAAATAATAGCCTGGCCTAGCCTAGCATGTGGGGACTCAGAGCCCATGAAGCATATACTGTCACAGATTACTAAGAGAACCTAGCTGTGCCCTACCATAGATATTAGATCATTTAAAGATAAAATAAGGACTTGTCAATGTAAACTTTTTCAATTGTTAGATATTTATTTGTAACTAGCTTTCCGCATCCACACCATAATCTATCTTTGTGCTAAATTCCGTCCAGAAGTTTCTGCGGGAAAGAGTAACAAACATCCATACATTACATAGGATATAATCTTTTATTAAATAAACCATATAATATAAAAAAATACGGCCTTATGCATCCCCGAGAAATAGCAGCGGTCATGGGAAAAACCGTGCAAAAGAAATCTCCCTTTCTTGGGTACTGAACCTTCCTAGTACAAAAGATCCCTCTAAGTCAATATGGTCTGTGTCTACCAGCCACATTGATAAGATGGCCTTAATCTATAGATTCTCATTTCAAAAAAACGTATACCCTCACTTAAGTATACTATTTTGCTAATGTGCTGTATAAAATAAAATAAAATTGACAGTTATACGGACTGCCGATGGAAGTGAAAACTGTGAACTCAAGAGATTTCACCCATCCAAAAAGCTTCTATCGCGCACAACAGACGGCCGCTGCGCATGCGCAAGTCATGAGCATGTCGGTGATGCAATCCTATAAGAATTTCCCCCTACCAAAAAGTGCCCAACGCGGGTAAGATGTTAAAAAAAACCGACTTTGGAAAACATAAGGTAAAAACTATAGGTATTCAATGGATTATGATTATCTTATTTATATTATATAATAGTATCTAGATCTAGCTAGACATTTGCATGAAAACAGAAAAAAAAACAATAAAATTTCCTTTTATATGCTTTGATCAGAAAGCGCGAGCCGGATCAGTGCGGTGCGGTGGTCTGTGTCGCTCTATGTTTAAACCGCACAATATTTCTGTCTCTTCAATCATCAATCGACCATGACATCATTATCAAGAGAATTAGACATTTAATTCAGTTCAAACAATAAAGCTTTGTTTATTATTGTGATGATACGAAAATGAAATTAGATCAACAAAGTTAGTCATACACAAAGAGGTTTAGATCATCATTAGTCACCTACGTACCTATTCGGTTTAGTCATAGTTGATTATAACTTCAACCCTTTAAAGCAACTTTTGGGATGCGATATTTTGGCCCAACATGCTGACCAAGTCGGCAGTGCCTAGTAATGGATTAATTAGCATTCATTTAATTGTTAAGATGCTAATGCTTCACAAGCATTTAACGAATTAAATGTAGTTGCGAAATTCCGTGATGTATGAAGCGAATTTACCACTTGAAGTAGGTATGAAACCTGCTTCTTTACAATGCACATTACTCCGTCGCACCCAACCACGGTCGCCACCAACCTCTGTTTCCCATAACTTTGATTAACATCGTTCGCGAGTGAAATTAAGTTCCCTATGTATTTGCATAATTATTTTTAACATAATATGACATGGCATTATGTTTGTCCTAATCGTAGTTACGCATAACATAATTTACCCATAACAGCCAATGCATAATTGTTTTAACCATAATTTCCTTATACATAATAATACTTATGCATTACATTCTAAAGCATTAATTTATTTCTAAGAAGTCTAGCACAACCTAACCCACAGCATTTCGGAATGGGTGGATTTGTTTTTGGGACTTACTAGCCATTAACCATTATCTCTAGTATTATTATGCTAATTAAAATTATGGTCAATAAAATTAGCCAAAAATATGATTATGTCAACATAAACTGTATGCCAGAAACCAATTATGGCTAAGAATTATTATGACAAAACCAATTAAGGCAAAGCTGGTACGCCAAAGTATATTAGGACAAAAAACTTTGTGCTTGAAAAAGGGGTCCCGTGAAATTATTAGCTCTTTAATTCGCATTCTAATCAAAATCATATACTTCCTTAATATCAATTAGCTGAGTAATAACTAACTCTTGGCGGTAGAGCCCCCTATTAGGTTTGACTCCAGCTGGCCGGTGAAAGCAAGCCGGAGGTGAGGGACAAGACCTTCTCCCTGGAGCACTTGGCTCAGTATGGCCGTTGGGTATAACAGCTCTCCACAAGCCCCCCTACGACCTTATTATTATTATTATTCTGTGCCACAGCCGTCTGATCCCAAACTAAGTATATCTTATTTTTAGTAGACTATATCATTGTATAACATCAGGCAAGTTGTATCGATGGGGCGCAATATACCGATTCACTCGTGATTACGAATAATTTTCGGTGGAAGGTGGCGGTGGAATGGCTCCATCTGGTTAGAATCAATAAAGGAGCAATAATTCTGACCCAACCTCTTAAATTGTGTCAACAGACATCGCACCGGAACACGGTAAGGCCGCTTGGCGGTGCGGCTTTGTCTGATGGGTGGTCACTAACAGCGGCCGAAGCCTACCACCAGTTAATTACCAGTAAACATAAGTACCAGTTGATTATCACTTGATTTGCACCACCTGGGGACCACGGATTCAGATAAAAATAGGTTTTGCTATTTATGCATGTTAAAGATAATGCTAAATGTTAGGAATGTTATTTTGTAGTCAGCGTAATTATTAGTTACTTTTGAACAATAACCAAAGACTCACCAAGGCGATGTTTCAACGGACTTGTTTCGTACAACATCTAGCAAATTGGGCAGTTCATTTTCGTATTCCGGCGGTATGTGGTGGTGAATGATCCGTGGCTCGTTGTACTTGAGTTGCGTTGCTATTTGGTTCAGTGTTGACGTTTGAACTGACACGCACAGGAACGTTTGTCCGTACCTCAGACCGGTGATAGGGTAATCGTAACCGGATACATTTAATCCATTGACCACTAAAAGAAAGGATTGGCAGTGTAACTTTTTACTACTTTTTTTATTCTACGGCACCTGTCTCCCAATAACTATACCTGCCAGTCTTCAAGTCACGACTGAATTATTATTTACTGGGTAAGCGCGTTTTATTTTAGACTGCATCATTGTTTAACAACATGCAAGTTATGGTCAAGCGCAAGCCTACTATAGGATAAAAAAAAACCTTTCCGACCGCGTGTATTTCGGTTATCGCGCTGAACCATTAACCTCTTTGTGCGCAGTGGGATAAAAACTATAGTATGTCCTTTCCCGGGTCTCAAACTATCTCCATACCAAATTTCATCCAAATCGGTAGAGTAGTTTTGACGTAAAAGTGCGTCAGACAGACAGAGTTACTTTCGCATTTATTATTTAGTAAGGAACTCTCTCAACTTGTAAGATAGTTGAGAGGAGACACTAAAAAAAAGTGTTGAAGTAAGGAAATTAGTAAGGATTAACTAGCGCTTGACCACAAGTTGCTTGATGTGCAATGATTTGGTCTACCATGAGACGCGCTTACGCGGTGTCGGGGAGGTTGAGTAGTGCTTACTCTTACTTTGGGAAAGTTGCTTGTCACGTGGTTAAGTATTTAGCACTAACTACCAGTCACCCTATATTATATGTACCTACGATTTTACTTACAATCAGGGACTAAAGGAAACCTCGGTACAGAATGCACGAGCCACAGCGAGGTGAACTTATCTCCTAATATGACTCCCTTCGTGTGGCCGCTCTCGACTCTGGTCTTCATGAACTTGGAGTGCATCTTACACATTTCTGCTAGATCATAGTCATCGTAGTACTTATCTCCGAGTTTAAACTTCTTATATTTCTTTAGACCAGCCTGTTTTACTTGTCCTAAAACACAATTTTGAGTATCAGGTTAAAAATCTGTAGAAATTGCAATATGTTTTGTGTACACATAAAATGGACCGTGTTGTGCAGAAATCTTCCTAGCCACAAGAACAAAATATTGTTATTGGAGTTTTTAATCATTATCTATTTTACATTTTCGGATTTGTACCTACGTATCTTGTTCGTTCTAAGTATTTAATCGTTGTTGGAATCTTTTTGTCATTATAATACATTAGATATTAGTTACATTATTAGTTTTTCGACAGTTTAGCATCAATTTGATATCTTCAATATTGTTTAGGTTGCGGGTTTGATCATTTCTGCACAACAAGGTCCAAATATACCTTAGAAGTATCAGATATTCACATAAAAGTGGGAGACAACAAAGAGTAGAGTGCAGTCACCGCACCTACAAGGAATATTGAAATCGACTGATCGCATCGCTGTTTCTCGCAAATATATTAGGGATGGATGGATATGTCTTAGAAATATTTTGATTAGCTACTGTAAACTTGCGGCCCTATATAAGAGGCTAAATTTGGTGTAGGTATTCAACAGAGCGCGCTAGGTGTCGTATCTCTTAATCTGACGCGCTGGAGTAAATCCCAAAATCCCCTCTTCGGCTCCCCTACTATTAATACTGTTTCATTTCAATGATAAAACATAACATACGTGTCGAACATTTTTTTGAATAATACTGACATAATAATAAAAATATGATTTTTGATACCTTGTCGTCATCCCTATTAAACTAGTGACATATTCAGACCGATTCAAATGTAACGTTGCGATCAGTCGTGTGGTTTTTGATATTGTTTATTCAACAGTTTTACTCCTTAATTTTTTTATTACGATATTTCTATGCTCGCTTCAGAGTACTAAAAAATCTGTAATTGAGTCCGATTTGAATAAACTACATAATATTTTAGTTGAAATGAAATGAAATGAAAATATGATTTTTTTTTAAAACGCGAAACGAAAATATGATTTTTTTTTTAAAACGCGAGTCTACATAAAAATAGTTACAGTAATTATTGTTTCCACTAGAAGCGCTGTAGGTACGTACTTAATTTGGGTATTCAAAGTATCATTACTTATTATTAAACACAGCCGATATTACGCATAGCAAAACATATAGTAAGTCAGATTTGCCAACACTTAGGTTACGTGTAACAGTTGTTTTAATGAAAAGAGGAAATTCAAAATACAACACTTTACGTAGCGTATCAATACTATCGGGTTACGAAACAGGCTGAAAACGAAACAGCTTGTCTGATTAAAACGAGTGGGATTTTCTTGTTTAGATTTTTTAATTACTTATTGGTAAAAAAAAATATGGTAAGCGACAATAAAAAACAAATATGGTACCTACCCGTGCTGTCAGTAAAGGGAGGAAACGACAGGTGGCCGACACCTAAACAAATCAGTCAACCAGACCTATACAATTTGAATAAATATCATCATCATCATCAGCCTAATCTAGTTAACTCCTGGACATAGGCCTCTTCTAGTACGCCACTGAGCACGATCCGCGTTTTTCTCATCCAGTTATCGCCGTCCGCCTTGCTGAGATCGTCCCTGCACCTAGTCTGAGGGTGTCCTACGCTACGTTTGCCAATTCGTGGTCTCAACTCAAGAACTCGTTTACCCCAACGGTTGTTAGTTCTGCGGCAAATATGACCGGCCCGCTGCCACTTCAGCTTACTAATCCGGTGGGCTATGTCGATTACCTTAGTTTTCTGTCAGATCACTTCATTGCTTATACGATCCTTCAGAGAGACTCCGAGCATAGCCCTTTCCATACCTCGCTGAGTGACTTAGAATTTATGGGCCGGTTCTAACGTGAGTGTCCACGTTTCGGCTCCGTAAGTCATAACGGGTAGCACTGGTTAGACTTTAGTCTTTAGACTCTGTGGAATAGACGACGTGAAGCCTCGATGTAATTTCCCATACGGTGCCCAGTGCCCTACCCAGCTGTATTCTTCTATTAGCCTTTCTCGAAGTTGTTTTACCTATGTGCATCCAATATCCGACCTTTCTACGAACTATCTCAATTACTTCAAAATTTAAATAAAGAAAACCGCTCCATACCGGTCTATTTGTTGAGCTACACTGCCATAAACTTATTTACATGTACATACACGTCTAATTTATAAAACCCCTCTTTTTTGTTAGGGAAAAAAATCTTGTTAAAGTGTGTCACCGACTAAATATCTACGAGACATCAAAATGTTCAAACACTGTATGAAATTGTAATCTTAAAAAGTTGGCTATCGTGTAAGATAGCAAATTTTGATTGGTTCGTTCAAGTTGTTGTCTTGTAACGAACCAATCAAAATTAGCTTGTAATCGGATGATATGTAGTAGTACGACATAAGTTATATGAGCGTGGAGGCACAGCTATGCGATGTGGTCGGTGGTGTGAGTTTCAAAAATGGTGACTGACCTTTTTTGCTCTTAGAGTATATTTCAGCGACAGACATCAAGACATCGGGTTGGTTTTCTGAAGCAGGCGGCTGGTCGTTGTAGATCAACGATATTATATTTCTATCCTGGAATGTTACCCATAAAAAGTTACATATTCCTACTAGCCTAGCATAGCTGCAGTCGCGGCACCTAATTATTTAAAAAACCAAATGAGAATTTAGAAAATTCACAAACCTTTTTAGAATAAGAATGAGCTGTTATGAAAAATCGTATATTGATTAGTCTCTCGTGAGATTACAAAAAAATATTAGACACGTATTTATGGTATAACTAACGCATTAAAGTTAAGAGCTTAGAGTGGAAGTGCATCACGTCATACGGAGGTACAAAATTTACCTAAGCGTGACGTCATGCGAGATTTCGCTTGGACGTATCGTCGTAATCTTTAATCACATAAAAAATGTCATTTTTAATTTATCTATATGATAAACAAAATAAAACATATGTCCTCATTCTTATTCTAAAGAATCGGAGAAGTTAAGAGCAGCAATTGACTAAGATAGGTTCACTATGATCGAACCTAAACAATAGTAGTATCATGCATGCACTTCTGCCTGCTTCCGCGAGATACGGAGGTAAATTCTGTATCTTCACAAATTACCTGGTACAATGGTGCCAACGTCTTCCCCACCATCGACTTTGGGTCACTTATAGCCAAGTCCGACATTATCCACCCGCCTCGTAACTTAGGCGGAGTAAGGTGCATATAAGCTTCTCCTCTACGCACTAGGGGGTTTAGATGATTCTTTTCTCTAGGCAACTTGTACACGTAGAACCTAAAAGATAAAAGAATAAACGTACTAGAAATTTTCTGTCAAATTCGCAAAGGACAGTCTATGTGGGTTTCTAAATACATATACCAAGTTTCGCAAGTGTAAGTTTTGTCTCGTGATTACCTACTCTAAAAGTAGCAATCTGATTGCGATGATATTTTTGTTAGGTGTTGGCACCAACCTCAAAAAAGTACTTGCCCTATGAACCTATTTATGAGAAGACACACCTATGGTTTTATTTGGATGTTATAAAGTAAAAGTAGGTATATAGGCTACATTGAAACTAGTTTTTTATTACTTAGGAGTACTTTACCTAAGTAATAAAAAAAATTAAGCTGGGTGAAGTAGCTACTACCATCACAGAATAGGCAAACTGCTGCACCATCTTCTTTTAAATGCGCTTTTGATGATGTTTATGGTACAAACCTAGAGTGCTAAACAGTGTAACTGAACAAAGTGGTAGATTTTTTGACAGAATCCAGTACTAGGTGAAGCTCTGACAGCAGCGTGTGCACTTATTAAATTAATTAAGGCCTAAACTATCTCAAATCTTGAGATGGTCGAGAGAAAATCCATACACAGCCAGTGGGACGAACGGGCCGGTGGCGTGGTCGGTAAGATACTTGCTTTTCACGCCGCAGGTCGTGGGTTCGATTCCCACCCGAAACAAACATTAATGATGAACATTTGTGTTTGTGTCGAGTCTGGGTGTAACTATCTATTATAAGTATATATTTACAAAAGAAAAGTATTATATGTATAGTATTACCAGTTATCTGGTTTCCATAACACAAGCTCTGCTTAGCTTGGGACCAGATGACCGTGTGTGTTAATGTCTCAGAATATTTATTATTTATTTATTTATTTATAATAAGAACATATACCAACGCATCAACAGCTGTTAGACTGACCTAGACCTCTCGAAAAACTAAAAACGTACCTCAACGTTTGGTCACAGATAATTACACTGGTACCTATTAAGAACTATTTAAAGCAGTCAAGTTTTAATAAATCGAATTCATTTTGTTTTAACATGGAAAACTAGAATATAGTAATTTACATAACATTATTTATTCATATAGGGCCATTCAAGGCCAAACCTATAATGTAAACGTCATCCGATAGTGTTGCATTGCAGCTGCTCATTAGATACAAATAACACAGTCATACTAGGCTTCTAAACATCCGACTTTATTACGACTTAAAACAGAAGGAGGTTCTAAATTCAAATGTATATATTTTTTTACATTCGTTCTAAAATAACCACGCTAAAGCTTTAAAAAAAAATACGAACCAACTTCAATGTTTTAACAATAAAGCTATACCCAATCAATCGATTTAGATAAAATTTTATTGGGACCATCAGTAAAACCAATCCCTTTGAAACAAAAAAAAATCAAAATCGAACTTTGGTTGGCGGAATTATCGCGTAACGTACAAAAAAAACATACAGTCGAACTGAAAACCTTCTTTTGAATTATTGATTGAAAAGGGTATATTATTTAGAATTTGTTTTTTTTTAGCTTAGGACTGAAAAATATTCAGAATGTGAAAATATTTGGTTTTGTTTGAGGTAGGTACACAATACACACAAATAACAACCGTACCGTATGTCACCCAGGGAGAATACGTAAAGGAGCGATCTCTGCAAGGCTGCAAGTAAAAGCTAGATGAGAGTCGTGCTTTAGAAGGGGCCTATAAACAAAACTTGACTATAATAAGCTGATTATCATCTTAAGTACATTTTGGTCAACTGTTTTATGTTTTATCAATATAAATTACTGCTAGTTCATGTAGGCTGCATAACATGTAGGTAGATACCAAAGCCACAAGGATAAACACATTAGGAAAACAAACCATATAAGTACCTGCTATAATTATTAAATGACTACAAAAGTGTAAAAAGTAAAATACTTCAGCTATTTTATATTATAACGGTTTTATTTATAACAACCATATTATATGCCTCGTTAATATTTTGTCTCTTTCTCACTAGTATAAATGTCAAAATGACAGACAAAGATAAACAAAATATATACATATTTTAGCTATTGCAAGATTCTTCAATTTGTACCTACCCACTGGGGTTGTGTGTTTTTATTATAAATTTTAGTTCATTCCTAGTAGGATATCAGTATGAAGCAAGTACGTTGTATCAAAGAAAGTACAGTATAAAATCGTTTATGAATAAGGGGGAGGGTACTGTATTTAGATAGGTACTTTTAAGTGCTTATAGGTTTGCAGACATAATCACCTCACCATGTAAGAAAGTTTTAATTGTGTATAAAAATTGCTTGCTTAGCGGACATGTGTGATTAAATATAAAAATAAAAATATAAAAGGTATATAAAATATAATCAATATTTGCAAAGTGTAGATACACTCAGATACCTAAGTTTTATTTTTCACAATAGGTAATAAATGTCTATGTAATAAAACCATAGATAATTAAAATTTAAAAACTTAGCTATCATTATATTTTAAAATTCTTATTTTTGCAATCTAGATAATTTATATTTAAAAATCTACTTACCAATCAACTGGTTCTCCTCTTTCATTCCTACATTGCGGAGTAAGGCCAGATTCAGAGCCAATCACAAATGTAGTTATCACCAACAAAACAATATAACAACACATCGCGAACGTGTATTAACTGCAACTAACACGGCTGAAGTAACAAGACACTCTGCAAGATGATCCTGTATCTAATGACATATACTAGTGTCACCTATTTATTGGGTTGAAAACAATAGCAATATTTACACAACATTGCCAATTATTTTCCTTTTCACTTTATGAACTGACGAATTGTGTTGAACGATGCGCCTGTAACTTGCAACCGACCGTTGCGTATGCTACTCAAAATTGAACAAAGGAACGTTCATAACGAATGTTTTGTCGTTATTTACCCTCTTATTGTTAGCCATTAAGGTATATTTTTGTGTAAACTTATAACAAGTTAATCGACCAATGATGTTACTGTATCTCACTGTGTTTACATTGTGCGTACGCGTTGATTCATAGTGCGGGAAGTTTAAATGTAAGATTGAAATTAAAATCTTTATTTTTAAATACAGAATATATTTGCGTATAAAAATAACATGATTCTTAACTAATGGAAGACTTTTTAATATATAAATATGTAAATGGCATTTGATGTACCTATAAAATATACTAATAACATAATGTATACATATAATTACTTATAATATTACTTCATAAAACAACTTGAACGCGCACAGCAGTGACGCGGTCTAAATTCGATTTGACTTGAGTACTTGAGACTTTGATTTTGATTTAATGTAAGTTTTTGCAAACTATTTCAAAAGCGTGCGGATTAGTGATACTAACTAACATTTATTGTGTTATGGTGAGTTTTAAAGAGAACTTATATACTATACAATAAGTTCTTCTAACTCACACGGTTTAGTTATCTTTACAGAGTTATATTTTATGTACCTATATGAAAAAAACATTACTCTTATATCTATGGATACAAAAAATAAATATGGAATATATATTTTCTATTACTGCTGTGTGGGCATAGACACTGCAGCTTTAGTGTGTGACACATCGCTTTGTCTCCAGAATGATACAACAGTCTTGAGCTCAGTGAAGAAATCAACTCCTTGTTTACCACAGAAGTGGTTGGTTCCTAAGAAGCTGCCTCGAGAGCCAGTAAACGAAAACATGGACAAGGGAACAGGGATTGGCACGTTTACGCCAACTTGACCGACATCAATTTCGTTTGCGAATTTCCTTGCAGTAGCCCCGTTAGTTGTGAAAATAGCTGTACCATTACCATAAGGGTTGGAATTGATCATTTGTATGGCTTGGTCTAAGGTGTCAACGAAGAGGCAGACTAAGACGGGGCCAAAGATTTCCTCCCTGTAGCACTCCATGCTAGGTGTAACGTCTGTAAGTATGGTTGGGCCTACAAAGTTACCCTTTTCAAAGCCGGATACCTTTACTCCGCGGCCATCTAGTGGCAGTTTAGCGCCCTCTTTGACTCCTGAGGAATAAATAACTTATGTTAGTATTGTTAAGGCTGGTGGCGCTATTTATTGTCTGATAGGACGAACTATAAAATAAAACCTTATAGTAGCGCCATCTATTGTCGGAAAGGGTAAACTATCATCTAAAAATATCTTGGAATAGTAGACAGATTCGGGAATTTTCGGAAGAAGATTCTGTGACTTGCGAGGCGATATAGATAGGTCCGTAAGCCGCCTCGTCAGTCTTTTTCTGGATTTGGGGAGACTAGAATGCGAAAGTAATGGAAGTGGAAGAGTATTAGAGAAGCGACAGTGAAGGAATAAAGAAGTTAATTAATAACGGTCTTAAAACGGTCTTAAATTAGAATTAAAATGGACTTTGTCTCTTTCTTACTATATTTTAGCTATAATGAGCTTATATATAAACCTTATATATAAGCTTATAAACCAATTTTAACTATAGTTTATGAATACGGGGGTTAGTGTTTAGCTATATTGGGATATAGTGTTATTGCGATGTCTGGTGACACCATTTAACAGGCCTCATTCTACTGCCACCTTCTCACCTACAATCTTTCATAATCACTAGAGAGTCAGGCGAGTACAATCTTAGATTACATCATTGCTTAACATCAGGCAAGTTGTAGTCAAGCGCAAGCCTATTTCAGAATAAAAAAAATGTTATGGTGTATTTTAATTAGGTGTATAAGTTAAGTGTTTGGTGTAGTTTAATGAAGCGTATGATAGTGTAGAAGTTAAATAGTGACTTAAATTTAAATTCGACATAATTTATCCTTATACCCAGTTCGTAACAGTATTCACAGAAATTCTTAGCTATGTTGGTTAGTGGCATATCTTTCTGAGCGTCTCCATGTTTACTACTTCCCCGCCCACTAGACAGCCTGGTAAACAGCCAGTGTAACATAATTTGACAGTGTATGTCTACGTAGTATGCGGCAAGAATCTTACATTAAAACACTGGATCTAGATCTGAATGGTCTAGAACAAATTGATTGAAGACAAGGAATTTTACCTTGAACAAACATTTGAACAACTCTTATATTTTCTGTCCCTTTCTAGCCGGTTACAATAGTAAAGTAGAAAAGGGATAAAAATACATCTAGGGTGAATGAACTTGTCTTCAACAATTAATTCTAGTCGCTGATCCAGTGTTATCATAATGTAGTATCTAATTGCTAACTAGCTTGTTTGGGAATCAGGGCGACATGGGCAACAGCTTTTTTATACATGTGCTATTGGTGCACGGGCTTCGATACACTGTCATATGTTTCATTGACTGCTACGGCCTAGCTGCCTAATCTGCGCTTGGAGGAAGACGACACAGTCATATGGCTGTCAATGCCCGTTTTAGTAAACAAATAACAGTCACTATACCAAGTCGAGGCCTACAAGCGGCTTGACAAATTCTGATACCGTTAAAAAATCTGAATTAAATAGTTAAAAAAAGATTCCATATCGCACGTTACACTGTAGAAACTCAGTGGATGGGAAATACACGAACATGTGATTACTTTTAAATTAGCACCGTCTGGTTCTAGTAATCAATACTTTTGTACAGTTACCAATAATATTGGACAGGGGGCGATATTAGATAGCAATAATAAACATATTCGGTGAAATGTACGGGATCTACCTCTGTCGATACCTTCGGGTACTAACTTTGTATGTATGTAAGTTATTTCAATTTTATTTCGCAGTACAGTAGCCGCATACAGAATAACAAAGTGACAGAGTAATTTTAAGATACACGTTCGGGCTTACTCTAAAATGAAGTTGAGGTTTAGTTTGGATTTGTAACTAGGCATTTCTCAGTGCTTGATCATATTTTATAACTTATATGCTTCAGTGTTCATTGCTCAATAGTCAGATTTTTTTACCCCAGTAATATTTTTAATGTTTAACACATTTTTGATAAAATACAGGCACCGCAGCGGTTTAGTTTGGGCCACAGTTATACCTCATAAAAATTAAATAATGCACAATGCAGTTAAAATTTACAACAGACTAGCTGCCCAGGTGAACTTTGTACCGATCATTTCATAACCAAAATTAACCAAATCGGTCGTGCCGTTTTCGAGTTTTAGAATTTGTACTCCCAATAGAATAGATTTTTACATTTGTAAAATATAATTTTCACAACATTTTTTTTGCATGAGAGCTTGCGCTTGACCACGACTTGCATGATGTTAAGCGATGAGGTGCACATCTAGTAAATACAGATCAACTAGTGACAGAAGATAGACAGATTATTTACCATAACAAAAATTCTTGCACTGAATTTAACAACATGGCACACATAAAAGTGGATGCAAAGCGCTATGGCGCGCCCCCGTGGAATATATGCCATTATGTAATAACACACACTCTCCGAACTGATCGACAAGAAATTACATTACACTGAATAATCACAAAATTATTCCATATAAAGAAATAAACATTCTTCTTTATTTACATATGTAGTTAAGGAGAAAATGTACTACATATTTTTATTTATTTGTGTTTATTCTTTCAAAGGGACAATAACAAATTATTGCTATCGAGTTTGTCAACATCTCTTAGAGTTCAAGAATAGGCCATTGTTTTGTTTTTGAGACAATACAAATGTTGTTATATTTTTATACAGGTATCAATACACTATAACAGTTAAGAATTCATGTGTTGAACAATAATCATTGCCATCTTATCTTATCAATGGGGCTGGTGGTCTTAGAGTACTTCCACCCAGTGGGATCATTTGTTCTTCCCTTTGATCCAATGAATCCTCAAGTATTCTTCATCCGCACAGCTGATCCATGACCGCTGCTTGTTGGGGACACATGAAGCGGTATACACCTCATGTATATATAAGCGTTTTCGCGCCAATGAATAACACTTGCACAGTATGTGCTCCATGGTTTTTTTAATTGTCTCGACATGCTAAGCAAGCGGGAATTTCTGTATATTTTATACAGGTGTTGCTGCAGCCCAATGTGCGTCAGTGAGTGTTCTAGTGATTTATTTTATTTCTAGTCAAGCCTATCTCATGTCTCTGAAAGTACCTCGGGGACCATCTATGCGTTAACCTTTTAGTCGACTTTATTTTTTAATAGTATGATTTAGATTCAGAATCAGTTTTTTTTTATTTTCATGACTATTGTTGTTTCCATGTCTACTGTTCTGTCCTGATCATCAACGACCTCATCATTATTATAGCCTATTTCAGTCCACAGGTAGTTTTTTCATCTAGTTCATCCACTTAGTCTGAGGGCGTCCTGCGCTACGCTTGGGAATTCGTGATCTCTATCAACTTCCAGCATCATTTATCATTATCAATATCAAAGATATATTATTATTAGTATCTCCTACATGGAAGATGTGATGTATGTACAATGTAGGTAGTTCGTAATATTGCCGTCAAGTGTCAACCAACAGTCTGGAAATATACGCCGTGCAGTTGAGACGTTGTTCTATTATTTCGCTCCTTGTAAAGACTACCATATTTCTCAGTGGCGACGAGAGTGAACCGTTTACCTACCTACGTGTTCCTAATAATACTACTTTATAACGGATTTTATCGCGGTTTAATTTTGATTTTAGATCCCGACGTTTCAAAGTCTTTTCAGAATTCATGTTCACGGGTGGACTGAGGTATTTGACGTCCAAAAATATAACTTACTACATACAAATATTATTATTTAAGTTGCGTTCCGATTTAAGCAAACTGAGCTCAGTGTCTTGAATTCTGAGTTGATTTTGCTTGGGTTTTGGTACAAGTAAATTAAGCACTGGGTCCCAAGCTGGTGGTATATTCCAACCATTTTCCCTGTTAAAATGAGGATGTTTTTTAATTTCAATAGCTTCGAGGATCATTTTTGATAGTAACTATTGTAATTAAATAAAATAAATATAAATAAGATTATTAATTATTAATTAGAACAAAAAACGGTTCTTGGAGAACAAAGCGATAGCTTCTAGCGTCTGTAATAGACCTCAAAGCCATTTATGCATTCAGTACATTTACAGATGTCGCTAGTTTAAATTAAAAATAAGCATTGGCTTTCAAGTAATTTAAAAAAATATTAATTATTAAATTATTTTTTGCGATTCATGCACTATAAGTCAGTGTAAAGTGCGATATCGAATTTGGTTCTAAAAATAGTTATAGGTATATTGATATTGTCGTACTTAAGCTATTAAATTGTATAGCAGACGAAAGAGGCCGTTCCTAAAAATAGCACCTGAAATACTAGGTCAACTAGTAATATAGATTCAAGTGACCACCTCGGTAACATTGGGATAGCGTGTTCGTTTCTAGTCTTCAAGAACGCGGTTCCAAATCAGCGCCGGACCAAAGAGTGTAGAGGCTTTTTTAATTTCTTAGCACCAATTCGGAGTCAACAATTTGGTAATGTGATACCCCCGTATCGTATGATTTAAGCAAATAAAGAGCGCTTGCGCTTGCGCATACATTTGTGCATTAGTCAACTTAGACAGGCTACTGCAGTCGGCAAAACAGCTAGCAGGGGATTTTAGAATCAAATTAATTAGGTACCTGATTCAACGAGTCTCAAGATCCTTTCCTTTGCCTTAGCGGAAATGACAGGTCCCACGTCAGTGGCGGGCACGTGGCCTGCATTAACCTTCAATGCTTGCGCACGAGCCACTAGGTCGGGGATCCAGTCCTTAGCTTCACCTATAACATAATACAAGTTTTGTATCGTTTTTAGTGGGGTTTTATAAAGATTTACAAAACTTCGGGAAAAGCATGGCTTGCACCACACAAAACATGAGAAAAAATTAAATAAATAAAAAAGAACCGCTTTTTATAAGTCAATAATTAAATTTATGTCGGTTAATTATGTGCTAAATCGGTAGTTAAGACAGAACTTAGGACGAAAACAAAGATTTGCAACAAAGACTTCAATTAACAGATGTATATTTTCACTTTTTAGAATGAGGCTGTTCTATATACATTTAAAAATCATTTTTGGACTGTGGTCCGAGTTTAGGTAGAGAAGCGAGAGCAGGTGCTGTAAGAGTAATAACGGTCGATACGATTAACTCCAGCATAACGTAATCAATGGCAAGTATCTTACCAACAAAGACAGCAGTACTAAGGGCCATGCACCTCTGTCCGGCCGCACCGAACGCGGCGCCAGCGAGCTGGTTGAGAGTGTGCTCCTTGTTCGCGTCTGGCATTATCACGCCGTGGTTCTTAGCGCCCATGTTGCTTTGAACACGCTTGCCTTTACAGAGAGAGGAATTAGTTAGTCTATAAATTTAATACATAATATATAGTTAGTTCGACATAGCGATCAAAGTGGGCCAGTTGAAGTAGCAGTGGACAGGCCACATCGCTGGTAGAACTAACAACTACTAAGGTATAAATATTCCCGAGTGGAGACTACGCAATAGTCGCCGCAGCATCGGTCGACCCGCTACAAGATGGACTGATGACATTAAAATTGCGGTAAGCCGATGGATGGTAACGGCCGGCAACCGATCGCTGTGGCGTTCTAAAAGGAAGGCCTATATCCTTAAGTGGACGTCCCCAGGCTAATGATGATGATGATAGTTAGTCTAGGGCTTCAAGAAAAATTACATAGCGAACCTATAACAAAAGATCAAAAATAACAAAATGTATGGGATTAACATAAGATTATCACGTGACATTTCAAAGGTGATTTTCTAATCCCATACATTTTATTCATTTCGATGTTTCATTATCGCTTCGCTATGTAATTTGTCTAGAAGACCTGTAGTTTTAAAGCTAGAGACTTTAGACGTAGAGTTGTAAAGATAGACGCTTTTATCCAGCAGAAGACATCTCAAGGTTGATGAGGAGTTTAGTAGTTGTGTTTGCTGCGAGGTGACGTCGAGCAAATAGTACCTCCCGCGTTTTCCTGACATACAAATTTTAATAACAACTTCTAGCTCAAATGAATGAACTGCTATAGGCTTGTGCCTTCCTTGATCTAAACTAACTCGTGTCAAAATAATGGTTGACAAAATCTTGTCTCTGCTTAACACAGCCCCTGCGATATGCCTCCAATTGTTGCGGTGTCTAACGTTTCGGGAACATTGTATTATGGAGGCTTTTGGAAAGACCTATCTAATTATACTGAAGGGCTTTTATTGCTATAGTACTTATGATAATGTAGTTGCGGTTTTTATAAGATCCGTTTAACGTGTGGGTAAATATCGTATCTTGGAAGTATCTATTTAAGATTTAACAGAGGTAGATATTTGCTACTAACCAGCGGCAGATGCTCTGGTGTAAATATGTTTACCAGCCGCGTCACCACCGACGAACGATACCGCTTTGATGTCAGGGTGATCACACAAGAAGTTCACTGGGTCGTGGGTGCCGTGGATTACCTATTGCAAAAACAATGATAGAATAAGAAATAACTAAAATAATACTTTCCTTAGTAGCAATTATTTTGTTGTTTGCAATCCTATTGCTTCCTTTCGCTAAAAGGATGACTACAGATGGTTACCACCGTAATTTACTGTCCCCCGTATTCATAAACGTTTTATAAGTTCACTAGCTGCCCCAGCGAACTTCGTACCGCGCAAAATTGTGAATCTAAACCATTCCCAGATCCCCTTGAACACACACAAAAAATTTCATCAAAATCGGTCCAGTCGTTTAGGAGGAGTTCAGTCACATACACACGCACACAAGAAATATATATATTAAGATTAAAGCTAAAATAGGTTTATAATTCGTTTGTCTTTGTCTGTCACCTTGAAATTTACACTAGTAAAGAAGAGACAAAGGCTATTTTATATAGTCTTATAAGATTTTTATGAATAAGGCCGTGTGTTTTAGTCGACTGTTTTAACGTGTCGTTTAATTCATAGCTTTAACCGTTTTTCTCTTAAGGTAGAAGATTGATTTCTAACATTAAACAAGATTATATAAGGTATACATGTATGGGTGCTTAAAAATCGGCGGATGCATTTTGGAACAAGGTTATTTTAACAAATTGGCAGCAATCATCATAAAACGCATCCAATTACGTTATGCTCTCTTACCTTTTCTTTTTTTCTATCTATTAATTACAATTGTACATATATAGACTCAATTGTAGTTTTCGACAGGAGTTCAGCAGCCACACAGACCTTTTTCGCTAAAGACTCAAACTCTTTAGTAAGATGTTAATAACTTTAAATTATTTTGAAATAATATTTGTCATGTTCACTAACGTTAACAAGTCCGGGAGGTGCTCCAGCTTCAGCGAGCAGGTCCATCATCATGAGTGTCGCGCCAGGGTCCTGCTCCGACGGCTTGATGATACAAGTGTTACCTGTCGCTAGCGCAGGGGGGAACATCCACAGTGGAATCATTACGGGGAAGTTGAACGCGGCCACGCCTAAAACAAGAAAAAAGTTTATTTAGATGTAATTAAATTTGACGGGTCGGTGGCGTGATCGGGTTCGATTCCCACTCAAGACAAACATTATTGACGAACATTTGTGTTTGTGTCGAGACTGGGTGGAAATATCTATTTTAGGTATATATTTACAAAAGAAAAGTATTATATGTATAGTATATGTATATACCACTTATCTGGTTTCCATAACACAAGCGCTACTTAGCTTGGGAATAGATGACCGTCTGTGTTGATGTTTCAGAATATTTAATTAATTTTTAGTTTAATTAAAAATGTTTATTATACCTATTTTAATTGATCACCCTCGACACAAAAGAGAAGTGTTAAATGTATGACGTGTAAATCTGTACGTTTACTTGACTGACCTCTTTCTCTGGTGACTCAAGACCTGTACCTTCGCACTTAGCCCCAACGGACAAAACTACTATTACCACTTCCAACTAAAGGTTTCTACGAAACGGCACTTGGGCCGTGCATTATTCTACAATAGCTTGCACATAGACACACTAATGAGTCTGTCCCGAAAGTTTGCTTTATGAGTCTGTTTCGAATACAATCATGAACCTGTCTAGTTGAAATGCAAAAAATCTACATATGTTTTGCCTACTCTATTTCCAAATCATTTTATTCTATTTCGAGCAACTCATTTTCTTTTAATCAAACGTTTTTTAATCAAATTTAAAAAACAAATTAGAAAACGCATTTTAACAAGTTCAAGATCATATTCTAAAACATTTTTCGTATTGACTAACTTGTGGTAGGGGTACTGGTGGGCTATAGGTACTAGTTGTGTGTTTAACCACTGCCGTTCCCATGCAACAACCAAAGTATATTGAATAGGCTTCTTATTGACTGCACGTGTATTTTTCTTTGTGAAACCTAGGAAATATGTGTTGTAGACCGTCCGCTGCTTGGCCCTCATGATATTAGGTCTTAATCTAACATTGCCAATTTTCATCCACACACAAATTTTCGCATCTTACTAATATTATGTCTTATCTTCACTCAACCCTTTTCAGTGTCCCACTGGTGAGCACGGGTCTTCTCTCAACTATCTTACGAGTTGAGAGAGTTTAGGCCTTAATCCACACACGCCGGCCAAGTGCGGGTTGTTCGATGTTATCGAATGATGAGTTCTTAGATATGCCGGTTTCCTCACGATGTTTTCTTTCGCCGATGTTTTATGGCTTACTAATATTATAAATGTGAAAGTTTGCATGAAGGTGTGGATAAGGGGATGGATGTTTGTTACACCTTCCGCATAAACTACCGTCCGGATTTGATGACATTTGGCCCAGGTTTGGATTGTAGTCTAATAATAGCACATAAGACACTTTTCATCCTTACGCCTCGGGCGAAGCCGCAGCCGGAAACTAGTTTACAATATTGGTGAAGTTACTGGGCGTTTGCACTGCACAACAAAATATGACACAAGCATAGTCTTATCTCTTTCTTCTCACCTCTAAACGATAGAGATAGATAGTGCTTGCGACACATTTTCTTGTGAATGTTTTGCCAGTGAAAATTAAGGGTTAGGATGATAGGATAGGATAAACAAACATCAATAGCATACCTCCTACAACACCTATGGGCACTTTATAGCTGTGCGTGTCCATGTCTTTAGCGATGTTCTGGATACAGTCACCAAGCTGGAGGGTTGTTACGCTGCAGCAGTGTTCCACTGACTCTGGAAGAAGGATAAGCTAAATTATTTAGAGACTTATATTAAATACCTTGCCTTTTCAATGATTTTGGGTATTATCGTATTCTTATCTAATTCAACCCTTTCTAGTATCCCACAGCTGGACACGTGTCTTCTCTTCACCATCTTACGAGTTGAGAGAGTTCAAGCCTTAATCCTCACACGCAGGTCAAGTGCGGGTTGATAGATTTCACAAGTATTTCCTCATTATTTTTTTCTTCGCCGATATTGAGCAGCGGTGATGAAACAATTCACACGATGTGTGTACACGGCGGAGATCGAGCCCGCGACCTTATATTTCAAATCGAAGTCGACACCGCTAAGCCTCCGCAGCTCATCCTATTCTATCCTGCCCTAGAACTTTATACTTCAAAATATTTTCCTGATATTAAAGCTTGTGTCCAGTTCGACCGCGCGGCCATAGCGTTTTTTTTTAAAAAAAACCATGTCAATTTTTTGTAAAAATTTGTCAAAGTTGATTCCCAAAACCATAAATTTGTCAAAGATACGGTTAAAAAGTTATAAGGGTTTGAACATGGCCGCGCCATTGAAACGCGGCGAACCGCGCGGCCACTGAGATCTTTAAAACTAAGCCTTGTAGAGACCTGAAATTTACGCAAATGCAAGATTTAATTTGTAAAAAATTTGTAAAAATATAAAAAAAATACTCAGGTTTATAGTTTAAGAGCTATAACACTAAAACCGAATGGCCGCGCCATTGAAACGGTGGAGAAAACGCTATCGCCTGTATCTCGCTGAAAAAAAATCGCAGAGGTGTGTAGTTTATTGTAATTACCCAGATTTGAATTTGTCGAAACTAGGAAAAATACAACAAAAATTCCTAGGTTTATATTTCAGGACCTATAAGACTAAAACGATATGGCCACGCCATCGAAACGGTGAATAAAACGTTATTTCGCCTGTATCTCGCTGAAAAAGCATCGCAGAGGTCTGGAGTTTTTTGTAATACCTAGATTTTAATTTGTCAAAACTAGTAAAAATACAATAAAAATTCTTAAGGTTATATTTCAGAAGCTGTAGAACATTATCAGTATGTGGTGCGATAGGGTGACCATGTCTTATTGTTTACAGAATACTTTCTACTTATTGTTACAGAAATTATAATTCAAGGATTCTAAATAAAATTAAAATGAAACCATAAATATAAAAACAATTATGTTTATTGCTTGAAAACAGTTACAGTCCGCGTGGACTTACGAAAAACTAGCCCTAAGATTGGTTTAAATGACGCAACTCCGCCCCTAAGCTATGTGATTGGTAATGCACACTATTGCATCTCACACGCGCCACCCCCGCGCGCCTCCGCAGGTCAGTGCGACGCGTACAGCCGTTAGTACTTATTATTCTGTGGTACAGCGACGTAAGCGTAAGAGTTTCGTTATCAGTGTGTCGTTGTGATGTTAACACGATAAAAAAGTGATTTACTGATTATTAAAATGTTCAGTTCGTGTGTAATTACGATTAAGTGTTGTACTGTGGTGTAACGTCAGTTCGGTAAATTATGTAAACAATTCAGCAGAAGTGATTAAGGTATGTTGCATTTAAATATTTTATGATTATGTTAGAGCTCTCTCTTTATTTGTATGGATGACCGTGTAGTTAAGATATTTTACTATGAAATATTTACAATCTTATGTATATGAACTTATATGAAATACTAAAAACTATCTAATAACTAACAAAAATAATAATAATATATAATGTTTGCCCTGCAGTGGGACAATAATAGGCTGGATTATTATTATTTAATGTTTTAACACACGAACTGAACATTTTAATAATCAGTAGATCACTTTTTTATCGTGTTAACATCACAACGACACACTGATAACGAAACTCTTACGCTTACGTCGCTGTACCACAGAATAATAAGTACTAACGGCTGTACGCGTCGCACTGACCTGCGGAGGCGCGCGGGGGTGGCGCGTGTGAGATGCAATAGTGTGCATTACCAATCACATAGCTTAGGGGCGGAGTTGCGTCATTTAAACCAATCTTAGGGCTAGTTTTTCGTAAGTCCACGCGGACTGTAACTGTTTTCAAGCAATAAACATAATTGTTTTTATATTTATGGTTTCATTTTAATTTTATTTAGAATCCTTGAATTATAATTTCTGTAACAATAAGTAGAAAGTATTCTGTAAACAATAAGACATGGTCACCCTATCGCACCACATACTGATAATGTTCTACAGCTTCTGAAATATAACCTTAAGAATTTTTATTGTATTTTTACTAGTTTTGACAAATTAAAATCTAGGTATTACAAAAAACTCCAGACCTCTGCGATGCTTTTTCAGCGAGATACAGGCGAAATAACGTTTTATTCACCGTTTCGATGGCGTGGCCATATCGTTTTAGTCTTATAGGTCCTGAAATATAAACCTAGGAATTTTTGTTGTATTTTTCCTAGTTTCGACAAATTCAAATCTGGGTAATTACAATAAACTACACACCTCTGCGATTTTTTTTCAGCGAGATACAGGCGATAGCGTTTTCTCCACCGTTTCAATGGCGCGGCCATTCGGTTTTAGTGTTATAGCTCTTAAACTATAAACCTGAGTATTTTTTTTATATTTTTACAAATTTTTTACAAATTAAATCTTGCATAAGATCTCAGTGGCCGCGCGGTTCGCCGCGTTTCAATGGCGCGGCCATGTTCAAACCCTTATAACTTTTTAACCGTATCTTTGACAAATTTATGGTTTTGGGAATCAACTTTGACAAATTTTTACAAAAAATTGACATGGTTTTTTTTAAAAAAAAACGCTATGGCCGCGCGGTCGAACTGGACACTAAAGCTTTATGTGAATAATATCGGTAAATAAATCATCATCAGGCCACCAGCGCATTGTCATGGCCAGTTGTTGCCATATTACATGTCCTCAAATGATGACGATGACGGTCCGGTGCCATAGTCGGTAAGATATTTACTTTTCAGTTCGAGGGTTCGATTCACCTGATTCATGATTCACCCCAGAAAGACATTTGTGTGGTGAACATGTTCGTTTGTCTCGACTATGGATGTAATTATATATTGTTTATTCTGTCTGGATATAGCTTACTATTATATGTATGTATATATTTACAAAAAATGTATTTAAGTAGTATATCCGTTTCTAGTACCCATAACACAAGCAATTATAATTGCATAATTTGGGACTGGTGGCGCTGTGTGTATGTGTGAACATTATTATTATTCTATGTATATATTTACCAAAAAAATTGTATAATATGTATAGTATATACCAGTTGCGTAACATAAGTTCTGCTTAGCTTGGGATCAAATAACTGTGCGTGTTAATGTCATTTAAAATAGAATTTTATTAGAACTGTTTAGTTTTAAATTAATCATGTGACATTACCCCAACCCCCCGTACTTGGACAGCGTGTGCGTACAGTGCACAGGCTTAAACTCACATCTGTGTTATAGGAAGAAGAAATCCACAGCAGTTGGTCACACATAGGATAATTTGTACTTAAAGTAAATTCTTAAAAAACTTGCGGTCTCATTAATAGTTCCCGGGAGATTCGATGACGAAAAACTAAAAAAATCAACTTACGAATTCCTCTAAGAACATCTCCTTCAGCATCAGCAATCGTTTTTCCCTGTTCCTCGGTAATTTTGGCTGCCAATTTGCTTTGGTTTTCTCTCAGTAAACGGGCAAACCTTGAAAATTAAAGAAGACATTATTGCCCAGAATTAGGACTAGAGAGAAGAAAATATTAAGATTAAGTGTTTATTATTTCGTCATGGATCTAAATCATTGAAATGACATGGACTTTAGCCATTTATCCGCTTGGCTAAATATCAATTGCTGTGTTGCTTGACGTCAGACTACGAAATACATATTAGGAATGGATAAAATACACTTACAATAAATAGTAGGTACTTAAGCAATACAATAAATAAAACATGCGCGTTTTAGTCTCAATTGCGACAAGGGTAGTAAGATCACAAAAATAGTTGTGGGCGGTGAAAAGGTTCATTACCATCATCAGCCAATTGCAGTGAGCGCCATTTTACCGGCTGCCGGCTATCTTTCGCAGACCGTCAATCCACTTAGCTGGAGGATGTCCTACACTACGTCTGCTAAGACGTGGTCTCCACTCAGCAACTCGCTTACCCCAGCGATTATCAGTCAGCGAATAAATGTAGGTGCTCCAACTAAGTGGGGCAACGATCTCTGCAAGGTGGCTGGTGACTGGTGAGATCTTTTAGCTAGTTAACTTTTCTTTGTCCTAATCATCTCCTCTTTATGCTGCTACTACTCTAATAAAAGCATAGCCTTTTGCACCGTCTATAACACCAACGCGTTGCCAAAAAGTTAGTAAAGATTTACCATTATTACCAAAAATAATGATATCTTACTTGAACAAAAGCTGTTGCCTGGTCATGATGGTGCTTTGACTCCATGACTTGTAGGCCTTCTTTGCTGATTCCAGAGCGGAATTTAGTTCCTCTTGAGTAGCTTCAGGCACTCTATAACAAGATTATAATTGAATTAAGTATGATATAAGTTGTGACTGACAACATTCGCCTTTGAATATACCTATTAGATTCCAATGTCTAACATTACTACCTAACAAGCAAATATTTCACAAACATTGTACTTACCTGTATTTCCACAATTCTACAATTCCTGACTACGAGCTTCTACTAAGATTTTTCTAAATAATAAACCTGTCTATCGACCCGGTATTCAAACCCAAATTGTAACTCATCTTATTGATACTGGTTTATCTTTCATAGTTATGATAATGCCATAAACTAGTGGATTAAATTAGAATAATCAGATTTTTTGTTTCTATTAGACAAGTCAGACGTACTTTAGGTATCCAAACTATATGGTGAAACATTAAACAAAAATGTCGCGTGAATTAAGGCTTAATACGGTTTCTATTTAGTTTTCCCCCGCTCTTAAACGTTAATCTGATTTATCTGAGTACCTACCTTTAATTTATTTGACATAGTAAATGCAATTTTTATTGACATACCCAAGAATCATGTTTTATTTGAGACTAGCTACACCAGCGAACTTCGTACCACGTATTTCTCACCTTTTACGAGACCAGTTATTACAAACATCCATTAATTCATTTTTATAGAGAGATTCGTATTTAACGTAGATAACTTTGATAAAGGCTTAAGTGCAACTGATTTTTTGTCATTAAAAATTCCATGGCAAAATTATTAAACAAAAAATTTAAAGTCGGTAGGTGAAATTAATTTTATTAAATTTATAATCTGTTGTTTTAATTTAAATTACAAAGGTTAAGTTCAAAGTTCATTTCTATTGTAAACCTTTCTATTGTAGCAAAATAAAATCTTTTTTGTTATAACGTGACGTTGCATTGAAACCAATTGAAACTAAGTGTAAAGTTGCCAATGTTAAAGGAAGATTATTTTAAAGCAGTTATATAATCTTGATAAAGCCACAACATCAACTAGATATGCATTACGTAATCACTTGTATAGTAATCTTATGATGACAAATAATAATTAACTATTTATCAGTTATCAACTGAGTTAAATAAGTTAAGGACAGATTTGAAATAACAGATAAAAAGTGAGAATACATTGATTAAAGCAGTCATTTTATTTTACTTTCAATTCTCTTTCTAGGCTGATTTCCGAATATTTTGATAAATAGATTGGGTTTTGGGGTACATTCCCAAGGCAGAGAATGTTTTGATCTTGTTTTAGGTTCATTAGAAAGCTTAAATAAAAGAAGAACAGATAAAGCATTTACCTACACTTTTCTTGGAAACTTTAAAAGTCAAGAATTGGAATGCATTATTTGTGACTTGAATACATTTTATTTCATTTTATGTTGCTTAAGTTATATAAATATATATCTTAAGCAACTGAAACTTCCCTGAGTCATCTGGTTTCATGAAAATTCAAGTGTTTAGATAAGAACTTTATTGTACAAATAGGCCAAATAAGATTGAATAAAAGGAACTTGATAAAACATGCAGGTCATCATCCAAAACAAGTAGTTAACTGTTAAAAAGTTGGACATTTTACAAATACTAGATTTAATTTACTTTAACCCTTTTTAGTATCCCCCAGCTAGGCTGTACAGGTATTCTCCCAAATATGTTACGAGTTGAGGGAATTTAGGCTTTAATCCACACAAATGCTGGCCAAGTATGAGTTGGTGGATGTCACATGTCTTCGAATTATTAGTTTTTAGACATGCCGGTTTTCTCACGATGTTTTCGTTCACAGATATTGTGCAGTGGTGATGAAACAGTACACACAAAGATGTGTAGGAGCGACCAGGAATCGAACCCACAACCTTATATTTGAATGGCCCATACTGCGGTGCTACAGCTTCTCAATAGAGATGTTGATATAATTATTTTTTTACTTTTTACCTTCCGATAACTTCATTGGTGGCTGGGTTAGTGAGCTCAATCCAGTTGCTAGTCTTTGACTCCACATGTTGCCCATCAATGTAGAGTTTTGTGGTTGGCGCTGCACTACTGTAACCTCTTCGGAGTACCAACTGAGACTACAAATAAAAAAGTTAGGGAAATGAAAAGAGTTTTTAATCTGAAGATGATATGAAAACATACCCAATTAAATTGTCCCAATCATCTGAGTTATAAATATTTGCTGGCTTGAACTCAATGCCAACCAGCAAGCAATCTACCTATTTTGAATAAATATACCATGTTTTAATGCAAAAATACTTTGATTTTTACTATCAGTGAATGTAAAGTCAACTTCGAAACAAATTGCTTTGTGTCAACAATGAATAAGACACGATAACCAAACATAAGTTTTGAAATTTAAAACAATTGTATAAAAAAATACTTCAACATTCTACTACGCAGTAAGCCCACTGATATATTATCACTATAAATAATGCAACAAGTTTAAATACCAAATCATATGAATGCATAAACTCCTTTTGTTAACGTTAACACTGGCATTTTTTTTAAAAGTACATATCAAAATTGAAATTTAGAATTAAAAGGATAGGTATATTTTTAAATTATGTTTAGATAAAAACAAAAATGTTCTGAACTTAACATCCAATAGCAAATATTATGACAGTAGACTTAAAAAATTGTAAAATGAAGAGTGCATAGAACCTGTATTACTTTCAAATTGATTTTCCATTAAGAATCTGTTTAGCTTAGCTTTGCAAACAAACAGAAGTCGGGAAAATTTTGTATAAAAGAATCCAGGTATGACTAAAAATACATTTTTTATTAACAATTTAATAGAACTAGTGTGTATCGTTGCAACCCCATTACATATTTATAAATTCGATAACGTGACTGGCGACAACGTGCAGGATGTACGCAGTGTATGCGATGAATTAAAAATAACACAAGATGAATTAATAAGATAGTAAGTTTTATATAAATTCATAGTCACTTACTTCAGCTTTGAATAACTTCAACATTGCAGAGGCCATGGTGGTCTATAATACTTTTAAACGTGGAACTAAAGCCGAACGGATCAGCAAACGGCCCTCAAGCGTGTAGGGGGCAAAGCCGACTGATTAAAATA
This sequence comes from Meganola albula, assembly GCA_936450015.1. Classification (NCBI taxonomy): domain Eukaryota; kingdom Metazoa; phylum Arthropoda; class Insecta; order Lepidoptera; family Nolidae; genus Meganola; species Meganola albula. The sequence continues at coordinate 7,071,801 of OW388156.1, read as the reverse complement.
CAAATATTCTGACCTTGAATTGATAAACTTGAAATTCATTTTGTCGCCAAGCAGGCAAGTTTAATAGGTTTGTTTTGATTGTATTTATCAGTCGAACTGACACTGACAGTATTGACATTGACAGTTGTAACAGAAACGTTTCATTTTACTAACAATAATAGCAACAAAATAAATTAAGAAATGTTTTTTATTTTATTTAACATAGGTTCACGTTTTAAAGCAAGAAAATAAATGACAGTGTCGTGTTTTATTCCTAATTAAATATGTTTATCTACTAATAGTTATCATAATGAAATAAATAAATAAATCATTGTTTTCGAACGAGTCCCAAGTAAATACGTTGTCTATATTGGCGATTTTATGTGGCTGATAACAGAGGTCGCTACTATTTGCGAATAATACTTTTGCATTTAATGAACATCTGCCTGTTTTTTTTGCAATACATGATTCGTTACAATTTAAGCATTATGGATTCATTCCAACCCTATTTAGTGTCTCACTGCTGGGCACGGGTCTTCTCTCAACTATTTTACGAGTTGAGAGAGTTTAATCCACATTCGCTGACCGAGTGCCAGTTTCCTCACGATGTTTTCATTCACCGATATATTTTTTCTATGCCGATATGGAGTAGCGGTGATAAAGCACGACCGTGAATAGAACCCGCGATCTTATATTTCCAAGGCGAGGCTGATACCGCTACGCCACCGCTGCTCATGCCAGTATTGATTATTGCAAAAATTTAATTTAAGATTTTACCTAATTTGGTCTTACGATAAAAATATTGCCTGCGAGTTTTCGGCATCTAACTACATTTTTTTTCTTCTATTGTACTTAGGTACTTACCTAATTAGGTACTTATTTCTGATCCTTTTACCACAATAACCTTATAATTATCCAGTTCTACGTACCAAAGAAAAAGGATACTTACTCAAATACCTCTTACAGAAACTTACATAATCTTACATACCTAGCTAGTGCAAGCCAGAGGCACAGAATACGAGTAGTTTATACGGTAGACCGTTTACGGCAGTTCCCACTCACACCATAAACAAGGTATATTGATTGATATAGTATCATCGTACCAGCAAGCTACCCATCTTCCCACAAAAAACTTGTCAGAGCTCGCAAAGCATTCTGAAGCTCACGTTTCGCATCCGTTGGGGTTGTCAGGGTACGTACAAACTCACAAAGACCCCGTTGATGGCACACAGCGCCTACTGTGCTGATAAGCCAACACTTGATCAAACAGTACCTACCTACTTACATGCTTAGTAACTCTACAGCTGTGGCGAGTATTTGTTAAACTTAAATTATGAGTAGGTACCTACAAATTCTTGAGCAAGCATACCTACTTAAACACATATCCTTGCTATCTAAACCCTTTCTTTCCGTACAAGAAAATTTACTAGGATTGATAGAGTGGACCTACAGAAACTATTGATTAACGCTCTTATTCATAAAAATCTTTTATGACTCTTTAGTTAAAATGGACTTTGTCTCTTTCTTACTAGCATAAATGTCAAGATGATAGACAAAGACAAATTATAAACCTATTTTAGCGATAGTGAGTTTTAATATGGGGATAAATATTTATATGCTACCAATTGCTAAATCCTACTAATATTAGAATGTGTGGGTGTTTTTGACGCAAAAGCTACAGGACAGAATTGGATGAAAGTTAGCACAGATATAGATTATGGTCTGGATTAACACATAGGCTACTATTTATCCCAATAAGTACCACGCGGACGAAGCAGTGAACAATGAGATGGTAATAACAACAACTACCGAGGCACCTACTAGTTTTATGAAGTGTTTGCAAAAGATCACATAAGGCACATAATAGGTATTACCTAATACGCAAGCATGCATGATGCAAGATATATAGGATGCAACTTTAAGGGCGCTTTTACCTTTAAATGTGCTATGCAGCTGTGGTTCGTGGATTGAACATTAAAAAATGTAGTCTAATTGAACCCACCAGAATTTGGATATGTTGGGCATAGCAACTGGTAACGTTGCATAGCGCATCCCTGATGGAAAAGCACCATAATAAAGAGTACGTACTTGATTGTCTACTTGGAGTAAGTTTTATATCGGCGGTGCAGTATTAAACGAATTCGCTTAGCACCTATCCCAGCAAATATTTTTCTAATAAACGTACCAGTACTCTAATCTTAGTTATACCTCGAAGTTTGGAAATGGGCCCTATGAACGGAAATAGGTTCGCCCCCTAATATTATGGGGCCTAAACATAGTCGGCGAAATTGGGTGTACTTACCTATGCCTATACCTTTTTGTATACAGGCCTTTGTTTAGTAAATAGAATCACCTACAGTAAATATTATATATTTTAAACTTTACCTACCTGCATCTAGCAAATCTTGAGAGGCAAGTTCAATAAACCTACACAAATAAAAAACCGGCCAAGTGCGAGTGGACTCGCGCAGAGGTAGTTCCGTACAAACCTGTAGGTATTTAAGACTTAGTAGTTAATAATACATCTACGCGTTCATCAGAAAAGGGGAAGTAAGTTTAAAATTACTAAAAACATTGTTATTATATGGATGTTACTAAAAATTTACGATTTTCGCAATTTTTCCTTTATCTGTTGTATACGTATACGTTGCTTCGTAGCAAATTTCGAAATTCTGAGTTCACGGGAAGTACCCTGTAGGTTTTTATTCCCTTGCGAGTGTCAAAAATTTGCGGCATAAACAGCTGTATCATTTGATTGCGTTGGCTTATAAGTTTGATTTTTTACAGCTCCTAGGGACAGGAGACCTGATTATTTTGTATATTCCAGCTCGATACATCCACGCGATCTTAAAAAAAAATCCGTCGAATTAAGAACCTCCTCCTTTTTTGAAGGCGGCTAAAAAGGAGGAGGACAGACAGACAGACGGAAGGACAAGTGACTAAAGTGACCCTATATGGGTTTCGTTTTTTTCCTTTCGAGGTACGGAACCCTAAAAACTTTTGCTGATTGTTTAGTTAGTTTTACAATATTCCAGGTAAAGCGAAAAGCTCGCTGCCATAAATAAAAACTTCGTTTCACAGGCCACACAATGATATGTCAGTTAGCAGGTCACGTATGTTAGTCGTACGTTGCCAAATTTTCCTACATCGATCACGTAAGGAAAATTATGTGTAAGCAGAGGCAATGGGCATACGAGATGAGAATAATATGCAACGTTGAGGTGTTGATAAGGGAGGTGAATGACCGGCCTATCGGTCACACCAGCACCTATGAGTGACTCTACTAACAGTACTCACACAAACAATGGTTGTGTAAAGATTGATTCAAATGGCGAACGAATATCGTTTATAGTTATTCCGGTTGGTCGTGATAATACAATTTCTCTAAAGAATATTCAAATTAGTAGCGCATTATGGAAATGTTATGAATAGAATTCTGTTCACAGAAAGACAAAAACATTCATATAATATGTGTACCTATTCTACTTATAACTACACGTAACGTGTATTTAAAATAACAAAGAAAATGCATATTTATTGACGTGAATGAAATCAGGCGTCAATAAGGAAGACAGAAGTTGTTCCTAATATAAAAGCAGAAGTTTAAAGTAAGATCAAGATAAAAGAAGATAATAAAAGTAGTAATTAAGAACTTACCTAATTGCATCCGAAGCTTTGGCAGGTCGCTGTACTTAATACTGTAATATGCTGCAATTTATAAAAAAATGTTAAACCAAATTTGATTTTACAAAGCAGTATAGTAAAAGAAAAATAGTTAGGTTAAGATGGAATTGCGGTTACCGTTCCTATCTTTTTAACTTAATAATTATTAAAACCAACTTTTACAAAAAGATAGGTGAAAGATACGAGTATGTAACTAAACTTAAAATTTTCGAGGAGGCTCCGTGGCTGTAACTCCGGTTGGCCTCCCCCTAAATCCGGCCCTCTCCACAAGTATTAGCAGGTAACTAGGTAGATAAGTATATCTACCAACTAAACGTAAATAGTTTTATCTCATTTTACTACATAATATAATTTAATGATAATATTGCCAGTAATTATTATTAACAAACAAGACATAACAGGTAAGTAAATCATCTCTTTGTCGTGCATTTGTTGTTTCTCTTTATTATTCTCTTCGTCCTACTTACATAATTAACTTATTACCCATCCCAAGAAACATCCTTAATTACCATTATTTACGTTGGTACCTACCTAAAAAATGTAAGTATATATACCTAAAAAAACTACTCGCTAGGTTTGGCAAATGCTTTTTAGCGGTGAAGGTGAAGCAAGATGAAAATTACTATTTCTTCTGAGGTTCTCAAAATGGATGTTGTATTTTTTACTAGCTTCCGCCCACAGCTTCGCCCTCGTGGTATGTATTGGGATAAAAATTAGCCTATGTGTTAATCTAGACCATAATCTATCTATGTGCCAAATTTCATCTAATTCTGTCCTGTAGTTTTTGCGTGAATTCTTACAGCCTTTCGCGTAACTCTATCACGTAAGTTGATTAGCTGAGTTTATTCCGAAATGCTACAATTTAAATTAAAAGTCAGTTTTTTGAAATGAAAAAAGCTTGTTGAATATTTAGTCTTATGTAGCCAAACATACCGCGAGATGGCTATTATGATGAAACAGCCCCTGTTCAGACTTGAAAGACTGACTGCTGTCCATATGTTTACAAGCACATCACGTAAAGTCTACCGGATTTACGAGTTACGTGGTAACTGCGGTAAGTTGCAGTTGCAAGGGAACGTGTCTAAATTCTGAAATCACTTTATTACTTAACAGCTGATGCTAAAAGACTTTACAAACGACGCTTTTGTGAGTTCCTTTTGGGCTCTACTGTATAGTTACTCTATATTGTGCGAAAAAACAATATGTGATATACATAAATAGGATATAGAAAATTGGTACGCATACACTGCTCTTTAAGTATTCGATGAGTAAGCACCCACTTTGACTTTGAGAGATAATGTAGATCTTTAAGTAACAATCTATAAACTTCCAAAGCTAATTAGCACGGGGCTGTTCTCATCTATCAAGAATTGACTAACGGCCAGTTGTTAAACTAGATTTCTTAATATCTCGTGTCCCCGATGAAATAGTTAAGTTTAGATTACTATTATTAGATTATATTATTACTAGTTTACATACTGAAACCAGTTTGGTTATAATTATGGAATAGAGCTCTAGGGAAAAGCAGGTAACAGCAACATAGAAGCGGCGCTTGAGCCTCAAGCGGCTCAAGGAAAGGCTCAAGCGGCGAAAATATAGTAACCTTCTGGGTAAGTATGTTTTCGAACGGGGTCCTGGTGCACGAGCTCTTTACCGCGACAATTCCGGCCTATATTTCAGGCCAAAGATTGAGCGTTGGTATACAACGTAGCAATGCTGCCAGCCTTCTTGGTACGCTACCAACTGACATCGATGCGGACCAGTATTTTGACGCCCAGCTTTAGATATATTGTATAACTTCTAGTGATTAAGTATTTAAGAAAGTATATATTTACATCTCTAAAAGGGCATTTACAATACCCTTAAATTATGTCAAAATTGCCTTGTATTAGAAGTTTGCGTGCATCAAGCAATCAAACAATACACGGTTCACTGGTAAACAAAACACGACACATTGATTAGCACGAGAGCGATCTTAGTGAGCGTGCAACACAACAATTATTACCTCATTATAATAACGATTTCCTCGACAAGTTTGTTGCGAAGTCAGGTCAGAGAGATAACCTACCGTTTAGAGGATGATAATAATAAAAATAAGTAACAAAATACAAATCCAATGTTTCCAGTAACTACAGATAGAAACAAAATACCCGTTTCATATATGATGATCTGTGACTAGGTTCAGGTCTTCTCGTAACTATCATAAAAGTTGAGAGAGTTTAGGCCTTAGTCCACACATGCTGTGTTGGCCAAGTACGGGTTGGATGAGACGAGACCGTAAATATTTAGTTTTAAGACATAAGGTTTTTTCTTTCTTGATATTGAGCTACGGCGATGAAACAGTTTACCAAAGATGTGTGGGCCCAACCCAGGATTGAACTGCCGAGTTAGATTTTAAAACCAAGGTCTGATACTAATGCGTCTCCAGTGTTCTATATTTGCAACTCTCCTTTTTAACCCCCGACAAAAAAGAGAAGTGTTAGAAAGACTCGTACGCATCGCACTGTGTGCACAAGTTTGTTGCTACGTAGCGGATGAACGGATTTTCATGCGGTTTTTTTAATTGCAAGCTGAAGTAATACAGACGCTCTTTTAGCTTAAAAAAATATGTTTTGGTGGTTATTAAATTTTAAATTTAGACTTATTATCAACTGACATCGTAAACTTAGACGTATTTAATTTTTTGACACTACAACAATGAATAATCATTAGTTAACTAATGCGGTACTTAATCGAATCTAACATGATTATTTAGGTAAGATATTTTCCACTGACGAATGAATGTGACAAAGACAGGTATCAAGGTTACCTAATGTTACTTCACGTTTAATTTTGGGCAGCAACTTATTTGCTAATTACTTATTAGCGTTATTGTCGTAATTGTTTATACAAATACAAACAGCAAAGATGAATGAACTAGGTATCATTGACATTAGAATGTTTGACATGTTGCTATATTGTTTTCGATAATTTGGTTTTATAGAAAAAGATTGTTCTAAACTCTAGCGATAGTAAAAAAAAATCATCGATTAATTTTCGCGTGACCATTCGAAAACATCCTAGAGGAACAATCGTTACCGAAGGTAGTTAGTGTTATGTTTTGGGATGCCATATAAACTAGCAATAAAGTGAGTGAGATATACATATGAGCACAAACTATTGACTACTTTGAAGGACGGTTGACGGAGTTGACGGCAGACATTCGTGTGATGAACAAGTCTGTCTGTAATTATCTGTTCTAAGTATGTATTTACAAAAGAAAAGTACAGTACCTACAGTTATCTGGTTACCATAACACAAGCTCTGCTTTGTTTGGGATCAGATGACCGTGTGTGAATGTCCCAGAATATTAATATTATTATATGTATATTTGTGAGATACAGTTAGCAGTTTTGGTAAAATATCGTATCTATACTCAATAAACATTCAAAATTACAAACTTATAAGAACATTAATTATTATAGGCAGACCGCTTAACTCGCGTATCGCCTATCGCCAAGATTCTGACTCCTCAAGCTGCAGAGACAGTGATGATGATTCAAGTGATATGGATATTAGTGACGAATAGTCTTACATTACTTTTATTGTTCTTTAGAGATATAATTATTGTTTTATGACTTTGTACCTCAGATGGCGATACGCGAGTTAAACGGTCGGCCTATAGTCACAGCACTTGCCTTTGTAGTTAAATTTAGGTAATACACACGGCTACACATGAAGCTATACATTTCCAGTATAAACTAATCTCACATTGTAAAGGATTTCCGTACAACGGAAGGTCAGCTTACTCGTATTCTGGATTTGTATAGCTTGAGCCGTGTTACATACACTACTTAGTTTTGATATTTACATAACATATTTAATCTGTAAAAAACCCAAGAAACAAACTTACTAAATGAGTGGCTTTCGTAGATAAGACAGTCTTATCTACGAAAGTCGTTCGTTTAGTTTATGCGTATCATCTCATTATTTGTAACTGGCTCACTGATAATACTCGTACGCAACGTGTAGACGATTTGGTAATATTTATTATACAAGTATGATGCACATGATGTTCAGAAACCTTATTCTTTATTAGTGACTACCGAAAAGCTGCGTATGTAAGCTGACTTGCCGTGTTCATGCGCAATGTTAGGGTGACTCGATTTGACCCACCCTGGATCTTAATAGTTACTCATCTATTATTACATCGTGGACAACCATACCAACTGCATTCCACTCCTCACCGAAAAAATCGTAAGCCACATCATCAATTACCCGGCGAATTGTGGTCAAGCGCCGCATTTTAGAATAAATAAAAACAAATCAATATCGAATCAAGCAAGTCAAATCCAGCATCAATCAGTATTAAACGAGCAGCGGTGGCGCAGCGGTATCGACCTCGCCTTTGAAGTATAAGGTCGCGGGTTCGATCGGCCCACACATTTTTGTGTGAATTATTTCATCGCCGCTGCTCAATATCGGTGAAGGAAAACATCGTGAGGAAACCGGCATGTCTGAAAATTATTTATTCGGGGACATGTGACATCCACCAACACGCATTTCCTAGTCAGCTTTTGGGGATTAAGGCCTTTACTCTATCAACTCGTAAGGTAGTTGAGAGAAGACCTGTGCCAAGTAGTGGGACACTAAAGTAGGTTGAAGCACAAAAAAATCCAAGTACATATTTGATTTTTAGATCGAAGAAGATGAGGAGGTAGAAGCTAAAGAGGTCACTGTTTCTAATGCCGCTTGCATCTAACATCATGCCTGACAATAACAAATCGAAGACAGTAAAATTGTGTGTATTGACGACACCTATACACAGAAGTGGACTGCAGTCCAATAACGTTGGTAACATTTGACCCTTGCAGTGGTACATCATCAGCTTGCGGATATCCACCGCTGCACATTGTAGTCAACAGTGGTTGATTATATCGAAGTCAACTACATGCATAACTAGCCTAACTCAGCGTTTAATTTGATAAGCGTAGTCTCTTCACTTCCACTGTGCATTTAACGCCAAGTTGAAGATTATCTGGCCTTCCAATTATTACCCATTTCCTGAATTAACACTGAGGATTGATATGTAAACATTGTAATTGTAGTAATCCCGCGTAGATTGTATATGCGTGTACGCATATCGGCACAATCTCAACGCAAACGTTTTCTATTTCAGCGCTGGGTCAACGCACCCGGTATCGCTCATTTAGCTATAAACAAAGTTTATCGAACGCATACTGTACTATACAATAGGCGACATTAAAATCACCAACAATAACCGCGCAAAGTATTTTTCAGGCCGCGCCGCCATTAAGTTCTGCACACAATCACACATGGTCCAATAATTTCCCACTATGTTTTGTATTTTAAAAGAACGCATGCCATTTTACGTATTATATTTGAATATTTGATTTGGAATTGAGTATTTGAATATTTGATTTGGAATACTTTGATACCAACAGGATTTTATAAAATTAAATTATGTATGCAACTGACTTTTACTGACTTTTATTATTAACTAGCTACCGTCCGAAATTGATCTCACTAATCTTGTTTTTCCATACAAACTTTGGAACCCCGTTTCACCCCCTTAAAGGGTGAGTTTTGAAAAATCCTTTCTTAGTGCACCCCTAGACCCCTTAAGGAACCTATGTGCCAAATTTAGAGTCTCCAGACACAGCGGTTTGGGCTCTGCGTTGATATGTCAGTCAGTCAGTTTTTTCTTTTATATATTATTTAGATTGGTTACATTTTTTTTTTAATTTTTTTTTTCTAAGCAACAGTACATATTTCATAAAACATTCTTCTGCCAAACTGCGTTTGCAGTTTGTCGGCAGTATTCTCGTGGATACAATTTAGCTGCATACTTACATAAATAACATTCTTTATGTTTTATTTTTAACTATCTACTAACTAACAACAAAAACAAAGGCACCTATATATAATGGTTACATATTGATGAAAGAAATTTAATTACGATTTTTGCAGGAATAATTCCTCAATTCCAGTGCCGTAAATAGGGCGGTGCCACGGGTGCCCAGGCATAGGGCGTAGATTTTTGGGCGCAAGAATGGCCAGACCAGGCAGGACTATTATTCTTTTTCGGTTTGATCCTGATAAGTTCAAAAAACAAAAGCCCAGTTATAGAATCTTACACAGGGCGCAGAAAAGGCTATTTACGGCACTGCGCAATTCTACCAGTGACACATTTAAATAACTCTTTGCTACAGTTCTAGCTACAAACTATGTTATATAAGTTTATAAAAGTTATATTTCTTATTTGAGGTCTAGACCCCGATTCTCGTGCTTTAGACATTTATCTCGAAATCGACATATGTCGAAACAAGTGGCGACTGTCGATTGAAAATTATGTTTTTCTCTATTCTCTGAATGTCAAGTTAGAGATTAGTCTACCACTCAACGAAAGACATGCAACGATTAGTCTATAGCAATCGACATCATATTTTATGTTCACTTCATTAGTTTTCAACCCATATTCGCTATTTTATTCGACATCGAGTTCGAGATAAATGTCTAAGCGTGAGAAACGGGGTCTTTGTCCATAATTAAAAAAAGTCTATCGATTTTTATTGAAAACCCCGATCACTTCGACTTTTGAATAAAGAAAACAGCATGAAAATCGGTCCTTTTCTTTAAGTTTTATATAGCCTCAAACTTGTAGGTAGGTACAGAAAACAGATACATGATAGTAGTACAGATACACATCACACGGGGGGGTTAATTCTTACAATTCCTTACTATTACTATAAATGCGAAAGTTACACTGTCTGTCTGATCCTTACTTATTTCATACTAATATTATAAATGCGAAAGTTACACAGTCTGTCTGTCGCACTTTCACGCTAAAACTCCCAAACCGATTTGGATTAAATTTGGTATAGAGATAGCTAGAGACCCGGGGAAGGACATAGGATAGTTTTTATCCAACTGCGCAAATAGAAGTTATTGGTTTAGCGCTATAACCGATATCGGATAGTTAGTAAATAATATGATCATCCAAATTGAGAAACCTTTTTGAATCAATAGGTTAAAAATATTCAAAGCGGGATAGTCTATTCATATCGGTAACAATAGGGATGAAAAGAAGGCTGCCATGTCATGTACACCTCATATACAGCTATACAATTCATAACACAAAGTCAATACTATGTTATAAAACAAACTACAACCATTTGAACAAATATCCGTATTGTCCTCATTAACCGACTTCTGAAATAAAGGAGGAGGCGCTACGTTTGGTTGTATTAGATATTAAATATTCATTATTTGCAAAAATATTAATACACGAATTGTAAACTTAGCGCATGCAGGATTTAGCAAATAACACTCAATACATTTTGTAAAGGTGATAGCGGTGTATGTACAGTGGCATATTAGACGTTTTACACACTGAGTATCAAACTGAGATATCACGTATTATGGAAATCAGAAGTTCTGATCATTGATCACATACATACATTACTATTTAGTAGACGGTAAAGTACCTAAATGAAGATTACAAATAAGAACTGCTAACACATTCATTCCAAATACGTACTTAAGTATGTTCTTGGCCGATTACAATTGTTTTGGTTGATCAAAAAATTTTTGATTGTTCCCATTGAAAACATTTTTTGTTCTGATGATGGACTTCGGAGATATAGAACAGAACTTCTCGTGGAATCACAGTAGAATCGTCGCGACAAGTAGCTAACATATTTACTGTGCGAACTGCCAAGTATTGGACTTCGCTGCCGGCATCTCTGTTTCCCGATGTGTATAATTTGCGTCTTCAACTCTCTACTAGATCGGTGTTTACAGGGCAAGCGCGTTCCATCGTAGACAACATCATTGTTTAACAATATACAAGTTGTGGTCAAACTCAAGCCTAATATAAAATGAAAAAGCTAAATACTATTAGTGGGTTAGGTCTAGAGAGATAGAGTATGTAGGTAGGTACGTTTTTCTTCGTTTTAGAGGCAACTCGCGACTAGCACATCAGTCTATAACTTAAAAAGTCTGTGGTTTTAATCAAAAGGTCCCTACAAGTTTGTTCAAAGAAATGAAGCAACACAATAGCTCCCTGTATTTAGACACTGCATACCCATTTCCTAATGTTGCGATGTGTGTTCCTAACAAACATAGTTTGTGCTCATTTTATTATGTCATCGCGGTATTTGATGTTCGTTGTTTTACAAACTTAAATCAACTTATTCTGATGACTAAGTAGGTGGTTTAGTATAGTTATTTACCTACATTTATTACTGGACTGAGCAGCAGTGGCGCAGCGGTACCAGCTTCGCATTAGAAATATAAGGTCGCGGGTTCGACCATGCCCCATTTTGTGTGAATTGTCATTTTGAATTGAATCACCGCTGCTCGATGTCGGTGAAGGAAAACGTCGCGAGGGAATCGGAATGTACCTATCACGGATTAGATTATTAAGGTTATATATTTGTATGTTAGTGTAAATCTCAACATCTACTAATAATTATTCCTTGGGATTTACAAAAAAATCCATCAAGGTTTATATACTTAAAGTACTTATATCATTATTGCTATAGTGCGAAGCGAAAATGATTAGAAGAAGGAAATATAATAAGTAGTTTATAGTTAATAATTAAGTTTTTTTAGTTACAACAGATAAAAATATACACATTAGATTAGATATCAGACCATACTAACGTAATGCAACGTACTAAAGAACAGATATAGTTGATAAAACGTTTTAATTTCATTACATTGTGTAAGTAAACAACAATCAGTATAACAATTACACATAATAATATCGTTACATGATATGTGTAATTTACAATTATTGCGTGCCCATGATATCAAAGGCTAAATTTTACCAAATTATAATCAAATGATTAACTTTTCTGGATCAAATTTGTGCTACCAAAATTACAAGAGTTTTATTTTAAAAGTACCTACTTAATATCCATAGACGAAAATAAATCGTCAGTACACAATATCAACAAATATAATACATAAACGTAACTATCTTTACTTCATACTAAAATTATAGGTAAAGCTGAACAGTTTGTTTGGTTAAACCGCGATAATCTCAGGGACTACCAGTCCGATTTGAAAAATTCTTGCACTGTAATATAGCCTTTTGTTGAGGAAGGCTGTAGACAGGCTATGTTTTATTCAACTGCTGGGTATGATATAAAATTTAGGTCACATGGGTGAAGGAAGCTAGCTGGTTGTAAAATAAAGTCCGTCCTATGATAACACTATTACTACTGTACGAATTTTCATTCCGTGTTTTTTTTTGTGAATTTTCATCTTTATTCTGTGGGCGGATTCAGGATGGTTTGCTAGAGCTAGGATACAATAAATTTGTGTACATAATTTGGGGCTAATCTTATCTAAGTCTTGCTAGTCACCTTATTTTATCGTCGTGGCTCGATCGTCCCTTATCTGCACAAAAATCCCCTAATGCATTTGCTGTCTCAGGTCAACCTCAACCAAACTGTCGAAAAGTTTATCTAGTTCCTATCCTTAATCAAACTAATAGCACTTATATCTAAAACTTGGCATCCTTAATCACATGTATAAATGACAAACGTTGATTAACACGACGGTACGATTAACCCTAAATTGCGTGTTTATACACGGAAGGCGCTCAAAACAGATTAAATTGTGACGTGGGATATAAGTTTAATAATATAAAACCTATTATTACCATCATTTGCAATGATAATGATGTCTTTGTTCAATGAGAAGTCATGGCCCCAAAGCCTGCGCTTTAAAGTTCAACACGCTATTTGTTGGTCGGAGCTTTAATACTTCCTTCAAGTTCAAAATAGTTTAACTCAAACATACATAATTTTCAAGTTAAAAATGGATTTCTTCAATTTTGGTTTCCCTAGCCTTTTTTTCTCAATTTAAGTGTTCGGTAATTTATCTGGGCCTATCAACATTAGTAATAATAATTTTCTAGGACATGATCACACTTCTTCATCTGATCCCAAACTCAACTTATTTTGTAATGTGGAAATCAGACTAATAATTGTTAAAACAAATATTACTACCTATATAGTTACTTAGTATATTAGGTAGCTACTTTTCAGACTTATGACAAACAAACATGTTTATCACAAAAATGTCTGTCTTAAGAAACGAACCCATGACCTGTGCCATTAAAAAAACCACCAGCCAGTCACATTAAAACAGTTGGTTATCTAGATAAAGTCAATGAATTTTCCATAATCGCATTCAAAACCTACCTTTACCTATTCAAAACAATATTCGACAGTTGTTAACTTGTTAGACAACTGGAAATAAGGGAAATGCGTTTCAGACTACAACCCTCCATTGCTTATAGCGTGGGACACCCGTAATGAGCTGCAAGATTCGCTTCGGCGCCGGGTAGGTTACCTACTTATTAAACATCTTATTGATTGTGTATTTTTAAATAGGTACCTAAGGTAATAAAATTCTATTACTATTCTATTTTACTAATTATAGAATTATTGTATTACAAATAGCGTATAAAAAGCAATTAATTATTAACTTTATTTCTATACTCATTTGGTTCGAGGCGAGCAATGCAGTTTGTGTTTTCAAGTGTTTCCTATTCTACTACAGAACACAGCTGGTTACATGTTATTAATTTTTGTATAATGCAAATGACGCATTTAAATTGACGCGACCTATAATTAATTATTCTATGGACATTTTCTTCAAGCAAGTATTGAATTACTTATTCCTTGTTCCGTTTCCATGTAATTTATTATCTTGCACACAGTATACTGATCAAACAGTATTTTCAGTTGTAAAATTAAATTACAGTCAAATTGGATGTGCCTGCGTCTGGAGATAGGTTTGATCTAAAAAGTACTTTACCAAGGCTGAGTTTTAGCTAAGTTCCATCGACATACCTAAGGTAGTATTGACAATGGTATACTGTAAATACTATAGATGTTTGCACAAATCTTCTAAACCGATTCTAAACTACATACTACCTACAATTTTACTATCATCATCGGCTTAATATAACAGTCCACTACTAAACATCCCTGAGTCATTTAACTCAGTCTTCGGCATGTCGTCGCATCCGACTACTATCAGATTTAGCTATGCGTTACTCCACTTATCTGGAAGGACTCCTTCACTGGTGTCGAAGTCGCGGTCTTCAGATTAGCCCAGCAGTTCTGCGACAGATGACAGATGAGCCTACAGCCACTTCAGCATGCTACTCCAGTTCGATAACTTAGTTCTTTGTCAGATAACCTCATTCCGAATATTATTCTTCAATAAATATATTTTTCAATAGGAAAATTGCTAGACACAACTAAATGAAACGAATGTAAAATAGTTACCTACCTATCGGGTGCATGGTTACAAATAATTAATTTCTTTGAATTTTGCTTAATAAATACCTAATGTTTTCTGTATCCTTAGATGATGCATTGTATTGCAATTCAATTTGCAAAAACTGCGTCAGTAAGTGATGATGACTCAACTAGATGTTGGTGGCAGTGGTCTCGAACCTACCGATTTTAAGTATTTCTAACGATTTTTCCATCATTTCCGAGTACATATATAAATACTTATCGAAAATATACGTACCGATTTTTCACGATTATGGTTCCATATCAATATTTTGAACTAGGTACCCCAGAAAACTACGTACCTACTGCGAATTTTTCACCTTTCAAACCTTCTTCATACTTCTACGAATATTTTATAGCAATAATCTGCCAAATCGGTTCAGCCGTTCACGAGTTTTAGCGTAAACAAATATTATTTCGTTTTCATATACATATTTTTGGTTACAAAATTTGTTGAATACTAGCTTTCCATCCGCGGCTTCGTCCGCACGTATGTCGGTTATCGCGCTAAACCACTAACTTCTTTTTGCGCAGTCGAATAAAAACAATCCTTTGTCCTTTCCCGGGTCTCAAACTATCTCCATACCTAATTTCATTCAAATCGATTAAGTAGTTTTGACATACAGACAGATAGTCAGAGTTACCTACTTTCCAATAGTATACCGATTTTAATAGCTCTATCGATTTCGTATTTTGACGTTCGAGACCACTGGATAGTAGTAGGTAACTAGAAACTAAGTTTTAACCTTTTCGTATACGTATTAACATTGTTTGTAAAACTATTCAAGTTTTCAAACCTACGATAAAAGTCCTTATAAAGGATGATTCATGAATATTAATTTTAAGCGTTTCTACACACAGTCACGTTATAACAGTTAACCATTAACGCTCTCAATTTCCAAGTAGATAACCAGTCGTGGTTTACAAATGAAATGTCATAAAAATGTTATGTACTTATTATGAATAATAAATAGTTTTACTGATATTTCGTCTACGTGATTGAAGCCATTGACTTGAGGTGACCCGCGATGAAAATAATGACTAATTCCTATTATGCACCTACACGGGCATATCACATTGTATTGTTTTCTATCGCCACTAAAATGAAAGGAAATCAAAACAACGAAACCAGTAAATCTTAGTAATTCGAGACTTGTGACAACTATAAAGTCGCATGAAGCCAAGGTGTCTGACCCAAGTCCTATGCTCTCTACTCTCATGATGGTGATAGAAGTGTGGGCCCTGCTGGACCAGGACGCTAAGAGATAGTTACTAATCCTTAGGTACTTAATTACAAAGGCATTTTTAACAGTTAAAACAGTATAAACTAATTAGACGACATGTGGGCAAAGTTGTATGAATATGAAAGCCTATTAAAGTCTATAGTTTTAATTGGCAAAAGAAGTATATGAGACATATTTTATTACGAGTACTTCACTTCAACTCTTTTTATTGTCCCACTGCTGGGTACGGGTCTTCTCTTTTGAGAGAGTTTAGGCCTTAATCACCTTTGACTAAGGATCAAACCCAAGACATCAGGTAGTATAGTACTATCCTAGACCTTATAATTCATAGGCTAATACCGTTGCTATACTACTAGACTATAGACTTGTTTGAAATTAAAAGCTTTAGAGTAACCATAATCGAAACAAAAACCAAAAGAACATAATATTAGGAACTCATAAAAAGATTTGAAAGAAAACATTTGTTGTATGTAAGTGAACCTACTATATGTAGGTACCTAATTGTTAAGTGAGTTGAGTGAACGAAAGATGAGTAAGAGGGCTCGCAGACAGGCCGGTTGTGGGTTGCGGTCGGAACTGGTTCAATCCATTAACTTTATTTTTAGTAATGAACTGAGGGAAGAGTAAGCAAGTAATAAAATATTGTTTATTGGGTCGAGTGAGGGCTAGACGAAAGATATTATTACCTTTGATGAAGCGTAATGGTCATTTATGTACATTAACTGTTTAACTGTAGATACAATGGTAATAATTGCTACTTTTATGATTTATTAGCGACCAGTCCTGTTTTGCCCAGATGCCATAAGATGTGATTCTACCAATATATAAATCCTCTTAAAACATACTGAACTGATGGTTGCAATATAATAAAAATCCATACAGTAGTTTTGAAACAAACGCGAACGTATATATAAGTATTATATTATCTGTGTATTATACATACATATCACAATCACTACATATTATAAATCACAGTCGATTGCCGCGTCTGTCTGAATGTATGTCCGCGTTAATCCCAAAAAACTGTTTTTTTTTTCATATAGTTTCACAAAGGCAGAGAGGAGGCGTATGCTGTCCCCGCATATGTATACCTAATCATAAAATATGCAATAAGAAACATTTAAATAAATCTAATAAAAAAATATTTGTTTTTATTTTTTCTTCCAAACTAAACTTAGAAGGAAAAAAGCGAAATGTGAAATAAATAAATATGTATTTATTCTCCGAATTCATTCACTTTAAAAAGCATATTAATTTAAATCATTTTTATTCGCGGATTAAGTTCGACGCGGGTGAAGCCACGGAGCTCAGCTAGTATCTTAATTAAATAAGTGTAGAATAAAACATTTTTTAACTATCATGGCCCCACTTCGTAACCCACAACCGCTGACAGTGTTTATCTGGCATTAGTTGACATTAAAACAGTACTGATTATGCGTTTTGATAAGAGACAAAACGTTTTTAATTTTTTTTTTGCTCAATGATAAGAGTCGTATATGTAGGTCAGTGTGATTCGATACTTATATTAAATACCAATGATAACAGAATAGTAGGTATCCTACTATTCTGGGATTTACACACACGATGGGTAATATATAACTAACAATCAAAATTGATCAAAGAGCATGATGAGCGCATGATGAAAACCAAGCGAGATGTTGCCGCTTCATGTACACAGCTTTGACTCTTTCTATGCAAAATCAAATAAGTACTCCTTAATTTTTTTGAGATGTGCTTGAGTCAACATAGAATGGAATCTTTGAATCTTAAAATTTTCCAATGAATGGGAAATGCAAGCAAACGCCAATTTGACAACGACGGCGTGCGTAGGTATGTGGCCTGATATGGCTGTGTGTCTCACAACTTTTTGGAGCACGGGTCATCTCTCAACGGTCGCTTAAACCTTAAGCTACACACATTGGCGAAGTAATTAGTAAACTGCCTAAAACATTTAAAAAATAAGTTATTTCAACAAAATTATCAAACAACACAACCAGTAATAAAATACACAGTTGGCAAGCATTGGCGCCAAAATTCACCTTTCAAAATCGTTATGTTAACATTACAAAGTTCTTAATGCATTTTCTACTTATCGGCTACGTAAATGATCATGCAATCGTCGAGCGGTGTATAACTGTTGCTTAACTGTGGTGATCTAATAGTGACGTTGTTGTAGGTAGTAACAATATTATATTTTACATGCGGGCCTTAGATTTTATTCTGAAATCAACCCGTTATTAGAATTCGACTGCTACCTAAGCTTAATCCACAAAATCTAGTGAATTGTGGGTTTTTGATTGTCACATGTTCTCTTTTAGTTTTAACACTTAGGTACCGGGTTTTTTAAGATGTTTCCCATCACTTATGAAGAACAACGACGTTGAAAAAAATTACAGAAAGATCCCGAGGATCAAACCCGGTACCTATATTCCTAAGCCGAGAAGGTACAAGACCATTGCATCACCGTTTTTCCTAAATTTCTTTTGTATTTAATTAACTTACTACCTTTCCCTGTGAACTTCATAGCGCAGTTTCTTCTACTTTTTCTAAAGTTTTATTCTTTATTTTTCTATTCTAATTGGAGAGAAATCAAATTGAATCAACGGTCATGAATATCGTTTAAAACCATTATTGTGTTATATAAATGGTGAACTGTTTTGGAGAGGCCGCGAACGTTCTAAAGTCGCGATAATTATTGATAGCAATTTAACAAAAAAATGAGTAATTTGTAAACAAAAATCTAGTTTATGTTATCTATGGACTAAATTAACGAAATAAATTTTAAAACGTTTATCGACTACTTTATACATTTCATGGTATATGTATTACAACTATAAATTATTATTATTTTCTAATGGTAAAAAACCAAATTTATTTTGTATCGAAAATCCTAATATTATCCATCCTGTATGTCATAGTTACCCAAATAAACAAGGCGTAGTAGGGAAAGCTTCGCGCATGCATTGGCTACTGAAAATCGGCTACTGCGCAGTCAAGCAACGCAGATGTCCAAGTTATTTTCCGGCCACTGAATAAAAATAACACATCTAACTTACAAAATGTCCTCGGAATTTTAAATCATGAATATGATTACAGTATGTCACAAGATTTTCATGAATAATTCTACTGAATTCCGGTTGACCGACCTTACTTATCAATCCACAAAAATACTTTATCGGTTACTTATTATCGCAGTTTAAACATTTTTTATCTCACATATCATTTGACGGCAATTTATTAAGGCGGCTTTAATGGATCGGAAAAGCAATTATTGTAGTGTAAACGATTTTGTGTAAATAGAGTACGAGTTGGCAAAATGTGTATCTATGTAGCTAACACAGATAAGTTAATCTAGTCTAATTCAAACATAGGCATTGCATTATTGAACCTACTTACTGTTACATGTCGGCATAGATAGTTTTTCTATGACTGCTGATAGAAATCCAAGTATGAATCCTCAGGGTCGAATTTAACCCCCCCGCCTCCACAATAGAGACTTCGGAACAAAATCAAATTCATACTGATTATATAACATTGTCTTTTATATTATTTTTCGCAATTTACCTTTACTTATATACATCTTGGTACTTTGTGCCAACATGAATTTAATGGAAAATAATTTAGGGCTAGGGGGCCTCCACTCCTTTGTTGCCCTGGGGTGTCCATTATTATTAACACGTAGTTTTTTTACATAAATAATGATAATGTCAAATCTGAAAAAGAAGTAGATGTTTTCGTGTGACACTTAGAATATTTAACACAGAACTGCACGCGTACCCCTCTCCCAAGGTAAATGAACAGTTTGTATGCATACACTATTCACCTTTTGTGATTGTGCGTAGCTTTTATTTTCATGTGCATTTATAAAGACGCTTCAAATTTTACTGTACGTGGTTACCTCGCCACCTCCAAAAACTGGCAGAAACAATTTAGAACTGGGAATTGCGTACCTCCCATCTTAAATGCTCTAAGGTGTGACAGAATTAGTAACCTTACTGCCCAGTTGGCAGAGGGGATAGTGTGCTCGCCTCAGTCGCCGAAGGTCGCGACCGGAACAAAAAGAGTGTAATTTCTCAGTTTCTCTTTGCGCACTGACTTTTGTAAGTTGGTACACTATTATAACATACATCGCATTTCATCGGGTTCGTGAAGTGTCATTATTATTCATTACTTACCTATTACTTTCCTTACTTCACGAGTCGTTATTGTTATCTAACTATAGCGTAGGTACAGTCAGTCACAAAGTCGCTGAATTAATACATAATAAAATATATTATAGTTACCACTCATATAAGGAATAATTTTAATCGTAGTCTACATTTTAATGTGTTTTAGTATATTAATGCCAGGCATTACCCTATTAACAAATTCAGATTATCCTAGAACTAGGAATTATGACTTTTTAACTTGTTTTGTACCACACATATTGGGCAAAAGCATTTTTCATTCCAACAGCCTTCTAATTCATTACATGCTATTCCTCGTGCTATCTGCAACAAGTGCATCTAGATAATTGCGCTATCCCTTCCTAGTCATCCTCATCGATGCCGCCTCCTGTGTTACTTGTTCCCCTATGTCTTGACACTAGCTGATGAGCTATGGTGTATGAAACAAGGCTGATTCACCCTTAAGTAATGTATCTCATTTGTACTATGCCCTATTGAGACCGTATGATTGTGTTGCATTCGGTCCTATACGGGAAGGATTCGCGTTTACATACCTAGTTTGAAAATAGTATTACGATCATGCGCAATAGCCATGATTATTGTTTCTATTATACTTACTAACTTACATTAGTCACTGCTGCCTTCGTCTTACAACTGCGCCCTTTGATCGTAAACAAAGTCGTTGTATTGCGCAGTCCGTTTTCAGATTCTATGTGAAAGTACACAATGATTTCTTATTATTCACAATAATTAAAATTTAAAAATAAAATGTATAAACGGAGCAATGTACGGAGGTGTTAGGGCATGCGAGGTGAACCTAGGTTACGCTTACGTAAAGCGAGCGATATTACGTCGCGTATCTTTACGAGCCTTTGTCTTGATTGCTACAACCATATTGCTCGAGTACACTGCGATACAACATTCAAAACACCATGATTTTCTGTTTGTTTTAAAAATTATAAAAACACTCAATAGCTAATAGATTTTAGCAATAATGACTGTTGAACCGGAGCAAGTAACTAGTAAATCAAGTTGTAACAGCTGAAGGCGCAGACAGAAGTGGATGTCTCCCAGTTTTCGACAGCAATGTATAAGAATCGGTTCATATCTCACGGACGATACGCTGCGTATCATCGGTGGCGAAACGTTAGAACTGTCATGTTAGCTTAACATTCAACCTCTCACACTGCGATGATGCGTAGTGCGTCAAACGTACAATGCAACGTATGAGTATCTTCCGTCTTATATGAACCTATCCTAGATCCGTCATACGTGTTCGGTGAACGATCGTAACGACGTTTTTTTCTATTAGAAAACCTTTTAAAGCACGTTTACTCAACCCCAGATTTGAACACGATGGGAAAACATGCTTCTCACAGTATTAGTAGCAAAATCAAGTGCTGTCTCATGAAGTGCTAGTATAATGCGTTGTCGTAGTGAATATCGTTGGTACGTATGGGTAGGTAACTATTAAATATCTCTAGTATTAATTATAACAATTATTCAACTATCACTGTTGTGCTCAATTGTACGATCAAGCAGTAAAATTTATGTTGCGTTCAGTCGCTAGCTGGTAGCGGGTCACTTGTCGGCGACATGCTTACTCTAACCCTTCAGTTGGTACGGCATCCAATAATTAAAGTTAGTTTATGTTAGTAATTAACAATAGCTTTAAAAAATATTAAAATTAGACCTCGACCCATTTAAGAACATACTCGATTACTCATAATTTAAAAAGAAAAAAGCGCATCAAAAGTGTTCCATTCGTTTATGCACTTCGAATCTTACCTACTTGTACACAGATACATGCGTGAAACTTATAATACCCCTTTTCGGGTATTCACTATGACGTTGGGTATTCAAAATTAAGTATGTCACTCAACACGCGACTTGCAACTTATTCTTTACCAATTGACAAAATAATGTCGATTTCATTAGTTCTCAACTACATGCTCAATTTTTTCGACATAATAATATGTTGAGTTTGAGAGTCTAAAGCACGAAAATCGGAGTCCATGTTATTTTGTTTCTTTTTCAAATATTCATCGAATTAAAGAAAATAAGAAAGCACGCACAAAAAACACAATAAGTCTCTTTCCCACGGTGGACATTATGAAATGTTAAGTAGGTCATTTGAGCCGTGGAACTACAGTCGATTTTGCGAATGTATTCAACTTACATAAGGTTTTTTAGAAAATTCTAGGAAAATTATACTTACTGGTTTCTTTTGTTATTTGATTGCCTACAATTTACATTGCCTTGCATTTTGTGAAAGAATCGGTTTTAAGACTAAAAATGTTGTATTTACTCATTTTATTATTTTTATCTGCTACATTACCTTATCTCGTTATCAGTCGAAGTTTGTGGAGATGTGTGTGTGAGTCAACAGACAGGACCCCCAAAGCCTGAGGCTTGTCATCATATGCCCTTCATATAATCCCTTAACTAAACACGGAAACGTAGAATTTTTTAACGTTTAGATAGGTGGATGATCATAACATGAAAAGCAACGAAGCTTAATATTTAAAGACTTTCTCATTATGATTATTGATGGTTGACAGATTGGGCTCTCCTTTTCTTCGACATTGCTGTGGCCGACATATCGCTGCTGCAGCAACGCCGAAAAAAGAGACTATTAAAATGATTCTATTTGAAATTTTCTTTATTAATTATAGGTTTTTGTTATAATTCTAATTCCGTTTATTTTAATTATTATTTCTAATATTTTATTTGCTTGTTGGAATTGTAATTTCCATTTTAATTCAAATTTAATTATATTTTCATTGCTGATTTTATTGTTGAGATTTTGATCCTAATTGTATTATTTAATACCTACAATTAGGATCAAAATCACACAATCATATGCCGAACCGCAACAATTTTAAAAATGTTGCGGTTCGCCATATAAATTTTAAGAATTTTTAAAGAAATTGTATTGTAGCGATTTTTTTTGTACTACCTAACGCCCAAAAATTTGACCTCGAAAAAAATTTCATGCGTCGACATCAAAGAAAATAACTTCTACAACTATTGATAGATTAATAACCTATAGATAAATGTTAGTAGTTGAGTAAATATTTTAACCGTTTGTACATAGTAAAAGGGGAAAAACTAAAAATATCTATAGGGTATTTTTGTGGTATATCAACCATTCCTAAGTACCTACTTAATCAATTGTTAGCCTTAATTAAGTTTGTAATAAATCAATTTTCATTTGCGTTTCAGATCCAACTCTACGTACAACCCTATGTACCTACTTACCCTGCATATGAATTCAAGGTCCCGTTCGGTGCCACTGCGCCACCGCACCGCTGCTCCATAGTAAATTCCAAATACTGCCACATGGATCAACAAACTTATGAATTTCTGAAGAAGTATCAAAACTTACATACTTCATCCCTTTTATTGTCCCTCTACTGGGCACGGGTTTTCTCTCAACTAACTTACGAGTTGAGAAAGTTTAGGCCTTAATCTACACACGCTGGCCAAGTTTGGGTCAGTGGACGTCACATGTCCTCGAATTATGAAGTCTTAGACATGCCAGTTTCCTCACGATGTTTTCCTTCACCAATATTGAGCAGCAGCGATGAAACAATTCACACAAAGATGTGCGGGCACGACTGGGAATCGAACCCGCGACCTTAAGTTTCTAAGGCGAGGCCCGAACCACTGCGCCACCGCTGCTCACAAGTATCAATACTGTGTGTTTATCTACGTCTCTTTCCAATGTTAGAGTTAAATCTTTTTCAAATAAGAAGTGCTAAAATATTGTGGTCCGCTGTTTTTTGTTTATCCTTGAAAAACGTGACTTTCCGGTTAACTAAATCATCATAATAACGGAAGTAGACACAAGAGCATTATTATCTTATTATCTCCTTATCACACATCGGAAAAATGTAGTAGGTAGGTTAGTCATCATCACCATCATCGTCTCTTTACTTACTCAACTAATTTTTTTAGTATCCTACTATTAGGCACGGGTCTTCTCTCAACTATCTTGCGAGTTGAGTGACTTTAGGCCGTAATCTACACAGTCTGACCAAGTGCGGGTTGGTGGATGTCACATATCCTCGATTTATTAGTTCTTTGACATGCCGGTTTCCTCACGATGCGTAAGCACGACCGGTGCGCGGACCGAAAACGCGACCTTATATTACAAAAGCAAAAATGATAACTACCGCTGCGCCATCGTTGCTCTATTGTCTAGGTCTAGATCTATAGCAATTAGCAGTCCCAGTGCTGGACATAGCTCCCCCTTGTAATTACCTTTTCACCCTGTCTGTGCCACCTTCCGCAAATCGTCACTTCACTTAGCTAGAGGGCGTACCTAGGTACGTTTGCCAAAGTGCGGTCTTTTTAATTACTCGCTTACTCCAGCGGGTTCTTCGACAAGTAGGTAAGTAAGTTTTAATTAAGACTATTCTGCATAAAAACCAGCTATTATGATCTTTGTAATGACCATGAACTTGATAAAAAGTACTTATGTAACTATTAAAATAAAAACAATAATATGACAAAGGTCAACAAAATTAATTAATATTTTATGCACAGCATTAATTTACATGAGCGGAAGTGGACAATCTAAAACTTTCTCAGTCAGTCATTCTTTAATTGCTCATAATGCCCTCTAGTTGATTGTTTGTATTGGTATCAAGTAACGTCGCTGTCTCAATTGGTGACAATGTGGCAATTGAATCGGGTTATAGCTCTGCACATACATAGGTACCTATACTACTTACATTCAAATTTACAGACTTTTAATCAGCTGTTTCAAAAACACCGGATTTACATGAACGAAAAGCCACTTTAAGAGCAACAATCACCCGATTTGGAGGTTGGTGTACTTACACATCTTTGTAGTTATCTAATCGGGTTCGTTCAAATATTAGATAATGGAAGGTTTGTGCATCTATCAGTAGTATTAGTCTAAGAGCCGATAACAGCTAGATATACCCATTATACCAAGATTTATTATTATTCTGATGAAGGTTCTCTTAGTAGTCTGTGATGAAGAGGGCCCGTAGGCAGTCACATACCAAAATGTATAGGATTCAAATTTACCTTAGAAATGTGACGTAAAAATCTTATGTCAATCCCCATACATGTTGTCCTTTCCGATCTTTCGTTATCGTCAAGTGATATTTCTAGATATCCTTGCTGCCGTATTACAAGTGTTTAAAACGATTGTGATTCCGTTGAAAGAAAGGGATGTGGATATACGCATTGTCTAACCGCATCCTTTTCTATCAACGGGATCAAAGCACAAAAAAAAGCTAAAAACTTTAAAAGCTAATTCAATTCAATTTTTTATTTTTGGACTTTAAAAGCTACACTCTTATTGCAAAGCCTGTTGTCTCGTTGCTCTTTTGACAACTGTGAAACGTCTGTTAAACGTCAGAAATAGATTTGAGGTCCGAATAAGGACTCTTTGATAGATATATTCTAAAAATTTAAACCGTACAGGACCATATCAAGTATAAAGGGTATGTATAGTAACTACAGTTGGTGGTTTCCAAGATCAGTAATAACTTCAAAGGAAGGACCTGTGGAATCATAAATAATATTACCACAAAAAAAAACAGAATTGTGGATGGTTGAAAATTTAATTAAAGATATTTAAGGCAGCACATAAGCTTCCAGCATTTCTCTGATATTACGATTCATGATACGCCTACCAAGTTCAAGGGTTTTAAGAAAACTCCTCCGGAGCGGCTTGAACGATTGTTACGAAATTTTGTATGTTTAATTAATAGGGCTGAGAAATTTAGAATGGGCTATAAAGTGTTACAGTTTTTTTACGCCACCAGGTCGAAGCTGGGGCGGGCTGTTAGTATTAAAGTAAGAATTTACAAAAGAATAGTAGATAGTAATGTAGTATTATTAGAAGCTCTGTATAATTTGGGATCAATAATAAAATTATAATAATATAAGGTTCTACCTCTCGATAAGGTATATCTAGCGACTATCAGCTCTCTGACTATAGCTGTCGTTATCGCTTAACTAACGAAGAGTTCGGTATTTACTTTCTTCAAATGATAGTGTACTAAACTGTGGTTTGATAAAGACATCGTTTAGTTAAGATAGGGTAAATTAGGGTGGAAGAAGATAATATTTGTGTTAAGTAGGTAGGTACTTAACGTATTAGACCTTATCATACTAGGCGGTTTTGCGAGCGGCTGCGGGGCGAAGTGGGCTCGCGACGGATCCGTTGGCGCCCAACACGCAACGAGATCGCTGCGAAAAGAAAGCTTGAACGCCGCCATACAAATATGCGACAAAAACGTTGCTAATCTGCGACGCGTCCGCAACAAATTCGTTGTGCATCCGCAGCGTGTTCGTTGGACGCCCGCAACGCATCCATTGGAAGTCCGATCCGCCTCGCCGACGCTCCCAAACAGTTAGTATAAGGCTATTTTTACGACAGTATTAATTATATGTATTATCAGTGGTTTCACTGAAATAAGAGAGGTAGGGCACTGATCGCAGCGGTTTTCTTCTCGATTGGCAGCACAAGGCTCATGACTTCCAACTTACAGGTGCCGGATTACGAGTGTTTAAAACGATTGTAATTCCGGTAAAGGAAAGGGATACTCAACTATTTTATGAGTTTTAGGCCTTAATCCACACACGCTGGCCAAGTGAGGATGTTACGTGACCTCGAATTATTAGTTCTTAGACATACTGGTTTTCTCACAATGTTTTCCTTCACCAATTCACACACAGATGTGTGGGAACCACCGAAAATCGAACCTGCTACCTTAAATTTCTAAGGTGAGGCCCGTACCGCTGCGCAACCGCTGCTCATTATTATCAATCATTGAGATTTAAACTATGATAAATCATTGCTAGTACCTGTACAACCTATGTACCTAATTAAGGGTAACCTTACGTCCAACCTGCGTGCCTACAACTGTACAAACTTCATTATTTTATTCGTTGAGTAAGTAGGTACCTATACTAAGATTACATCCGTTGTAAATTAACAACATGGTACTTTGATAGATGTAGACATTGGAACATGGACCATAACGCATTACATGACAGTATATTTTAGACAGTGTCATGTTACATCACTTCATCAAGGACAGTTCTTATCAAGTACCTATTGAGTTACCAGAGAAGCCGAATTAGGATGTTAGCTGAGCCTGTATAAAAATGTGGGGGACCATAATGATAACATGAGAACAAGCGTGTTATTGACTAACCCGCTCTTGGTCAGGGTGTGTATAGTAAGGCCTAAACTAAACCCAATATTGAAAGAAGACTCGTGCCCAGCAGTCGGATAGGTACTAAAAGGGCTGTTGCCTTTTTATCCCCCCACAAAACAAGTTTTTACAAGTTTGACGCGTGAATCTGACCGTGTAGAAGTTTATTGCCATCTAGCGTGTAAATCGATGGACCGATTTTGATAGGGTTTTTTATTTGAAAGCTGCAGTGATAAAGATGATAATGGTTCTTAGCGAAAAAAAATGCGTTTTTACGGGGTTTACTATAATGTTATTTTTAGAGTACTTACTTCATTTTTAGTAATAGATATACCTAAGTTATGGGTTTGCAATTAACGTTGGTGTTCTATTCAACAAATGGACTAACTAGGCTACTATATTATCTGGTACTATAATATCTACTTATATATATATCTTTGTGATTTATAAAAATCACATTGTAACATGGTTTGTATTGAAAAACGCGATTAAAAAAAAATTACTAAAAGTCCTGCATGTCAAGTTTGGACTAGATATTTCTGCTATTGTATGCCTAGATTCTTTATCAGAAATTTATATTATTATATACCTGTAATGTTGCAGGTTGCAATAGCATTTTATAATATGGGTAGGTCTAATTTCGATAGAGGTCAACTCGGATGGTCAGCGTGCGGGAAACTCGTGTGTGTTGCCAGTGATGTGTGTGATGATGACACACGTAACCGAAACATGGTCTTTCACGGTTGTCATTAAACAACCTGAAAACCACTTCACGGCCCGTGAAGAGGTATGCTCGGATGCTATGCTATGGTCTTTGCAATCCCTAATGCGAAAATCTGAAGAACTAAAACCGATCGTTGAAGTGGAGTGAGCAGGCCACACCACATCGCTCGTAGAACCGATAACCACTGGAGGATGGCTACCACGTAATGGGCGCTGCAGCGTCGTCGGCCGGCCCGCCAAATGAGGTGGAGAGTACGATCGGCATCCGATCGCTATGAGCATTTTAGGGAGACCCGTCTAGCAGTAGACATTCCCAGACTGATGATGATGACGAATAGCAGGTAGGTAAGTCAATTATATATTAATCTATCAGTGTAGGTTTCCAATATGTCGTGTATACAACTGTCGGTGGCAAGTTCAAGCATTTTTAGATTATTAATATCTTTATTACAGTGTGCATTTTTCGAATATGTACACATGTACACAGTTGTTACTCATAAAGTAAATAGCAGTTAACGTTTAAACTATATTTACATAAGAAGCAAAATGTAAGTAGGTCACCTAAATAAGGACGTAGGTATACAGAAACAAAGCAGGTAGCCTGCAAAGACTACCAGACTAGTAGTCGGCGCAGGTTGTCTGCTTTCTTTCTGGTTACGCCTCTGTACACAAAAATATAACATAGCTAGGTGAAGCGGTTTAGCTGTTCTGTACAAAGTGTCTACCAGTACTTTCTTCAGGCAAGGATAAGCTAAGGTAATCTCCTCTGTAGCTCCGTGTTCTGGGGCTATC
Source organism: Meganola albula (assembly GCA_936450015.1). NCBI lineage: Eukaryota > Metazoa > Arthropoda > Insecta > Lepidoptera > Nolidae > Meganola > Meganola albula. The sequence goes on along the minus strand of OW388156.1, from coordinate 7,042,684 downwards.
TACTTTGATTCTGTACCTATACGTAAAAATTAATACGGCTGTAGGTTGACGTGTGCTTATTCTTGTTTCAAAATAAGGCTATAAGGGATAAGTAAATTTGTGTTACTTACACCATGGTAGTGCTCTTTACTGTCTTCAATGGGGCCTTGTTCATAATACTTGATCTGAACATAATATAGGGACTACATATAGGTACATAAAGCATTCTAGATTGAGCTAAGAGTTACCTTAAGTTTTCCTCGTGGCAACAATAATGCAGACAGTGGTTTCTTTGTCCACACATCACTCGTTATCATATTATCATTCCTGAATTGTAGATAAATTTGTAACCGGAAGTACCTACCTACTTGAGTAACTGCCTATAATATTTCTATGTACATTTACTCTGCACTTTATGGTACTTACTATTTATCTAACTACGCTGTTTCTAGAGGGATTTGTAGCACTTGATTGTACTGGCTACAAACATTTAAAGGAAGTAGGGAAAAACGGAAATAAAAAAACAAAAACATAACATTATTTTGACTATAATTCAATAAAAATGCAGATGGAAATAAGAAAACTTACAAGAAAAATGTCATAATTAAGCTTCATACTTAATTTTTTTTTCATAGGAATATAGAATATACCTACATAACTAGTATTTAGTCATTTTTTGGAAGATTAACTTAATTTGAAATTAAATAAAAAATTAAATACTTAATTACAAGTGTCGTAGGTACTAAACTAACCAGTTATATTATATGACTCATGATATATTTCTAACATAAGTTACAAGAAGTCGTACAACTTAAATGTCGGTTTAAATACAAAAGAAGTTAAATAAATCAGTTTAATGGTTTAAAATTTGTAATGAACTGATAATAAATAATAATCGTGATCTTCATGAACGCTTAAAACTAAAAATTACTTAACATTAGGTACAAAATTATTATCTGTGGTCACCATGCAACGACTCGCTAAGAAAGGGAGAAAAACTGAAACTAAAAATAGAAAACAAAATAAAAAAATACCATCTCGGTTCTAATAAAGCTGACAATTAAACACAAAACCTGTTATGGTCAAATGTTTATTAATAAGTATAGTAAAAACTCGTAGATCTGTCATTTGAGTAACAAAAATATCATCTTTTATGTGGCGCGAGGATACAGTCTCTTGGTATGAATCGATAGCGTACGATGGTTTTCTATCAGAATTTCTCCTAATCACTTACATTGGTCCCTTAATTAAAAGTTTTAACTTTGTTTCATATAAATATTATAAAATATCACACTTTAAATTCAAAAGAAAACTATGCTACTCGGAAACTAATCACTTAGCTCTGTCAAAGTAGGACTAAATTAATAACTGTGCCAATTTGAATATTCTATTCAAAAGGAGACAATAAATAAACAATAATCTATTTCGATCAACTAAAAATTAAATAAATCGATTTATCTCGTTTAAAGTAAAAGGCACACTGAGGCGGGGTGCGGGCGCGACGCTCGCCTCAACAATCGTTTATACACATTTCATATATTATTGTATCATATCATATCTTTATACAGGTTTGTATGGTCGAAAGCTCGGGAGTTCGGCGGGCGGGTTGCTCACAGGGGTATTTGCGAGGCGACCGTGAGCGGACCTCGCACTCACCGAGACTACTAAAAAATAATCACCAAAACTGAGAACCGGTTTGAACCACGTCTCGTCCTCACACGAAGCAAAATGAAAAAAAAGTCCCCCGCAGACTAGCTCCGAGAGCGAGTCGAACAACCGATAGTTTTCAGATGAGTCGAGACACACTGAGATATCCAGCGATGTATGCTGGCCTTCTGCGATTAAAGAAACGTGCACTGTCACTCTCAATTTTAGTCTGCGAGACCGGTCTTAAATATTCGAGATAAGTACTTATGGAAAATTGTGTCAAACTAGATCGACTAGCCCATCGAGCTCCCGAGATTATCTTTCGACTGATTCTGTCCGTGTCATGTCTATAGGTACTACTATCGAAAAATGGTAAGTTTAAAGCAGTTGGTGCTATTCTGTTCAGGTACAGAATCAGTCGAGTTTGCTTTTCAATAACGAGCCACGTCCCGTCGACGCAGGCCTCGTCCGTATGCGGTGCGGCATCGCAGCTGCTAGCTACAGAATAAAATAATTATTACAGTTAAAGAGACTCAAAATAAATAATAAATTATTATCTTAAACCCTTAAAAATAGATCACGAGCGCCTTCTCGCGGTACAATACCGAGCGCGGATAGGCAGTACGAAATAAATAAAATGTTCTATAAGCTAACTTTACAGAGACCACCGCTCGGCGGAGGATCATCGGGAAGACTTCCGCGAGCTACACAATAAATATCTAATAATAATTATAAGGTGCCATTTACAAATGCGTGCCGATAGTTTAATATGTAGGTACGTAACCACTATACTTCACACCGCAAACTTTCGAGACGCCAGTAAACTCTTCGGTTCGATAACTATAAATTACAAGGCGAAGTCGCAAAACAGCATCGACAAACTGGAGATCATTCGTTGAGCGGGTGTGCGTGCGCGAGGCGCGTCGACAGGACGTCGCTCGGGCGCCAAATGGAAGACGTCGAATAGGCACTAAGGTGAAGGACGATGCTTACGCTACCGAAGGTATAAGTTAACTTAGGACTAGTCGAACGTAGGGGGCCTAGACGATCACGAGATCTCCGAACGCCGACGAGAGGCGGTTGAAGACCGGCAGTCGCTCCTCTTCAGGCTCGGGCGATTGCGTGCGGCGGAACGCGAATGCGGTGGCATGCGTGGGCGGAGACACTGCAGGCGGGGACATGGCGGGCGGCGAATGCGGCGTCAGCGGCGACTGAGGTGAGTGCGGTGAGTGGGGCGAACGCGGCGAGCGCGATCCATCGCTCATGTACGAGGCTAACGAACCGCCGGAAGATAGCGAAGCCAGCGATCCGCCAGGAGACGTAGGCTCACGCCGCCGAGCCTCCTCAGCGTTGTGCACGAAGTGGCAACGCGGTCCATATGGACAGAATCCGACTGAGTGGAATGTACGGCACAACTCCGTCTTGTATTTGGGGTGGCGCTGAAGGTTTCGAAGTTCGCGAATGCCGTGCGCGAATTGACACTTATCACCGTATTTGCAGACCCCAGCTTCTTCGAAAGGCCTGCAGAGTTCGGTCTTGTAGCGGCTAGTGGCTGGCGGTGGCGGCGCAGGTTCACTGGTAGTGCGCTCAAGGCGGCGGTGTCCGAGCCTGTCTGCCAGCCAGCCGGCCAAGGCGCGCTGGTGGGCCGGGACTGAAGCGGCGCGTGCGAGCGCTGTGTGTTCCCAGTTGACACCTCCAGTCACTGTGCCTGCACCCACAGGGCTGATAGATGCGCCCATTGTGCCGTTCATTGTCTGCACTGGCCGAGTTTGGCTCTGAAATTTGAAAAACAATACATTATTAGAAGCAATGTCTAACTCCATTTATTTTGGTCCTTCGTTATTAAAAAAAGAACGCATCTGACATCGTACCTGCCATATAGCTTTAACTCGCCTACAAAAAATTGGGTACCATGAAAAATATCCTTCGAAAACCTACGGCAGAAATCGTAATTTCTTGCCAGTATTGTAAACATATTTGAGAAGTAGAAAAAATGTACACAATCTGGCTATAAAAGGACCGTAGCAGGGTACCTGCTTATGGCAACAAAAAATTATAATACTACCCGTAGGCTGGTTTCGTCGCCTACCTGCTCAGATTCATCTCGTTTTCTACCTAATGGTCTCCATTTTGAAATGGTTAACATACCAATTAAATGCGGTTTCAAATTGCGTTTTTACACGCTCCTTGGAAGAGTCTAAACTTTTTATTCGTTATCGTTAATTTAATTTTGGTCTGACATTGAAACTCACGAAGCCTAGGGATATAACACTACGTTTAGAAATGCTAATGAAAGGCGTCTTCTTTTGTTTTAGGACGGAACATCACCATAACAATATGTCCTGGCGTTCACCCGAGCCGAGAGGCAGTTGACACGGGCGTGGCGGTCACAATCTTAGTGATTGTACAGTTGTACACTATTGTTCAGTTCAGCCGTTGCGTAGCCTGGCGCGACGATGTCACTGCGAGGAACTAAATTCGCAGAGATAATTGCTGACACTATCAAAGACGTAAAACGAGTATATTAGATGAGTGGACTACCTTTTCTTCAGTTACTGATCAAACAAAACCTTTATTTAATCTCTACCTAGCTACAGGTTTATTAAGACATCTGGATCTTATCGCCTTATGTTAGGTCAGCTAGCGCTAGAGAAAGCAATAAAAGACAAAGACGACGTGCATGAGATTTGATTCGAAGTTGGAGTCGGAACAGGCCCTATACATAATTTATAATACTCAGGTCTCCCAACGAAGTGAACGACACGTAATTGATATTCTATTCGTCTACTCCACCTCGTCCGGGGATCATAAACACGCAAATACTCGTGTTCCAGAATACAGCTAACAAAATTATATGTTACGAGTGCTTCAGAATGAGAACGTTAAAACATGTTGCAAAAACAAACCGTTGAACTCATTCAACTAAACTTCAGTGGCATATTCAACCCTCATTATAAAATTTTTCTTTCAGCGGGTACTGCCTTCGACCGAAGTCGATAAACCTTGTGAAGTCCTACCGGCTAAATTTACACTAGACGTTAAACTTTGCGGTTAACATCTAACACTAGGTAAACAATTACACACGAATGCTTTTAGTGGCGTATGGGTACCAATTGTTCGCTATGTAACCAACAACCTCACTTTATGATACATTGTCAGTAGTTTAAACAATACTACGACTACTTCTCTCCTATACTACCTACAGCTATTGTTCTTTTTTGACCCAGGACAAAAAATCTGCTGTCTCCATGGTAAGTTATACTACATAACAAGTTGTGACCTACTTAATTAAACTAATGTTGTTAACGGTTGAGTCGGAATTTATAGTCTGCAATATATTTCTGCTCGATGAGACAATGTGGCCGTAGAGTAACGTCAAAGGCGAAAGTGAAGTAAACAAATGAGCGTGGCAGTACAATCGCGGGTGAAATGTTGCAGTGAAAAGCCAGGGGTTAAGTTAGTAGCAGGCAAGTGTCGACGGAAAACGGTCGAAACGTAATTAGAGAGTTATCAGAGCAGAACATTGGTTAAACGCTGCTTTCCATCGGACGTTGCGCTCGCGCAACCAAGCTCCAGGGAAAATTGTAATCACTGTCGATTTCAAATGGCCGCGGTCGTTGCGTTCGAAGCTCAGGGTAATCAGACAGCGCATATAGCGAGCGCCCAAGACACGACTATTATGTTTAGACTTAGTTCCAACACCAACAGTTTACACTTTACAGCAGCACACTACTTCATAATAGAGTAACGGGTATTTGTTTAGTAAATACGATTTTATGTAAAAGACGGTATATTGATGGTATCCAAACCAAAGATACGGCACAGGTCGCACCTTTTGCTGCCATGTGTACAGATTTGCTTAGCATGCCCTGTTGTCAACGTGACAAACACGTAGACCGCTCGAGTCAATATGTTTGTATTCCTCATTATTATGGTGGCAGTAGATTGCATAATGTTCCATCCAAAGTACAAAAGTTAAATACACCATTCAAAGATATTTTTAGAATCTTGAATGAAAAAGTTAAAGACAAGACAGCACATGGCAACAAAATCAAATTAATACCACGACTTAGCATACCAAATTAAACAATCATATAGCACTGAAAAAGTAAACATTACCGGTAAGTATATTTACTTGTTGTTGTTACCTATCTACAAACTGACTTGAGGGCAATGACATGCTAACAAACAATAACAATGTAGGTAGGTATATGTAGAGTTCGCTGATATTGCTTTACACATAGTTTCAGGGAAGCTAATAAAAAACCTTAGCGAGAGGTCACTTATGTAAGTAAAACTGTTTACAGAATCCATACAATTTGAATGAACCTTTAATGAGCAAGGTTATCGAACTCTGAACATCGCCACCACGCTACGAGGGCTTGCGTACACATATTTGCGTTGGCAATCACTGAAAATTTACACCTCTAAAGCCATGCTTTTCGTACTCCGGGTCTCGCTCTCGCTAAATATATGCTCTCGATGCAGATAACCTCTGAGGGCAATGGCACGGAGTAACAAAGAACGCGAATTTGGGTTAGTACGTGTTTTCCAGCAGATGCGGTTCAAATTTAGCAATTCAAATAACTACGTGTAACTGACTTGTCACCAATGAATAGAAAATAATAGGCGGTAGCTGACATGTTAAATAAACGGTCATCGATTTTAACTATACCTAGTTACAATAATCTTTTGTTTTGCTAACAATACTGTTATCTAGACATGCGGCCACGTGTAAGACAAGTTCACGTTAATTAATAAAGCTGATGAGGTTTGTTTCACTAAAACGCGTTATCTTTTGTTAAAATGTACTTTTATTACAGTGTACAGTTATCATTGCCTAATTAATTCAAAATAATAGTTGATTACTCCATCGATGCCAAGTCGATGATTACTAAGTGTGAATTTGCACTGCCCAACAAAACATGTTGGGAGCACTGTCTATTTTTAGGTTTTTTTGAGCATGTTTCGCCAGTGTGAACCAGGGGTCAGCTTTATCTTTAGTAATAGGTTCGATATCAAGAGCAAAGCCTAATCAAACATTTAGAGCGCCTTGTGACCATTAATTGATTCTAAACTCAAACAAGAATGCTGGTTAATTGAACGTTAATTGGTTTTAATCAAATGCGTTCTAAATTTAAATGAACTTTAAAAAATAAAAACTCTCGTCATCGTTCCTTCTTCTGATTCGTACCGGTGAAAAGAAATCTAGATTGGAACTCAAAGGCCTGGGACCTCACTATAGATAAGTATAAGTAATAAGTATATATTTTTAAATATTTACGAGTATATTTATCTTCTTTGTTCGCTTTTAACTTTATCGTAATGTCATTGACTAGTGTAAGAATTGGTTCATTTCTCCGAGGAGGCAAAAGAGGGTCTTGGTGATTGATCCCATCAAGTTTATTGAATGATTGCGCGAAAACGACAACGCTTAAGATGTTGCAGTCCCCTCTGTCAGACCTAACAACAATTTTTTAATAATGACCGCTAGTCATTAAGCCTTGACGTCATTGTCACTTCGTTATCATATATGTGCTACTTCACCCTATCTTCAGTTAGTTAATTTCTAAGCGGGTTTGAACCGATAACCAACTGTTGTAACGTAGAACCGTGCTACAGACATAATATGGGAACCCATAATATGTATATGGTATTTTTTTAACTCAAAACATTTTCTTCTTAATGCTCATTTGCCAATATTTTTGTTGGTATAAGAAATGAAAATCTAGTATTTATCTTCGATTGTGAAAAATATTGAAGTTAATGATTTTAAACGAAATCGCGAACAATGGATGAACATTATGTAATTCACGCATGTCACTGCGTAGTAACCAACAACGAACAGTTATGACTATTTGAGTGGCACACTGTAGTAGGCACCATTAGCTCGAGTCACTCATTAGAGCACATACAGCGCTGCTGATATTGTAATACAACATTTAAAATAGCAACACAAATATAATCGTTATGGAGCTCTCCCACATTGTCTAAACTGCCGTTTATAACTATTCTTCAAATGTTATCTTAATATCCGGAATAATTTAGTGGTTATGTTTATTTAAAGTTACAATGACATTAGGCAGACAATTTACATTGATAATTTAAATAATATACCAATTTAATGAATCCATTGAGACTTAATTATAAATTACGGCTTTTATCATTCCATGTTCGATAGTAGGTACATAAATATGTTTTAGTACAAGTATGTTGAGCGAATTCACAGCAGTTCACATAGTTAGGGAGTGTTAGATGAGTAAGACCGGACGCCAGCCGAGCATACAGTACGCATGCAGATAGGCAACGCTCCGTGATTGCAATACGAGAACATACCTCCTAAGGTATAAATAAATACCATCACAATGTCAACCAACGCCTCTTTATTTATATTACAAGCATCTGTCCAAACGATTGTTCGCCGGATTATAATATTAGGTAAGACAATAGAATATATCGAGGTATTAAAAGGAAATCACGTATAAGAGACGAGTTTCAAGAATTGTTCATATAGGTTCCATTTCTTTTCATAATATTCTTTGAGAAAGCTCAGACCCGGACGATATTCTGAATAGACTGTGAAATTGATAAGACATTGTACGTTCAATTATGGTTTGTATTGAAAGTCATAGCCATTGATGTATTGGTCAATCAGTATCCGGTGTCTCGCCAGTTAACCGTTTACTACTAGCCTCTGTGAGATGATTTGAGCCATATGTTTATTGCGTAAAACACGCGACTTGTCTACCTAGTAAGCAGCCGTAAAGTAAATGTCAACAAAGAGCTTCGTACAACTCCAGTATGTTTACCCCCCGGCTCGACTGTCCGACTGTTCAAAGCGCAGGAAGCCGGTCCCCCGGCCAGGCCGCTTTTAGCACCTTCATATTTCTAGCTAGTTGCATTGACACAACACTACAGCTGGGTTAATGTGTAAACCTAACAGGTATCAAAACTATATATTTTTTTAATTCAAGTCATGTCGTTGTCAGTCCAATAAACTGCGGTATCACTGAATTATTAATTAGAAACCGCATAGAGCATGCTGCGTATTAAGTTGACTATTCATGCTATTGAACGTCACGTCATAACAACAGATCATTGTGTAGTTGTTGTAACTGTTATTAGTGACAGGCCGATGGCCCTTACGTCAGTCTAGTATCTAGTTGCAGCAATTCCTTTGTCCATGTAATTTTTATTGTTGCGTCACACTACCGGATTACACTTTCCCCACAAATCATTCGACATGACTCATTCCAAGATAACAGAGACATTTTCTGAATGATATACCCATATGACCCTTTTTTTGACATACTTGTATTTACTTAAATTGCGTATTACGTTGTCATGTACCACTAAAACGATACTATGCAAAATTTAGGGCATAACAGAAGCAGATCTTTAAACAAAGTCTAAAAACTTACATGTATTTCACTAGATTTGTTAAATATGTCTAATTCGGGGCTTACCTGCAAAAAAAGAAAAAATCAAATAAGCACAAGGTTTTCGAATCTGTAGTTGGGTATGAGGAAAATTTCTTTAGGATCTAAATCTGTAATATTATAATAATATGTGTATTTTTAACTAGCACAGCGGTTCCCTTGAAAACTACAGTTCTAAAGATTAGCGCAATAAAACAAACAAGATCTTCCGGTTCATTATATGCTTTACTACAGATTAAATAATCCAAATAATATCTATCTAACCAACGATATTTCCCAACCGGTCTCCGTTGAAAGCGATAATACTTCCTATAAGAAAGTAAACGTAGACCGCTCTAGTCGTCAGGAAAACCAACAGAGGCGGTTCGACATAATTGAACTGATTATCTTGTACACTGCCTCCTCGCGTTACCAAACAACAAATAATAGTTACAACTGTTAATAAATGGTTTTATCGCTAGCTAAAACACTGTAGCAAAAACCTTCAAGTTAAGAATTCACATCAAGTTTATTCGTAAACTAATAGAGTAGGAATGAAACGGTTGAAATGTGGCATTTATTTCGATTATTTTAAACAAAATTCAGTGTTTATTATACCCACTCGTATGTACGTTTTTTTCTACACAGCGCTTTGATAAAACCCATAGAATTAATTTGTACACGTCCTTCACACGTACCGATAAAACTTGATAGTGCCCATATTTTCCGCTTCTAGTTACGTTGGAATTAATGTTACCTTTGTGTTCATTCCACGCAATTAAGTAACTACTAAGTTGGTTGCATATAAAAATTAACAATACTGATATTACGCCAGTGAGCCTGCGGAGTCACGACCCTACTCAGCAAATAAGAGACTACGATTCTAATGAAACTGGTAGATCTTTAATTGAACCCGACATCGCGGTAAGTTCTTGTTCGAATCATGAATTTAGTGTCACACACATACAATGAATTTGCCTACTGTAGTTCTGCGTGATTATGTATTGACGGCTGACATCATAAAAGTTATGTTAAACCTACTAAATGGCTTAAACACACGATATACAAGAAATGAGATTTAATAAATTTGAAATAACAGATATCTGTAGACATGATAGATTTTCGCATTGACCACGTGCAGAGTTAACTGTCCAAACAAGATTAGTTGATTCACATAAGTTCTAATTAAAGTCATGTCGTTAGTTCTCAAGTTTTGAACTACGGATGTTATCAAAGAACGTGTTCTCAAACAAATATGTTTTTATGTTTATCGAAATATGTAGATACCATGTACAGTAGGGTGGAGCGAAAAATTTTATTTTCTTATTTTAATATTCCTGTACTATTAATTGATGATACATAGTATTAGAAGTAATTATGCAAAATTTTAGTTTTCTAAATATATATCTTAAGGTGGCGCATCAGGTTTAAAGTTTTAAAATTATGCAATTTTTGACATTCACCTAAATGATTTATGGAAAACGATATATGGACCTATTTAACAATTTTAATGATAAACTTTACTGAAATCACAATAAACTAGCAAAATAAACTAAAAAATTACATTTTATTGTTGAAAATCAGTAGTTTCAGGGTGCTCATAAACATGAAAATATCGAAATTTGGTGTCGAAAACGAGTATGCCTTGCCGGGCTTTTATCCTTGTACGAATGAATCCATCTCTAGCTTCTGTTCCAAAAACTGCTAACGAAGCCTCCGTTACTAGCTTGACACACCTTTCGACAGCCTGAGTGCGGCAAGGATACTTTTCGAAATCCATCAAAGCTCCTGAAGTAATCAGGTTTGAAATTTCTGTGTCGCTGTATTTTATTGTCATAGGAGGTTCTGTAATCGTCCAATCTATTAAATCATAATAAGTAGATGCGTCAGCCCTTAGTTCTAGTTGTCGAAAATTGCGAACCTTTCCTTTGGTCTCTTTTCGTGCTTTTAACACTCTTCGAAGCGCCAGCTCCCCCTTATGTGAGACGAATCATCTTGCAACATAGCCAGCAACAAAATCTCTGGGTGTGCGAAGAATGAATTTCTTTAAATAATTTTCAGTGCAATACTTTTTAGGTTATCTGGCAAATACTGACATCTTTTAACCATGTTAAAAACATGAATTGGACCATATTTACATGATGAATTTGTCTTTATGTCGAACCAGGTTGGTCCATAAACTTTCATAATGAAAGTCGCGAGATCCCTCAAATTCTTTGTTGGTTTAGCTGTTCCAATCCAATGTTTAAACGGAGAATCCAGTTTCCGCAAGTCAACCATCGGGAATGTGCCAGTTTTCCTGGGTCTTTGCTAGCTAAGTTGGGCGACACCGAACCAGAATCTCAAACAGATATTTTTGATTAGTACTTAGCAAATTAGGATTCAAAGCTGGCAATTCTGTGGAAATGGCTTCGAATTCCTCCACTTTAAAATCGAGGCACTTAGCTAGCTGTTTTCCTATGTTGCTAGAAAAACTATTAGGGCCTGTTGCTGTGCCATCTAAACTGGAGAATAAATGACGAAGTGGTAAATCATTTGCATGTAACAAACACACAAACCATTGCAATGGGCCTTTCAGGTGTTTTTCTAGTAAAACAATAATTCCATTTTTATGTCCTGTATTCACAGCTGTGCCATCGCGCAACCAACACTCATCAAAGAACACTGATATTCGAATTTACCCTCAAGAGTGTCAACAATACTCTTCTCAATCGACTAGGAGCACACATGGGTTTTTGCACAAACGGTCTTACTTTCGCTTCCTAATTTCGCCTCGCTGGATAGATTGGGTCATCACCTAGTCAACAGCCACTATATGTCGGCAACATATTACCACTTAATTTTGTGGATCGCCAAACACAGGACACCTCAAGACTTATCGAGTTTTTGGCATTTTGTAACATTTCACATTCAATTTTTACTTCTTCGCCACAAGCAATTAATTGTATTTACTTCAAATAAAACCGATTCATATACGAGATGACACTTCGATACAATTAAAAACACCGCGTTTATAAAGTTAAATCGTGAATCGACTTCGGATAGTGGGAGCCACTTGAGCGTAAAAATTAAAGGTTTTTGTAAACTCCCCTCAAGGTGCGCCACCTGAAGATTAAGTCCTAGATGTCTGATTTTTGGTATGAACAGAGGTTTTACTTAGGATCATCGATTAATGATACAGGAAATTGATAAAAAAAAAAATATTTTTTTGGCCACTTTCACTCCACCACTCAACGGATGAACCGATTGATAATAAATATCAATCGGTTCATCCGTTCGGGAGCTACGATGCCACAGACAGACACACACACAGACACATGTCAAAGTTATAAAACTCCGCCGTTGTTGCGTCGTAAAGCATTGACGTTGCAGTTATACTTTTATAGATTTACATGTACGAAGCGTTAGTAGTAAGTGTAGTAAAGAACTTGGTTACAACAAATACAAGTAACTATGAACTATGTATAGTCTGGTCTGATTGAATGTACATGGCGCGGCGCCTCTAGTGTGCGGCATTTGCCCGGCTCGGACCCGATGAACGAAGCAATCGGGGCCACTTGTCTTAATGAAACACTTCAATTGAATTGGGGACATTAATTCAGCACGCGTATTGTATCTCACTATTTTTAAGAATAATTATTTAAACATAAAGCAATACAAAACTATGTCAGTTGCAAGAAATTGGACTAATGTTATGCTTATGAATTTAAGCAAGTCTGTGTTGCAGTCTGAATCTAGTAAGTTAATATGAAATAATTATATTTTTATATAACACAAGCTAAAATAATTTGAGTTGTGAAGTTTTAATTAGACATGAATTAATTTTAAGTAATTTCACGAACTCGTAGCAAGGTCGCAGCACAGAAATCACCTATTCTTTTAGTTGTAAGCATTTTATGTAAGTATACGTGAATGAAGGTTGAATATAATTTGGTCAAAACAAAGAGTCCGGGGGGAAGGGGGAAAGAGTTGTCTAATTTTTCAAGAATTACACATACAAATAAACAATTGCCTACCTACATGTTCTGTAGTTTATGTAAGGTTTGAACATAGTGTAGTAATGTAGCACCTAATTAATTATTCAGATGAGTCCTTCATTGAGGTTTGTCTTGTAAACGGTCGTTAGTGTCGTTACCTTTAAACGCTTCAGTAACATTTATCTATTATAAAAACCAATAATTATTATTATATCATAACTGCTTATGGAAATAAATTATTTCTATAAAACAATAAACTTTTAAATGATTCGATTAATTTGATGAAATATTTAATTATTATTTTACGTAAGATGTAATAAAAATCGAAATTAATCAAAAGCTTATGGCGCAACACTAAACCCGTTTGCCTTAATGGTGCAATATTTATCTGAAGTTTGTAGTGATGCGTGTGATAGGCAATAAAAATCATTAGCATAAATGGGAGTTATGCCGAAGTTTGAATTTTTAAACAGCGCTCACACCGATTTAACTTGAAGGTGTAAGCAAAGTTTGATATGTTTTAGTCCCATATCAATATGTAAAAGGGGAGCGAAAGAATATTGACGTTTATCGGGCCCAATTCCCAACTTTGCGGATATTAAACGAACACGATTATCCTCCAACTTAACGAGGCAGTGGTAGTATATAAATATTAGTAAGTACCTAGCGTAAAGTTTAAATTTTTTTGCTATGTCCCCAAATAGAATCTACATAATCAAGGGTTTTATGAAGAGGTGCTTAACAATAATAAATCAATAGTTTTAATAAAACCCACGAGCCGATATAAAAACCCGTTCTTTAATCAGATGTTCAAAGTTCAAACTCGTACTTGACTGACACAAATTGGTCTACCATAATAGTAAGTTAGGAATAAGTAATATTGAAGATCAGCTGTGATGACCTTGAAGATGTAAAGAGTTCGCCGGCCAAATATAAATTAATTATTTATAACATAACTCGTTTGGCGAGTTCGTGGTTTGCGTGTTGATTCTCCACTCTACATTAAGATCGACACTGATTGAAAAATGTAAAACCGAAATTAAGCGCGTACATACAAATAAATCGAAAATTGGTTAATTATCAATTTGGGAACAACGCAAAAAGTCTCTTTCCGCGATGCATCATCATCATCGTATAAGGTTTGTTATGTCTACCTAATGGAAGTAATGTGCCTTCATTTACATAGTCGTGTCTCCTATCTTGGGCGGGAGTAAGTATTGCATATCTAAGTTCGATATGTTATTATGTCAGAGAAAATGGAAAATTTGACGATTTTATTAATTGTGAGTTAATTATAAACAAAATAAACTATGTTACTAAGACATTAGGTTTCGGATCTACGGTACGGTTGGTTCAAGCGTGATGCACGCGACTGCTATGATGTTGCAATCACATACATCGTTTGTCACGCGACGTATGTTTAGCAATCGATTTAATCATCACTATGAACGTTCAGTTTCCTCGACCTGCTTACCCTCAAAATGTGAATTATTTATTTTATAACATCAACGAATCATTAATGACTGACGTTACTTTTATAACCGCTTAAAGGACTTTGGAGGAATAAAAAGAAATTTACAGGATTACATTTCTGTAAAACCGCATTATAGCACCAGCTTCTAGTGGAGTTTTCGTAACCTACATACCAATTTTTGACAAATGAATCATACAGAAAATCTCAAAGGCTATTAGTTAAACAAGGATTTTAGGATTTTGTAACGGGGCTGAAGGAGCGTTTGCTACTAAAAACCTAATGACTGTAATAGTGGAACAAAAATCTATTTTAGATCACATCAATCCTAACCTTCAAGAATTTCATATTCTACCGTGACGTAAAATTTTGAAGCAGATCGCGGAAATGCATCTTCTTAGGTCGTAATGCGACGAGACGGCCTTGCCGTTGGTTGTGCCACTTTCTCCATTGCAGACTAAAGGCTCAGATGTGTTACGTATTCCACACAACAATACCTTCTTGTTCCACGAGTTGTCACGCCTACTCATTCTTTGGAACAACTGACATAATCACCGAAAATTACTACCATACTATATACGGACTAAGCGAGGACAATTCAGATTACATTAACGTTGGTATCTTCAGTAGCTTTGTTAATAAACGAAGCCTTGGCTCTGAGCTGTGACGAGACATTCTCTTTCCATAATTATGAGCCACTTTGTTTCGTAACTTTAATACGATACATGTACGAGCCAAACCACAACGAAAGATGGTTAATAGTGCAGTTAATTTAAGAGAATCTTAAGTGAATCGACCGTATGCATTTGTTGTATTAACAGCCTATTTTAATCCAAAGTTGTCTCTCTTAAAGCACGCCACTGAGTACGGTCCTCGACGATTTTTACACAGCTCCTACGAACCACCTTGCAGATTGTCGCTCCAGCTAATCTAACGACATCCTACGCTTTGTTTACAAGTCTATGGTCTCCACTAGGCAACACTTTTACCCTAACGGTTGTCGGTTCTGTGGCAGGGATGACCAGCCCATTGCCACTTCGGCTAAAAATGTATGGGTGTGCTATGGCGATAATTCTAATTTTAATTTTAAAATAACAAAATAATAAACCGGGCACTCCAATGAAAAACCTAGACATAGTTTTGTTTTGTTTTGTAAAAATTTCAGAACACTTCTTGTACTTCACAATTTTCTTCTCTTTGTAGATTGTTCAGCAACTATTAACATTTTTACTCATTCAGTATGCGTTTATTTTACGTACCTTTAAATCGGCTGCAATGCAACATACCGCTTGAGATCTCGACCTAATCAATGCTACAACAGCGCGTGTCCGATACGAATAATAAAGCGCTTATTTGAATGCATTTTATAGAAGTTAAGACTCTCAAGTCTCAACAGAACATTATGAATACTAATAATAATTCTGACCACCAAAATATAGGCAATGTAGGTCCATTTATGTAACTAACCACATCGTTTCAAGTACGATTGCTATATAGTAATCTTGAACATAATTTACATGAAATGTGACATTAGTGGTCGTCAAAATTGGTTTTGGCGAACAAACGTTACAATTTGTGACAAAATGGGAGAAATCGAAGGTTGTATTACGTCGCAATGGTGGCGCACTGCAAGCGAGCGAGTTTCGGTAAGTGTAAGTTTAGTAGACAGGTACGCGCCGCGCCAGCTACCGCCATCGTTGAGAAATATTTTCACAATTTACTGAAATAGTGGATTAGGTAGGTACATTGGCTACGCAACCGAAACGCCCACTTCATTGCAGACATTAGCACACCTAACTTTATGGATATTCTGCTGACTATCTGAATGCTAGCACGAAAAAGTGTTTTCGTCGGCCTAGCACCCTAATAAATACCTAAATAAGTATTAAATCAATAAACATTTTGTTATTTCTCATTCGTGCATTCAGTGTATATTCTAACACTTGTATCAACAAATTTATTATTCAGTATTTTCTTAGATGTACGCGAATATCACACATTGAAATAAAACTATTTTATCATGGATTTTATCCCGTATTTAGTAGTATTTATCCGTATTTAGATCCCGACGTTTCAAAGTCTTTTCAGACTTCATGGCCCTATAAAATAGTTTTATTTATATTTATTAACTTAAAGCTAACTTTTAAAACAAATTTAAGTTAATTATAATTCAAATTATTACTATTCAATTTGTATTTCTTTATTAAATTATATGTTATGTATGTAAAGTTATTGTTATGTATTTTAAACATTTAATATTTAAGTATCTTCAAGAATTTAAACTAACATTTGATGAATGAGAACCCAATGATTTCTTATCAATGTGAGAACCTCTCTGTTGGCATCCTCCATGTTGACCACTGTTTCCTGTCGTTGGTAATTGTATGCAATGATTTTCTAGTATGCCATTTTTCTCCTGTTATGTCTTTTATGTCGTCGAACCATTTTCGCAATGGTCTTCGCAGTTTTCTGTTACCTTAAGGTCCATTCCACAATACAGTGTGGCTAGTCCAGCGGTCATCTTTTATGTCCGGTCTATTTCTATTTTAATTTCATAAATTGAAGAAAGAGGTTCACATTTTTTTTTTATTTTAGTATGGGGTGTACCTTATCTTTTTTTTATCCCTGAGATTTTTCCATGGCTGTCTGGCATACTCTTATTTAAAAAAGTAATGGATAGTTCCCTGTCTAACATAAGGCTCACAATACACAAAACAGAGAGCACCCTAATTGCTTCTTTAAATTACCATTTTGATAGCGAACTGAGAAACTCAATTGTAATTTTTGAATGGTTTTATAAAGTTCCTGTATTAGAACAACAAAATCGCCAATTTTTAATGTATTCAATTTCATAACATCCGAACAACTCCATCTAATTGGATAATTTGATTACCTACATTTTGTTTTGTTTCCTATTGTCAGGAGACATTAAGGAACAAAACATATTGGAAAAGGTTTGTAAGAAATATTTACGGGAATGTTTTTAAATAGAGTACCTTCAACACCCGTTTTGAGCAGGGACTAGTTACTATATTTAATTAGCTTACTATATTTAAATAAGTACTTCAAGCTACAAAATCACCGGCCTGGCGCGTCGCGAAGTAATAATGTAGTAGGTGTAAGCGAGCGGCTGACCTTCGTAGGAGCAGGCAAATGTGCTCATCAACACTCAACCACTTTACTCGTTCTAAATGCTTTTAATTAATTATATAATAAAGATATTAACACTAGGTTAAATATAATTAATTTTAAACATGTGAGGCGAAGCGATTCTCCTAAACATAAGTAATTCACGTTTTTATAATGAAGTCGCTTATGACTAAGTAAATTAAGTATAAAAAATCTAACTACTAGACGAGCCAACTTTTAGACTATTTTTGTCCATTTTGGTGAGACAAGTGTATGGGGCTTAAATTGCTTACAAACGGAAGTAGCAGAACGTGTGAGACACATTGTGCGAACATGCCCAACTTCGCTGGTCGAGACATCTTCGTACTAATTACTTGTTATTATGCCCATAAACAACAGATGTGCAACATCCGTCCCTAACGCTCTTTCTTTTTTTATATCGTGCAAATTCATTGAGCAATGTTTCAACAGGCAAAGTAATTTAAAAATTTGCCAATGGTGACAATTATTTTTGAGTACTAAATTCTCAAAAGTAGACTCTTGAATTAATGACTTTTTTAAATCAAATAGTGCTTATAATAGAAGTAATGGTGAGCAGTTGTTACAAACAAAAGCAAAGAACAAGCGAGCGATTACATCTAGTTTCACTTTCGTTTGAGCCGCATGCGGGTCAGCGCAGTGCATCGATGCGCTTGCGCCGCCGCCCCCGCCCGCACTGTTGGCCTCGAGCTGCGTGTATTGCGTGCACTAACTACATATTCTATGTGGATATCACCAATGCTACCATTGACTAATTTATTGTCAGGTAAATTAATTGGTTATCTATATTGACACAAAATTACAATAATAAATAGGTAATTACAATAATCAAGAACAAGCTTCCAAATTAATTACATACTTAGTGGTTTAATAATATCTATTTATCCTACTTTACTAAGGAATATTAAAAATTGTCATTTGTAATTTTGACTGGTTATTAACACAATAGAAATAAAAACACACCTCAATGTAAGTTGAACAAACTATCATAAAGTAAGCTCTCGACTCAAATAGTATAACGATATGAGCCTGTCAACGAGGCACAGGTCACTCAAATAGATAACTTATGAACTCGCGCAGGCTCGTGGTCTAGTTTCGGATAACTTTATCAATTTGCGTCACAATACGATTAACTTAGCCTCCACACTTTATTTAAATAGTAACTACATTATTTTTAATTATGAAAAGAACCTGATAATAATTTGGGTTGATTAAATTATGAAGTCGGTTACGGAAAGTAGTTAAAGCTATGTAAAACTTGGTCTAGCAATGGAACTCACTTGCAACGTTTTCCACGGGTGCCGCTCACCGAACCATGGCTTTCCACGTCATGGCATACACCACCCTATTTGTTACGGTGATGGTTCCGCCTATCCACTGGGTGTAATCAGCAACATCGTATAAGTTACGAAACAATTTAAGGCTCATAATCACTACGTAGATATTTTGAAATTGTTAAATACATAAGGAAATTAAACTAAACATATTTACTTATATGTAGTTTCAACTATAAACAGTGATAAAATCCCCAACCTGTGTCGTAGAAAGGAAGGGAAGAGGCATTTGCCTTGAAATGGGGCGATAGACTGATAATAACCGGTAAACAGACAACCAGTTTTTTTATGACAGCACCTGATGGAGCATACATATTTGGTTATATTTCTATTTTAACATAATGTAATAAACAATTAATTGGAGTAATACGAATTCACCTTTGCATAGTACATAGGAGTACTACAATTATTATAATACGTATTTAGTTAAACTAAAAATCAATCAGATCATATCTCGGAAATCGGATTTTCCTTAGGTTGAATAGTAGTTGTGTATAGAAGGTAGTAGGAAGTTAGACTGTACAAGAGTTCAAAACCAGCGAAATCTCAGTATGCAGAGGTACTTCCTTCCGATACAAGAGAAAATTGACCTGTGAACTATTACCTATAAGTACCTAGATACTAAATGCAATATAAACATATTTGTAGTTAGTAAGATGATAATTTGTTACGTAATCTAATTATTATTATTCAATTATTGCCAATATAACCTTAAATTATAAGATTAGTGTAGACTACAATATGAATAAATGTTTAAAGGTCCCATAAAAGGTCTTCCAAAAAATTTATATTTGTAATTCCAGTTTTTATTACGTAGTTGTTTTGTAGAAAAGTAATGATATATTGAGAAACAAAAAATAAAATAATTATAGAATAAAAGCAAAACCACAAGATGCACAAATACGCAATAGTAAAACTGGCACGATGGACGAACAGCATGGGTATGACACAAGTTACGTAAAGGCGAATGGACCGACACTGACCTACCAACAACGGCCGTCGCGCCACTTTCCTTTCATTATTGACACACTATTAACGGACAGCCACTATCACTTGGCTTAGCTACGTGATTGAAGAAGTAAACACAACCTTACGATACGACTCCTAAAATGGAAGCGGCTATTTACAGTCAAATATTCTGCTTGTTGTGTCGCGTCGCTGAAAAAGTATTATTTCTTGACTATGCTATTTTTACCATTAAACCCTGCGGTGTTGAATTATACATATTATACCTATTCAGTAGATTTGAGGGAACAAAACAGCTTATAGGACTCTTTGAACTTATGTTATGAATTACAATCCCTACTCTAATATTATAAATGCGAAAAGTAACTTTGCCTGTCTGTCTGTTGCACTTTCTCGCCTAAACTACTGAACCAATCTAAATGAAAGGTACGGAGATTGTTTGAGACCCAGGGAAGGTTTTAGGATAGTTATTATCCGACTGCACTAAAAGAAGTCAATGGTTTTCGCGATAACCGACATACGCGCAGGCGGAAAGCTAGTGCTGAACATAAAAATTAAAGTTAGTAACAACTATTGTGTAACAAATTGTTTCTTTTTTCCATTGCTACAACTTTTTAGTGTCACACTCTCCAGTTCTAACTTCTAGCCAGGAAGGTTTCCTAAAAAAGAGAACAACTATGTACCACGACAATAAAAAACAAAAAAAAACAGTTGCTGCGTAGTTTTAGTCTCAATAGAAGTGTCTTTGGGATGAGGTTTTTTAGGGTATCCTATATATTTCTGTAACTTGAAAATTTAAGTCTAAGTGCGATTTTAGACTTGATAAAGAATGTGATATTAATTTTAAATATTATTCCATAACATTCATCAGCCATAAATAATTGCTACAAGCTACAACGGACCGTTTTATTACGGGTGGCCTGGCGAGTCTTCAGCTGACAACTGTTGCGAAATTGTTACCGACAACAATAAACTGTGACGTGACACGCAATCCAATGGCGCTTGTACTTAACGATGATTACTCTATTATGTAAACAATTATGAAGGTTTATTATTAACATCATGATTTAGATTCAGTTTACACTAAATCCTTACAATTCTTATAAATTCGAAAGTAACCCAAGAAAAGTAAAAGTCCCGCTTTCCTGCCAATACTACTAAAGCGATTTAGATAAATTTGGTATGGAGATAGTTTGAGGCTCGGGGAATTACATAGGATAGTTTTTATCCGAAAACGCTAAAAGAAGTTTACGATTTACTGCGAAAATCGACTAGTATGCGCGTAGCCGCGGTAGGAATACTAGTATTTTATAGATCTGAACAAATCTGTTTAAATTCGCATGTAATAGGAAAATAAAATTACTCTATAAGGTAAAGTTGATCACAATGAACTTATAATAAAATACAGGACATACTGATTAATTAACACTAAAATAGACTTTGTTGTTGATGTTTAACTTGTTCATAGCAATGACTAAACATTAAGACAAGTAACGTGGAACCCGGACACATACATTACTAACAATACAATAAATCGGTTGGATGACACATTCACATTATGCACGAGGTCATGTGATAGCAACCCAGTTTATACGGCAGTTTTAAAGGACAATATAGAACGTTACTTTAAATTATTTAACTACATAATTAATTAACTTTTTAAAGTAAGTAGGTCTCGTTTCAGTATAATGTTTGTCGTATAATTATCTGAAAATCTATTAAAAACAGGAAAAAATAGTATGTGGTTGCAATATTGTAAATAATAAATATAAATAAGGCTTAATTTAAGCTTTACCATAGGTCAAGAATATAATAAATTTACCAATAAAAGTGATAGTTTCAAAATTCGCTTTCTACATAGCGTAAACGTCTCTGAACCCTGAATCTCGCGTTTTTTTCTCTATAAGTGAATTGAGAACTATTTTTCGTATTCTTAAAATGTCAAGTAAGAGATAAGTCTACCACACAACGCACGACTTGCAACGAGCCAATCGTCAATAGACTGCAGTCGACATCATTGTCGATTTCATTATTTCTAATCGAGTTTCGCCATTCTTTTCGACATATCGAGTTCGAGATAAATGTCTAATGCGCGAGAATCGGGCTCCTAAACTACTAGTAGGTAAAATATTGCACACGCAAGTTTCGTAGTACTTAGATACAACTAGGTAACTAACCAACTCATGTTTGTGCAATAGTACTATGCAAACTGCAATCGCGCGTATCATACGCAATGTATGACTATTAGGGTTACTGCCTAATGACTATAAAATAAATAATTGAATGCGAATTAATGTTGTCATTCATCATACGCTTATGAAATCATTGCGAATATAAGTTTAAGGGCTAATAATAACTAGGCTTGTGAATAGATTTATACATCTTTCCGTAAAATATTACGCTAACCTGTAGTCTTTACGAAATGGTTGGTAAAACGTTAATTTTCCACCGAAATAAGCTTGCAAACCGTGAAATGAGAAACTCGCAAATGCGAATCAAAACAAATAATGACCGATTCTGTAGGGTTTCACGTGCCACCACTGAACGCTTTTGATATTCCTCGGCCAGGCTGACTACAACATAAAAAAGATAGATTTGTATAGGTAAGTTGCAATCAAATGTCAGAAGTATTACGAAGCAAATCACAGGGCTCTGCATCTTAATGTAAAGTGAATGATTTGACGCCTTGACGAGTCAGCGTTGAGCCCGCACGCTGCGTAATAATTTCTACTTAGCCGTGGTATTGCAAACAATAAAAGAAAGTATCAAGTAAATCGGTACAACAGCGAGATTGTATCTCGCTCGACTTAACTCAACTAGAGTTGCAACACTTGCAACTAACAATGCCGCCGCCAGTTGCTGCTGCCCTTCCTATTGACATTCTTGTTATAATACAACAGTAGTCCTACTGGTTCTAGTTTGAAGAAAGCTAGGAATAATACTGTCCGGTTTTTTTTTAATTCAAACTCCGATTGAAACACGGCTTTAATAATATTTATACTTTATAATATTTTTTTATAATTTCTAAAGGTCACGCTCCTATACCTAATATTCTAGTAGAATGTAAATACAAATAAAGTGGAACGTCCTACAAATCTATGACCCTGTTAATCTTAACCAGAATGTCAAAATGTTTAACATTGCGTAACTCAATGTATTCTTTACGAGCAATTATGTAAAGCAGTGGTTCGCGCCAAGCAAGTAAGTAGGCAAGAGGTTGTAGCGATGATGGTAAGTGTTACGCGGTGTGCTCGATTCTGAGCGCACGCGCTGCTTGTGACGCAACTCTGCCGCGAATGTATGCCAAAAGTGCAGTCGATCTTTGTTATTGAGATAAAACACGCGTCTTATGTACTTGTGACGATACGTAACTATAAAGTTCATCGAAAACCAATTCATACATTATTTATTGCGAAAAATCTGATTATCTTTTTTATCTTTTTCTAGTATAAAACGAAGTCGCTTCTGAACTACTGAACGACTAGACAGAGTGATCCATTAGGAAGGTGTACCGTGGGTCAGTAGTTAAGTTATAAAAGGTATTTTGTTCCTAACTAAACTTAAACCCTCTTACCTCAGAACATCGATAAAGTAGGCCTGCACTGTTTGCAGGTATCTCAGCGCTAGACGTCATCGGGTGGCGTCAATCAAATTAATTATTCAAAACATATTCTAGGGCGCTGGACACACAGAAAAGACGTAAGACGCAGACGGGGCGCGGACATTTGTCTCTTCCGCGTCCCTTTCATACAAAATGTATAGAAGCGTCGCGACGTAAAACATACAGAAGAGACGGGGCGCGGGCGCAACGCTTTTAGGTCTGCGCCTTTTGTTCAAAACACACAGAAGAGACGGGGCGAGGACGCGGCGGGGGCGAAAAGGACGCGAGGGGTGGCATGCCTGCCGACCGGTTCGCTGTCGCTTGACATGATAATATTAAAACACTGTAGAGTCATTTTATACACTGTAACAAAACGATCTGGAAAATTTTGTAGTCTCCATTATTTTATAAAATCGATTGTCTTAATTGCTTAGCCATACCGGATGTACCCAGTATCGTCTAACCCTCTGTATATTAGCGAGATGCACCGTTGCTAGTACATCTTCATCTTCAGACATGTCGTCAGGTCAAAATCAGACTGTTGAATGCCGAAAATAGTCCTGACTGCGTGACTGCGTCGCGTCCGCGCCCCGTCTCTTCTATATAATTTCAAAAGTCGCGTCCGTGTCTCGTCTGCACCGAGTCCGCGACGCGTCCTCGTCTTACGTCTCTTTTGTCTGGCCTGCGCCTAGGAAGGTCACTTCTGGTAGGTTATCAAAGACATTGTCGATTACATCTCTAATTAGACTATAGACTCAAATCGACAATTAATTAGACAAGTTATTTTGAATGCTTAAAATAGCAGCCACGTTGTTTTCTCATAACACTACTGCTATCAGTCGTTTATCAGCCGCTGTGATAAGATACAGACAGTACTCCCTTTGTTTATGCATTGCACTCGAACATAAGACCTTAGATAATGCATTATCTATATGAGTAAAGTAACTAGGTAGTTCTTTGCTTACTCATGCGGTACTTATGTGTCTATTCTTTGTCTGCTAGAAATTACAAACTAATGAGAGAAAGAGCAATTTTACTACTATCAGATAAATAGGTAACACAATGAAGACCTAAATCTAATATTCACACGACAGCAACACATTTGTGTAAAATAAAAATCATTAAACTTAAGCAACTGAAATCATTAAAGGTCACGTTATGACAAAATATCAAGGTAAGGTCAGGTAATTCTAACCTATGTTAATGTATCATCAAAATGGAAACACAAGTGTTCCTTACCTACTACCTACTCACTCCGTTGATAAATTCATATGGAGAAATAGTTTGTTTTGAAGAATTTAGTCTATTGTCTGCTTAGATAAGATGGAAGATAAGGCGGTAAGAAAACCCTTTTCCTTGGAGCTGGGTAAAAACAGGTTTATTAATGTAAGAATTCAGTTCAATAAGTAGTAAATTGAGCCTCATCTTAAATGATGCATCTTAATGATTGCTTTGAAATAATATAGATGTGGTGTGAATCGATATTATTTCAAAGCAAGTTTAATATTCAAAATCTCATTGTGATGTATATAGGTACAAGAGATGACGAAGACGACTGTGGGTTGACCACGACAATGTCGTTTGGCCGACAATGAACCCTAGCATTTATTGCTCTGCCGAAACAATTAGCAGCGCTTTGCGAACATTAACGAGAATATAATTATTTACATTGTGCCAATCCTCTAGTGACACTGTAAATAAAGAATCGGAAAACTACATACTATTTCTGAATTGGTTAGTGAACTATATTTTCTAATAAGATACCGTTAGTATTTATCGGTTACTATGTAAACCAGACTGATTAATATTGGCTGTAGATTTTAAAAAGATTAGTCGACTTTTAAAGTTTGTCGATTAAATGACCTCCTTCTACCTTGCCCTTTGTAGAATAGAAACAATGTAATACTATTTCTAAATACGACCTACTTAAAATGTTAAATAGGTGAATGCCTACTTAGGTAATGATTATTAAACTACTAGGTACCTATTGCACATTTATTAAGAGTCGATCCAAACAAACATTACTCATTAAGTAGATATTTCACGATGCACATTCAACTTTTATTTACTTAACATCACTATTTTTCTGTTTAGTGAATAGTAAATTGAATACTTTGCCGTGAGAAGTAATGCATAATCATTCATTTGCCTATCTAAATAATTGTATGGGACTGAAGGGAACCTGTGTATGTTATTTTTAAAGATAATTTTACCATTATGTGACCCAACCATCTTTAGCTCTACAATAATATTTAAAAAGTAACTGACGTGTTTGTATTGCTAATACTCGAGGATGGCTGAACCGATTTGGCTGATTTGGTTTTTAAAGTCTAGTGAAGGTTTTAAACCTTTCTTAGGTTTCGGTGAGACATGTAAGAAGATCACTGGGGCAGCTAGTACATAATATTGTTAACATTGTTGCTAAACAAACAGCAAGAGCTATAAAAATTGTAATGAGCTATAAAAGTACCAACATTTACTTGAATCAAAGTAAAGGTAACTTAATGTGGAGGCACAATGGGTAACTTCAATCCAATTAACTCCACACCTGTGTGGGCTGGAGGCAAGGTGATCGTCGCTACAACAGAGACAGCCTCTAATGTACAACCTCTAATCTTTACGTCAAATTAGAGCCTAGTGTTTATACGAACATCGTAGCATAATAGGTTCTCTACATTGAGTAAAGAGCGTTCAAGGTAAGCCACATATTAAAATATAAAGAATATACACGCATTTCGAAAGCGACATTCAACACTATTAGCTACCTATGGCGGCATATCTCCTCGTATGGGTGTGGGCTTTTTCAGACTAAGCAGAGTAAGCAAAGTAGATTGATTTTACTTTTCGACTACGGCTTGTCTGTGATTTGGGGAACAAAGGGTTGACTCACGTCCGGACTCTTCGACACGTTAGAGAAAGGAGGCGGGCTAAAAATAGTGCATAGGCAGTTAAAAGCGCGGCCGTTGGTCCTGGCCTACGCAGACCGCGTTGTCCGCTGATGCTCTTGTATTTCGAAAGTACTTACTAAACAAATCCGACTATTCTTAACTATTCTACATCTATAACCTGATAATAGTAACCACACAGGATTAAGTTTTGCTAATAAAGCATTAATTGTATGAAATATTATTAAAGTTACAATATCAATGAACGCTTTGATAGCAAAACAGAGCTCCCACGCGACCGACACTTTATTGTTTGCGCTGCACTTCAAGATTTCTGCAACGTCTAGGTATTGGGAAATGACAGCGTTGGTGTCGACTTTAAGGCTAAAACTTACAAACCCACGTTCAGAAAGTAACAAAATTACACAAAATAACTCACGGGAAGTTAGAAGTACCGAAACATCCAAACAGGCAAATGGACCGCCTAAATGGCTAGGTGCCCATGACATTATAGGTCTAAGTTATTATAATAGTTAGGTGATGTTTTAGACTTGACGACCAGTAACTGCCACCTATTCAAGTTTTCGCATGACGTCAAATAACATTTTGGTTATAAATATAGCTAGCTAGGCTAACAGTCAGCCTTTATCAACACACGTGGAGAGCCAATCGAGTCGCGTGACGACCTCCAATACCATGCTATAACTAGGTAGGTAGGTGATAATGAAGTTGCAGTTTTTGTTGTTAACTTAGATTTTTATAACTAAACAAAAAAAATGCAACTTCTAAGTGTTAAAAAAATTGATTTTCCTCAAAAATATATTATATGAATGCCACAGTGTAATCTCGGAACAACAAAGGAACTCCTGAAACTCTTGCTTTTTTGAAACGTAATAATAAGCAGTAGTTGTTTGTCGAAAACACAATATTTAAAGCTGCGTCAAACGAAACCTGAAATTTGAATTTACTAAAATCCTTAAAAAACTACACCGTGAAATATTATCGCAGACTCGAATCCTTGGGACAAAGGGGAGATATGGAACAAAGATCCTTTATCTGCAGCTCACGAGGGTACAAAACATACCACTTTGCAGCGGTTGTATTTGTAAATAGATGACAGGTAGACGGTTGTAGGAGTATTCAGCGATTTCTAAAGATTTTAAGCATAGAAAGGACTTGACATAGAAAGGACTTCAAGGATGCACCTTTCAAAATTCCCAAGCATTGCAATTTTATACGTTAAATGAATCAGGGCCCCGATTTTGGCGCTTTAGACAATTATCTCTAATAAACATTTGCCTAACCAAAATGGCAATTTCTTTTGTTTTTCAATAACATCTGCCATTTTTTTTATATTTATCAAACAAAAAAATGTCGCCATTTTTGTTAGACAAATGTCTTTAAGAGATAAATGTCTAAAATACCAGAATCGGAGCCCTGTTAACTGTTAATGTACTTAACGATTATAGCAGCATAAAAAATTGACGTCAACTAGCTAACGAAATAGAAGTTAATTTTAGTGACATTTTTAACCGTAGATGTGTTTACCAGTATGTGGTAAACAGTAGCACGTCCATATGGTTACTATTGTCAATAAAAGAACCTACTTTAAGATTAATAGTAATCGCTAACAAAAATGTTATAAGGTAGAAACATGTCTATCTACATTATACTTTTCATAACTAAAAAGTGTTTGCGTCCCGAGATGCACCTCGCCAACCGGAGCTTGTGGTCCACTCGAGCACTGCTCCCTGATCGGTGGTACCTACCTATACCTAAAAACTTGTCCTTTATGTATAACGATAGCGAACTTAGAAAGAGTATAAGAAAAAAATCAACCTAACACGTGGCCTATATATAACAGGGAACTATATAAAGAAGGGAACGGAACCCCACAACACAAAAGTATCTTCGAGCAACAAGTGTCTTTTACGCAAAGTAAAAGACCACAAAAAGTGAAGCAGGTAGCGCGAACAAGGAACAACCCATTTAAAACTATACCGAGCAACTAATAGGACCGGTTTTACATCGACATCAGTATTAACTAAAACTTGCTCCGTTTAACGATTTTGTACTTTATTGTAGACGCCTAAGTTCGGTTTGCATTTAGAATATCGTTTAACTTTTAACTTCGTGCCTACCTCAGAACTCACCCCTACTGAGATTTGAAAAGGATCAACCATTTAATGTCCAAGGGCCAAGGGCACACTAGTGAGAGGGATACTTTTTTTTGGTGTCTTTGTAGTTTTAGTACGGATACGTAGTTAATATAGAATATTTACATATTTACCGTACCTGTAATAATTCTTATTCTTTAGTGTATTGTGTACACTCTACAGATTGTACATATCAGCCAGATCCAAACTTACCATCAGATAAAAGAGAACAAATTAAACCTCTTTCATAACAGAATATAGAACAAGCTAAGTAACTGACTTTAACTTATTACTACCGGTATTACGTGGGTAAGTTGCAACTTGTAACCCTTTATTTGTTACCTTGTTACCAGCTTACTACTAGTCCTTTTACTTTCTACTTAAACCTAGATTATCGACGTCTTGTTATGTACTCGACTTTAAATCCTTCTACATTTAATCGCAAATGCGAATCAAAACAAATAATGACCGATTCTGTAGGGTTTCACGTGCCACCACTGAACGCTTTTGATATTCCTCGGCCAGGCTGACTACAACATAAAAAAGATAGATTTGTATAGGTAAGTTGCAATCAAATGTCAGAAGTATTACGAAGCAAATCACAGGGCTCTGCATCTTAATGTAAAGTGAATGATTTGACGCCTTGACGAGTCAGCGTTGAGCCCGCACGCTGCGTAATAATTTCTACTTAGCCGTGGTATTGCACAACAATAAAAGAAAGTATCAAGTAAATCGGTACAACAGCGAGATTGTATCTCGCTCGACTTAACTCAACTAGAGTTGCAACACTTGCAACTAACAATGCCGCCGCCAGTTGCTGCTGCCCTTCCTATTGACATTCTTGTTATAATACAACAGTAGTCCTACTGGTTCTAGTTTGAAGAAAGCTAGGAATAATACTGTCCGGTTTTTTTTTAATTCAAACTCCGATTGAAACACGGCTTTAATAATATTTATACTTTATAATATTTTTTTATAATTTCTAAAGGTCACGCTCCTATACCTAATATTCTAGTAGAATGTAAATACAAATAAAGTGGAACGTCCTACAAATCTATGACCCTGTTAATCTTAACCAGAATGTCAAAATGTTTAACATTGCGTAACTCAATGTATTCTTTACGAGCAATTATGTAAAGCAGTGGTTCGCGCCAAGCAAGTAAGTAGGCAAGAGGTTGTAGCGATGATGGTAAGTGTTACGCGGTGTGCTCGATTCTGAGCGCACGCGCTGCTTGTGACGCAACTCTGCCGCGAATGTATGCCAAAAGTGCAGTCGATCTTTGTTATTGAGATAAAACACGCGTCTTATGTACTTGTGACGATACGTAACTATAAAGTTCATCGAAAACCAATTCATACATTATTTATTGCGAAAAATCTGATTATCTTTTTTATCTTTTTCTAGTATAAAACGAAGTCGCTTCTGAACTACTGAACGACTAGACAGAGTGATCCATTAGGAAGGTGTACCGTGGGTCAGTAGTTAAGTTATAAAAGGTATTTTGTTCCTAACTAAACTTAAACCCTCTTACCTCAGAACATCGATAAAGTAGGCCTGCACTGTTTGCAGGTATCTCAGCGCTAGACGTCATCGGGTGGCGTCAATCAAATTAATTATTCAAAACATATTCTAGGGCGCTGGACACACAGAAAAGACGTAAGACGCAGACGGGGCGCGGACATTTGTCTCTTCCGCGTCCCTTTCATACAAAATGTATAGAAGCGTCGCGACGTAAAACATACAGAAGAGACGGGGCGCGGGCGCAACGCTTTTAGGTCTGCGCCTTTTGTTCAAAACACACAGAAGAGACGGGGCGAGGACGCGGCGGGGGCGAAAAGGACGCGAGGGGTGGCATGCCTGCCGACCGGTTCGCTGTCGCTTGACATGATAATATTAAAACACTGTAGAGTCATTTTATACACTGTAACAAAACGATCTGGAAAATTTTGTAGTCTCCATTATTTTATAAAATCGATTGTCTTAATTGCTTAGCCATACCGGATGTACCCAGTATCGTCTAACCCTCTGTATATTAGCGAGATGCACCGTTGCTAGTACATCTTCATCTTCAGACATGTCGTCAGGTCAAAATCAGACTGTTGAATGCCGAAAATAGTCCTGACTGCGTGACTGCGTCGCGTCCGCGCCCCGTCTCTTCTATATAATTTCAAAAGTCGCGTCCGTGTCTCGTCTGCACCGAGTCCGCGACGCGTCCTCGTCTTACGTCTCTTTTGTCTGGCCTGCGCCTAGGAAGGTCACTTCTGGTAGGTTATCAAAGACATTGTCGATTACATCTCTAATTAGACTATAGACTCAAATCGACAATTAATTAGACAAGTTATTTTGAATGCTTAAAATAGCAGCCACGTTGTTTTCTCATAACACTACTGCTATCAGTCGTTTATCAGCCGCTGTGATAAGATACAGACAGTACTCCCTTTGTTTATGCATTGCACTCGAACATAAGACCTTAGATAATGCATTATCTATATGAGTAAAGTAACTAGGTAGTTCTTTGCTTACTCATGCGGTACTTATGTGTCTATTCTTTGTCTGCTAGAAATTACAAACTAATGAGAGAAAGAGCAATTTTACTACTATCAGATAAATAGGTAACACAATGAAGACCTAAATCTAATATTCACACGACAGCAACACATTTGTGTAAAATAAAAATCATTAAACTTAAGCAACTGAAATCATTAAAGGTCACGTTATGACAAAATATCAAGGTAAGGTCAGGTAATTCTAACCTATGTTAATGTATCATCAAAATGGAAACACAAGTGTTCCTTACCTACTACCTACTCACTCCGTTGATAAATTCATATGGAGAAATAGTTTGTTTTGAAGAATTTAGTCTATTGTCTGCTTAGATAAGATGGAAGATAAGGCGGTAAGAAAACCCTTTTCCTTGGAGCTGGGTAAAAACAGGTTTATTAATGTAAGAATTCAGTTCAATAAGTAGTAAATTGAGCCTCATCTTAAATGATGCATCTTAATGATTGCTTTGAAATAATATAGATGTGGTGTGAATCGATATTATTTCAAAGCAAGTTTAATATTCAAAATCTCATTGTGATGTATATAGGTACAAGAGATGACGAAGACGACTGTGGGTTGACCACGACAATGTCGTTTGGCCGACAATGAACCCTAGCATTTATTGCTCTGCCGAAACAATTAGCAGCGCTTTGCGAACATTAACGAGAATATAATTATTTACATTGTGCCAATCCTCTAGTGACACTGTAAATAAAGAATCGGAAAACTACATACTATTTCTGAATTGGTTAGTGAACTATATTTTCTAATAAGATACCGTTAGTATTTATCGGTTACTATGTAAACCAGACTGATTAATATTGGCTGTAGATTTTAAAAAGATTAGTCGACTTTTAAAGTTTGTCGATTAAATGACCTCCTTCTACCTTGCCCTTTGTAGAATAGAAACAATGTAATACTATTTCTAAATACGACCTACTTAAAATGTTAAATAGGTGAATGCCTACTTAGGTAATGATTATTAAACTACTAGGTACCTATTGCACATTTATTAAGAGTCGATCCAAACAAACATTACTCATTAAGTAGATATTTCACGATGCACATTCAACTTTTATTTACTTAACATCACTATTTTTCTGTTTAGTGAATAGTAAATTGAATACTTTGCCGTGAGAAGTAATGCATAATCATTCATTTGCCTATCTAAATAATTGTATGGGACTGAAGGGAACCTGTGTATGTTATTTTTAAAGATAATTTTACCATTATGTGACCCAACCATCTTTAGCTCTACAATAATATTTAAAAAGTAACTGACGTGTTTGTATTGCTAATACTCGAGGATGGCTGAACCGATTTGGCTGATTTGGTTTTTAAAGTCTAGTGAAGGTTTTAAACCTTTCTTAGGTTTCGGTGAGACATGTAAGAAGATCACTGGGGCAGCTAGTACATAATATTGTTAACATTGTTGCTAAACAAACAGCAAGAGCTATAAAAATTGTAATGAGCTATAAAAGTACCAACATTTACTTGAATCAAAGTAAAGGTAACTTAATGTGGAGGCACAATGGGTAACTTCAATCCAATTAACTCCACACCTGTGTGGGCTGGAGGCAAGGTGATCGTCGCTACAACAGAGACAGCCTCTAATGTACAACCTCTAATCTTTACGTCAAATTAGAGCCTAGTGTTTATACGAACATCGTAGCATAATAGGTTCTCTACATTGAGTAAAGAGCGTTCAAGGTAAGCCACATATTAAAATATAAAGAATATACACGCATTTCGAAAGCGACATTCAACACTATTAGCTACCTATGGCGGCATATCTCCTCGTATGGGTGTGGGCTTTTTCAGACTAAGCAGAGTAAGCAAAGTAGATTGATTTTACTTTTCGACTACGGCTTGTCTGTGATTTGGGGAACAAAGGGTTGACTCACGTCCGGACTCTTCGACACGTTAGAGAAAGGAGGCGGGCTAAAAATAGTGCATAGGCAGTTAAAAGCGCGGCCGTTGGTCCTGGCCTACGCAGACCGCGTTGTCCGCTGATGCTCTTGTATTTCGAAAGTACTTACTAAACAAATCCGACTATTCTTAACTATTCTACATCTATAACCTGATAATAGTAACCACACAGGATTAAGTTTTGCTAATAAAGCATTAATTGTATGAAATATTATTAAAGTTACAATATCAATGAACGCTTTGATAGCAAAACAGAGCTCCCACGCGACCGACACTTTATTGTTTGCGCTGCACTTCAAGATTTCTGCAACGTCTAGGTATTGGGAAATGACAGCGTTGGTGTCGACTTTAAGGCTAAAACTTACAAACCCACGTTCAGAAAGTAACAAAATTACACAAAATAACTCACGGGAAGTTAGAAGTACCGAAACATCCAAACAGGCAAATGGACCGCCTAAATGGCTAGGTGCCCATGACATTATAGGTCTAAGTTATTATAATAGTTAGGTGATGTTTTAGACTTGACGACCAGTAACTGCCACCTATTCAAGTTTTCGCATGACGTCAAATAACATTTTGGTTATAAATATAGCTAGCTAGGCTAACAGTCAGCCTTTATCAACACACGTGGAGAGCCAATCGAGTCGCGTGACGACCTCCAATACCATGCTATAACTAGGTAGGTAGGTGATAATGAAGTTGCAGTTTTTGTTGTTAACTTAGATTTTTATAACTAAACAAAAAAAATGCAACTTCTAAGTGTTAAAAAAATTGATTTTCCTCAAAAATATATTATATGAATGCCACAGTGTAATCTCGGAACAACAAAGGAACTCCTGAAACTCTTGCTTTTTTGAAACGTAATAATAAGCAGTAGTTGTTTGTCGAAAACACAATATTTAAAGCTGCGTCAAACGAAACCTGAAATTTGAATTTACTAAAATCCTTAAAAAACTACACCGTGAAATATTATCGCAGACTCGAATCCTTGGGACAAAGGGGAGATATGGAACAAAGATCCTTTATCTGCAGCTCACGAGGGTACAAAACATACCACTTTGCAGCGGTTGTATTTGTAAATAGATGACAGGTAGACGGTTGTAGGAGTATTCAGCGATTTCTAAAGATTTTAAGCATAGAAAGGACTTGACATAGAAAGGACTTCAAGGATGCACCTTTCAAAATTCCCAAGCATTGCAATTTTATACGTTAAATGAATCAGGGCCCCGATTTTGGCGCTTTAGACAATTATCTCTAATAAACATTTGCCTAACCAAAATGGCAATTTCTTTTGTTTTTCAATAACATCTGCCATTTTTTTTATATTTATCAAACAAAAAAATGTCGCCATTTTTGTTAGACAAATGTCTTTAAGAGATAAATGTCTAAAATACCAGAATCGGAGCCCTGTTAACTGTTAATGTACTTAACGATTATAGCAGCATAAAAAATTGACGTCAACTAGCTAACGAAATAGAAGTTAATTTTAGTGACATTTTTAACCGTAGATGTGTTTACCAGTATGTGGTAAACAGTAGCACGTCCATATGGTTACTATTGTCAATAAAAGAACCTACTTTAAGATTAATAGTAATCGCTAACAAAAATGTTATAAGGTAGAAACATGTCTATCTACATTATACTTTTCATAACTAAAAAGTGTTTGCGTCCCGAGATGCACCTCGCCAACCGGAGCTTGTGGTCCACTCGAGCACTGCTCCCTGATCGGTGGTACCTACCTATACCTAAAAACTTGTCCTTTATGTATAACGATAGCGAACTTAGAAAGAGTATAAGAAAAAAATCAACCTAACACGTGGCCTATATATAACAGGGAACTATATAAAGAAGGGAACGGAACCCCACAACACAAAAGTATCTTCGAGCAACAAGTGTCTTTTACGCAAAGTAAAAGACCACAAAAAGTGAAGCAGGTAGCGCGAACAAGGAACAACCCATTTAAAACTATACCGAGCAACTAATAGGACCGGTTTTACATCGACATCAGTATTAACTAAAACTTGCTCCGTTTAACGATTTTGTACTTTATTGTAGACGCCTAAGTTCGGTTTGCATTTAGAATATCGTTTAACTTTTAACTTCGTGCCTACCTCAGAACTCACCCCTACTGAGATTTGAAAAGGATCAACCATTTAATGTCCAAGGGCCAAGGGCACACTAGTGAGAGGGATACTTTTTTTTGGTGTCTTTGTAGTTTTAGTACGGATACGTAGTTAATATAGAATATTTACATATTTACCGTACCTGTAATAATTCTT